>CM060948.1:186540299-187177799 GCA_030765055.1 Mantis religiosa | reverse complement strand
TCACTATGGTACGCGTCCTAATCATAGTAATTATTTACCATAGCAAAACCGTAATTGAATATTACAAGTTTCGTGGCTTACAGAGTGAAGATGAAGCCATTTTGTGATATTTTAACTTTCTGTACTACTTACGTACACCAATCAAGCGAGATGGCTCCATGGTATCATCTGCCATTCACATTTTGGAGGTCAAGGGTTCCATACGCATGGATCGCGCACTCAGTCTTGTGCGTTTCGTGGTTTCTTATTGTTACATAAGAGAATGCTGGGGTGCCCATTATTATAACACGATTTGCTTTCCATCATTTCCCTTATTTAATTTCCTTATCATATTTTATGTGTGTTTTGCAGCTCGGGATGTATGATTGTTCCGGAGCAGATGGCGCGGGTGCCTGCGCATTGTAAATGATCTCAGCGCTGAGTGGCGTTGTGTGTTCGCTGTCCTCACGTGTGGGACGATTGGTGGCTCCGGACCCCGATTATTGGTGGTTGCTGGTGCTAGGATGAAGGACATCTAGCACTTAAGGACTTCCGCTAGTCTCTTTGGGCCTGTTTGTCTGCGAGTCTGTGGCCGCCTGAGGTTACTTTCATCCCTCGCTCCTGGCTGGCCTGTTGGCTGTAAATATTTGTGTGGTGGTGGCAGCCCGCGAGGTGTTCCCCTTGCTTTTCTATCTTTTACTGCAAAGTTAAAAGTGCTGCATTCCACCGGAATTACGATACCGGTATTTCCCCTGAAATACATGTTTTGAAACTCTTGAATCCATAAGAGCACTTTTAGAAAAACAAAGGTGTTTGTGTGTGTGTGTGTGTGTGTGTGTGTGTGTGTGTGTGTGTGTGTGTGTGTGTGTGTGTGTGTGTGTGTGTGTAATTTATGTCCTCCAAAGTTAAGTCATATCGGACGAATAGAATGGGTGACATGATGCTCAAATAAGCCCAGGATCCACAGAGAGTTACCTGACAGTCGTCTTTCAGGATAAGGGAAAACCCCGGAAAACCTTATCAGGTAACTCATCCGGGCCGAAATTCGAACTCCGGACCTCTTGAACGTGAGGCAGATACGCTGCCATCTACGCTACCGAGGCGGGCTGTGTGTGTGTGTGTGTGTGTGTGTGTGTGTGTGTGTGTGTGTGTGTGTGTGTGTGTGTGTGTGTGTGTGTGTGTGTGTGTGTGTGTGTGGTAATACTACATATAGCCTGTAAGTGGAGCATGGAGCAATGATGTTACAAATATACCCCAAATTAATGCGTAGGTAGAAAATGTTTCTTAATTCTTCATTTTCTCAAAAATGGCTCTTGAAAATTGAGGTTAAAGCTCTTTATGCTTGATATGTGCATAGCAAATTAATTATTTTGTTTAATTTTCTGTGGATAGCTTGTGAAGTCCTTTTGGATCCTTAAGGATTATTGTACAATTAGTAAACCGTGTGACGGATGCAAAATCTTACTTCAAAAAGAGCATCTAGATAGTGTTAAAGCACACAGTTTAACTCAAATACATTTTTTTTTTTTTTTTTTTTTTTTTTTTGTGAAGCTAGCCATTTTCGAAGTATATCTTGTTATTGTTTTGCTATCCGTTTTATCTCCTCATGTAAAGAGCCATCACACTTTAAAAATTTGACTATCACGTTATATAGGTGCAGTATCCTAGAGCAGAATGTGTAACAATGCATTGCAATTTTAGATGGATTAAAAAAAATAGAAGAACGAGTCCGTGTATCAACTGTTCTTAGAGAAGGAAATGGACAGCGTCATGCGAAATCACTCAAATGTTTCTTCTTTGAGAAGCACAGATGTAAAACCCTTTGTACCTTAGTAGATTTAGAATAAAGTTAATTTATGTATCTAAAATGACTAAACTTTGCTGATAATGAGCTATACTGCAGTAAGTAAAACCTGTCCACTTCTCTCCCGGGAAATAAATGTACCGAAATTGTATTACTTATCAGTACAACAGACCATGTAATAACAAATGAAATGCAGGGAGAACGCTAACACATTTACCAACATATGAAGGCGCTCTTAGCGCTATTAGCTATGAAAAAGTATTGACTCTTGCAGAAATCATCACGATTATCATAATGTTGAATAAAGTATTTAAATTAGGTGCGCAAATTTTAGATTACAACCCCAATGAAGGTTACGGGGTGAGGTGGAAAAGATGTACAATTTTTTGCGAATATACCTGCTACAGATATTGCATTACAAAGGCGCTAAATGATTTGTAACAATCCAGTTTCCGGGATGCATCTAAGGAGAGATTACAAATCCTATCTCACCATTAGGCCACGCCGTGGCTCAGTGGTTAGACCGCTTGGCTCTCACCAAGGCGGCCCGGGTTCGATCCCAGTCGACCGCAAAGTGTGATTTGTGGTGGACAACACGGCGTTGGGCGGGTTTTCTCCGGGACCTCCGGTTTCCCCCGCCATCTCATTCCACCGGCGCTCCATCTTCATCTCATGTATCATCAGTGTCACCGCCTGCGGTGCCGTATGTAGTAAAAGCGGGCGTTAAACACTATACACCTATCTCACCATTGTTAAATCTGCTAAATTTCATACCCATTACTTCAAACTCTTTAAGGTATCAGACTGAAATTGCTATAAGATGTGCGTGTATATACGGATGTCATCTAAGTTAATTGATTTTGAGTTTCTTTACTAACGAGGATAGTATTTTCATTTTGAATTGTATCACCTGCTGATTTAAACTAACACAGTTATTCAGAACTTTCAGAAATATGTCTTGCACTCATATGACTTGTCTTAAACCATTCTTACAAATGTTTCTGCTTAACTCTTAGTGTTAAAGAAGACAACAATTTATTGAAAGGTTATCTTGGATTTCATTTTAGGTACAGAGGGAATAGAATACAGCAGGTTTGGTCACATATTTAAGAGCTGGTTTCGCTTTCAAAAATCAGGAAGAAAAGCGAATAACGACTTCCTATTTGAAAACACAAACAAGGACTATCTTAGAAATGGTTAACTTAAACGAAAACATACATTTTCTGGTTTAACGAGATCTACATTTATGTGTTGTAAAATTTTGGTTCTCGTACCGATTAGCGGTTATACAAAGCTCATTTAAAATGAAACTGACTTCACAGACTGTTGCTAGTTAATTCAAATATACATTTCATCTGTGGTGAAAATATCCTTATTCACATGGTAATTCAGCTTTTGCAGCCTTTTCTGATAAAATCAAAGTTTTATAAATGTGTTACAGTAAAATGCAGTTTTGGTATAGCAATTGTTTTGAAAATCTTCGTTACAAATTCTTATAAACAGCAGAAATTGAATATTAAATTTCGTGTTGAACAGACTTTTTGTTTCTGAGTCATGGTGTACACAGACGGACGCACCAGTATGCATAGACATAAAGACACTGAGTGAACTTTTTCTAAAATTATTTTCTTTTTTGTCCCTTTAGGAAATGTCAGAATATATTTCCGGTGGAATTTTAGTTCCGAATTTTTGGGCATGTATTAAGAGAATAAAAATAACCAATCTTCTGTTTAACACCAAAGTAAAAATACAATAACACCTGCAGGTTCCTTTTCCTATTCGGAAATTTAAGTAAACTGTCTTCAGTAGTTTCAGAAATGTTCAAATACATCTAAGTCCGAAAATTTAATTAACAGAGTTGTCTTTTAAAAGCAAGGATAAAAAGACTCACTTGCAAGTGTATTTAAAATGAAGAATCACATAACTGAGTCACAAAGCTATTTAACAATAGTACCAAGTTGTAGAGGAAACCTAAAGCTTCCCACGCTACTTCAAAGTATGGTGTAGAATTCACAGCATAAAATTACAGATACAGTACCATTATTAAAATTACATTAAAATATAAATATTGCACCCAGAAAGTTAAAATGTGCATCAAATTATAGAGAAAATTCTGGTCTTCCGAAAGCAATAATGGGATAAATGATAATTATCAGGATTTATTCTCCCATTTGAAGATTGAAGGTAATCACGGTACATAATTGCAACCAAACTAAATTATCAATTCACTAATAATAAATTAACTTATATTCAGTGTAACACCTATAGTATAGGTGCTGTAATTACAGTTATGTGATATAAGGCATGTTCTTCTTATTGCCAGATTTATCAATGTGTGTTTGATGCCATAGTACTAATGTGTATACATTGGTAATATCGTAACGCTAAAGAGATGTAGGGTTTAAGTCAAATACTTTCAGAGCTAAGACAATTGTATTCGAAAAGTTTATTAAATAAGTGGAAAGTTAGGTAGCAGTTCAGTCATGTACGTCCCTTTAAGGTAAGCACCGAATATTGGGTAAAAAGGGGAAAAATTTAAAAAATTAAAATTGGACTTCACTTGGTTTGATACTAGCCAATAGAAAAATAGTACCGTAGAAGACTAAATCTGAGTGCAGCAGATGCACGTAAGTTCAACCATTAAATGATAAGAAATTGTGGGATCTTCTAGAACAGTGTGAGGATAATAAACGGAAAAATGTAGGAAGAAGTCAAGCATTTCGAACTTGACACACAAAGTCCTTATTCTCGTTAGCATAATGAATTCGTGCCAAACTGTACAAGTAATCATTCCACATATCAGATATAAGTAATACATTTCTAATTTACCGGTAATCTAAAAAAAAGGTGTTTGATGAGACGTGCGAATGTCTAATGTAAGAGAAATGATTTAGGCTATAACATACGGGAATTAAACTGTCAAAGTAATTATGGTGATTAACCATAAACTCTCACATAATCAGAATTGTTATATGTGGAAATTAGTTAAATATCTTTTTTGAATTCCTGATAGCGAAAATAAAACACTTCATTAATAATTTCATTCGGCAACCGCAACGTGAAGGGAGGATAACGTGTCCTCGCGTGGCAGTACACGTTCAAACTCAACACGAGCTCAGCATGTGAAGCTGTGCCGCTGCAGGACGGAAGGGGAAAATGCGGAAATAGCTCTAATAATAGCACAACTAAATTCTCAAACCTAACAACCTGTTAAAGACACGTTTTCATTCCAGCTTTATCTCTTTTTATAAACCAGTGATTTACTGGAATACCTTTCTAAGAAAGTATTTCTGTACTTCTAGATTTTCAAACACGAGAAGCCGGTTAAACTCAAGAATGCAACATGGCAATTTCACTTGAAATGACAGGAACTACCCTTTACTTCGACATATGTTCCTCAATTTTCATTTGGTAATAATGACTGTAAAGATTTTTAAGATATTTGCATGAATAGAAAAAATATATCTTTTATTTACTTTGAATAGCTTCTGAAGTGCTCTACATTCTTGAGTGAATGTTATGTATACATTATTTCCATAAATATATATTTTCAAAAGTGGTTTGAATTTTCTTATTCCGTATACCTGCTTCCAAAAATTAAGTCCAGTTTATTTATTTATTTACTTATTATTCATTTACTTACTTATTAGTTATTTGTTTATTTATTTATTCATTCATTCGTTTATTTAGTTATTTATTTTGGACCGTGGTCATGCAATAAACATGCCATTGCAATGCCATCATGTGAGACGCTGTCAAATGATTTGACTGTCCTATGACCTTCTATATTTACAGTGGAATAGGTAATAAAATGACGGTTTGTTGAATATATTATAAAATATGAGGAATTTTTAGTACTTTGAAGTGTGACCTTTACAACATTTTATACCTCGATATTTTACTCTCGAAGAATTTTTCTTTTAATTTTACGTCCTCATACCTTAAGTCATATCGGACGATGAATGGAATGGGTGAAATGGTGCTCAAAAGAGCCCAGGGTCCATAGAGCTTAGAGTTACCCGACATTCGTCTTTCAGGATAAGGGAAAACCTTGGAAAAAAACTTACTCAGGTAACTCACCCTGACCGAGATTCGAACTCGGGACCTCTTGAACGTGAAGCACACTTGGTACCACCACGCTACAGAGGCGGGCAGCAAAAACGGTAGAGGAAAACTCATCCAAGTAAGGAATTATCAAAGTCTTTTACTAAGCTTTCCCATTAAGGCGTCAGCTATTGTGACTTCACAATTTGTTGTCTTGGTTGATTTAAATATGCCGTTAACCATTGTTAGGTATTATAAAAACTGCAGGCCTACATAATTTAAAATATCAAGCGCTGTAAGGTTTCGGTCCATGCTGGCTCTGACAGAGAGGTTAATTTCTAGTAATTTACCATTCTAAAGATGCACCAGCAAGTGATTGTGATGAGGTGAAGTACCATAATGAAAATCAATCAATCCACAATGTGACTGTTTCAATTCACATATTCTAATAAAGCATTCTGATGTGGTCTTATAAAACATTGAAAAAATGGAATCACAAAGCAAACGAAATTTTCCACGTTTATACTCCCAAGTAGAAAGGTTTCTCAAAACACCTGAGTGGAAGAACAGGCTTGAAATAATAGGAATGCTACATTTCAAATATATTATTTTTATGACATTTTAAAGCTCCAGAGATTAAATGGAAAATGTCCGATCTTTTATTACAGTTAAAATGCACATCAAAATTATAAATGGGACTTAATAGTTATTTAAAGCTCAAAATCTAGTAGTTTTATTACGTTATTTCTTCGAGACCATCAAGGTAAACTTCATAAGAACGTGATTGAAAATTGAATAATATTTGAAATTCCTTCTTTCCAGGTTTAGGATAAACGAGCAAAGAACTGCAGTATAGTTATTAACTGTAAGATTTAAATAAAACTTATTTTTCTATTTTTTCGATTTATTTAAGAAAGCATCAATTTCAAAATTATATTAGGTGTATTTCACATTAGTGTTAGTTTCTGATTCTCAGACATTCTCATCATTATCCTAAGGACAGCACAAGGTAAGGTCATACAATTAAGAGTGAAAAAAGTCTGCAAAATGTTTGCATAGAGGACAGTTTGAAACAAAAAAATTCATGCTTTTGAATTACCTACTAATTGGTCTACTAGTTGAAAACGCTGGGATCTAGGACGAGGTCATGGCAAAATTCATTATTTGATAGACAAATGATTCCCCCGAAAATATGTATTTAAAACACGCAAATCATTTAAGACTGCTTTTAATTTTAAAGCTTAAACACTGGGTTCCATTAATGTGAGTATAGTTCTACCAGCAGATAAAGTAAATCGTGTTTAACACTAGTACACAATCAGCTCTACAATAACTTAAAAAATCTTTACAATTCTTTACAATTTACAATAGCTTTTGTTAGAATGTACCAGAAAAGGAAACTAATGATTTGCGACATAACTACCTTACATAGACATGGTGAGGAGTCGACGCAGTGAAGCAGTTCACGAGTCAGTGAGTCGGACAGTTGAGTGTGTAAGTTTACAGAGCAGTGCAGAAAGGTGCATCGGTCTGCAAGAGTACCGTACGCTCCAGGCTCCGAAGTGAGGAATCGGCCGGCGTCAAAATGTCAACATTTTCTGGAGAAAATGTAAATGTAAATTGTAGTTCTATTCGTTCAGAAATTCAAGTTGGTAGAGATGTTGTTGAAGATTCTGTTGAAGACTGTAAATGAGATGGGTTTTTGGTCAACTCAGATACCAACGACGTGGCTGGAGAAAGTTGTCTGTGGGTACGGAGCTTGATTTTATTTTTCACTTTTTTCATAACTTGAAGGTTTTGCAGTAAAATATATGTTCGGAAGTTCAGTGAATACCTTATAGCATTCCCGGTGATAGCCACCGTCTGTATATTCATCAAGAAAAATGTCTTTATATTTAAGGTTATGTTTTCTTCTGGCTTTCAAAACAGTTTGACCTTTTTTAATGTCTGCTCAGAAACAACATTATTTTGCCATCATTTTTGTTTTACAAACATAATATATGTGATATACGTCTCCCATGATAATACATCTATATTATAAACTGCACAAATAAACAATAAAACGTGCACTGTTCATATAATAGTTCACTTCACAATACAGAATAAACGAAGTGACTGAAGGGTTAACAAATGGTGTGCAGTGAAAGATCGCAATAGACGAAACGCACTATTTCACTCTCAGCCGCTTTTATATAAATATATACCCCAGGCTCGCACTTACGGTAGGCTTTTAATGTGTCTGACAAGGTGTAAGAACCATCCAACTGTCCGACTACTGAGAAAACATATTTTCATAGTAACATGTATAAAATTCAACCTTTCTACTATAACGTAAATATGACTAAAATTCAATAACATTTGAGGATGTCTGATAGGAGGTTGGAACTTAGAAGTGTCTCACCATGGACGACGTGACTTCTGATATTATACCCAATAAAATATATAAAAACTGAGCTTTATACTTCAACGAATTTTAGGTGCAATTTTTAAACCTTTGCTACCTGTTATCTTTCAAAGCCACCATGATCCAAGCTTCATAGTCGGGGATCGTCTTTACCTGTATTAGGGACATACACAGAGAAGTTTCAGGTTTTATAAAATAACGGTCTGATCGTCGCGGGTTCTTGGTCTATTAATAACTTTCATAAATTCGCATTCATGGCTGGAATCCAGTAAAACATCATTTACAGCATACATGTCCTCAAAGCCAGAAAATGTCTCCAGCAAATTTTTGAATTAGGCTTTCACCGGAGGAATGGCAAGTTTTATCTCCAGAGGCCATACGGTTTTAAACTTTCAAAACCTATTAATTAACAGAGACTGTAGAATTCGTTCAGAAATGGGAGATTTTTCAAAAGTTGTGTTTATTTCGTCCGATTTATTAACGAATTATATTAAACACACGTGCACAGAGTTGAAGGGTGCATCGTTAGTGAAAGTTAGTCGAAGAATTTTGATGGAACTTCAGCGAATCTTTCCCTGCCTTAAAGGCATGTATGTGACGCTGTCGACAAGCACTGCTCCGATGTCAAGTGATCTTTTCACTTCAGATTCTTGTGGTGGCTGCTACACACGTCGCATCCTCAACCAAACAGGATATACATCTCCAAGTTAAGACCCATTTGGGTATTTTTACAAGTATGTATTTAGTATCATCATTTCACCCCTAAGGCGCTTCAAGATTTTGGGGACACTTTATATCTACTTAAACATAATAACCAGAATATCGTAAATTGTTATATTAGAGATTTCGGTGTTGTCTCTAATTTGCTCCTATTTGCTCTATCTCTTAGCTCTGTCATTTGTCTCCCTTATCCTTCCAGCTAAGCTCCTGGTTTCTGAGTGAATTGTAACATACACTATATTCAATCCGTAACATTTGGTTGAGGCATCTCAGTTACGATTTACTATTGGTAACAATATTAAACAAACAAAAATAAAAAAAAATTAATTAAAGAAAAAGGAGAGGATAAAGTAAACCTCAAGGTTGCATTTACACGACCACCGATGATGAATTTGTGCACGCTCATTATATTTTAGGCTACTGATTTTAAAGGAAACTGGCCACGCTTCGCTACGTTATTGGAAATAAGTTTGAAATTAGGGAATCAGCATTCAACTGTTTTATTTGTGATAGCAATACAAAGCAGAGGAAAGCAGGTATCGCAAATGCTGAGTATACCTGTTAGATAACACAGATTAACAATATTTTAAAGTTTTTTTTTTTTTTTTTTTTTTTTTTTTTTTGCATTTGAAACAACGTTAATGAAATCTTATGTAATTTGACCTCCTAAATTCGAAAATGACTAACATTTTCTTCTCGGTTCTTGTTTAGAAGATACATGCATTATTGTTCGTGCAAGGAAATATAAATTAGCTTTTATATAGCTTTAATTAATTTTTAATTAATTTGACTTTTAATTAGCTTTTATATCTGGGGACCTATGAATATTCCCGCTTTGATTTTGGACTCATTCAAACGTGGAAGTTTATAAAAAGGTACCTAAAGGTTTCTCCAGTTCGATTCATACCTTTTACAACGTTTTTCGTTAGTCCCTGTTCAATGTGCAATGCAGGTCTCTCTCGTCAACCAGCGGTCAGCAAACAACATTTTGGTACCTGGTTCTAAGTTTTGTCTGAGAGGCCATTTCTTTGCTGCATATATATCTCACGACTATCTCACTCACATAAAAAGCAGCAATATTTCGTATAACCCTGCTGGAGACGTAATATGATTTCCACCACTTTCAAATCTGCACTTTACATATAATTATACAGTTGATTAGTAATTAAATTGTATCACATGTCTCTTTCATATGAACCGCATGACTAATGGGAATACTTAGTAATTTATTGCCATTGTGGAGTAAAAAAACTTTAAGGCTGAGTTTAGAGGAGTCTACAAAAAGGCGGCATTGATCTGGATTATGTTGCATGTTTATGGCGACCATTAGTACATCCACAGCATTACAAAATAAAACATCTTCTTGGTTAGAAAGAAAACGTTGTTGTGAATACCGACGAACTTGAAAACTGCTTATTATTTTTACACTTTCTTCAAGAACATTCCACTCCCTAAGACGTGATGAAAACAACTCGGCCTTATTCTTAGGGAGATATAAGTCGTTCAGAAGGTAATAGTTGAGTATGAGTCACTTTGAGTTTCAGAACGTAGTGTATCAGGCACAAAGTCTGTATCCTGAGATCTTAATGGTACTGCTTCTTCAGAGGAGGGTGATGGCTTGTTGTCAGAATTGAGGGTGTATGGGGCTGGAAGAACAGGTAAGTCGTGGCTGTGTGGCACAAGTCAGATGGCTGAGAGGATATTTGGGCAAACTAAAGCGTGCTTCTTACTAATCATACCAATAACAGAGGGAACCAGAAGTAGCAGTCACTTATGTCATAGTTTTGCTCCCTCCCGATCATTAGTATAGCTAAATTTATAGATCGCCCTTTTCCCTTTAGCCATTCACGTATATTTGTGGAACAACTGCGACAGCAAATATGGGGTGCAAACAGTTTGTCCTGATTACCTACCTTGCAGCCAAAATAAATATTGCATGCCCTTTTTACCATGGGAGTTAACGGTACCCTTTGTGATTTAAATATAACTTCCCGGCATATACACCAAAAATTATTTGGGTTATTAACACACTTATGTGGCATTTTGTAACTTCTCGAAATGTCTGTTATTTTGAAAGCATTGAAACACTGTTTCACGCACTTACAAACTCAATTTTGAACTCAGTTGCTAAAGGAATAGCAAGATGAGGATTGGACTCTACCTAATAACTTTAAATCAACCCTCAAATTACCGTTACAGGCTGTTTCAAAAATGTGTACTCGAACTAATTTCTACCAGTAAATCGAAGTCTAATGCAACAGCCTGAACTGTGTATTGTAGAAATGAGAACCAATTTACAAAAATGAAGGAATTTTCATGTTTAGTGACTCAAAATTAGTAAGTTATTACTAATTTTATCTCGAATACATTTGGCTGTTGACCAGTGTAATGCTTGATCTTAACCTAATAGTAGAAAAGCTGACACTATAAATATATATATATTTGATGCAGGTTATGCACTATATTACTATATGACGTTTGAATTCTTCATGTAGCGAGTTTTTATATAACTTTGCATTATGGCTTCCATAAAGTGAAGTTAAATTCATAGGATATTAATTGAAAATTCAATATATACATTTAAACATGTAATATTTTAATGAAAGCTATTAGAGTGTTTAGAAAACCAAAACATTACAACTCTTTCATATAAAAGAAGTATAGGGTGCCAGAATTTCCTAAAAGTCTTCATGTCGCATCCATACCAGATGGTGAAGTTAAGTATCAACGGATTTTTCGTTTTTCAAGTTATGGAGTTCAGAGCACACATATTTAAGTTCGTGGAATTCTTGTTAAATGTGCTTTTCTCGTATCCTAACTCGTAATTGTGAGTTAACCCTACTGGTATTGATGTTAATGTAACTTTATTTATATAGTAAACCTATAAGAAAGCTTTTTGCCGAAAACGTTTATTTAGTGACACGTGTTCAGAACATGTTATTTCACATGCTACGTATCTAAACGATCTATCCAGAAACGTTTGTAGAATTCCAAGCAGTGGGCGTCAGCCAGTCGCGCTCTCTGTGAGTGATTGAGTGACAATATGTTATGCTGATCAAAACATTGTTGAGCTCTAAGCGCTAATAGGATGCATTTTTGAGGAACAAAATATGAGTGGGTTGTGGTTTATCACAGGTTGGGGTCGGTATAATGAGAAAACCGCCTGCTGGCCTACAGAGGACAAAAAGCTCGTGGGCGCGTTTATAAATGACCGTGGTGTTGGAACTGAAATCCTCATTCAAAAATTATAGCCTAATTATATGGATTCATATTATGCTTATGAACATCCTTAACTTATGCCTGTAAAACTATGGAACCCCTCGAGTTTCATAAGTACACTGCAGCTCTTAGGCATCTGCTGAACACCAGCGATGACATTGCTGTTTCTGATCCAAATCTACTTATTACAGCTCAACTTACACCCAGGATCGAGGAGAAAGAGGCTAGGGATTGGAAAATTATATGGAAGAATCTCTTCAGTAAAGGTGTTCCTAGCGACTGACGGCATACGAAGTATTCAATGAGCCCATACCAACAGCGGAAAAACTATGGCAGCATGGACGCACACAATCTAACTTAAGCTTATTCTGTTCCAAAATGGATACCTTGGAACATAACATTGCCTCTTACAAACAGGTTGAAAATATCTGGACGGTGCTCAGAAGCTTTGTTGCAAAATGGTGCCCACCGGAGTTTTCCCCATACCTTAGGAGACTCCCGAATGTGGAATTTAGTTTTTAAAACATATTACTTCATAAATGTGTGATCTGGTTAGTAATGGAAACGTTACACTGGATAAAGCATAAGAATCCTGGAAAAGTGGCACTAAAGAGGGAATGATGTGGTTTCCCAAGAAAGGAACGTTGGAAGTTAATCACTTCTGGCCTTAGCGGATCCATGCGGCCTTACATCACCCGATTTGAGGTTTCTTACTCTGGTAATGGAAGTGATAAATAAACTACTTATAGTTTTTACACACACAAGACATATACTCTTCCGTTGCACCAAGACGCCATTCTTTCCACCCAATGTATGGAATACCTCACTGCACCAAATAAAAAAGAAATTGCCATTAACTAAATAATGCATAGATTGACAAATAAATATTTTAAAATCAGAAGATCTGAAAAATTTAAAAAGGATAAAAAGGATAAAATAAGAAAAAACATTACTATACTATTATTATGGTTCCACTGTTATAAAAAAATAAAAAAAAAAATACCCTGACAACTCCGTTGCACAAAACGTAGTGAAATTAAAATTAAAGACATAAGCCATGACAGTTCAGCTGAAGGTCATATGGAAAGTGATACAGCTGCAACGCTTTATGTTACATTTGAAAACTTAATTACGTAGGAATGTCAACGTAAGTGAGCATAATTAAATGACCTTAATATATATTCAAGACTACGCAGCTAACGGTGGCTTGCGAAATTTAAAGTGTGAAAACTTTAAGAAAAATTATGTTGTGAATACTGAACGAAGTTACAGATTCAAAATTCTGAAGTCAGTGATTATTCAAGAGTAATCAATGGAGAAGTGCTTAAGGGGGCAATCGCAGTTAAAATACGATATAAGGGCATACACCGTCAGTATATTTCAGTCCTTAATTTCCGAGGCAAGAATTCCTTAAAGTAGAAAACAAGAGAAACGTAATTCTACATTTATGTACCGAGATATGTGACATTAATAATATTGGTGCTGGTTACAAGATTGGTTAATGCGAACTGCTAGTGCCTTTTTGACGAGTAAAATAATAAAAGTAATATTTTAAAAAGCTACAGCGTTATTAAACAAACTGGTTTGGTATTAACCACTGGCACAAAGGAGGAAATTGCAGATATATTAGCTTAGAGACAGTAATAAGCTTGCTCTGTATTTATCAACTATGGAAAGCATGCTTTCTACTAACATACTAACACACTATAACCTTTAATACGGAAATGTAAAAACAGAAACGAATGCATGCTTCTTTAAGGGCATAAAATGCTTCAAATCCTTGAAACACACATGATTCTTCAGTAGAAAAAGTTTGGAAGGTCTGTTTCGCGTTTTGCGTCCCAAATCGCGCAACCAAATCTGTAACATAGAAACGACCTTGGTAGACTGCAGTAATTCCTCTACCTACCATTGGATGTACATAGTAGCAAAAGTGAAAGCTTAGATAGAGATTAGGAACATATGTAACAACTGAAGAGGTGAATTTAAGAAGCAATGGCAGCATTATTTTCAGGATATGACTTCTCCCACATATCACCGCATACAATATCACCACCCAAAACCCAAAAACTTTATATAGAAATTTCATCTCAAGTATATAATTTTAGATTTGAATCTAAATCAAGTGCAGAATTTTCAGAAAAAAATCTTATTCTTCGCACGTTTGTGGACAGAATGGCTCAAATATATACAAGTTCATTTTTCTAAAATGCTATTTTATTCACTCAAGTGTCCTCAAAATGTATATTTTCTGTGAAATATCCATATAAAAATTTGGGCAAATTGCAGTGCCTAATTAATATTACTTGCTGCTATCTACTGGATAGTTGCTAGAAAAAGTAAGCGGATGCATTAGCTACACATGCACCCTAAAAATAACTTTCGAAAAAAGCGCGAAGATGTAGTGATTGTAATAAATGCACTTTTTATTTTATATCACAACATTTCCTACTACACCTTATTTTAATTCGCTGTGCTTTTGGTCACCCTGGGGAACCGTGAAATGTATTATTTATGCATGTATGTACAACACAGAGCGCTCTGTTTGGGCCAGAGAAACAAAGAGGCATTTAACGCCTAGGAGGTAATATAATTTATTATTTCTACTGGTTTTATCGTGATGTTAAGAAATTCTGGGAATACATTTTAAACGTGTGTGTTCTTGCACTAAGGGAAGAACAAGGACTCTCTTATGTGTTTAGTGTAGATGCTTTCCTACCAATACTCAACGTTATGCAACCCCCAGCTGAGCGACACGAATATGCTAAACGATAACATTATGTAAGTACTTCCGCATTATAGATTGGTGAATAGTTATTTATTTACTTTGAACTGTCTTAGTAAAGGTTGAAATTGCTTAAAATTAAAATACTAAAAATTGTGATAGCAGTTTATATAAGTACTTGTACTGTATTTTTCTACCATATCCTGGAAATAACCTCGATGTGTTTAGTCTGGATACATTTTCTATAATTGCTATGTCCAAAGCGATAACAAAATCTTACTACACAAAATAATTATTATCGTTGCGTTTATTACCCGAATTTCCAGATACAATATTTTGGCCCCAAGTTACCTTTGGTTTTTTCTTTCCTGGCAGCCACAAAGCACATGCAGTTTCGTTGTCATCACATACACTTTAACAATATGTTCATTTAGCTATTGTTTCTATGGGCCTCATGTTATTTGTAATGTATTCATAGTACGACGACTTAAAGCTCTAGTAGAAGATATTGACGCCTATGGGCGAATTCCAGCGCCAAAGATCCTGAGAGTTCTCCCGAGGACATCCGCACGGTTTGCTCATTCGTGCCAAACGACAAACATTCAAGAGAGAAATCTATCACGGTCAATAGAATTTCTGGATGATGAAGTACAAGTAGCCCTTGCAGCACAGAAAATACGCAGAAGAATCATTTCCCTGGCATCCTTGGCACCTACATCAACTTCTTTTCATGTAGACTCTCATACCTGCCAGTTTAGGAGCAAATGGGATGTGGGCATCATGAGCGAACACAACAATCAACGGATCACACCATTCATCAAGATTTCCGCAACTCTTGCCAAATGGAAGAAGGAAGAAGATTTGTCTCACCTCCCTGAAAGAAGGATATATTATTTCCAGAAAATCTCATTGTTGCTGAAAAGCGGTTCTCTTCCTTACAAAATAAACAGCAGGAAAGGACGAACTGAAGTCCATTTGTCACAGACACATGTTAGATTATATAAGGAACGATCAGTTAGAAGCCGCCCCTGCACACGATAGTTCGAGAGATGTTTATTAGGAGCCACACCACATTGTCACTAAACACAAGACAGCAAACAGGAAATGCAGGATTGTTTTCGACGCATTCTCGCACGAAAAGGACACCCTATCATTGAATGGCACATTGGAAAAGGGCTCTAACCTGTTACCAGAAATTCAAGGACACTACTGAGGTTTAGGAAACAAGCCTTTCTAGAACTAAATGTAAACGAGAATGATAGCTCCCACGAGATTCCTATGTAGTGAGTCCATGATAACGCCAGAATGGATACGAAACGTCCCCAACAAATGGAAGACCTTCGTTTCCAACCAACTGACGGAGATAATTATCCACGTAATCCCTAGCCAATGGCGACACTATCCTGGACACCAGAAATTTGCAGACTATTTCACGAGAGGAGTACACGCAGATCAGCTATCAACATAAATATGTGGTGGCATAGTCCTAACTGCCTCCCACAAGACGATGGTTAGCCACGTGATGTACCAGCTACACAACAAGGCATATATCGGAAGTTCATCGTACCTGAAACGGCTTGGTGGGGAGGATTCTGGGAGAAGTCGGTTGTTTCTGCTAAACGCTGCCTTAGGGAAGATTATATAACCGTGCCATGTATGGAAAAGAGCGCGAATTAAGGGGCTAGTTCCAGGAAGAGTCGGAAGGACCAGAACCCACACATTTCAACGAGATGACACAAGAACCTATATAGCTGGTCATCTCCCTAGAGAGAGTCCAGAGTGGAGGGGATCTCGAGGAATCGTAGTAAATGCTATCGTCCCATCTATTTTAGAATGGGGAGTACTGAATCTCTTTATGCTACTGCATAACAGAAGTGAGACAAGGCCGAGACGGCAAGGTGGGGACGCTCAATCCTCCAGACGTCCGAAGGTGCCACCATCAGCAGAACTGTATAGCTGGTCGTCCCGCTGGAGATCGCCCAGGGTGGGGAGGATGTGGGAATTTGAAGATGCCCATGCCATCTATAATATTCAATTACTACAGTACTTTGTTTTTCCCAGAGGGATTTTAATATTAACAGTGTTCTGTTATTGTTGTTATTCTATGGTCATTATAGACTTGTTTAATAAACTGTTTGTGGTTCAAGTTAACAGGAGTTCTCTTCTTCATACAAAACATTTCAACTCCTCCCTTACTCTACAAGGGTCATCTAAATGATCGTCGTCCTCTAGATATGTAACAAAAGACTTGTTTTGGACAGATTTTCTTCTGGCATGCGGGGGAGATTTCAGCTCATTTGTTTCTATACTTCTTATATTTTCCCAATATAAATAATGTCGGTAGATACATACGGGCATTTTTGAAGTTACACGTTTTATTGGTCTTCTAAAATCTAACATAATGAAGGGTGGTTTACATGGAGTCATTTCTCCAAAGTTTCATCGATATCCCCGGAAGTTGTTACACTTAAAACAAAACGTTTATCTAAATCTATCCTATAATGAATAACTAAAAGGAAATCATATACCTGTATATACTTTCTTTTTCTTTATTTTCTAGGGATTAAGGAGACCCCAATAGTGCATTTTAGGTAAAATGCCAAAATGACACTTTTGGTGAAATGGTGTACCTACTCCCAAAGTTCTGATGAAATTATGACATTAAAGTTTTGAATAGAGGTAATCAATTGGCTTCCTCTTTGTATACATACGCAACAAAAACGGACTTTGTAGGATAAATAACTGCCTTACCCGGAGACTGCTGTTATAGATGGGGGTTTGAGTGCACGGCATCTTGTATCAAAGATGCAAAACATTTGTGTAATAATCTAAATTACAGTTTGTAAATGCGTCTCATCTATAAGGGCGAGTGGGGGAAGAGATATTTATGAAGAATACATCAGTATATATTTGTTTTTGCGTTGCATATATTTCACTATAAGTTTTGCTTATGCAGACATTCTCTCTCTCTCTCTCTCTCTCTCTCTCTCTCTCTCTCTCTCTCTCTCTCTCTCTCTCTCTTTGCGATTTACGTCCTCCAACGTTCAGTCATATCGGGCGATGAATGAAATGGGTGAAATGATGCTCAAACGAGTCCGGGGTCCATGGAGCTTAGAGTTACCCGATATTCCTCTATCAGGATCAGAAAAAAAAAACGGAATAAACCTTATCCAAGTAACTCACCCTGACCATCTCACGTTACCATCTACGCTACCGAGGAGGGCATGCATACTCTCTGAACTTTACTTACAAACGTATAAAGCGTCAGTAGATATTAAAGATTTTTCAGTTTCAAGTATCACTCGAATATTTTCAGGACTACTTTCAAAAACTGGGGGAAACAATGAATTAAGGACTATTACACGCTGACAGAACTGAAAAGGCTTTAAAAGCACCTAATGACTGAAAATGAAAGAGTTAATTTTGGTTACGTAAGTCAGAAAGGTTTTTATTGATGCTACAAAGAAAGAAAGTGTTATTAGAAATGAAGACACAAACCTCTGATGTGCAATATAACAGATATATTTTATAATTTGTGAATTCGTAATATATCATTGGAGCATGGGACTATACTACAAAAGCTGTGGCTAATAAAGGATTATAGTTAATTGAATTTTATTGACTACATTTGGTTACATAAACATTTTCACATATTATAACTTTCCTGTACCTAGAATAGAGGAAAGGGTTCCATACGGACAAAACCGTGGTTATATGATTACAGCTAGCCTGCCGTTACATATTTGCGTAGCAGGCTTGCTGTATGCATATTCAGTAGCAGATATATGTGTATAACGTCAAACCTATGAGCACAATATGACTTCCATATAACTGCATTTAGTTCACTGTTCAAAATTGCTAGATTTAAGTAACCAAAACAAGATGCATATATTTATTGAATAATAAAGCCATAAATGTTTCTATTCTACTGGTAAAAAATATGTTTTTATTTTTTGTGTAAAAATATGAGGTACATATACTTCACAAAAACTCACTGTAGTGCAAATAATGTAGCAGGGATTTAAATGTAAACTCTATGAAAATTGAGGCAAAAGCTATCACATAAATAATTAATCGTACTTAATTGTTGCTACTGCCATTACACTGAATAAGGTGAATAATCTCATTTCAGAATATTTATAAAGAACTGGAGCTCTTCCTTTTAGAGTCATGTTTGTGTTACTTCTAGGATATTCCGAAAATAATTAAGTTTGGCACAAAAATATATAACAAAAAGAAGAATGTGGGACTAATATGTATCCGACAAATCGTTTATATCCCATTCAAAATCAGTACAATGCAAACCAACGTTTAATTCAGGTAAGGAAGGTCATAGGCACTAACCTATGGATGCTATTTATCATATAAGCATAAAATGATGTAAAATAATTACAGATAATATTTGATTCTGTACTTGAATCATAACATAGCATAAGTGAATGGTCGAATTTAAATTCACTGTTGAAGCTAGTAGCAGCTAAAGTTATAAAGGCATCTATGGGAAATATTCAAACATTGAAAAAAGAAATAATTTATTTTGTACTGAACACGTTTCATAAATGTAAAAATGAAGTTCATTCCTGTACTGTTAATATTTTTAAAGTATTTTCATTAATGGTGTAATGGAGCTAAAATTACTGTGTGTAAACCATTAGAATATAAGTAGTATAGTTTGAGGATGAAATTTGGTAGGTGATAAGCACCAGTTTTAAAGACGCCAATGAAATCGTCAAAGCTTATTGCTTTATTTAAAAAAAAGAATGTGTCTTTATTCTTTTGATTTGTAATTAAAATAAACTTTAGCTGTCTTAGAAAATTAACACTCAAATAACATCTTTTATGCTTGCTCATGCTGAGGAGAAACATTAAAACAATGGAAAAATGTGTAAAGTCTTAGAATATTCAGCATGTTACCTACCAAATTCTGTTATGATAAGAAAAGGTGAGGCAAGAAACTTGAATTTAACTTAATTTTAAGTGGATACACTAATAAACTATGTGCTATATTCCGTACTTCTAACTAATACAGTAAACAAGTGAGGAATAAATGGCCAAAAACTGCCATTAATTCATTAAAATGAAATTATGGAATGAACAGTTATGAAAAATATTAAAGCATTTCAATAACAATGTTGAAGGTAAGAATTTAAACTCTGTGATAAAGTTCAATTTCAATTAATTTTAACATTTTTTTGTAACATTTTAGCTTTATTTTGAAAGTTTCTTTTCTTTTTAAACGGTAATTCAACCTGAGTATCTCTATGAGCAATACTACAACTTTTAAGAGTGAGTATTTGTATATTTAGTAGATAATTGTTTCAGAAAGCCAAGTGGCAGCATATGAATGCTTATAAGAGGAACAACAATTTGAGTAGTGAAGATTTATTTCTTGATCACATTGTTAGATTGTGCCCTGCGGTTTCCTGCACACACCAATGCTTAACTAACATTTATTAATACTAGATTTTTGTTCATTGGTCACAGTACAAAGAATGTTGTGTTTGGATGGAGTTTAACCTTGAAGAAATTTTTATTATATGTCATATTACCCATTTTATGTTTTCAGAGTTGAAAAAAACAGAGTTCAGAAAAGTTTTACCATGTGGTGGCCAGCAAGAAATTTGTAGAATTCATAAAACTCATTTTGGCAGAAACTCTTGAAACAAAATTAAAACAGAAGTTAAACAGAAGTTAAACAGGGACATAAATAAAATGAGTCAAAATAAAGGACAGAAAGGAAGCAGTGACAAATTAATATACTACTATACCACACACAAATAAAAATTTGTGTGAATTTCTGTTAGAAAAAAGAAAACATTTAACTTCATAAATAGCAGTTTGTAATGCTTTACCATGCCCTTTCGCAAACTTTCAACCTAACTTTCCTTTTAAATTTGTGTCTGAAATTTGATATCTTTTACCATAGAGACATAGTAAATATGTGAGTTAGCCTAGATGCACTCAAAATCATTTCAAAGGCCTTAGATCTATCCCTGTGTGATTATGTACAAGATGAAGGTGGGTTTAGGAACCATCCTAAAATGTTGAAGCCTAATGTCTCCTACGAATGTGGTTCTCCACTTTATATATCAATAGAATAAATGTATTAACAGTTGCGGAGTTACTTTTCAGATAATAAGTGCTTAGTGACCGTTTTATGTGTGCAATTCATTTTCATTTGATTGTCCATGATAAAAGACAATCAATGTTCATATTTCATGACAGGCACTTTATCTCGTTGCTTCGCTACTGTTCCCAGTATTGAAATGTACTATTGTAACTCTTGCAATGTCTACCCAAAGGGGAAAATAAAATACATAAGGGTGTTCCAATGTATTTAAGACTTATGTAGGTTTCCGCTAACATCTAGTTAATAACAAGAAGTAGATAGAAAAACAAGTTTTTTGTAAGAATAATTTGTTGAATACAGAGTGAACATAGCCATGTGAATGCAACACACACTTTAGTTGTGTTCAACGCTCGATCTTACAACGAGTGAAATGAATAAAATTAAATTTTGTTAAGGAAGCGTTTAAGGCCCAAATTTAGTGGTACCTCATTGGATTTGCCAGTTGGGAGAAGTGAGGAAAACCGCGAGAAAATATCAAATAGAGAGAACGGTCCTTATGGCAATTGGAGACATATAATGCATAGAGTAGGCTAAAGCAGTAGTCAGGTTTTTGAAAGTGTGTCACTACTCTTAGGGCTTTGAAAATACTCTGCATGACCCTGAGAAAATCGAACAGTCTATATCACTTAAAAACAAAGAAGTATGTATTTGATAATTAAAACCAACACCTAAGAATATCACGGAAATTGTTAACACCACAAAAATGTTTATCTAGCACCTGCTGTTGATTTAACGATAATTATCTTTCTTGAGTGCAGTAATATTTTGTACACCTCTTATAGTTTACTAGTTACAGAAACGTCATTCAGATTGTAGAGGACTTCACAGGACATTTGACCAAAATGCAAGATACAAATTTTGTCATATCTTAAACAGGTATGTTAATTCCGATGATATAGAGTTGTTTTGATAAAATAAAGCTAACAAATGTTTTGCCATATAAAGAGAAGCTTGAGGTAAGGAATCATTTTAAGATGTACATGTCGCATTCTTGAATACGAATTGGTTTTCAAGTTCTGTTGTTCACACACACACACACACACACACACACACACACACACACACACACACACACACACATATATATATATATATATATATATATATATATATATATATATATATATAATTTAAACAAGTAGGAAGCAAATAAATTGTAATCAGTTTCCACCTGATAGAAAGGTATTTAATATACAGAGTGTATTAAATTATTTATTTTTTTTTCTCGAATTTAAAAGATTAAACTCGTTTTACTTAATAAAGTATTTTTTAATTTCGTCCATATATATACATACAAGGGGACATTTTTCTAAAGGTGTTTCTTCAGGAGACTTGGAATCTTAAAGCGTTTATTTCCGGTGAAATCTCCATGTTAAACCTTTGGTGGACTAAAACCAATCCTCTACTCGGTACAGCTAAGTGGTAGACGAAGCAAAGTAATAATAAGAAAATACGAGGTTCAAGATCAGTAACACTGTTAGTTAAAAGTTGAACAGAGCTATTAAAAGGAAAGGGAGAGAGAAAAGAAAAAACAAGAAAAAGAAAATTACTTTTAACTCACTTTATTTTAGTCAAATATCAACAAATGAATATGTTACATAACACGTGAAATCTGGATTTCAAACATTTTAGTTACTTTAAGAGTGTATCGACAAACAACTGAGAGAAAAAGTATTCGTAACCTTACACGCTAAAGAAATCTAGAACACAAATTTAGCTTTGAAATAACTTCAGATGTAAATATGTCTCATGTCCTAGTAGTTAACTTTTTGTGTTCCCTGCAGCTATAATCCCATCCCAATTACATGAAAGCTTATTTGTTCGCTTATGGCTGATCACGTGGCTCAGCAGTAAGCGTAATCTATATCATTAAGTCATTAAAGAAACATGGAAAAGGAGTTTCCTATGAAGGAATTAAGGTAAGGGCTTCGCGATTCACCTCTCCAAATGAAACAACAAATGCTGGCCATTGCGTGCCTGTTTTTTGGGCTAGAGGCTTAACCAAAACAAGGCAGATAGGAAACGTCATGGAGATAACCAGCATGGAGGCTTTGGGTCATATGGCTTTAGCAAGATTTCCGCCTTTCTTTCCACTTATATTATTTGCATATGCTTTTATGTTTTTTACAGTGGCATTAGCCAGATGCTAATTTCGCTTTTTGCAGCTTCCCTTATTGTGGCAAAGTTGGCATTTTAATTTCTTATAGGTTAAACGTTCTGAATTCATTTGACGCTACATCTTCAATCGTTTACACTCATATATCTTTTAAACACTATTTACAAGAGCTTGTTTTTTTACTTAATGATCAAGCTAAATGTTTTTCAAAGTAGTTCCATTGCACATTTCACTGTATGTAAGGTGCAAGAGGCTGATGAAATAATCTGGTCGCTATATAATTTTTTGAAATTACTCTTGCTATGAAATCGTGAGAAACAACGAAATGGCTACCAGTTTAGAACAATACAAATTCTTGAAAAATTACAACAGAATAAGCCACAGATATCTGTTGTCACAGTATGGGGTTATTTGAAATGAACTGTGTATTTTAAAAGGCACATTATTTTTTAAAGAAGTAAGGTCTTCTCTACCTCAAGTTGGTTACAAGCTGCACGAAATCATATAAAATGTATGTTTCCGTTGAACAGGGTGTCACAAGTTTTTTAAGAAAGTTCAAGATATAAACCTATTTTATTTGCTATGTCTGGTAAATATCTTAAACATAAAGTCCTTTTAACCCACATCGTTAATTAATAACTTTATAAGAATTCTACGTATCGTTATATAAACATAGTATTTGGTAAAGCTTTGTGGTGCGACAAGATCCATTTTTGTTATACTCCGCAGACGTTTATTAGTCGAATTTGAAATGTGAATTAGGTAATATTATCAAATCGATAGTTATAAAGGTTATTCTTGTAATCCTAATGGACTTTATATCGGGGCAACTTTACCGTTCTTTTAACCTAGATTTCTTTTCCTTCCTCTCTTTCTCTTTCACTCTCTACATCTCTGAATGTGTGTACGTGTGTGTATCTGTGTGTGCGCTCGATTATTGGTCTGACTAATTTAATGACTTATGATTCCATAACACTTCTTAGAACAACAGCTTTCTTGGTTCTTGCAATGTTAATGGAGCTTATATCGGACCAATTACATATATCGCTATAGTCGTCTTGACTGGTTTCCCTCTTTCCAACATTTTCCTTCTCAATACGTGTTTGTGCTCCTGCTACTTATGTATATAAGTACGTATGTATTTATGTATATATGTATGTATATACATACATACGTACAGTACGTGCAAGATAATAAGAGCGCTAGATTTACGGTGTGGTGTGAACAGAAGGGAAGAAGTGAGTTGTTTCTGCAGTGTGGTCAACCTTGAAAAACACAGTTCAGCAAAATAGCGTGTAATACAAGCGAAGATATCACAAGTAACGTTGCATCCTCTGAAAACATTCCTTAGTTTTGCCCACACCAGCTCAATTGCATTCAGATAACAGTTATACGGAGGTAGACGAATAATAATTCGTCCCCTTTCGAGAGCCGTAACACCCACAAATGTTCATACAAATATAAATCGGTTTCAAGTAAATGCTGATGTACATTACCACCACACTCGTAACAAGGATAAACTGGCAATTCAAGCGCACCAAACGAGCCTTTATGAAGGAAGCTTTAATTACAAAGGGATAATGTTATATAAGAAACTTCCAACCTCATTTAAACAAGCTGCATCATAAAAATACATTAAGAATAAGGTTAAGAAATGTTTGCATGCACACTGTTTTTATACGGTTAATGAATTTTTAGAACTATAACCATGTAAATGAGCACTGGGATGTAATCAGTTTGACTTTATGTATATATTGTATTTATACATTTTGACGTGAAATTCTAATGCTAACATACGATTGTTGTAAACTGGTTAGCTAATTAACCTCGAAATTGATCAAAACGAAACACGGTGGACATGATAAAGCTTAGCGTATTAGCCACTAGATATCAATGTAGGGCGCATTTCAAATTTGAAAGTTGCCATCTATGTTTACGGAGTTAAATGAAACTTACCGAATGAGGACTTGGAGCCCGCATATAGTATGTACGTGTATATGTTTGTATATATGTACGATGTATGTATGTATGCATGTGTGTATATATGTGTATATGTATGTGTAATAGGCTAACAGTAATATGCTCACTTCAGATTCGTTATTTATTAGGTTAAGCTAAAATAAGAAAAGTGAACTTTAAATAAAGCTAGAATGTCATATTAACATGAGCTGCAAAAGCCGCCGTTCCTGGAACACTATATAATCATCTATAGCCAGCCAGTTCGCTGGACGCATCGGGTTACAGCGTTTTTCAAATCTTGGCTCTTCTCCTCTTTCCGTGTTCTGACCATTACCATCGCACTGTGCTCAAGGTTTACGGTCATATTTCAGCAGGATTTCTTTGTTCTACCCACGGAATTCTTATTGAGGCACGTTCTTCAAAGATGGCTCTCACGAAAAGGCTTCTTTGCCCAGTCACACTTCGTGCAATAGGGATATAACTTATGCATGTAAAATATATTTGGTTCAGTGTAACACATAGCAAATCACGTGTTTCTGTTCTTTAGATTTCTTTCCTTTTACTTTCTCGAAGTTTGTAATAAACTACAGAGGAGCACCCATTGGCAGAACTGGTCCTTTAACACCAATTTTACGTACGGCACCAAAGGCGATGAACATAGTTGACACATGAAATGAAGTGATAGGAATTTTGAAAAGGAGTTTTGGGAAAGCGGACGTTCCAGGCTTAATTGCTCTTATACCTTCCCGACTTTTGCCAGTTATGAGGACTGACGAATACCTGAAAAACCTTAGACAGTAAGAACTGTTCCTGGGAGTCTAACACTTAAACAGTCGATATTCAATGGAGGAATGATAAACTTCAATAATTACGAATATAATACTTGCTTTATATGGTACTGCACTTACATACTCTGTGATGTTTAAGCTTTGCCATGATCAATATCAATATGTTCAGAAAACGTAATACCTACTCTTTATTCAAGATGTTTTGTGTTCCCACCGTAAGAAAAATGTTGATCATGATGTAATTGAAGTTCTCCTTACGTATTGAACTCTACAGTGACACTGCCCTTATCTATCCCTGTTTGATGAAGTTTCACTTCTTGCTGCCCAAGAGGTGGGAAACATATTGCAATTTCTATATTAAGACTACAACAGTTTTGGGGATGGCATCTACAAAAAATAAAAAATAAACAGGTATTTCTATATCTAGGTGTGAACCACATAATTAAAAGGTCTACAAATATTCTATTTGTAATCTGAACATTTTCAAAACAAATCTTCTCGCTCCCACTGTCTGCTCACATGTGGGAGGGCGATATCATATCATGAGGATTTAGAACTTCTGTTAATGTACCCTGAAATAACAATATAACACATAAGGATAGTCTCTTGAATTTCAGTAAGACCTATTCTTGTTTTATTTGTTCCATTTGTACCCCGCCTTTAACTGCTATGGTCATATCGGCGGCCGTTCTCCTTTGAAACATATCGTAGGTGTTAACTCGTATTCGTTGGGTTTTAATCATTAGATCACTCACACATACGCAATTTCAGTCATACTTCCAGACTCTGGGAAAGATGAGGAATTATCTTGGTCCGAGAAAATTCCCCACCCCCACGGCCATCGAACCCGGGACAGCTAGCACGGTAGGAAGGTGCTCTACCGACTGAGCAACTGGGCCAAGTAAGACCTTTATTTTGCGATTTAAATGTTCAAAATGTCGTGTAATAATTGTGGAAAAGTATAAAGCATAAGGGGCAAATTGATGCAGGAAAACATGCATTGTCCACCAACGCAAAGCAAGTCCCTGAGAAGTATGTTACACAGTGGGAAAAGAACAGCGAATGTGTGTGACAGAGAAAGCTTGCTACACAAGGATCAAAACCGTTAAAAAACATGCACCCCATTCACTCTGTACATTTAAACGTGTCGATGGAGGGTGTAGGAACCTTCTCCAAACCCCCTAAGTCTCATTCCCCGGAGAATTACTTTGCTGTGGTACACTATACTTTGACACTGTCCCTTTCAGAGAGAAACGTAAGGTTTTTAATTAATTGTTAATATTAAATATACACACATATACAATTATAAGATATTTGTTTCTTAATTAAGCCTAAACCTACTTATAAATATGAAGCAAATAAACAGTTGCAGATGGAAAAGGACATTTGAGCATATTACATATATACAATAATAGCATATTTCTTAATTAAACCTACTTATAAATATTATATAAATACGAGGTATGTTTTTTAAGTCAGTGCCGTTTTGGAATTAAAAAAAAAGACGTGCATAGATATCGCAATAATTTTGTTTTACATGAAAGCCTGTACCTTAATCTACTATTCTACATAATTTCCGTGAATATTGAGGCACTTGTCATAACGTGGCACCAGTTTTTGAATACCCTCCTCATAAAATTCTGCCGCCTGACGTGTTAACCACTGTATCACAACTGTTTTGACTTCGTTATCGTCTTGAAGACGCTGACCGCCCAGATGTTTCTTCAAGCGTAGGAACAAATGGTAGTAGCTGGGCACCAGATCAGGGCTGTATGGAGGATGATCTAGAGTTTCCCATTGAAAATATTTGATGAGATCTTTAGTCCGATTAGCCACATGTGGACGGGCATTGTCATGCAGCAAAACGATACCCTTACTCAACTTGCCACGTCTTTTGATCTGGATTGCACGGCTCAGATTGTTCAATGTCTCAGAGTAAGACGCTGCACTGATTGTCTCATAACGAGGCAGAAACTCCACTAGCAATATTCCTTTTCTATCCCAAAAAAACTCTGCACATGATTTTCAGGGCAGAAATTGTTTGCTTAAACTTCACTTTTGTGGGTGATGATGAATGTCGCCATTCCATGGATTGTTGTTTCGATTCTGGTGTGACGTAGGCCACCCATGTTTCGTTACCAGTAGCGATTTGGTCTAAAAAATCTTCACCTTCATTGTGGTACCGCTCAAGGAAAGTCAATGCACTGCCTAAACGTTCGGTCTTGTGCAAATCCGTCAACATTTTCGGAACCCAACGTGAACACAGTTTCCGGTACTTCAAGTTCTCGGTCACAATGCGATACAAAACACTACGAGAATATTGAGGAAAATAGATGCACAATGATGAAATTGTAAAGCGTCTGTTTTCTCTCACCTTTTCGTCCACTTTCTGCACCAAATCTTCAGTAACGACCGAAGGACGCCCACTCCGTTCTTAATCATTTGTGCGGCCATCTTTAAATGCTCTCACCCATTTCCTTACCATCCCATTACTCATAATGTTTTGTCCGCAAACTTCACAGATCTCACGTAGAATATCGATCGGTTTTACGGCTTTAGCACTAAGAAATCGTATAACAGCCCGTACTTCACAATCGGCGGGACTCACGATTGTCGGAGGCATCTTAAACACTCAGTAACCAACGTATACAATGAAGAATCAGACTGTAATGGCGTCATTGCGTAGACAAGAGAAGTAGATAACCAGCGCTCATGCGCGGAACGCCGACCATAGCGCTGCGGCGGCGGAATCACAAAACGGTACTGACTTAAAAAACATGCCTCATACATAGTTACAGACGGACAGGGGCATCTGGTCTGGGTTTCCAAAAACCTATGGGAAACAGAAAAAATAGCCTTTGTGCACACAGGGAAGATGGTGAGAGAATATGCCCTAGGGCTAGAACTGGTGCCGGCCAGAACAAGCCATATTCCTTTCACAAGACATCAGATGTGATCCGCACAACAGAAAAACAAATTTTAAGGTTTCTGGAAGGCTTTTTGACGTACGTGTGGGCGAATAAATTAAGTCTGGCTTTGGGAACACTTACGACTCAACACGGTCCTGCGTACAAATTGGATTGTTCGGAGGGGATTCGACACCTCGACTAGACTGGTCTTTTGTACCTAGTCCAGCCGGAGGAGAAAATGTTCACTCAGAGCTTATCATCCTACCATGCACTGCAAAAACTTCCGCCGACACTTCTACCCTGAAAGAAAACACCAAATCGGAAATGATATGAAATGATAATGGAGGTGAAATGGAGGAACAGGAAACTCGGGGGGATGTAATTAACTTAGCCAGCATTCGCCTAGCTACCCGTGAAAGCCCCCTAAGAAACCCTCGTAGGTCGGCCACTGGAATCGAACGCGGACCTCCCGAAAGCGAGACAAGACGAAACCGCCTGAGCCATCCTCTACGGCTGTACATAGCTGAAATTTAGAACTTAGTAGAAAGTCTGGCTAGGGACTAACCAATCACAATTTAGAAAATAAGCAACTGATATTGCCAAAATTCAAAATTAAACAGTAATGGGGGAAACTTTAAAATGGAAAAGAAATGAATTTTGCTAACATATCACTGTGAAACTATACCCGAGATGGTCAACACGCATTTACACATGACTGCGAATTGCTACACGAAGAATTCAACACGCGTTCCTAAAATCATTCTCCGTTTACACTTCTAAAAGGGTTCCCGTGTTTAACTCAACACTATTAATTTATACAACGGAAGGGTTAGCAAGCGAATCGATGCATCAGTTTCTGTCAATGGGTCTAACGTGAAGTATTCAGCATGGAAGAGTTTAACAGTCAGCGCGTATAAGTACACTTTAATCAGCGCGGATGAACACACAGTGGTCACCTATAAATCGCAGCAACATTCTTAAGGGGGCGAGTAGAGGGGATATACAGGTATAAATAAAATAGCCAAGGTACATTTCTCTTTAAGGAACCCATAATACGTCAGGATATACCAACACCTGAAGAAGAGAAGAGGTTCAGAGCCGAGCAATCCCGAAGAAAAATCCGACTGGTTCCAAATCTCCCAACCTGTAATCCGTTCTCGCCATCAACACTAAAATATGAGGTGTTGAATAACGGGAGAGCCGAACCAGTTTCCAAAGAGACTCAACCGCCTCGAACCATGAACCTATTATCTGTTTGGTTTTCAAATTCGCGAATCATACGTTATTGTTGATATTTAAAGTTTCGAAAATGTATTCAGTACACGTTGCCCTACTGCAAAACGTTTATAAACTTTCAGTTCCTAGTTAACTATAACACGTTTACGTTACAGGAATAATCGAAATCACAACGGAGATTCAGCTTTGGTTTTCAGCTTGAAATGTGGATACTCTAAAGACAATGCCCGCCTCTGTAGCGTACGGGGCAGCGCACCTGCCTCAAGTTGAAAGCTCAAGAGTTGACACTCGTCCAGATTGAGTTAACTGAATAAGGCTTTTTCCGGTTTCTCCCATTATCCTGAAAGATTAATATCAGGTATGAACTAAACTCGGTGGAACCTGGGCTTATTTGAGCTTCATTTCACCCATTTCATTCACACATCGTTCGATATGACCTAACCGGTTAAAAGGACGTTAAATATTTAAATAATCATGAAGTTTGGTACCTATTTCCAAAAAAATCATCATCTCTGAATTCCCTGTCAATGATCTATCTTCATAAGCGTGGAAATTGCTCGCACAGACATCGAATCCAAACATCTGATCCATGTGTCACTTAACCTTCAAGGAGGCGTCAAATATACTATATCCTTGACATTGGTAAGTAAATTCTTTAATTACTTTAGTAATTCTTTAATATCTGTTATTTTAACAAAACCTTTAATCAATTTCAGAGTATGAAAAATAATCAAAAAGCTTACAATTCTTTGGAATACTGAGATTTTGTTGAAAATCCACATTGGTGAAAATGCTTTCTTGGGTTCACTGGGTCATAAACGTACACCTATAATGAAATCTTGATATCGAAACTTTGTGGCAAATAAAATACTTTCTACTCCTATTTATATTTTCTACTCTACTCCTTAGAAGAAAAGAAAAAGAAATCTACAACCATGTATATTAATATTTTGTAATAGAGTTATGAAACTATTAGTGTCAGAGAAGTGTTAAAGATATTTTTGATCAGAGATTCTGTAACTCTCAGAGCCAACAACACAACTTACACATCTGCGTCTGTTGATCTTCAAGAAGACAAATTGAATGGTAAAAAGAATTGACAAGGAGATATATTCTGAGATACAAATACCTTATCTGACCTTCTTGACCGAGCAACTGCAACACAATGGAATGAAATTGGATTCCATTAAATAAGTTGAAAAGACACAAATCGCTAAGAACAAAAAATTCGTGCTTCTGTAATTTGTATATTAACCTGTGTTTATTCTGTTGGTTGCCTTCAATGATTCATAATCCGATATAATGATTTCACAGAAAAACATATTTTGTTGCACTTAAATAAAAATATCATTTAACAAATTATGTTTGTGTGAGCATAACTCAAGGTGAAAAGTAGGTTAGAAACCAAACTTGCCATTAAAATTCAGCATATTGCAAGCAGGTGTCAAGATTTTCAAGAAATACCCCACCCAAACCATTCTTTACAGTGATTTTTTTTCAAAAACAAGTTTCTCTAAACCTTCCTAACGATTTTGACACAATACTCTGTTCCAGATATTTTAATGAAAATTAAATGTATATCTTGAACTTTCTAGGAATAGCGTCTGAAGCGCTCTTTCTTCTGAATGACTTTTGCATGACGGTAAACCGTAAGAGATAAGCAAAATTTTGGCACAGAATTTATGCATTAAAAGAATTCCAAGTACTACTGTCACTGGTTTTAGTTTCCAAATTCTTATACTTTTTCAAGTAGGAAATTGATTTTTTCCCTCCTGCCAAACAAAGAATATGTATTTTCATGGTCATCACATAAGGACACATTGTCATTCAAGTCCTTAGTTCTTTCTTGTTCGATTTTTCACACGGGTGGTTCCTAAACTGGGAGTTATAGGAGTTTAGATGTAGATACCGGAAATATATTTCTGTTTAGAGAGATCTTTTACAGCAGCTGATCTATGCTTGGCCATCTAACTAACGTTACTCAAAAGTACAAATCGATCAAGAGCAAACTCCTCAACATGTAATTAGCGACTATATAGAGAGAGCGAGTCTCGTATGCAGATGATGCAAACCTAACTCCAACGGGTAGAGTAAGTAAAAAATTAAAATTTTCTATTTATTTATACAAATTCATTTAAAGGAAGATTAAAATCTCTTTCCTCTCAATGCTAAATATATCAAATAGGTGACCGAGTATCCCAGAAACTACTAAAGGTTAAAACTCCTTTGAAGTGAATATTTTACAGGGTATAAAAGCCTGGCTTCTACATTAATAGGTCTATTTTATCCAGTAAATTTGTTTATTAGGGAATATATTCTCTTTATAACGCAATCCAATGATTCTAAACTATCAGCAGTAATTGTTTCAAACAACCAACCATCTTATTTAACTCTGTTGTAATAGCATTTGGAGCTTGTTTGTGTCATCCTTAAACATAGTTCGCTATCTTTATTAGTTTCTGAGAAAAAGGGACATTTAAGCCAGAAAAGTCCTTCAAAGAAAAATCTGTTCAAATAATAAATGGAGAACACATATATTTGCAAATAAGGAAACCACACTGCTTGAGTATACAGAAACTGTCAAGTTTACTCCAGTATCGATTTATTGTAAAACTTCCCCTATGAGATGGAAGAAAGATTACCTCTCTACTGTGAATTGTATAAAGGTAAGGTTCTTTTCCTTTGTGAAATATTGGAGAATTCACAATAAAATGGTAACTACAGTTACATTTGTAAACATATACTTAAAATACTACTATTACGCCTGCAATGACTATATATTAGAAAGAATCAGAAAATACTCCTTCTATTAAAAGCACGAAATAATGCATAATATTGCCATTTCACACTTCTTAATTCCCGTAAGGATAGCCATCTGTGCAGTTTCTAAAATAGAGATTTGCAGTTTAATTCAGTTGAAATTTGAATACAGAAATTAGAATGTAATGAATAATTTGTACAGCAAATTACATGTAGAAGTTTAAGTTAGCTTTCGAAATATAAAATTTTTCTTATATTTTTTGTTGTGTGAAGTAATTGCTCCAGAGGATGCAATTGTGTAATAAAATGTACGTTATCATACTTTTAGCAATATATTAATAAATTTTAAATATTAATTATCTGTCGTCATTCTGAGTAATAAATAAATGCTGAATATTAGGCTTCATTTTACTTTGTTGGGTATCTCTGTGATTATTTTCATTCCGTTTGTATAAGAAGGTATATCAAATTTCACTTATTTGCAGCGGAATTTATATCTATGTGAAACAATTTAAAAAAGAGAACCAGCCGTAAAACTAAAACTCGAGAAAAGATATTTTAAAATTAATGCTGAAATAACAGCGCTTAGCAAACATTTAGCATATGTCCGCTAATCTGCAACTAAAGTAGTACTTTAACTTTTCCGAGGGTATCTTGCGAACAATTTATTCAGATTCATGTTGGGAAAACTTATCGTGCTTTTTTACAAGTTACAGCAAGCTAAGCTTAGATAGTCATTTACTCGGTGTATAACAGGCTATATTCGTGCGACTGTAAAAGGTAATGGAATCAAGGTAGAAAGTTTATAGAATTTACTAAAAAAATCTGCATACATATATACATTAATTTCTTCTTTTCAATCCATTATTTTCACCGGCGGATAAACTAACATGCTTAAAGACTCTTCATTTCTTTTAAGATAAGAATTTATATTTTAATAGTACAAAAATGTGTCTTAAAGCTCTATGCATCGGTTTCTAAAGAACACATCCACAGCGCTTTCTGTTTCAGCAGGTTCGTGAAAGGTTTGTGAAGACATTCTGGGACAAAACAAAGAGTCGCACGGTAATGATTCGCCTGGCAAAGAAAACAGAGAATTCTATTTAATCCTTTCGTTATTGTGAAGTGACAATGGCCCAATAACACCCTAGCACATAAATAGCACCCCTCGACGTGCCTGCCCTCGACGAGAGGTTTCAATCCTCTCTACTGACATGAATTATTCATCAGCTTATAGGCGTTCTCTAGCTACTCCTCCTTTATTCTTCCCTTGGCTGCCATCTTCATCCCGTGTGATAGCACAGCTACACACGTGACAAACACGGAAGGAAGAAAGAAAGGCAAAGAAAATTAAAAGGCAACAGTGAAAGGGAGTGGAGGAAGTAGCAGGGAAAAATTAACAAGAGAGAATAAAATAAAAGACAAATATAAAAGCAGCTAGAAATAGCCAGACTATAAAAAAGTATACGTAAGTAGAAAAAATACAGAAAAGGTACAAAAATAAAAGTAAAAAAAAAAAAAATAATTAGGAAGCGGGAGTTTATTAAATATAAAACTGAGTGTTAATTACCCGTGTCACATCCATCGATAACTGGATTGATAAATTGGAATGTTCTAGTACTTCATATATTTTTGCGGTTTTCATTGCTAGATATATATCCTACAGTGAGAGGGAGGAAAGGGGGGAGGGAGAGCAGTAAATTTGAATCAAGACATTTAAGGAATACGAACAACAAATTACCCACTGAATTTGAATAACCGAAAGGCACAGTTGCATTATGAAATACGTGAATAATTATCGCGGTGCAACTATAATGTTCCTGTCGAAGTGAGCGATGTTGTGTCGTACTACACTAGTAGCTAAACTTCGTTAAACTATAGCAGCAATAGTACTTAATATATAATGCATTGAACCTCACTGGTATTTTATACACTGTTACGTTTTTCGCAGGTAGGTATATGCTACAGGTTTCAGACCCCGGACTTTCTCAATGAATATTTAGCCTAATTCTATGTTTTTAGATTATAGGGTTTTCAATTAATGCGCCAAATGTTGGTGGTTCCGCTTTATTTTATTACATTTTTTTGTTTGTTTACATTTACGTCCTCCAACGTTAAGTCACATCTCATTGTCATCCAGATATTAGGATACCTGAATGATGAATTAAATGGGTGAAATGATGCTCAAATGAGTCCAGGGTCCATAGAGCTTAGAGTTTCCCGACATTCGTCTTTCAGGATAAGGGAAAATCCCGGAAAAAACCTTATGCAGGAATCTCACCCCGACCGAAATTCGAAATCGGGACCTCTTTAACGTGAGGCAGTCAGACTACCATCTACGCCACCGAGGCGGGCTTTCCCCTTTTAGTTGAATCATGAATAACACTACTGACGTGCAGATAACTACTCTGAATAACACATTGTGTTTCTTATTTATGTGTTTGTTACCGAGCGGGATGGCTCAGGCGAATTCGTCTGTGCCCCGCATTCGGGATGCTCGAAATGAGTCCAGGGTCTATAGAGCTTAGAGCTACCCGTCGCCTTTGCCTCCTCTCGCCTCACACTTCCTCCCGGGATTCCCCATTTCGGGTATAGGTACAAAAGATTAATCTCATCGATGTGCCAAATTCCCTCCATAAAATTCTGTCCTATGCTATTCTATGTGTTTGTTTTATTGATTGCTTTCTTCACTTAAATGATACCTGGGGTGATAATTTAATAAAAGAGCTTCAGCTACCAAGAAAAATCACTTTTACTCTTTTTCATTTATAGACTTTAGCTGTCTATGTAGTGCTTCCTCATGTTGCTGGTTGTATAAATTCTGGCACTTTTATATTTATAAATTAAAGTTTAGCGTGCAAAATAAAGTGTTTTGGCAGTACGTTTTATCTTATTTAATAGAGAATTGGTGTTCTACAAAACAATGTGTTTAGTCTTTGAATGCACTGTTCGTTCTTTCAGGTCTATAAATAGAGGTAAAGTCAAACGCTCTCAAGCAGTTTCTGTAACTATAGCAGTTCGATTAAACGCAAAAAAGCATAAGGTATCAAAATGCTTTTCTCTCTTTTGTTTTCGAGTTCACACTCTAATTATTAGACCTTGAAAAAGCAGTATATAAACATACAAAGCCTAAACATATATTTTGTAGAGAAGAGAATGCTCTGTCAAATATCTGAAAATATTTTGCGAAAAGAGTTTACTTTGGGCGCAAAACTTTCACTTAATACGAAAGGTCAGGATTATGGCCCAACCAATTAGCATGTTACAATTTAAATGTCTACCGTGTTAATACATGCGGGTATGAAATAACCACCACACATGGCATGAGCCAGGTTTCCAGACACAATGTATTGATATTCTCAGATTTGCAATTAACACCTACATTCACGTTCTTGCATATGCCCCACTTCACTGAAAGCTGTTCCTGTGTTACAAGACTATTATCTCTAACGAGTTCATCACCATACACTGTTTCACTCTCGCTGACTTGTGTGACTACGTTTCTAGTTCCATTTTAGAACAGTCTCAAACTTGCATCATTGGAGCTAGAACTTAGTAAAACTGCATCTGACTTCATATAAGCAACATGAACAATTCTTTAACTATCGTACTCGACGTCATCATTGGAAAACTATTAGACACTTTCATTCTGTTACAGCAATATAAAAATGGACTATTAAAACCACATCATAAGCTTTTTTCTGCCCACTATGAGTTTCCTATATACCCGAATAGCTGAATTTAAATTTTTTTATAATTTATTAAACTCAAGAGACCTGAATTTCGAAACCACACTTTGAGTAGTAGATTTGGAAGCAAAAATAAGGGTATCCCTGAATGTGAGGCATTCCCAAGTAAAAACTGAGGTTAGCTTCTTTTGTTTTCTAAGTACATAATAAAAATGGCTACCTGAACTTTAAGTGAATAATTATTGCATTCGAATATTATTCCAAGACTTAATTTTTGCCACCAGCTATAGGTCATGGGAAGAGGCAAGAGTTTTTTTAAAGGATTTTTTCGCGAATTTCCGCGAATTTTACATTTTTTCGAGAGTAATATTTTTAGCGATAGATGAGAAAATTTCTATTATTTTCAGTCTACATAGAAAAATTTACATTCATTTTAAATTGCATAAATATAACTTTAATTTAATATTCATAGCATGAAGCTAGAAGTCATTAAAAAAATATGTTTCCTACAAATTTAACGAAAGCAAGATAAAATTTAACACTTGACAAAGCCAATAGAATGACATTATCATGCGTACTGAAATAACAGCTAAGCGGTGCAACAATGAACTGACACCACAGCATCGGACTGGTCCGTGATACTGAGAACCGTTTGTCGTATGTTAACTGGAAATATTATTTATTGGATACCACACCGTGCACAGCAAAAACTCCTGATTATGCTGATTAAAGGTACTGAAGAGGTACTGGACTTATTGGAAGCTACTCTCAGACATTATATTAACATGAAAATATTGTCCCTCAGGGCTTAAGAATGTGTTCCGAAATGCCCGAAAGTTAAAATCGAATACAAACAATTCCTCACTGAAAACTACCCAGATTTAGAAGGTAAAAGTGTTTCCATTGCCTTTACTGACACGCTGGTCTAACCGGTTTAATTCAGTAGTTTACATTGCCAGCTATTTTGATGCAATTGTCGATTTCTTTTCTAAAAGAAAGGCTTTCAGTTCCTGCGCAAAATTTGTTAAATGATCATTTTTGCGATGCCAGGAGCTGCAATATTGTAAAGGTACAACAGCAACAATATTTGTTTCTGAAAATTATAGAATGATAAAAGATTTATTATTAGAATTTCAATAAACAAGTATGGCTCATTTTATTTTATCCCGAATTAACTCTCTAAAGTATTAGAGAGTGGTCACTTTGGAAACAGAATAAATGCACCTGTATATCATATCATGGATCACATTGTTAGAAAAGCAGTAGAAGAGAATCTAAAAGTTTGCTGCCGTATGACTTTGTCTAAATTAAACTCCATTGTGCAAAAGAAACTAATGATGTAATAACCGTAAAAGCTATATCATTTGTTTCAGCATTCTAGGCTAGTAACTAAATGAAGTATAGGTGATTTAAATTATGTAATGGCAGCATTTAAACAAATAAATGCATTTAAAACCAGTGGTATTACTTGTGATTCTGATTTGTTTATTTTTCACAAAGAGCTTTGTGACATTGTTGAACAGCAAAGCCATAATGGTAACGATAACAGCTTAAATGTAGTAACACCACTCCTGGCATTGAAGGAAAAACTAATTCTTACCGCAATTTCTGTAAATAGTCCCTTCAATGTCTTTGGTTTCCGATGTCAAACGCTGACAGTGAGAGATTTTTTTCTACATATAGCTTAGTTGTGACAAACAACAGAACAAGTATGAAAAGCAAACATATCACAACTTGTTGCATGCTGCAGTTTGGGGATGTCTTATGTGCGATATTTGATCTTATTCATGTTACCTGCTCTGCTGATTTCAAATAAAATGTTTTAATTTGGAAAAAAGAGGTTTCAACAGTTGTGCTGCTCCAGTTACCTGTTACTTTTCATTTGAGCCATGTCAATACTCATTAATTGTTCCCCAAACATTTGCGCGAAATTAATGCGAGTTTATGGTAAAAAAAGCCACAAAACACCACCAATTAAAATTATTAATGCGAATTTTATAAATAATTGTCACCACAAACTCTGTCCTCTGGTCATAAGTTATGCAACGGAGTAGATGCTTTACACCCACATAGATTCACTGTGGCTATCGGCGTAAAGGACGGTGAATGAACTGAAGCGTCCACAGAAAGCAGAAGTATGTTAGGGATTGGGATTGGGATTTCATTACGGAGGGGTTTCGGTACGTAGACCACCAGGCTGGGCCCAGTGAGGAAGGATGAGGCAAAGGTGACAGAGGGCGGCCGACCCAAGGAACCACGACAGTACAGAGGGCACACGAAGTATGCTAGGACTGAGGAAGGTCCAGTAGAACCCGGTGTGGTTCTGTGATGTCATATGATTCGGTAAACCTAGTTTATAACCGGTTCTTTTTTTGGCAACAAGTGTGAACGGTAGAAAGATTATCGCATTTACCATTCAGTAGTTTCTCTAATTGTTAATGCGTAGCACATATTGCACTAGTCAGTAGCTTGCCTTGTATATACTTTAACGCAGTACAGTCTGGCAACTTCTGAAATCACCGTTGTGATATCTTGCTCAAACAGCCAGATAGAGTCTATTTTCTCGAAAATGGTTTCCGACTTTTAATAATTATATTAATATTAATAAATGTAAAAAATGTTTCACTATTTTCCTAATTACGTACTACTAAAGCAGGCAACATATTCAGCAATTTTTTTTCTTGGTAATGCGATATATTGGATAACATGAAGTCAGCAAGCCTTTCCCATTTTTATTGTATAACTGACTAGGCCTCAGGCAGAATACTAGGAAACAAGGAATGTGATAACATTTCGGTTCCTCTTGTCACCATCTCCATCTACAAGGGAAGGAAATACCAAGTGATCTACTTTTGAAGTATTTTAGGTTTCGTGATCCAGCAGAGTCTGGTTGTTTTACTTACAAAGAGAATAGAGGGTTTCAGAAGTTAGGGGTACTTATTTTTATGTTACTTCATAAAGTTGCAATATACAAACAATACCTTATATGGAAATTAATTGTTCTTTCACACTGGCCGTGTGTAAGCTAAATTGTGGAAACGTAGAGCGAGAGTGAAAAATTCAATGCCATAGCCGGGATTTGAACCACGGATCTTCTGGTTTCCGTCCAGCCGCTCTACCACTGAGCTACTAAGGCCAACATGCCGATATGACATTAAATTCTCCAAATGACTCGTATGTTTCCGGTAAACCACTTAGGAGTTCTGATAAACACATGAGACAACTACCTTAATGGCGACATACAACATGTAAGGCCCGGGCTTTAAAGTCAGTTGGAGAATTTAATGTCATATCGGCACGTTGGCCATAGTAGCTCAGTGGTATAGCGGCTGGACGGAAACCAGAAGATCCGTGGTTCAAATCCCAGCCATGGCATTGAAATTTTCATTCTGACTCTACGTTTCCACAATACCTTATATGTTTTCGAGTTTCAAAATTACTAAACTAATATAAAATTTAAGTAGTAAGTTAGAGGGTATTAAGATACACTACATGTCCATCACGTTATTAGCACATGATAACAATACTAAAGGCACCAACGTGCACCTTTACTTAAGTCGTGCTAATTTCGTTTTATTACATCGGTATTATGGAATGGTCAGTATACAGGTAGAAGCTTAGATCATACAAGAAACCATAGAAAACTAATTAAATGGTGAAAGAGTGCCACCCCTGTAATAATTACAGCAGGAATTCCTTAACTTGGTTTATTTATGCAACAAGGAAATAATCGGCACAAACATGAAATAGCCGCACTTATTTAATAACAATTAGGCACACAAATTCAAATATTAATGCTACTAATTACATAAGCATATACACGATTTCGACGCTGCATAGTAGCCTGACATACTGCTCAGCTTAATGAATCTCAAAAAACTTATTTAGTGTAAAATGGCTTCAGAGGCAGAATAGCCATACTTTCAATCGTAGCAGAGTAGAAAAAGTAGTGACAAAAGTCTCAGTGGTCCCGCTGTGGTCCAGGTCTCTGGAATATTCTATACAGCTCATTGCTTAGTATGAAAAATATGAGGCGAAGCAACTTAATTGCTTGTGCAAAGGATTTAATTCTGATTACATCAAGGGAGAATAAGGAAGTTTTAGAAAGGCACACGAATGTCTTTAAAGAAAGTAGAAAATTGGATAAATCAATACAAGTTCTAGCTCAACAGCGGTAAATCAAAAACTTTATTGACAGCAAGGAAAAGAAATGAAAAGAAGAAAAAAGCCATATAAGCGTGTATTTCAAAACGGGAAAGAAGAAGTACAATACAATTCCTACTTAGGGATATTACTTGATAATAAGTTGAGATTTGACATACATATAAAGCAAGTCTCAAATAAACGTATAAAGGTTATAAATGTACTAGTCAAGACTGCCAAGGGTGTGGCCCCGTAGCTCAGTAGTTAGAGCACCTGCCTGCCGTGCTAGGGGTCGAGGGTTCGAACGAGTTAACACCTTCGGTATGTTCCAAAGGAGAACGGCCGTCGATATGACAATAGCAGTTAAAGGCGGGGTATAAATGGAACAAAAAGAAAAAAGACTGCCAATAAGTCTTGCATGCCATATTCCCGTACAAGTGTGGAAAGAAGCTATTCTAAAACAAAAGAATGTGCTCAATGACTGTGCTAAAGACTGATGAATACATAATTTGCGAAAGATTATGGAACCGTGTCATATAACGAATGCTACATTCTGGCGGCAATCATGCCATATAAAGATAATGATGGTAGATGAAATACCAACATTACCTGAAGAGGAATTCAAACTAAGCGAATAGCCTCGTCCTGTATCCAAGAGGCACAAAATAACCTGAAGTACAACGTAGAAATGTACAGCGATGGCAGCAAAATAAATGGCAATGTCGGAGCAGCATTAATCATTTTTCAAAAATGGGCAGTTGTTTAAATTATCAGCGTTGAAACTCGCTACATACTGCTCCAATAAGCAAGCGGAACACAGCCCGATTTTACAGACTCGTACCGAAATAGAAGACGGCATAGATCTTAACTTTAGTAACGTTAGAGGGAAACACTGATAGATTACAGTAGACCTCCTCAAGAACAGTCAATCCGAAGCTAAGATAAAGCATTTGCAGAGACGTGGGTGGACAATCCATATAAAATGGGTAAAGGCAAATGTAGGGCAGCATAGGAATGAAATTGCCGATAAATTAGCAAAGGAATCAACAATGAAAGACAGTGAGGAGATTATCTATAAGGAGATCCCCAGAACCCTCATTATCAAGGAAACAGAGTTCAAAGGTGAACATAGTTGAGAAAACCATGGGCGTGCCAGAACGTTCTGTGCAACAGCGCTTAAAACAGAGAATTCCACTCAATGAACAAATTACAGCCATCGTAACTGTCATGAGAAAACAATAGAATACATCAACAGATTCAAAATAACGGAAAGTGCAATATGTAATGTGAAAACCAAACCAAACAGTGAATCATTTAATATATGAATGCACTCTCCAGAATACTGAAACACCCATATATACAAAATATACTTGACTAAGAGGTGGACAGTAGTCAGCATGAAATCATGATTTAATGAAATATTATTTGCCAGAATTGGTCAAATTTATTAACAAAGTCAATTTTGAAAAAAAAAAAAAAAAACTTGGAAGCTAAATTGTATATCAACTTTACATATTATAAATAGTTAAAGAATTGCATGTAGTGTTACGATGTAATGCAGTGTGCAGTAATTGAATCGGAAATTATACCATACTGCTGAACTTCTTTCTCAAATTTTTCTGGTGGACCATTTTTAGTGGATAGTGCTATTCTGGTGAAGCCTACACGCCCAGCGCGCCATGACAGCACTTTTGAGATTTGGCCATAACTGAACTTTTCAACCAATTGTTCCAACTTTTCCCTTCAAAATCAGCACTTCAGAGAAAACTCAAACTTCTCAGTGGAGATATGGACAGCGTCACTGAAGATGCCCACTGCAGTTGTTGTCGAAAGTCCGAACACTATCGCTACCAGACCGCAGCATAAGAGCTCGGAAATAATTTCCAGTTAAACTGCCTCCGGCCATGAAAGCCTACGTTCTCTCATGCGACACGAGTATTTGCAAAGTGCTCTTTACATGGAATACATTCAGAGTTTACTAAAAAGTGGTTCTTATTGATTTTGATTCAAATACCCTACGTTTAAGATATTTATATGACAAATGAAATGTACATTTTGGGTTTTCTGGAAGTAGTTTCTCAAACAGCCTTCATATTAGAGTTTTGCATAGTTAATATACAGTGTAGCCGTTTACGCCCGCTGTTTTGGCGACGGTAGCTGAGTCGGTGTAGTAGCCGTCTCTGTTGTGTTATGTGCCTGCCCAGGAAACGAAATAAGAACCCTGCACTGGGCGTCCACTAATAGATTTGTTGGTTTTTCGAACTCGTCGTGCATGCAGTCATTTAACGGTACCTGACGAAAGTTGGTCCCTTTGTAAACGCATTTTGGTCCATTTTGGTAAATAAGCTTCTCGCAAAATATGCCCAGGTTTCGTGGTACATGTGCAGGGTTCTCTGCTTTAAACACTTCTACAAGAACAACTATGTCCATAAGTGCTTTACAATAGATAATCTAGAGAGTTCAGAGCTTCAACATAAATGCGATAGACGATATACACACTCAGTTGTCACAGATATTTAAGGTGAGCAACTTTTGGCTAGACTGTAGAAAGTTTCATCTCAACCATAAGAGATAAACAGAATCATACTACCCAAAAGAATGCATGTGTGTATCTAATACACATACAGACACACTCACATTGTATTAATTCAAGATATTCTCGGTAAACAAGCCAGAAATCGACGTTTCGGGAGCGTACATCGGTCCCATCACCAAATAGATGTAACACAAAACATCAACAAAGACAAAACAAGTACCAATACTCATATCACTGAACAAAAGACTGTTTGTAGTAAATTAAATGCCTGGTCAGGAGATGGCGTGAGTGTAGAAAACAACACAAATAGCAATACTCACATCACTGAACAAAAGACTGTTTGCAGTAAATTAAATGTCTGGTCAGGAGAGATGGCGTGAGTGTAGAAAACTAGGTTAGAGAAACGTCACTACTTAATTTTATGGTCAAGCTGTATAGATCTATGCTTCTTAAGCCAAATAGCGAGTCTGCCCTGCAAAAATTACTACTACTTGGGAACTGATGTTAGTTATGTCAAGGAATATGATGTCTATAATAAACTATGCAAATTTCAAAGAGTGTGTGGAACAATAAATAGAACATTTAGAAACAAAATACGTAAAGAAACAAGATTAACGTTCTACAAAGTTATGGCTGTACCTATACTGACATACGGAAGTGAGACTTGGACGTTAACTAAAAACCAACAGAGTAAAATACAGGCTTCAGAAATGAAATTCTTGAGAAGTGTGAAAGATGCACGAAGAGCGACTTAGTAAGAAATGAAAATATAAGAGAAGAGCTGAACCTTTTTAGTATGAATGATAGGTTAAAAGATCTCAAACAAACATGGAAGGAACATGTTGAACAATGCCAGATAATAGACTTACAAAACAAATATTACAGTATCATCCTAAAGGTAGGAGATCGGTGGGTAGACCCAGGAAACGATGGCTGGAGGACTTCGAATGCGGAACAGGCACTTGATTGCCTATGTTATGAAGTGAAGAAGAAGAAGCTTCTTAAGCCAATTGACTTTCATTTTAAGGCCGGTTTCTAAGAGGAGCTTATCTGAAATCCATCATCACAATTAAGCGTGCTCCTCTCGAAGGAAATGGCCATAGCATACTCAACTCTCCGTTCCCAGTAACTGCTGAATTTTGCCAAGATGACAAAATAATGACCATAGAGCCAACTTTCGGGAGACGACCATCTTGCCAAAATGCAACAGCTACTGGGAGCGGAGAGTTAAGGAGGCATTGACCATTTCTTCTGAGAGGTGCACGCTAAAATCGTGATGATGGATTTCAGTTAAGCTCCTCTTGGAAACCGGCCTTAAAATGGAAGTCAATTGGCTTAAGAAGCACAGATCTATACAGCTTGACCATAAAATTAAGTAGTGACGTTTCTGTAACCTAATTAGCTTTCTACACTCACGCCATCTCCTGACCAGGCATTTAATTTACTACAAACAGTCTTTTGTTCAGTGATGTGAGTATTGGTACTTGTTTTGTTTTCTACACTCACGCCATCTCCTGAACTGGCGTTTAATTTACTACAAACAGTCTTTTGTTCAGTGATGTGAGTATTGGTACTTGTTTTGTTTTCTACACTCACGCCATTCCTGAACTGGCGTTTAATTTACTACAAACAGTCTTTTGTTCAGTGATGTGAGTATTGGTACTTCTTTTGTTTTCTACACTCACGCCATCTCCTGACGAGGCGTTTAATTTACTACAGTCTTTTGTTCAGTGATGTGAGTGTTGCTACTTGTTTTGTCTTTGTTGATGTTTTGTGTTACATCTATTTAGTGTTTATAGCATTTCTTATAAATATCCTGATGATGGGACTGATGTACGCTCCCGAAACGTCGATTTCTTTTCACCTGGCTTGTTTCCCGAGAATGTGTTGAATATATTCGTCGCTAGGAAAGCTTCAGGTCTTATTTTCCATCGTATTAATGTTTATGAGTTAATAACAAAGTCGTTTTTCTTCTAGCTTTCCATCGCTTAGAATAGGTTTTGATGAAATCGAAACCATGACATCTCAAATGCGGGTCACAGGACGCTACCACTTAAGCTAACCTGCTCGGTTAAAAGAGTAATAGAAGTACAAGTATTGGATTCCATTTCAGAGTTTGATACCAAGATTTCATGTGAAGATCTCGTATATACGCATGTTGTCTGTGTCAGTTTTGTGAAAACAGCACGTTGAATAATCCATAATCGGATTAATAATGCCAAAAGCGATAGTTACGTTCAGTACCTTGCAAAGACCTTCAGAAATATCCATTTATGACATACTATGCTTTGCTGGAAAAATGTTTATTATTTTTCTTTTCTAAAAAATGGCTGAATAAATGTTTATTAACACACTGGAAATTTGAAATATAAGGTATGGTAAATTTTTATGGATATCTCGTGATACTCTTCTCTTTCGGAATGAGTTTTGTAATATTTAGCATAAGTATAGAAAATGGAGGACTTACTACACAAAGAATATCCCAAGCACAATTAATTTTATACATCAGTTTTATGTCATCCGTAATTTATGAGACCTGTTATTGTTCGTTTTAATTTTTCAATAGTTCGTCATTTTTAAATACTATCTCTATGACATTTGATTCTCACATTGCTATGAAAAGAAAATTTCACTTCGATTTTTTGTGCCCTCGCTGTACACAGATGCAAAGTATATATAAATTATTTCTATAAAGATGCATCTTGATTAAGATAAACTTCGAGTACATAGAAAAATAGATTTTATCAGAGAACTGTTTTTGGGAAGTTATGTAAAATAAAGGATAGTGGGCAGATACAATCACGTGTATGTTGCACACGATTTTTATATAATTTAATCGTATATGCAAATAAGCTAAGTTAAATGCTAAAATGGAAGTTAAACGTATAGGATTTGCACATTATTAGTTACTCAATCCGATCATCATTGAGGATAATTTTACATTATTTAGGTATACTTGTTGCATATGACTCAAACTTCAGCTATATAAGCTTTATTTTTCACCAAACCTGCCAACTTCCATTTTTACCTCTTTTAATAATACACAACAATCCTGATCCGTCTACCTATTGATGTGCTGCTGTAATTGAAAGAAACTATCCAAAAAGCAACTTTTAAGGGCAATGAAGTCGTAAAACCGTGGAATAAAACGATATTACTTCTTAGCAATGAACAGAAGATGAACTTTCGGCAGTAAATGGGACCTATATCTCTGCCTAATGACATCATATCTGGCATGGTGTTATTGCCCCTAAGTCGAGTTATGGCTGCTATTATAAACTGTACTAGCTCCCAGCTCAATGCCATAATTGGAGTAATGGCCACGAGGATTAAGTTTTGATTCCTCTCCTGGCGCCCAGGGCCCTATATCACGCTTTATGTTTGACATGTTGAGTAATATTACAGGTGGCAAAAGTATTGGATATTGTCTCCGTAGAACTTTGTAGATCTATAAGCTACGTCAATTAAAATAAGTAGAATACCATATTTTCATAATGTGAGCTCTAGTTTTAAAATGAAATTTATGGACAGATTGAAGGTTGATGTGTTTTTGAAATTTTATTCTCTTATCCCATCTTGTTAGTGACCAAGTTAAAAAACGAAATTGCAGGGAGCAAGAAGCAGAACGCTGACGTATAGCCTAGGCTAGAAACATCAGTTTGGTAGGTTAAAGCAATCCAATTGATTAAATGCTTACACACATACCATGGCAACTATTCAGTTACAAGAGTTCCTACTTTTGTCTCAAACATATTTGTCCAATATGACAGAAACTCTGATTTATTCATTCTACGGCTGCTTAGCAGAACTAGGTTTAGGAAGTATTCCATTCAAAGATCAGATACCGAGATTTAAATGAAAAAAAAAATGTTTAGAAAGAGGTCCCAACATATGGAGTTCTGTTCATTCTGAATGACTTTCGATTTTTGATTCAAAGTCGTAACAAACAAAGAAGGAGGGAGGGAGGCAGCGAGGGAGGGAGAGAGAGAGAAAGAGAGAGAGAGAAATCCTATTAAACAAAAATACAGATCTCGTATGAAACATCTATGTGTGAGATAAAAACTATTGTATCGTTAACCATTTTAGAGATATTTCATGTTATTTGTTTTCAATGTTAAGACACTACAGATTTTAAAAGTCGTGAATCGTTATTCGCTTTTATCTACTGGCCACACAACAAGAGAGGAACTGTAAAACTATTACATAGCGACTCAATTTCTAAAAACGTGACTATCGCAATTGTTTACACCTAATTCTTATAGCTAAAACTAAACATTAATATGTGTAATACAAATTTTATCTGTTTACTACACGTGCACAGAAGATTAACCCCATTTAAAAATAGTTTAAGAACTGACTGAAGCCTTTAATAATAATAATAATAATAATAATAATAATAATAATAATAATAATAATAATAATAATAATAATAATAATAATAATAATAATAATAATAATAATAATAATAATAATAATAATAATAATAATAATAATAATAATAATAATAATAATAATAATAATAATAATAATAATAATAATAATAATAATAATAATAATAATAATAATAATAATAATAATAATAATAATAATAATAATAATAATAATAATAATAATAATAATAATAATAATAATAATAATAATAATAATAATAATAATAATAATAATAATAATAATAATAATAATAATAATAATAATAATAATAATAATAATAATAATAATAATAATAATAATAATAATAATAATAATAATAATAATAATAATAATAATAATAATGATAATAATAATAATAATGATAATAATAATAATAATAATAATAATAATAATAATAATAATAATAATAATAATAATAATAATAATAATAATAATAATAATAATAATAATAATAATAATAATAATAATAATAATAATAATAATAATAATAATAATAATAATAATAATAATAATAATAATAATAATAATAATAATAATAATAATAATAATAATAATAATAATAATAATAATAATAATAATAATAACAATAGCCTCAAACACAAGCCTTTTCGCTAAATATTTTTATATTTTAACAGCAGTAACTGCGTTGTTTTACTGTAAGAATTTACCTTAGAAAACGTAATTGAATGAAGAAAATTGTTTATTGTCTAGGTTGCTAGTCTCTCGAATACAAACAAATCCCTTTCTATGACTTAGGCTTTTCCTGAAAAAGAAAAACTATGTTTCTGCTGGAATAAAGACATTAAATTCTTAAATCCAATCAAAAAGTATCTTCCAATCGAATGGGGAAATAAATTAGTTAGTACAGAGTGGGATGATCCAGGCAGTACATTTGTAAACTATTTGGGATGTCCCGGGTACAAGTGCCATGGGGAGGCCAATCGGGTTCTTCTTCCCTAACCCATTGAGGTAAACACCTTATTAGATTATTATTAACACGATACAATGAACTTTGGGTCTAAAATAATATTGAAAATGAACATAGATGGTAACTGCGAGTGCTGTGCCATCTACTATCCACGCATAATGAAATAGCAGGATGCGCCCTAATGCATCTGCCTGGCATACGTGGAAGCAAAAGTACACTTAGGTCTCTGTCCAAGCATGTTGATATGGTACAGGCATGATGCCTACAGAGCCAGCTGTCCTCCAGGCTCCGAGTGACGACGTACAATAATGAATGATTTTTCGAGATTTTATCATTGTTAAAGCTATGCATTATAAACTGAGAACAAATTAGTAACGTACATGTATATTAATGAGTGAATACCTATCCACTCACACTCATAGGTGTTTCATTTAGCGACATAATTGTGATAGGGACTTAGCGGTTTAAATATTGCCCTGAGTGGAATTCCTCTGCTTTGCAGAGAAGCTGAACGGTATAACATAATTACGTGTGCAGCAATGCACTGGGTTAAACAGCTTACGAGATTGAGCAAGTCTTGATTAGAACAGCCAGGCCTCAGTGCTGATTAGTATAATGAGATTATTCAGCACAGACAGTTCCTGACATTTTCCTATGTAAAATATATTTTCCATTATCCTGCTTCTGTCTCATCAGTATATTTCATCCTAAATAATTAGCTAATTGCGGCACGTTGGCTCCCAATTCAGTATAGAGGCTGTTTAGGAAGTTACTCTGAGCAAGTATATACTCCGTTGTGATTATGCGTATGCGTGAAGAATTCCTTTTTTCCGGCAGGCCACATTTACCATTTTTATACAATCTGTGTTTCGACACATAATTTTGCGTGATTGTGTCCAAGACAAATGAATATCTATGAACATTTTTGAATGTTAGATTGCTAATTACTCCTCATGAGTCATGTTGTTCTTCAATAACTGCTGATAGCTTTTCGGGAATATAACTAGTACAACAAATTATTGCTGTCATGATTAATTCTAGACCAAAGATCGAGATTTATTTTCCTTTTTTTTAATTTACGTCCTCCAACGTTAAGTCATATCGGACGATGAATGAAATGGATGAAGTGATGCTCAAATGACTCCGGGATCTATGGAGTTTAGAGTTACCCGACATTCATCTATCAGGATAAAGGAAAACCCCGGAAAAACCTTATACAGGTAACTCACCCTAACCAAGAACCCAACTCGGGACCTCCTGAACGTGAGACAGACACGCTGCCATCCATGCTATCAAGGCCGGCAAAGATCGAGGTGCTTAACGCAGAAATCATATTCCAAATAGTTAAATACTGGAACTTGTTCAATGATTTCTGATATCTTTATTGCGAGTTTTTTCCCCCTTATATTGCTATATTCTTAAATAATACAATTTAATTCAACATTAAATCTTATGCAACAGTAAAAAGTTTCCTCAGAGAAATAATCAGGAATGTACGTTACTCTTTTAATATTTTAAAAATCACGAATATATTAAACTATTTAAAAAACCGTAAATCGTAAACTACGCCGCATATAAAGAAAAGGTTTTAAGACATCTTTATCCACCTTAATAGAGAGAGAAAGAAACAATGAGAAAGAGGGAAAAAGAGAAAGAGGGAAAAAGAGAAAGAGGGAAATAGAGGAAAAAAAAACAGAAAGAAAGTGAGGGAGGGATAGAGGAAAACAAAAGATAAAGAGAATGAATACAATGTCCTTTATGGTGATTATTTTAAGGTGGATAGAAGTGTCATACGAGTGGAACAAAATCACAAGGAAGTAGGTAGATGCTTTAAAATTACTCGCACTGTTTACATATACTATTTATGACTATTTAAACGTCACATTTGTGCATTTAAATGATCAGAAGGGCTGTATAAAACTCCAATATTGGCCCTACAGCACTGTAAGACACTTTTTCTATGTACCATTTCTTACATTTTTCCCAAAATTTTGCCAGTAATTCAAATCGACTAACTATACGGAAGAGAAGAAAGCATGCTCTGGTAATCCGAATTGAGATAAGAGAGCAGATATAGAATTAATATGATGTTCAATGTATATCGAGCGAGTTGGCTTCATGCTGACGTGCTAGATTCGTTTTCAGGAGGTCCCGCGTTCGATTCCCTTCAACCGTCCACTCTGACCTCAAGTATATTATGGTATTTCCTGGTATTTCCCAAATTCAGGGTTGGATTCTTATTCACCATGACTTCCTCTCCCTATTTTCCCCTTTAATCCGTTACCTTCTGATCTTTCTGGTGTTCTTCCAGGTTTCGAGGTGTAAAATAGTGCCACATGGAAAGAGTATTCACCGTGTACACAAGAGCGTTGCCTGGTTCGGCTGGGCGTTGGGCAGTTCTCGTGCACTTCCGTAGCAGTTTTATGCTTAATTCATTTCCTCCCTTCCTCCTGGGGAGTAGTAGCTATAATAGACTTCCGGTTGGTCGCAGAGCTCGAGGTGTCCTGTTCAGATTTATATCCTGTATTTTACGCTCAAATAATACAGAATGCCGTCCTTGAATACAATGTTAATGAGACATTTCAGCATCTGTTTTAAGAATGTACTCTACAATGTATCCATTTGCTTCTGCAACTCAAGAATGAGCAATCTTGCAGGATCTTGCAAAGTGTGTCCGAGCAGCATTTCCGTTGTCTTTCCCTGTGGAATATTACTTTTGGCTTTTAGCCGAGTAATCTTGATGTGCAGCATTCCGTCGTTATACAGTTTCCATTCATTCCTGTAGTTTATTTTATGCTGTGAATAATACATCCCTCTTCTCTTGTCAGTTGGGGTTTTATTTGAGAGCACATCCATTTAGTAAACCTAAAACCTTCTTTCGGTATCATGAACCTTCTTATGTTAGCTATAGGCCTTGTTCAAATTTAAGTTACATAACCTTAAAGAATTCCATGACTTGTAATCACATTATTTTCTCTACTCACTCCTGTGCAAGCTACTATTCTTTAATTTCCTTCGTATTAACTTAGATACCCATTTGTAGAAATGATATTCCTATGTATATACATAATTGTAGGTGCAATTGGAATATGTGAATACAAGAGGCTTTAATGCGATAATCAAATATTTAAAGAGCTTTTCACTATGTGATAATGTGATGACTTTGAAATTCCATTCTCTTTGCATGGACAGAACATAAAAGGGTAAGAAGAAACCACTTCCCATTTGAGAAAATTACAAGTATTAGAAAATTCAAACCAATTACAAGAAATGTCTTGGAAGTGGTTAAGTTTAAATGCATTTACATTTTCGAGTCAGTAAGATTTTGTCTATCACTTAGGCTATACAAATTAAGTCAGTTAGAAAGAAGAGGACTTCAGAAGCTATTCACATATACACATACACACACTATACTGAACATGTAAATATTTTAAATATTTGGTGTTTTAATCAAACTGTTAGATTCATTTTTCAAAAATAACAAAATCAGAGATCTCTTCATAAATTGTAGTTAGAGTTACGATTGGGAGATTTTTTTTTTTTCCTTTTAAATCTTCAGATCGTATCCATGGAAGATGGGAGCTTAAATTTCAGGTTTGGTACTCAAACGACTTTTCTCTCTCTCTCTCCCCTTCTCTCTCTTCAAAACTCACACTTTGTTTTTGTGGAGTTATCTACTTCCAAACTATTGCTTTTTACTGACTTAAATTGCAGATGTTTATGCTTTCTCCAAATAGTAGGTCGTTATGTTTTTCATTCCACGTTGTCGTGCAAACAGCATGAAATGTGAAAATCACCACATTGGAAACTCTCGCATAACGGCACAGTTGACGAAATATTTGAGTATCACAAAAGCCCTCTATAATCTCTTATTCCCCTTGTACGTACAGTCATATGTATAATTAAACCTACCTGCAAATTTTATATTGGTTGCAATAAAGTTGGCGGAAACAAAAGCCTTTTTGAGAATGGTTCATAAAATACTTTGTAGAAAATATCATGTATATACATCAGTCAGACATTTTTAAAACTGTAATTAGGAGTTATGTTGCCTGACAAGAAATTAAGTATTTGTAAGTGTAACGTGTATTTTTATACTATATAAATAAAATCAGCTTTCTCCTGAACGGGAAAAATCTGTATGGCTAGAACACAATCATATACTCTTCCTTGTATTTCTAAACGTTAATCCTTCCCAGCAACTTACCTCGACTTCTGATGAAATCACATCATACATTTACCTTCATACATATGTGGTATTGACAGTGATCCGGATTTATTTCCAGCGATTCTATTTTTCGAGGTTAAAAACAGATTTAAACTATTGCGTAAATTTAAACTTTGAGATAAATGGTAAGATGCATACTTTATATTTATTTATGTATGCATACTATTGTATTAATTTGTTAAACTAAGAGTACTTTCTTAATCTACATTAAAACTGCAGCATTGGCGAGCTTTTATAATGATGAAGTACCTTATTGGTGGCCCATAAACATATTCCAGAAAGTTGTATCTCTTACTTTGCATAGAAAACTGGAGTTATTGCCCGTTACACTGTTTTACATATAACACATTCTAGGTCATTTGGAGATCTCCTTTCTCTCGTTAGCGAATTCTGCGAACAGTAGAGCAATATATCATCTTATGCTCTAAATAAGATATGGGATACCTACTGCATTACAATACATAAAAGTGTACAAGTAGTCTTTGTACTGAAAAATTATCCTTATAAATAAAAACTTAGTTCGTTATTTTCATGTTTTCTTATATCTCCCCATTTGGATTTATCCTTTTTATTGCCCTTTCTCCTACAGCTTTAAACTCATTTCAATCTGTCTCAAACAGGAACATTCCTGTTGTAAACATAGGGGAGGGGAGTAAGAGACACAGCAGTAGCTTAAGAGAATGCTCTTAGGCTCCTCAATAAGACTGGAAGCTCCGTCATAAACACCCATTAACTTTGCTTCACCAAGCATCCCCTTAAATTATTATCTGCCTGTTTCTCTATGCCATCCGATATGTTTATAACAGCATCGTTAAGTCTGAGACAGATTGTAGTATGCTGATTTGTCAAACTGCGACTGTATTTATGGTAGAGAAAGTATTTTCACTTAATCCAAAATAGCAAGGCACAACAGGTCGCCAAAAATACGCATTTTGTGATATCTTGAGCCTAGAAATGCTATTAAGAAGATTTAAACACAGCAAGTTTTTTTTTCTAAGCACAGCAAGTTAAATAATTATTTAATTTTGATGTTACAAGGTACTACGCAAGAATTTTGAGAAACTCCAACACAAACGCCCATTTATACAAATATTTTAGTTATACCTTATTTTATGAAAGAAGAAAAAATTCGGTTAAAATATAGTAAGTATATCAGATATACTAACTATGAGGAGTAAAGCTCCTTTTTGATTTTTCTGCGAAGTTCATTTGAAGTTCTCTTAATTCAATGCAATTTCGATACCATAAAATTCAGACAAGAGATTAATGTGACATGATAAATTGTTCGCTAGAATATAAGAGATGTGGTTTACGGAAAATTCCTATAAAATTTTCCAAAGAATAAATACGTCACCCTATAGTGTTTTTTGCCGCTTTTCATTTTTCTCCGAATGGGTTAATTGATAATGATGCTTGTCTCAAATTGTTACCTCTTTAATTCATGTTTTCTAAGCAAAATACCCATTATATATAACATAGTTTATAACGAAATATTTACGATTATTAACATAAAAGGAACAGAAGAACCACATTTTACATTCATGATTATTGTTAAGAGATTGGAAATACTGAAGTATCTTTATACGTATAGAAATACCAAGACATTCAGTATCATTCATCACCTTGGTGAGCGTTTTAATAGGAGGAACATAGATTTAAAATATCATCATTCTTCCTAGAGCCCTTTCTAGGAAAGAGAACAGACTCCACCCGCACAAGTATGAGTGACGTGTTATTGCTTCTGTGAGGATTAATAGCTCCGGAGAAGTCTAGATATGAAATCGAAGTTAGGTTTTATAACCATGCATGGACAAAGTAGCAAAACATTTTAGCTGGTGGCCACCCTTACCTTGTGTGTGATGACGTAACCTTCTCACTACCTCACCTACCTCTTTTTGTGCACGAACCATTTTGCTTCACCCATTCATGGGTTAGATTCACTTAAATGTATTGATTTAGGAGCAGAGTATTTTGAGGTACAAAATTTACATCTTGTTTTAATAAAAAATTGGACGATTTAATCAATGATTTCAAACAAATAATTCAAAGTTTGATTCAGCTATTTTTATTGCTTTGGCTATGAAATATTAGACAGCTTTGAGTTCTAAGTCCCATTAAAGTATTACAGCTAGTGCAACAGGCAAAGGCAAATCCTCACTCTCCTATTTTTGATAGTTTTGAGCATCACTGCGCATTTCTCATACCCCGTTAATCAACCCGTTTACATCAGTATTTATGTTTTCCTTTTGTCTGACACAGAAAGTTTGGTGACTTCTCTCCGTGTACTGAGGAGCTTATGATTTATGTTCCCTGACGTCACTGAACATTTAGTGAACAAGGAGAATAGTTTTACGAGTAAGTTTTACCACGGCCCTTCACCACGCGATTTAAAGTGGATAATTCAACAGTTATCATTTAGTTTACCTATGTGTATAAAGATCAAATGTTAAAACAATTACTCAATTGCATCAGAACTGATAGTCTGAGCAGCAACTACCTACTGAAGTCAATATTTAATGAGAGACACTGCAAATCATTTATCCCAAAATAATTGTGCTGCAAGCTGCTATTCCCGAAATAAACGTCTTTACCAATGGCACATTGCAGAGATTAATAAAAGTATAACGATGTAGAAATATTAGCTATCCTTGAATCTTATAATGGCATTAAGTACACTTATATTAGTCAAGCAAACGAAAGTGTTGTAGTTTCTTTTAATACATCAGGAGATAGCAAATTTGGATATGACTAATCGCATGTAAAAGAAATTGAAGTGATTTGTGGCTTCTACGAAGAAGTTTAAACTGGGCTGAACCGGACTACGCTACGTAGGGGATTCGGCACGGAGGTCCAAACTTGGTCTATTGTACCCATGAGCCCAAATTGAGCACCTCAGGGAGGAAGAATGAGGCGAGAGAAGACAGAGAGCGGCCGTCCCAAAGAGCCACCACAGTGCAGAGGGCAGTGTCCCTACACAAGAAATCTAAAACTGACAATGGTGCTTCGATTGCTCCTGTCTTCGCGTATGCCAGCTTAGTGCAATAAAATGTTTCCGAATTTCATATTACTTGCTAGTACTATCTGATCACTAGAGGATGGCCAGCTGGAACAGAAGCACACAATTGTTCACGAAGACTACATAAATTGATCTATGTGTCCTATCTGCATTAGCTAATGTGCTGCTCTAACCAGAATAGGCTGAAAGGAATATGTTTGACATCAACAACTAGTGCTTTCTTAGAAACACACAGAAACGTACCTATACAAGGCTTAGGCCTCTTAGAAAACATGTTTTCTGGTGCTAGTACAGCTGAGATACAAACATTACACCCGACGCTGTACATTTTGAATTTTCTGGGAATTGGTTGGTCATTGTGAGTTACTTTTGCATAGCTCCTAGGCGTAAAAGTTTGGCAAACTCTAACTACACCCAAACACGTAGAATTTATTAGAAAAAATAGTATATTTTGTGTGAGTGTGTGTGTGTGTGTGTGTGTGTGTGTGTGTGTGTGTGTGTGTGTGTGTGGAGAGATTAACATTTCTAAGCTATTCCAGGTTGTTGGTTTGAATTTTTCAGTACTTGAGTTTTCTGAAATGGGTGCGATTTATTAATTTTTTATATCTTGGCTATTCAAGAGAGAGAATGTTAAAGCTATCACATAGAGACTGGCTCTTAGGGAATTTACGTATCATTAATTTCACTAAATTATAATGCTTTTCATTGGTACATACAGCGGCCTTTTACGTCACGAAGTCAAAATATGCTCCCAAAGAGCGTGCTTTTCTTATGGAAGGATCAAGGGCTCTGTTGCCAAATACGTTTTCAGATGTGACTAATGTAAAATAGAAACCACTTTGTAGTATAAAATTTACTGCAGGACACGTTGATATGCACGAACATGAACTTAATTATATATGGAAATTATTTGTTCTTTCACACTAGTCGTGTGTAGGATGCACTATGAAAGGGTAGAGCTGGACTGGAAAATTCAATGCCATGAGCGGGATTTGAACCACGGATCTTCTGGTTTCCGTCTAAACCATTGAGCTACTATGGCCAATTTGGGAACGTACTTAGATTTTGTGGACAAATCTAAACATTTTCTTTAAATAAATAAAATATAGAAAAGAAGATCTGAATTCATCATTTATAGATTGGAAAATGTCGCTAACTAATTCGCGTTCTGTGCGTCCACGTGCAAGGTGACAGTGACAAAGATTGAAAGGAAGCATTGAAATTGTATTTTATCCACACACGAAGGTCTCCAAAGGCGATGTCACCACGAATCAGCAGTATAATATAAATTTGTATAGCGCGCAAGACACACTGCGCCAACAAAGCTGTTTCTCCTGTCCTGGAGAGGATAAAAGAGCAAATGTGGTATGACAGTTCAAGGGGTGAACAGATCATGCTTCCGTGAATGTTTCCTGTTCCATTTGCGGGTATGTGATTTTTACAAGTTTTCTGTAATAGTGTGCATTGCGATTGATAAGCGATCAGAGTACAATGGATCGTGGAAAAATGGCAGAAATTATTTTAAGTGCCGAGAGAAAAACAACAATTTTTATTATTCCATTATATAGACGAACAGAGCTCCAGACGTTCATTCTTGACCAACTTTGTTAGGTGACTGGTGTGAGTAAGCCTACATTTTTATATCAGATAAGAATGTAAAGTAGGTCCCATCTCTATATCACGAAAGTAAAAACGAACAGAACACAGAAAGCCAGCAGGAAAATGAGTCATAATGAGTTTTGTGTCTTTTATAATAATAATAATAATAATAATAATAATAATAATAATAATAATAATAATAATAATAATAATAATAATAATAATAATAATAATAATAATAATAATAATAATAATAATAATAATAATAATAATAATAATAATAATAATAATAATAATAATAATAATAATAATAATAATAATAATAATAATAATAATAATAATAATAATAATAATAATAATAATAATAATAATAATAATAATAACAATAACAATAATAATAACAATAACAATAATAATAAGAATAATAATAATAATAATAATAATAATAATAATAATAATAATAATAATAATAATAATAATAATAATAATAATAATAATAATAATAATAATAATAATAATAATAATAATAATAATAATAATAATAATAATAATAATAATAATAATAATAATAATAATAATAATAATAATAATAATAATAATAATAATAATAATAATAATAATAATAATAATAATAATAATAATAATAATAATAATAATAATAATAATAATAATAATAATAATAATAATAATAATAATAATAATAATAATAATAATAATAATAATAATAATAATAATAATAATAATAATAATAATAATAATAATAATAATAATAATAATAATAATAATAATAATAATAATAATAATAATAATAATAATAATAATAATAATAATAATAATAATAATGATAATAATGATAATAATGATAATAATGATAATAATGATAATAATGATAATAATGATAATAATGATAATAATGATAATAATGATAATAATGATGATAATAATGATAATAATGATGATAATAATGATAATAATGATGATAATAATGATAATAATGATGATAATAATGATAATAATGATGATAATAATGATAATAATGATGATAATAATGATAATAATGATGATAATAATGATAATAATGATGATAATAATGATAATAATGATGATAATAATGATAATAATGATGATAATAATGATAATAATGATAATAATGATAATAATGATAATAATGATAATGATGATGATAATAATGATAATGATGATGATAATAATGATAATGATGATGATAATAATGATAATGATGATGATAATAATGATAATGATGATGATAATAATGATAATGATGATGATAATAATGATAATGATGATGATAATAATGATACTAATGATGATAATAATAATGATACTAATGATGATAATACTAATGATAATAATGATACTAATACTAATGATAATAATGATACTAATAATAATGATAATACTAATACTAATAATAATAATAATAATAATAATAATAATAATAATAATAATAATAATAATAATAATAATAATAATAATAATAATAATAATAATAATAATAATAATAATAATAATAATAATAATAATAATAATAATAATAATAATAATAATAATAATAATAATAATAATAATAATAATAATAATAATAATAATAATAATAATAATAATAATAATAATAATAATAATAATAATAATAATAATAATAATAATAATAATAATAATAATAATAATAATAATAATAATAATAATAATAATAATAATAATAATAATAATAATAATAATAATAATAATAATAATAATAATAATAATAATAATAATAATAATAATAATAATAATAATAATAATAATAATAATAATAATAATAATAATAATAATAATAATAATAATAATAATAATAATAATAATAATAATAATAATAATAATAATAATAATAATAATAATAATAATAATAATAATAATAATAATAATAATGTCACCCAATTAGCGGTAGGCTTGAGGGCAACAGCTGTCAGGAAACCAAAGGGCAGCCGTGCCACGCCTCCCTTTAGTCTCTGTCACTAACTGAAGGGATGGTTAGGGGAGGGATGTCGGGCCCCTGAGCCGTCTCTTTACCCTTCTACTAGGGTCTGGAAATTACGGGACATTCAATTTAATCGAGAACCTTCTAGATGGGCAAGCGGACCCTATATAAGCGACACGTCGTGCAAGGGGCAGTCAGTCAGTCAGTCAGTGTTTGACGAGCTAGCAAACGGACGAGAGGACTGTGCATCGGAACGTTAACTTACGAACTGGTGAATTGTAATTGTGTGCATTACGCATTTCTGTGTAATTGGCAAGTGCTTAACTGTAAGTCGGTGGAAATAAAGAACATTGTTGAGTTTGTGTAATTGGACTTTTCATTTCACGAACCCACAAAGTCACAATTGGTGTCAGAAGTGCGACATAACACAATGGAGGCAGCATTAGAAAAGATTTTAGCGGAACTGAAACAAATGAAGACGGCCAACGACAACATCACCGAGAAGATGGAAGAAATGAAGGCCGAGTTAACCGCAGAAATGAGAGCAGCGAACGGCAGTCTGGCCACGGAAATGAAGGCGGCGAACGAGGCTCTCGCCGCAAAGTTTGAAGAACAGTTGGCCGGCGTAAAAGAGAACGTCACAGAGTTAGGCGAGCGCGTCGAAGACCTGGCGAGCCGCGTTAATGAGCTGGAAGGAAAAGCCGACAGCAGCGTGAAGTCCCTGAACGCCATGGTGGAGGACGTCGTCGGCAGGAAGCTGAAGGATTTAAAGGCCGACGCGCCGGGACGCGACACAACATCTGCGCGCGTCAAACCTCCCAAGTATGACGGCGCGTCAACGTTTGAGGTCTTCCGCCGCCAGTTCGACACAGTGGCCAGGCACAACGGATGGTCACTGGAGGAGGAGGCCACACAGTTAATAGCCAGCCTCCAGGGAAGAGCCGCGGAAGTCCTAAACGCGGTGCAGACGACGGCGGCGCCCAAGGACATCTGGGAGGCCCTGGAGAATCGCTTCGGGAACCACCGCTTAGCCGCAGCATACCGAAGCCAGCTAAAGGCAAGGTCGCAGCAGCCGGGGGAGACGCTGCAGGAGTTCGCCATAGCCATCGAGCAGCTGGCTAGCAAGGCCTTGGTTGACCTGCCACTGGAGTTCGTATCCCGGGAAGCCGCCTACAATTTTGTCGACGGGGTACGGGACACGGAGATTCGTCAGCGCCTAATGCTCGGGGAATATAAAACCATCCACGAGGCGCTGACAGCGGCATTAAGGATGGAGGCGGCCAAAATAACATCATCCCGACGTCGAGAACGAGGAGTGTCCGCTACGCCGGAGACAGAAGACCAGCTGAGGGACGCCGGCGAACACCTAGTGGCCTGTGTTGGGGGTGTGGACAGCCCGGACACCTGCAGAGAGACTGCCCACACCAGGAAGAGCAGCCGGAAAACGAGTAAGGGCCGTCGTGGAGAGGGGCACGTCGGCGCCATCACCACCATCCCCTCGAGTGACACTGCGCGCCGTCAGCCGGCGTATGGATGACAGCCTCATCGCGGACGGTTGGGTAAGAGGGAAGCCATGCCGCGTGCTGGTGGACACCGGGGCGGCCGTGACCATCATCAGACCTGACGTGGCGAAGGGTTTGCCGACAAGGAAGCCAAGCCGGCCATACCAGCTTGTCACGGCATCGGGCGACACCTTGCCTGTGGAGAAGGAGGCCCTGCTGGAGCTGAACTTGGGACGCAGTGCCGTGCGTCTGTGGGTGTTCGTCGCGAAGGTGGCTGAGGAGGTGATTCTGGGACTGGATGCCCTCAGGAGCCATGAGGCGACGGTCGACGTCGGCAAGAAGGTTCTGCGGCTTAACGGAGAAGAGGTTATACTCCGTCAACCCGAAGAGCGCCTTGGAATTTGCAGGGTCGTCTTGGACGAAGACGTGGTTGTCCCCGCGAGGAGCGAGGTGGTGGTGACGGCGCGACTGGAGGGTCAGAGAACCAGGAACATGATGCTGGACCAGAAGACGCCTGTAAACGGATTGTGTGTAGCCAGGGCATTGCTGCCGTGCCGAGAGGAGGTGCCCGTGAGACTGCTAAATCCTACGGACGCCGATCACGACGTCCAGGCCGGGACGGAGTTGGGAATGTGCGAGCCCGTGGTGAGCGTAACAGCTATCGACGAGACCCAGGTGCCGGCGCGGAAGCAACACCTGGGGCCCCGGCTAGAAGGCTTGGTGGAGAGGGCGGCCGACCACCTGACCACAGAACAGCTGGAGAAGGTTCGACAACTGCTAAGACGGTATCAGGGCGTCTTCAGCCAAGGTGATAGTGACTACGGCCGCACGGACAAAGTGCTTCACCGCATCGACACCGGAGACGCCCGGCCATTTCGGCAACCACATAGACGCGTTCCGCTGGCGAAGCAAGGGGCGGTACGAGACATGCTGGAGGACATGAGATCCAGGGGAGTGATTGAAGAGTCTGACAGCCCTTGGTGTTCCCCTGTAGTCTTGGTGACAAAGAAGAACGGCGAGCTGCGCTTCTGCGTAGACTACAGAAAGTTGAACGCCGTCACCCGGAAGGACTGTTTTCCCTTACCCCGGATTGACGACACCCTGGACACGCTAGCTGGTGCACAGTGGTTCTCGACCCTGGACCTAAAGTCGGGCTACTGGCAGGTAGCTCTAGACCCGAGAGACAAGGAGAAGACCGCATTCTCGACGGGCCAAGGTCTTTGGCAGTTCACGGTTATGCCCTTTGGCCTCTGCAACGCACCAGCTACCTTCCAACGCCTCATGGAGTCAGTGATGAGAGGGCTGACTTACGATGCCTGCCTGCTATACCTGGACGACATCATCATCGTCGGGAAGACTTTTGAAGATCACCTCGAGAATCTGAGTAAGGTGCTACAGAGACTGCAGGCGACCAACTTGAAGCTGAACGCGAAGAAGTGCCAGCTCTTCCGCAAGGAAGTTAACTACTTGGGCCACATAGTCTCAGCAACCGGAGTGGCCACAGACCCGGAGAAGACAAAGGCTGTGAGAGATTGGCCTCGCCCAAAGGATAAGAAAGAATTGCGCAGTTTCCTGGGGCTGTGCAGTTATTACAGGCGCTTCATAAAGGGGTTCTCCAACATCGCAAAACCCCTCACCCGCCTGACAGAGGAACACCGGCCCTATGTGTGGACGGAGGACGCAGAAAACGCTTTCCAGCACCTAAAGGAGACCCTGTGCAGTGCTCCAATTTTGGGTTTCCCACAACCGGGTGGCGCCTTCATTGTGGACACCGACGCCAGCGACCATTGCATTGGAGGTGTCCTATCGCAGGTCCAGGATGGCCATGAGCGGGTGATAGCCTATTACAGCAAGACACTATCCAAGGCAGAGAAGAACTACTGCGTCACCCGACGGGAGTTACTGGCGGTAGTAAAGACATTGGAGCACTTCCACAAGTACCTGTACGGTCAGCCATTCCACCTGAGGACTGACCATTCTGCCCTAACCTGGCTATTGAGCTTTAAGAACCTGGAAGGCCAGACAGCACGTTGGGTCCAGAGGCTGCAGGAGTACGACTTCACCTCGGAACATCGTAGAGGGAAGAGCCACGGTAACGCAGACGCCATGTCCCGAAGACCCTGTCCAGAAGAGTGCGGCCAGTGCACAAGAGTGGAAGAGAAGGAGCGTGCCGCAGCAGTCCGAGTAGTTGTGGCAGTGCCTGCTGAAGGCTGGGATAGCGCAGGCCTGAGGAGGGAGCAGCTGGCGGACGCAGACTTGGGGCCACTCTTGAGGGAAGTGGAGGCAGGGATGAGACCAACCTGGGAGGACATCGCACCGAGGAGCGCCACCTACAAGTCGTACTGGGCCCAATGGGACTCGTTGAAGACCAGAAAGGGCGTGCTGTTCCGGGTATGGGAATCACCCGATGGGAAGACGCAGAGAGAGCAGTTGGTACTTCCCCGGAGTAAGGTTCCGGAAGTCCTGGAGGAAGTGCACGCCGGTACTTCGGGAGGACACCTGGGAGCGAACCGAACGATTGACAAACTACGGCAGCGCTACTACTGGCTGAGACTCCGAGCAGATGCTGAGAGATGGTGCCGTCAGTGTCACGTGTGCGCGGCGAGTCGTGGCCCTCAGACTAGGAGCCGGGGTCGCATGCAGCAGTACAACGTCGGAGCGCCATTCGAACGGATCGCCGTTGACATTGCTGGACCGTTCCCAGTTTCCGACCGAGGCAACAAGTACCTAATGGTGGTCGTGGACTACTTCACCAAGTGGCCGGAGGTGTATGCCATCCCAAACCAAGAGGCAAAGACAATCACAGACTGCCTCGTGGAGCAAGTTTTCTGCCGATTTGGGGTGCCGTTAGAGCTGCACAGTGACCAGGGTACCAACTTTGAGTCCAACCTAATGAAGGAGGCACTACAAAGGCTTGGGGTGAACAAGACTCGCACTACGCCTCTACATCCCCAATCGGATGGCATGGTCGAAAGGTACATCAAGACCTTAGAGGAACACCTGAGGAAGGTCGTGGCCAGCCATCAGCGAGACTGGGACGTCAAGGTGCCACTGTTCTTGCTGGCCTATCGCTCCTCTACACACGACACAACTGGGATGACGCCAGCCAGCTTAATGTTCGGCCGAGAGTTACGCCTCCCTTGTGACCTGGCTTTTGGAAGCCCTCCGGAAGCGAAACAGCCAGCGACCGAGTATGTGGAGAACTTGGTGGACCATCTCCACGACATGCACGAGTTGGCTCGCCAGAACATCCAGAAGGCGAGCGACCGCATGAAGACCAGGTATGACAGGCAAGCCAACAGCCAAGGGTTCCAGCAAGGCGACCTGGTCTGGTTGTACCGTCCTACCCGGACCAAGGGACGCTGCCCGAAGCTCCAGCAGCCATGGCAAGGACCGTACCGGGTGGTGAAGAGGATTAACGACGTGGTCTACCGCATCCAGAAGGTCCCCCGAGGAAAGATGTTGGTGGTACACCTGGATCGACTAGCCCGCTACGATGGTGCTGTTCGGGACGACCAGCTTTGAGGAGGGAGCAGTGTCACCCAATTAGCGGTAGGCTTGAGGGCAACAGCTGTCAGGAAACCAAAGGGCAGCCGTGCCACGCCTCCCATTAGTCTCTGTCACTAACTGAAGGGATGGTTAGGGGAGGGATGTCGGGCCCCTGAGCCGTCTCTTTACCCTTCTACTAGGGTCTGGAAATTACGGGACATTCAATTTAATCGAGAACCTTCTAGATGGGCAAGCGGACCCTATATAAGCGACACGTCGTGCAAGGGGCAGTCAGTCAGTCAGTCAGTGTTTGACGAGCTAGCAAACGGACGAGAGGACTGTGCATCGGAACGTTAACTTACGAACTGGTGAATTGTAATTGTGTGCATTACGCATTTCTGTGTAATTGGCAAGTGCTTAACTGTAAGTCGGTGGAAATAAAGAACATTGTTGAGTTTGTGTAATTGGACTTTTCATTTCACGAACCCACAAAGTCACAATAATAATAATAATAATAATAATAATAATAATAATAATAATAATAATAATAATAATAATAATAATAATAATAATAATAATAATAATAATAATAATAATAATAATAATAATAATAATAATAATAATAATAATAATAATAATAATAATAATAATAATAATAATAATAATAATAATAATAATAATAATAATAATAATAATAATAATAATAATAATAATAATAATAATAATAATAATAATAATAATAATAATAATAATAATAATAATAATAATAATAATAATAATAATAATAATAATAATAATAATAATAATAATAATAATAATAATAATAATAATAATAATAATAATAATAATAATAATAATAATAATAATAATAATAATAATAATAATAATAATAATAATAATAATAATAATAATAATAATAATAATAATAATAATAATAATAATAATAATAATAATAATAATAATAATAATAATAATAATAATAATAATAATAATAATAATAATAATAATAATAATAATAATAATAATAATAATAATAATAATAATAATAATAATAATAATAATAATAATAATAATAATAATAATAATAATAATAATAATGACGATGATGGTGATGATGATAGTGATTATGATGATGATGAAGAAGAAGAAGAAGAAGAAGAAGAAGATGATGATGATGATGATGATGATGATTAAAATTAGAAAGGAATGCTTTCAGCTGATGAAATATTTGGGAAGCGTCATCACAAGAAATATGAGGTGTGCAGGAATCAATGGAAGTTGTTATGAATCCCATAAATGAAATAAACGTCAAAAGTAATAGGTTGGGTTCCAAAACAAAGTAAACGATTTTTAATACGAAATGATAACCCCACCCCCAATATGCCCCCCTGAGTATACCGTAAGAGTTCCAACCTCAGCTGTTTTTTGGGTGTATCCTGGTTGAAGCTGGTTTTTCAGAAGCCGCTGCCTTCCTTCAGATGGGCGAGCTGTGCATTTTAGTGCAGCCGGCAGCTATAAGGCAGCAGTGGGGCACCTTTTCCGATATATTTTTGATAACTGATTTGCATTTTAAGGTTCCTGTACTACTTATATTCAAATGGAATGATTTTATTCCTTTTTTCTCTTGGCCATAATATAAAGGTTTTGAGCATTGCACAGACATGCTACTGTCCCCTGTGCTCTTCGTACCAATAAGGAAATATATAGCAGGCCATTTCAGAAAATGTTTAGCTCGAATAAAATGAAACGAATTGTTGGTTGAAGTAAGTGCAGAGAGGAAGGTCTTCCAGACAGCAGATCGCTTACAGCTAGACGGCACGTAAATCAACGGACTTCATATCAGCTATTTAGTGAAATTTCTAGCATTCTTACTGTCTACACAATCTTCATAACTTTTTATTTATTTGTCTGCAACCTAAGAATCTTATCTTTATTCCTTTCGTTAGTCCCATATACCTGTATTTATGTATTAAAAGGTTGTTTATTTGTACTGACAAAAATCTCTGAATAAAGTGCTAGACAATGCGAAATAGTTACATAGTACATTACGCTTGAAGAAGAAATGCGAACACTAATTTCTTGTATTTACACGTTTGTGTGCAGAAAGCCCCTTATGGTTTGACGGTAAGACTTCAAGCACACCTGTTCCCAAACAGGAAACAGTGGCTTTGTATCATTTGACGTTTCTGAACCCTCATAACAAACAGATATAGGCCACGATTGATGGGGCTACGCGCACCACTGATTCCAAAGAAAGGGAATCAATCATAGCAGGCTAATATGACAGGGAGCTGGCCATTTTGCCCCAGGTCACAGTGACAGCTGCACGTGTTGGCTAAAAGGTTCACAATAACCCAGTCTGAGGTTGTCAGATCCGCGTATTAAACTCTGCTTTATTTCCTGAACCTCTCTGTAAATAATCTACAAGAATTTCTTTCTTGTCTATGTACTTATATAAAAAAGTAACCACTGACAGTAAAAATCTCATATAAAGTAGTCTTCTGTAGGTGATCATGTAAATGTCTTGTCTGTCCAGTACAAAAGTGTGCTAATTTCATAACCCTTTTTTCTAAGAAGCTAATAAATATATAAGATTGAACTTTTACAGCATGTGGTTGAATGCCTTCTTAGTTTGCTGATGTTTTCATGGATTAAGCTAGTTTATTAAAGAAAATAGGATTTTATTACTATGCCACATGACCATTTATCAGCGATATCAACACCAAAGTTTTCCCACAGCTATACTTAGGGGTTGTCTTTATTTTCCCACATTTAATTTAACCCTTTCCAACAGATTATAAAAAAATGTGCATTTATATCAGGAAAATATCATTTTACGAAAAGCTAATCAAAGCAAACATTGAGAAAAAGTTCAGAGAAAGGAACCATATGGTAATGCATAGTTAACAGTAGTACTAATTTGTAGAACATAACTTTCGAAAAAAAAAATGGTTAGTACTCGACAGGGCAACTTTGAATCTGCTGTCATTGGTTTGACAATTCCTACTTTACAACTGAGACCTATATGCACACTCACTGGAAGCAAGTGCTGGTATATGTGGCGTGTTGGCCTAAATTTACTTCGGCATATTACACAAAATGATTCGTTGTGATACCATAAGTGTCCTATCTCTAATTGTTTCCCCGCAACATCCCTCCATAAACCCCTAAGGTAATGGGTAGATTTTGAAACATTATATATACATATATATACTCAGAATTCGACCGAAATACTGCAGGGGAATCTAGAAAAGTGTTGAATGAAGAATTTGAGAAAGGACATTGATAGTCCCAGAGCGTAAATTTGAGCCTGTAGGCCAATTGTACCACGTCAATGATATACAGTCATGTACATAAGTATTCATATAGCTGTCAATAATAAATAATCCGTTTTATTTGGAACAATTCTACTTTTGAAAACGCCATTTGTCGTACATAAGCACTTAAAATATCCTATTGGCGTACTGATGTATCGGCCATATATTAACAGCGTTTTACAAGATATAAAGGTATGGTTGTTCTCAAGGGTAGCATTTTGCACTGGACGTAATTATTTGTACAGTGATGGTAAACACAGAAATACATGGATATCCGGTGATCCACAGAATACCTTCATTATAGCTGCACCGCTGAATGCTACTAGTTGTATTATAATGACAAGTGAGCCTCAGAAGATTAAAATAAGTCGCATAGGAAAGGAAACATCTGCCGATCTAAGGAAGATGAATGTTGCATTACATAAAATTTAAAAAAATCACGTTCTGAAATATCTCGCACCGAAGGTAGAAATCGTTTTGGCAATGCAGAGTGATTTAAGCATTTTACAGAAACCAATATCTTAATAAATAAAGAAGCTAAATTAAAGGAAACAAAGGCAGGTGATGAAAATGGTGAAGAATAATCCGCAAATTGCCTCCTCTGAAATTTTTGCCTATCTAAAACATTGTAGAAAATATCTAATATCCAAGATCATCAATCGTACTGGATTCCATTCCAGGTACTTAGATGCTGTGTAGCTCAGTGTAACGTAAGGACTTCTGAAGCCAGTGACGCCACATTCGAGTTCATGGCTTTTATTTATATAAATCTTTCATAGTTTCTTTCTTCAAATTGTTGATTATGAAGGGTATGCAATACTGTACTACTCCCTTTGTTATTACCGCTGCTATCAAGTGTAAACCAACAAAGGAATTCTGAAAAGTAATGTACAACATAAGACACTGAAGATACTGTAATCTTTTAAAACTACATCTAATAAGTAATTCGATTGCTTTAGGTAGGTGACTATCAGGTTATTGTTGTATTCTTTAAAAACATGCCCTGCTAACTTATTATATTATGTAACGGAGTATTAATTCTAAACATTTTCATAGTTAATTAACCTTTACAGTTAATTAAATAGCATTGAATATAGTTGCAGTGACGAAAGAGTGTCTAAGTATTGCTAAAGCATAGTGCAAACAAAAATGCAAACATATACCCGAATTTCTGAGCAATCGTTTAAACATTGCTTCATAAAACGGTTTGTAGAGAGGATTTTAATGTTTTTTTTAATATTTTCTGCATTTATATTACTCAGGCATTAAAATTATCATTGTTCTTCACATATGCATGACCTTTTCATCTATAAGGTTAAAAGATGTCATTTTGAAGAGGTGAAAGAAGCCAACACTATTTCACTAGTCAACAATATTAAACACGATGCTATCCGGGTATAGGAGCGCCAATTACTGCAAAGACATTCTATCTCCTAGTAGAAACAGACCTACTTAGAAATGTAGAGATGCTTAACGTCTGTGGAGGTATAACAACTTCATGTGCTTCCCTTCCTCTGCTGAATGATAATTTGATGTACTTGTTTGTAATTCAATAAATTAGAATAAAAGAAAGAGAAATTGTTGAATTAGTTGAAGAAACAAGCACGTTTTGTAACTTTTGCCCCTTATTTGAGCACCCTTTTCCTTCCTTTTCTTCATCTGAAATTTGCCCTAAAAATCCTAAGCCTGATCGTGACTATGAACTTGTTTTTAACCCTTCCATTCGAAGCTTTCTCTTTAGTATTTGTGTTTAATTCTATGTATTTGTTACAGTCGTAAATGCCTTTATCTATCTAGAGTGCTATTTAATATCATGAACTTCTTTCTAACTCTATTTGCGAAGAACTCTACTTTCAGATTCTGTTAAGGCACTCAGCAGCTCGTATTTCTTCGGTAAAGGCTTTTCTGATAACCTTAAAAGAAAGGTTGATAATAATGAGATGCCTTTTCCTTTCATTAACTGCTTCCAACGGCAGAACGTCTTAGCGTGCACAAAACTTTCAGGCAGCGTTAACGATCCCTTATAAGACAATCGTTAGATAATATTGAGCAGTAACAGGTCGTTAAGATCGCCCTTATTTTCTCTTTTAGCGAGAGACTTAAAGTGAATCAAGTTGCACTGCCAGTCAGGATGTCGTGAACTGGAACTGCGCAATGATTGTGGAAAACAATCTTGATATCGCCCGCCTGGTTAGCTGGTGGTAGCGTGTCTGCCTCACGTTCAAAAGGTCCCGAGTTCGAATCTCGGTCTACGTGAGTTACCTGGATAAGGTTTTTCCGGGGTTTTCCCTTATCCTGAAAGACGAATGTCGCGTAACTCTAAGCTCTATGGACCTTGGGCTCATTTCACTTATTACGGAAATCATTTTTCCAAACACAATATGGTGAAAATTGGCTAAAGTGACTGTAAAAAGGTCAATTAGTGGTAAAGTATGCAGGAGCCCAGGAAATATGTCTGTGAAATTTGGTAGATACGTAATGCAAAATTTTGCAATAAGTAGTTTTATAGTTTTATTATAGTTGGATCTTAGTGTTACATGTCACGATATATGTATTTAATATCAATACTTTTAAGTCTAAAATCACTATTGCGTTTTCATTCCGTCATCTCAACAATTTTCGGTATTCAAAGTATACTAGGATGCAGTTGGATGCTGTCGGCTTTAAATTTTCAGGAGATCGTAAGGAATTACAGATTTAAACCCTGTTGTATAACATTTAAAATATTAAATGAGTAAGTTGAAATTATTTTCATAATTCACATTCAAACGTTGGTACATTCAATAAGACGCATAAAACAATTTTCTCTTAGTATAACTGAGATTCAGAAATATCAGTATATTAAGCTGAAATTAATCATTTTGGAAAGCCACAGTAAATCGAAGGACTTACATTTCTTTCATACTGTCATATCAGATTAATTAGGCATATCTTATTTACGAACTTATAATACCTATTAAAATACTGAGCAACTATATGTATTATGGAGAGTATGCTAAAGCAGTCTAATCAATCGAATCAAATCTACATCTTTCTTTTTCTTTCTATTTTCACCTCAACATTACCTTATTGAGTTATTATTTCTGTGCAACTCAGGCACCACTTTAATGAGAGAAATAACAGTGGTTTTCCAACCTTTTAAAATCATTGGCTTGTCAGAAGAATTTCTTACATTGCGAAATAATTTTACGCGCTTTTAAGAGAAAAGAAACATAGGTACTCAGTACTCCCTGACCATAAAAATTTCATGCGATGTACCACATTCATTCTCACAAATTTATTCTTGTATCTTTCATGTTTCTTCAGGTTGTAGAGGTACATTTGCTAACGGAGAGGAATCTAGCACCTCGACGTGCTATTGAACCTTTTGTGCGTGCATCCCCAGGAAGAATGCAGGGAATGAGGAAACCGATGAGAACACATGGGTTATGGAGCGGACGACGTAAGCAGCACAGACGCCCAGTTCTGTAACAGATACTGGTTGGACCAACTGGTTGGGAGGCACTTGGACAATCGAACGAGCCACGACAGGGGCGCAATGAGGCCCCTCCGTCGAAAGCCGGAGTAAACTCCACTCAAACAGCCCCCTCAGGGGGATCCGAGAAGTTCCAAAACGCAAGCGGCTACGCCTTCTACCTGCCGTCGTTCGACATAGAGAGAAAATCAGAGAATGAACAACCGAAGTGGAAGACACCATTTCAGCATTTGTCTAGCCGACCAAGGAAATCCCGCCTCGGTGGCGTAGATGGTAGCACGTCTGCTTCACGTTCAAGAGGTCACGAGTTCGAATCTCGGTCAGAGTGAGTTACCTGGATAAGGTTTTCTCCGGGGTTTTCCCTTATCCTTAAATACGAATGTCGGGTAGCTCTAAGCTCCATGGACTCCGGAATCATTTGAGTGTCATTTCACCAATACCATTCATCGTCCGAACTTAACGACTTAACGTTGGAGGACGTAAATTACAATTTTTGCAACCACCATGGCGTGTCGTAAAAATAAGTAGAAGATGATGTAGGGTAGTAGCGGCGAAAGAACCAGTTTATCATAATTGGCCTCTACGAGAAAAGCGGATAGCTTTTCCTAGAACAGGTACATGAAAAATATGCAATCTCATTTACTTTACGGATAAGCGTGCCTTTCAATATTCTTTACAACCCTAAATTAATGCTGAAGCTTAAATTGAACTGAAAAGAATCTAGACTTAAATAATGATTCTAATCACACTTTCCCTAGTACAACTATAGATAGGTTTCATCGGACGCTCCATAATAATGCTCAGATATTTTTGAAATATAGCTGCTCCTACTTGTTAATCTTCCGCCATGTTCTCGAACTTTTCTTCCACACAAACCCATGTTAATGTGTATTGGTACTTTCTATATATACATGTGTGTGTGTGTGTGTGTGTGTGTGTGTGTGTGTGTGTGTGAACCGCAGATGGGTTTCCCTTATTAGTAGCAATTACGTCCGTTAGAATTACTCGATTGCTTACAATATAACACAAATAAACAGGAGATGAAAACCATGTAATGAATTTTTGGGATTGCCTTCTCCTTTACATGCAATGAGATAATTGATCAGCTTTCTTCGCTAACCGTTTTTTTTTTTTTTTTTTTTTTTTTTTTTTTTTTTTTTTGTAGTTTTACGTCCTCCAACGTTAAGTCATATCGGACGGTGAATCATTTGGGTGAAATGATGCTCAAGTGCGTCCGGGGTCCATGGAGCTTACAGCTACCCGACATTCGTCCTTAACGATAAGGGAAAACCCCGGAAAAAAGGTTATGCAGGTAGCTCACCCTGACAGAGATTCGAACTCGGGGCCTCTTGAACGTGAGGCAGACACGCTACCATCTAAGCTATAATCTACACTACTGAGGCGGGCTAACCGTTTTTGTTTTCATACATTCCACCATGGATCGACTCGGGCATCTTTAATTTCGAGCCTCGCAAAACCTCAGTTTTCAGGCTGCAACTCAATATAAATGTTTGACTTCGAAATCTGCTCTCCCCACTGCACTCTGCAGACAGCGAAGTGTAGAAATTTGAAAGTGAACTATTGGGGTTCATAATTTTACAACGCAATCTTACTAAAGTGCTTTTGATCAACTCTTCTTTGATATTTAATCATTTAAATTAAAACATTAGACAACTGAAAGCAGTACCTGGAAATGAATATTTCTAAAAAGCAAATATTTACTCAGTCATTATATGAAATGGCTCAAAAATAACATGTCCATTTTAGCTCAAACTAGTGGAAAGCAGTCGCTTGAAACGAGGTCACATTTGGCCTCAAACTTGATATCACAGAAGGCAGCATGCCACTTTTTGAGAACTTTCATTTTGTGTGGTTACAGTTTTGTGCTTGTGAACTAAATATCTTAGGATTCTTTAATTTTTCAATCGCGTATGTACTTCGGTTTGCTTCGTAATTCACTACATATGTTCCCGAGCGGGATGGCTCAGGCGGTCACGTCTGTAGCCCGCATTCGGGAGGCCCGAGTTCAATTCCAGTGGTCGATTTACCTAACCCATAGGTTTTTTTCGAGGGTTTTCCCGGGTAGCTAGGTAAATTCTGGGTAGATTAGTTACATGCCCCGAATTTCCAGTCCCTCCATTTCATCTCCATTATCGTTTCATGTCGTCATTCATCTGGTAGTTTCGATCAGGGTAGAAGTGTCAGCGGGTGTCTCGGCGGTACATGGCAGGATGATATGCTCTCAGGTAAAGTACTTCCTTCTCCGATAGGTCAGTTGTCGGTCTCCACTCCTCTGCTGGGACCATTTCGGGACCACCAACAAGGGACCTTTGGAGCTCGGCTCCTGGACTCGTTGCCGTCCCGCAGTAGGAGAGCGTGTGCGTTGTCCTGGCCTGTCGGGGCAAGTCTCTAACTATACTGTGGGGACTCTGCCCTCTGCATTGTCGTGGCTCCTTGGGACCGCCGCCCTCTGTCTCCACTCACCTCAACTACCCCCCCCCCTGGGGGTATACGTACAATGGGCCTAGCATGGTAGCCTACGTACCGAATCCTCTCAGTATTGAAATCCTAATTCTAATCTACTACATATGTTTAAATTAATATGTCTAATACATTTTATAGAGGTATTATGTAAATCTACATAAACTCACTGTGATGTGATTTCAGGAAAAAGAAAAACTGCACACCTTTTACCAAATGCAAGTGGTTTCAGTATAGATTTGAACTGCAAAGGTAAATATGAATAATCATCTAACTGAAAGCATATGACAGCCTATAAAATATAACTAGAGAACCGATCACCAACGGTCCTATACGTCCAGGTGACACCAAAGTGACTTTAGGATAAAAAGATAAGTTGCACATATCAAGATGATATCAGGGGTTAATGGACGGAAAGGTGAGATGGAATGTAAGGAGCAAGTGGACTGGTATGCATTGTTTAAATTTCTATTTATATCTAAAATTAAGCTTTATCGATAAAAACAACACACTAAGCATGGTTTAAAATATATCACATACCGGAAGCTAAAGTGAACAATATATTCCTGAGAACTGGAAGGGGTCGGAAACATCTTAGAAACGCTCTATTGGAATGCAAAATTTGGAGACTTTAGGAGTCCATTACGCTGTACCTGTGGTAGACTTGACCACCTCATCTCTGCTTTTTGGAGTTTCAAAAGGGTTTGGGCTTTCGTGACGTTTTAGAATCTTCCACTCTAATTATGCTATAGCCATTAGGAACAGCCTTAAAACTTTCGGTATCTGTGAATCTAACTTAAAATTGCTATAATTTTGAATCGTTGAAAGGATGAATTCGGACTCCATAAAAATGTATTTATTGCAACATACCAGCATTTAACAAATTATTAATTTGTAATTTTTCTTGTCATATTTTCAAGGGCACGTTAAGTAGCTGCTGTCTATTCCGGATGCTACATTTCCAACCCAATATACACCAGAATCTAAAGGTACTCGGGGCGAATACACGGGCTTAGAGACCCTGATATCCTGCTAAACCATACAGATTTACATTAACAAATACATTACATCACCTTAGTGGACAAGGGGCTTGCAATTACAAATCACAGAGGGAGACAGGTAATCTAACGGAAGCACAGTTTAAAGATTAGAGCAAGGTTAACAAACAAACGTCATTACGGAGAGAATGAGGGAATGTAAACAAAGTTTAAAATGGGGTTTGGCATGTACATTTAAAATGACGTATTCACCATAAATTTGCTACTACATATATTCCAGTAAAATCTGACGTATGAGGCATTGCGTTAGTCAATTACCTCTTGCATATAATTCCATTATAAAACTTTTTATTTGTTTCATAAACGTATATCAGGTGTTATAATGCAATTATAAGGTTTTCTACCTACATCACAATTATGTAAGCTTATGATCTCATATTTATTTCAACTTACGGGTTTTTGTCTTTATAGCGGAACTTGTATTTGTTTCATAAACGTATATTTTTAGGATAAATGTTCCCATTTTAAGGCTAGCTACCTTTGTATAACTGGTGAGATTATGACTTCATTGTTATTTTGGTTTATATGGTACATTAATTAGGTTGTTTCCTCAAAAGATGAAGAGCTCCTCATGTAGGTATTATACCTGGATAACATGCACACGGATTGCCGGAAGTTACCCTCTCCAATTCACATCCTGTCCACATTCATTGTGAATTACATAACTGTGAAGTCATAGAAATGATATGGTACTACTGCTACTTTCATTTATCATTCGTTGTTGGCCTCAGTTACGCAACTCCTAAACCCACTAAGGCAAAATTAACAAATACTCTTTGTTTTCTGTTTGTCTTTATTTTTGTTGTCACTTCCGCTTGCGCCAGAGGATGTCTTCTCTCTTCAACGGTCATGAGGCCTTTGAGCAAAATTTACCAGACTTTCACACTGAAAGCGCTGTACATTCTGGAAGCTTTCTATGTGTTCGAGGGAGAGGGGAGGTAAGTCTTACACTCTTGCCGCCATTCTTGATTAACCTTCTGAGAATTTTTGTAGCCGGTAGCACCTATCTCTCTTCGCGAAAAGTGAAAAATAATGCGCCGGCTAAAGCTGAAGCACTGGCGAGTTCCACAAAGCGAAATACCTTCAATACCTGCTTCCCCTGAACATCTACAAACTTTTCATATTCCATAAGTTATTTTCTGAATTACCAGATAGCTTCAAAGTCCTCATGCAGGTCTCAATGTGTATGGGATGGACCCCGGAAAACACTACAAACGCTTCTGGCGTGTTCTATATGAGTAAATCTCTAAACAAAGGTCTTCTACACATTAATTTCCAATCTTACTCATATATCATGATTCAGTATAAGCTATGGAATACTGCTCCTCGGGTTGCCACTGACCAATGCATGGTTACATAAGCAACTCCAATCTGTAAACCCATATTGCTATACGTCTAAATGGTTTGTTTTTGCTTTGAACTTTGAATGGACAAATGAACCCATTACACAGGGAATGAGTGCTGCAGAGTGCTCTAGGATGCCCGGGTAGGGAAATCCACTGTGAGGTGAATTGATGTAATCCTATGAACGCAGCATGTGGATAAAAATAAAAACGCGGTGGCACTGCGTCCATTTACATTACCTGAATACTCAATGACCCCGCAGCACAAACACATTTTAATTTCACTCTCCACAAAGCAACTCTTGTTCTCATAGCTGCAACATCCTCCACCAGGTTTTCATATAGTATATACCGCTCAACAGTAAAATTCATGCTAATGAAAACCTCTAACTTACTACTGTCAGGAGTTTGAATATCTGTGTAACATACTGCAAAACGTTTTCTTACTCTGAAAAGGTAAATAACCGGAAGCTTCGATATCAGAGTATGCAACACTGATTTGTGTTGTCAGTTTAATTGCATAGATACGATATTTCAACACAATGTGAAGTTTAAGTAGTGAATATTGCAATGAATCACACTTTCAGGCACCTTGTGCAAGATTTTAAATTGGAATTTCCTCTTTAATGTGGTATATTTATCATTGTATGTGAAATGTTGGTAATATACATATGTTGCATTCGCATGCCTTTCTCTACTGGTTCCTCCTCAGTGTCATGTTACAAACTTTTATTCTTCTATGTACTTCTTGTTAATCGAGAAAATTTCTAATTTATATTTATGCATTTCCTTGTTGGTAATTAGGAGCATTGAGTAGGCTTAGGCGATGCTCCGAAATAGTCTTCTCTTTGCATCATCGTGGCAAAAAGAAAGAAAAGAAAGAAAGAAAGAAAGAAAGAAAGAAAGAAAGAAGAAAGAAAGAAAGTAAAAGAAAGAAAGAAAGAAAGAAAGAAAGAAAGAAAGAAAGAAAGAAAGAAAGAAAGAAAGAAAGAAAGAAAGAAAGAAAGAAAGAAAGAAAGAAAGAAAGAAGAAGAGAAAGAAAGAAAGAAAGAAAGAAAGAACAGAAAGAAAAGAAAGAAGAAAAGAAAGAAAGAAAAGAAAGAAAGAAAGAAAGAAAGAAAGAAAGAAAGAAGAAAGAAAGAAAGAAAGAAGAAAGAAAAGAAAGAAAGAAAGAAAGAAAGAAAGAAAGAAAGAAAGAAAGAAAAGAAAGAAAGAAGAAGAAAGAAAAAGAAAGAAGAAAGAAAGAAAGAAAGAAGAAAGAAAGAAAGAAAGAAAGAAGAAAGAAAGAAAGAAAGAAAGAAAAGAAAGAAAGAAGAAAGAAAGAAAGAAAGAAAGAAAGAAAAAAAGAAAGAAAGAAAGAAAAGAAAGAAAGAAAGAAAGAAAGAAAGAGAAAGAAAGAAAGAAAGAAAGAAAAGAAAGAAAGAAAGAAGAGAAAGAAGAAAGAAAGAAAGAAAGAAAGAAATGGCTATTTACTGCATCGAAAAGTACTCGGTTTTGAACATTCAAACCAATAGCAAAGTCTATTTCCGAAATGGTTAACGCCAAAATAAAAAGAGTAAAGTATTTTTACATACGCCCTGAGCTTTGATGAAATCTAACTTTCTGCCTCGTATGGTTTTATCTATCCGTTATAATTTACCAAATATATAGAGCTCGTTCTTTTTGAAAATTTCAGATATCCATTTGATTTACCATATAAGAAAATTTAATAAGAACCAGTTTAAGAGAGAACCACGAAACTTTTTTGTCTAAAGAATAGTCCAAAAATCTTCGTATCAATAACTTGGAAGACGCTAAATCAAATAGCAGGTAATGAACATTTTCCAAATATGTCTTTCTTGCATTCAGGGATCTCCAAAATGTACATTAGCAAATTTAACGTTTGCCAGATAGAAATTTCAAACGCTCATTAAATTTTTATCGTGTGTACTAAAATGGACTACAATTGTATTTGTAGCAACTCTAACGAATTTGAAATTTGGATAACTAGCTTAAACAATCACACATAGAAAATCCACGAAAGCACCAGCATATCACCTGTAAAGTATGTTAGACAAAACTATTATTATCTCCTAAAAAAATTGTAAATGAATCTATGAATATTATTATTTGTAAGTATTAATTTAAGCAAACATATCAACATTTTATGTTAACTATAAATAGATTGAAAATAAAATGTGTTACTTTCTTCTGCAATGACATACTGTAACAATGTAAACATTATTCTTTTTGCTGGATAACGACTTAATAATATTGGACATATCATTACCTTACGTATCACTTACACAGTAAGCTGTATACTGTGTTACTATTTACAAAGTGGGTGTCCAAAACAAATGTAACATCTCTGAATAAGGAAAATAAAAGAGGAGAATGTTTTCAGGCTGCTCGCCTCGATCAAGTTGCTCGGCCCTTTAAAGTATGAAACATATCAGTTTCACCAAATATACTTTCTCCTTTCTATTAATCATAAAGATTTTCCGTTAATGATAAAGAATTTCTGAAAGACTATAACAAAAATTTCAAGATATATCTTTCGTTTGTCTTAAAATATCTTCAAATAATTCAAATCTTTTTTATCAAAATCGTTAGAGCATTTTTCGAGAAAATCAAGGTTTCGAGAAGTATTTACTCCATGTAAAGGGCAATCTGGAGTGGAAAATTTTCTTGAAAGTATTTGTGGCAATACTACGAAGAAGCTGACCTTAAATTCCTACCAAGTGTGGTATTTAATTGACTTTCCGTTTTTACGTTCTAGTGTTTACAGACACACATAAACACACGCGCGTATTTTATAAAATGTTTTTCTAGATTTAATGGATTTCAAAACGTGTATTAGTTATTTCACATAAATATCTCGGTGCAGAATTCTGATGTGGAATGCAGTACTTTCCCTATATATTGCAGATACATAATATAGAAAATAAAACGGAAGAAAGTTTAGTGCCAATGTCACTTAAGCGTAGCTTTTGGGATGTGTACAAATATGGCGGAGATATATCGGCAGGACGGGTAGCCCATTTTCCATTTAAATGTACTGCTGAAAGCTACATGTTTATTTGTGAATGATCTAGAAGCGTGCACGTAAAATGTGACCCCGCTGCATGCACCTCCTGGCTGCTGTACCTGTGAAGGCGAATGGAAGGTCTCCCAAGGATATGATAATGTGCACCTAATGATCCCTGTTCTACCTGTTCATAAGTAACAGATATTTGAGTGACATATTCGACTAAAAGATGCGTTTCTTACAATACATATGCGTTAAGTATAGTTAATTAGATATTCACATTCTCTGGACATTAGGATATCTCCTTGGTTCGTCACTTGGACCAAGGACGGTTAAAGCTTTGGAAAATATCCACGCTCGTGTTCTTTATGCTTTGTGGCAGCGTAAATTGTTGGCACCCCTGGCTGCTTGAGCAGCACCATGCGGGCGTCAGCTTTCACGAGTGCAGTGCAAACCGTCTCTGTGTGCTGGCTGATCCGTTTAATGGCAGCCATGAGAGACGCTTTGAAGATGAACGCTCACCATCACACCGCTGCTGCCTGTCACCGAAAGGGGTATTCCACCGAGTTCTAGACCTAAGAGATTGAACGGTTTCTTAAGCTTTGCCTGCTGAAGGCTGGTCCCTATTATCAATAATTCCTTTACTGCTTACATATTGCAAGTAACGGAAATATTGTATTCCACCCAAAAACTTGATATCGAGATTTCAGCGAAAATACATATTTTGAAGCCTCTTCATGAAAAGTATCTTCACAAAAATGATGTGTTTAAGTATGAGCACATATGTGCGTGCGTGCGTGTGTGTGCGTGTGCCCTTGCATCTGTGTGAACTGCATAACTCCAAAAGGTAGAGTCCATTACGTACCAAACTTGGTATTTAAGTTTACCATCTTCCAAGCGTGCAACACAAAGATTTTCGGAGCCCACCTCTGTGGTGGAGTAACGTGTCTCCCCCACTTTCAAGGAACCCCGAGCTCGACTCGTGCCTAAGGGAAGTAAACCGGATAAATACGACTCGTGTCGTGTGAAATTAACTGGACAAATACTATCCCCCACCAAAGGTTTGTCCTTATCCGTTAGCTTCAATCTCTGCAGATCCTTGGCTTATGTGAGAGTGTTATGTCCCATTTCTTTCATTCAATCATCAATAGCTAACTGATTTTTTTTAAAAAAAGGTCTCCCGTTCCGAACCACTGTTTAGATGGACATTTTGTTATGCCTGACTTCCTCAGAATATTTTAAAGGCCTTTGATTCCACTACCATATATTTAAGATACGCGCATACACAAATAAAATGATTATCCTGAAATTACTAATCAGCCTTCTCCAAGGACCTGTTCATTGTGAACAACTTTTTATTATTTTTATCAAAAAAGGTAAACAAACGAAATATGGAGTTAAACAATTAATCCAATTTAATACACTTCCTGTAAACTGAAAGTGATGGAGAATATACGACCACAGAACAATGTTTAGATATCGTTAGATATCCCATTAAAAATGACTGTTTCTCTGTTGTTAACGATTTACGAGATCTACTTTTTTATTATATTAAAGTTTGAAACACTTATTTACAATTTCTAAAATGTCAATTCACTGTTCGTTTTTCTATTCATAGCCATGTAAAGAACATTTCAAAGCCGTCACCAACTTATATGGTTTTAAAGGTCTGAATAATATTTTAGCTTAGTTCTACTTCAATTTTGCGACATTAGTTTCTTTTCACTTATATTTATATAGTCATATATAAATTTCTCTTTACAAAGCAAATATTTTTCATGTGCCCTTAGCGCAATAATCTAAAATATGTGCCTGCTATTTGTGAATTATAATTAAGAATTGTGACTGGTTTTAGGCATAAAACTTAATTTTTAAAGTATTTTGCTGCTAATAATACTTTTGTAAAAACAATATCTATAGGGAAGTATTGAGTTTTATAAGCCAAAACTACAATCGGCCATTATAAACGATTTTTTGTTTAACCACGGAGGAGTTTCGAATCATTAAAATGGTTCTGAAACAGCAGTTATAATGATTTATAGGTGTGTAAACTTCTAACAACTTCTTGCGTACTAGGTGTTCTTGTTAAGGGCAATGAAATATTTATACAGAATCACTAACTTGTAAGATGGCAATATTGTTAAAGAATGTTTTCATATTCAAATGAGAAGTAACTGGGGAGTGCCTTGGGGACATAAAATGAATGACGTGTTGAAGCAGATAGGTATAGGCCATTCTTGGATAAATGCAGAGTATGGGTATAGAGGCTTCCGGAAAGAAATTAAGCTAAGATTAGAAGGTATTGACAGACAAGACATTTTTGCCAATACAGTGACAAAAGCTCACTGAGGTTATATAGAGAAATAAAAACAACCTGGGTGAGGGAAGGATATATAGACATATGTAATAAGCGAGAGCGAGAAGGTTATTCTTGGTGTGAGAAATTTGAAAGGTATAGGTCAAGAGAGGGAGCTAGATAAATGTTCATTGTGTGGAGAAGAGAATGCAGATTTCCATTGTATACTATATTGTAGTCAAACAAAGATATGGTGAGAGCAGGCCTGGCTACGTAAATGGGACAATTTGGGGGGTGGGGGAAGTAATAATTAGCAAGGTAAAATAAAAGGAGAAATATATGGAATTATTAAGGGAAAGTTAAAGACAGATGGCTAAGAACAATTAAGATAAAAATGTAGAGTAGGATAGGTGAAATGGCAAAAGTGTAAAAAGGAATAGAGGGCCTCCAATACACAAAAACCTAGGGTTAGGTGTAAGGGGAACGAATTATTATTCACTGGCGGGCAACATGGTATGATTTTCAGGATTTAGGAAAATATGGCATTTTCCAGAATGGATTTTATAATTGTAGTCTTGATTTTGTATTTCCATTTTATGGTGTAAAAGGAAAGATGAGAAATAAATTACAAATTACAAATTACTAGGTGTTTAAAGCACATGTAAGTTGTAACATTTCCACTTACTCCTGCTGTATGGCTTTGTGGCATAGAAGATTCATATTTCCCATAAATTGTAGGTTAATTATAAACGGATTGGAATGTTTGTTCTGTAGGAAATTTTTGTTCGTTTCGTATGGTTTCTCAATTATACAATGCCATAGAAAAGTCATCCAATACATTCAATGCTATAAAATTCACGTCATAAACTATTCACCAAAGCTTCAAGATGTGTACTTGATTTTTCATGTCATTACCTCAAACCCATGATATTTTAATCAAAACCGTGAGGAAGACTTAAGAAACGACACAAATAACGAAAATGTTTCCATATCAGGGTATTTAGAGATAGAAGTTTCGATTTGAGTGAAATATAATACCTCCGCTATACACCATAGGTAAGTGATTAAGTAAACAGGGTAGTCGTGCTGTTGTGATGACTGTTACTAACTCTCGTGCCTTTGCACATTACACACTTCGTTAGTACATAAAGAGAATGGCGATAGCCTCAGAGAAATTGAAATTGAATTTATGTTTATGGACGCTCTATATATGCTGTGGTTTTCAGCGTCCCATCCCTTTATCATGCTTGAAGTTATTTTTATAATTTTTGCTGACGGGAACTCGATCACTATTTTACGGCGTAACTACTTTTCAGGTTTCTTGCGTCCTAAAACCGCATTTCATTTATTTAAAGACTGGTTATGCTGGCCTTAAACATTCTCAAAATTTCCATGTAATTGCGAAACAACTGAACATCGAAGAACTTAGATTGTCCTTTTTTGTTTTGTTTTGTTTTGTAATTTACGTCCTCCAGCGCTAAGTCATATCGATCGCGAAACAACTGAGCATCGAAGAACTTAGATTGTCTTTTTTTTGTTTTGTTTTGTAACTTACGTCCTCCAACGTTAAGTCATATCGGACGATGAATGGAATGGGTGAAATGATGCTCAAATGAGTCCGAGGTCCATGGAACTTAGAGTTACCCGACATTCGTCTTTCAGGATAAGGGAAAACCCCGCAAAATACCTTATTCAGGTAAGCCACCCTGGCCGAGACTCGAACTCGGGACCTCTTGAACTTGAGGCAGACATGCTACCATCACGCTACCGAGGTGGGCAATAAAGGTTGGTGTGGTACATTTCGAACCATCAATAAGAATATATTAGGAATAGGGTGTGCCAAAAATTGTGCATTAAACAGTTTACCCCTTTTGCTGTTGAAGTGTTTATATGTCCCAACGATGTTGCTCCAATTTTGATGCCATGATCTTGCTTCAATTTCGAGCAGTCCTATCTCAGGGTACGCGTGGGTGTATAATAAAACAAGGATGATACCGGAATCTAACTTGGAAACGTTTTAGTGCAGTTCTTTTGTTATTATAATATTATACTGGCCTTTGTCAATTACCCACCAAATTTTGTGTTTTTGAATTGTAAATATTGTATTACTTTTACGATTACATTCTAGTGTTATATTTTACTATAAAAAGGCAAACTCCAAGTAACCACAGTCAAATGCTACCCCGTCAACATCCAAGCGTGCCATCACACCGTATATTTTACTTGGGTCCTCCCCGTCCTTTACTGCAGGCACCTCTGAATACAGTACTCACAACGTTTAGCTTTGAATGGATGGCCAGTCCATTACCTATCGTTTAACGACCATGGCTATTCGAATCGATTGCGCTGAGTCACCGTAGAAATCCTTATGAGATCCTGTTTAAAAATTATAGCAAGAGCGGCATAAGTAGCAAAATAATACATATATGCATTTAAGGGTTAAGATTCTGACTAGAATGTCCTACTCAACTACCAAAATGTCTCTAATAGCCTTCCCTTCTGCTAATTACCCTAAGACCCCCACTACTAGCTTCTAATACCATGATGCCACTTCATTTCCACATTACTGAAATTTTCTGCTTACCATCCTAATGTCGCTCTGTAAATTGCTAAGAAATTCTCTCAAGAGGAAATCTTCCAAGAATTTCAAAGTAGCCCGCCATACCTAATCTGGCAACTTTGGAGAGTAACTTTGCCCTCTCTAATGTAACCTAACTACTTATTTCTCTGAATTTGCCGAGACTAGCCCTCGCTAATACAACCCTTAATATCCTCTTACCCCGAGCCAATCTATACTCATAATTAACAGCCAAACCTAAAACTCCGAAACATTTAACAAATGTACAAAATATTCATATTTGTTTTTATTACAACCATTAATTTTGCCAACATCCACAATTTTAGTATGGTTTCTCTTGTTGCTTAACATTTACCAGCCACACAATTCCTTCTGTATGATCAGGTTCTCGGAGTTTATTCACAGAGTATTAAAGGTATAGCTTTATCCAAATACCTTTTTTATTTGACGATTTAATCATCTTTAGCAATTTGTTTTATAACATAAAACTTTTCTATAACTGTTCCACATCATAAAGTTTAGTTTGAGGTTAAGATCATTCTCTTGAAAATTTTCTTATCGCATCTTTTGAAGGTGGTGAACTTTGATACCACGTTTGGTACTTATTGGAGGTTTTATTTTGGCATGCTATTCACTGACATTCACATTCGGACCTTTTTCACAACTTTCTTTAAAAAAAATTCAAGGGGACTCCGTGTGCATAGTAGAGAAAGCAATAAGAAATAATAGAATTGAGCATTTTGAGACCAATTAGTGTTGGTGTACGTGTGGTGTATGTCAGAGAGAGGCAGAGGGACTGCGAGACAGAACTTCACAAAGAAACGCGACGCACTACTCTGGCACAGATTCTTAATAAATCTTCTATAAATGTTCTTTGCTAATTTGGTAGAGGTCCTTTAAATTTTCCTCAGGCAAACAGTCGGTTTTTCACAGATTCTGATTTTAATATAGCACTTCTAGTTCTAGCAAAGAGCCATTATTTACACATCCAGTACAATGTTGCTATTAATTCCAAATTGCCGAATCTACAGTTGATGTTTCATACTTTACTCAGCATTACAGATTTAATCTCAATTAAATTTCGGTCTTAAATACTGTCTGCTATATTTTGTTAGGATAGTATTAACGTTTCTCATAAAGCGCATGATTTATACTCGTATATCAAAAGTGAAACCTTCTTATTATGATAGTACAGCACAAAGCAGTACCTCGGCTTATATTTGCTTATGGAATTGTTGAAAGGCAGTAATACATAGCAACGATGTTGTGTGTGAATCATGATAAGGTTCATTTCTACGTTTCTGCAACGAATTACAGATATTCTGCTGTTTTTCTATTGCCTTAACTCTCAACTACCTTAATTTTGTATTATTTCATTTGTAAAGTCCCCATTGAGTACATGTGATGACTTATCATCACCTCACCTAGTTTGAAGACCAAGAAATTCTAAAGAAAATTCTAGTAAATTCTAGAGAAGAGGTGGTTATCCTTATGTGAAAGAAGGTAGAGCATACTTTTTGCCAAACTATGACACCTACATGGAACTCAAAATCAAACATTTTTAATGCTTGATTGCCTAAATGAGCAAAGGTGAGAGGTTTAATAGACAAAACGAAAGAGGTGGAGTGTAGCGTCAGCATGTATGAGACAAAGTTGGACATCGCTTGCTAAAATATGTCAGTGTTTCACCAAGGAATTTAAAGGGGAAACACGATGTGGCTTATTGTCAAATAGATAGAAACCTCTGGAAGATTGTACCGTCTTGAACGTTCTGGAATGGGGTGGACATTTCCAACGGCAATATGAGCGAGCACTCACAGTGAGTATATCACTGAGTGAGCCAGTCGACAAGTTAGCGAATGCTAATGACGAAAAGCGTTGCTCTCTGAATAAGATTATGAGACCGTGGTGACGTGCTATTACTATATGGACTATCAGCGTCTTGTATTCGACTTACCAGCGGGTGAACCGTCTGGAAGATCACACGTCCTACTTCTCTCAATACGACGCAAAGAGAAGTAAGTGTATAGTAGAACTGACAGTGTGGTAAGTGAAATCTCAGTAAAAGTTGAATTAGGTTATTAAGTGACGTGAAAACTGAGTAAAGTAACTGTTTAAAACCGGACGAAATCTCAGTGTGTTTGAAGTATACTTGGATATATGTATGAAGTATTTCTATGCTGTGACAAGCGAAAACGTAAAAGGAGAAAAACACGCCTCATTCAGGTTAATTTACTTTATTTAACAACGGTAGTTGAATCAGTAAATCTAAGTAAATTTGAGTTATTAGTCCATATGCCTGGTATGACGTTGAAGAATATGAAAATTAATCATAGTGCTGAAATAATGATAGAAAAATATCGCAGATAAATAATCGAACCCAGCATTCGTGTAGCGACCGAGGTAAGCCGAAAAAATCCTGGTTAGGTACTAAGGCTCAGGGTTTGAACCGCCAACTTCTAAAATGCGAATCACGCAGTTACCTCGGTACCACCAGCTTTTTCGGTATATGGAGATGCTACACTATGAAAATGCTTATGTAATAATAAATATTTTCTTTTCTTTCTAAATACATCTGAATTGAGAGAATATATCTTTTCAGTTAAATTGCTGTAGAACATTATTATGTTAGTACTACTCCGTGAGCTACATTCAGTTATACAAATAGTATAATTAGGTTGCTTATACTTCAGGCCCTGCGGTCATGGACATTGTTACGTTGCTATTTTTGTAGCATTCAATTGGCAGCAGGACTTCTGTTAAAGTAGTTTGTGACCAAAGTTCAAAAATGAATTCTCAGTTTGATAAGAAGCTGATAATAATAATAATTTTAATTATGGTGAAAATCTGGTAAGGGTTAAACGAAGGAATTCAACCATGTTTTTAAAGCGTGGTTTGGAAGCACTTTAAACTGATTATGTAAACTAAATACGAAGTAATACCAATTGCAACTGTAGAAACTACCGTTCCAAGAATGACGATAATATAGGCGCTTTGTTTATTAACAGCTAAATTGTATTTAACGCATCCAGAAATGCTATAACATGTGCAGATGCCTTCATGTTTACACGTAAGAGCCGAACTTAAATATGCTGACTCCATCAAGTTCAGTCCGCATAAACATTATAAGAATAAAAATAATATACGCCAGTTTAATAATAATAATAATAATAATAATAATAATAATAATAATAATAATAATAATAATAATAATAATAATAATAATAATAATAATAATAATAATAATAATAATAATAATAATAATAATAATAATAATAATAATAATAATAATAATAATAATAATAATAATAATAATAATAATAATAATAATAATAATAATAATAATAATAATAATAATAATAATAATAATAATAATAATAATAATAATAATAATAATAATAATAATAATAATAATAATAATAATAATAATAATAATAATAATAATAATAATAATAATAATAATAATAATAATAATAATAATAATAATAATAATAATAATAATAATAATAATAATAATAATAATAATAATAATAATAATAATAATAATAATAATAATAATAATAATAATAATAATAATAATAATAATAATAATAATAATAATAATAATAATAATAATAATAATAATAATAATAATAATAATAATAATAATAATAATAATAATAATAATAATAATAATAATAATAATAATAATAATAATAATAATAATAATAATAATAATAATAATAATAATAATAATAATAATAATAATAATAATAATAATAATAATAATAATAATAATAATAATAATAATAATAATAATAATAATAATAATAATAATAATAATAATAATAATAATAATAATAATAATAATAATAATAATAATAATAATAATAATAATAATAATAATAATAATAATAATAATAATAATAATAATAATAATAATAATAATAATAATAATAATAATAATAATAATAATAATAATAATAATAATAATAATAATAATAATAATAATAATAATAATAATAATAATAATAATAATAATAGTAATGTTGAATATAAACGATACATTCTAAGTGGAGAATGACAAGGAACGAGCAAAGTCTTCGCTATACTCAAAATGAACCCTCTATTTTTGACCGCGCCACCTGCTTCTCGCACAAGTGTGAGACCTCAGACCTTTCAAGATCTACGAGAATCTAATTTTGTTCCTGATACACTTCAGGCGATATATCTTCACTAATTCTGTATAAATCTTCAGTCACTTAGGTGCTCTCTAGACCAAAGTCACAGTATTTTGGAAGATTTTAAAGTTTGCCAATTTGACTAATGCCTCCTCCATATAGTACATTCTTACATTGTTCATTCACATAAAGAAATAAATGACTATTCATTGTCAAAACAAAACAAAATATTGAAGATAAATAATTTTAATTTGTGCCAGAGTAGTAGAATACGAACAACGAAACAAGTGACCATCGATAATTACTTTAGCGGCGTATAAACAGGACGCGCTCTCCTTAAGTAGAATATTATTGGAAATTAATTATTCTTTCACACTGGCCGTGTGTAGGCTAAATTGTGGAAACGTTGAGTCAGACTGAAGAATTCAATGCCATAGCCGGGATTTGAACCACGGTTCTTCTGGTTTCCGTCCAGCCGCACTACCATTGTGCTACTATGGCCAACGTGCCGATATGACATTAAATTCTCCAACTGACTCGTATTTTTTTCCGGTAAACCACTTAGGAGTTCTCATAAACACATGAGACAACTACCTTAATGGCGACTTACTACATGTAAGTACTTTAAGGCCCGGGCTTTATAGTTAACCACTATTAGGTTAATTAATGGAAATTAATTATTCTTTCACACTGGCCGTGTGTAGGCTAAATTGTGGAAACATTGAGTCAGACTGAAAAATTCAATGCCATAGCCGGGATTTGAACCACGGATCTTCTGGTTTCCGTCCAGCCGCACTACCATTGTGCTACTATGGCCAACGTGCCGATATGACATTAAATTCTCCAACTGACTCGTATTTTTCCCGGTAAACCACTTAGTAGTTCTCATAAACACATGAGACAACTACCTTAATGGCGACTTACTACATGTAAGTACTTTAAGGCCCGGGATTTATAGTTAACCACTATTAGGTTAATTAATGGAAATTAATTATTCTTTCACACTGGCCGTGTGTAGGCTAAATTGTGGAAACGTTGAGTCAGTTGGAGTCTTTGAGAATTTAATGTCATATCGGCACGTTGGCCATAGTAGCACAATGGTAGTGCGGCTGGACGGAAACCAGAAGATCCGTGGTTCAAATCCCGGCTATGGCATTGAATTTTTCAGTCTGACTCAACGTTTCCTAGAATATTATTCTTTAACCATCGTTTACATTGCAAGGGTTGAAAATGAGGTAGGAATGTGTACCCCTCAGCTCTTACAAAAGGAATTTCTGATTAAGTCGCTTTTCATTTTTTAACAAATAAATATTAACTTGATAGTACTGAAGTTGTTTAATCACTACCCTCATTTAAGGGATCCCATGCAGTGAACACTTAATAAACCTAATGTAGCATCTTTTAAACCTTGACAAATAAAGTCACTCAGTGAGATAGGTCATGAGGTATGGTTACTTCTAATTCTGTTTTTGTAGCATCTCTCAATACCAGGTTAAGAGAAGTTGGATATTCGATGCCAATAATTCATCTATGGAACAAAGGACGTAGATGTGAAAATAGATGGTACAGAATTGCCAGTACTCAACAAGGCCATCCATCTCGCATCACAACGAATGAGTCTAGATTCGAAGTCTACATCTAGTTAGTAGATCAAGAACACCAGAGGTCACATTTCACTAAAACTATCCATAGTACTAAAATGTGGACTGAGCCTGACTAAGTAACTATGATCCTCTACCAACAGTTTATTCACGCAAAGAGCACCGAAAGACCACGCAGTCAAGAACATCTGTCTGGCATATGCAGGCTTAGGTGAACCAATGAAGATGTCACCGAATGGTTAAAGCGGTGTTTAAAATAATTGGGAGTAAATGAAGAGGACTTTGTCCTCAAAATTTGTTTTGAATGTCTCCTTGTTTTTTTAAAACTGCTAGTTCTATTGTCAAACCTGGCTTGCTCAACGGGGCGATATGGAGTTTTGTAAGCTACGGTTTATACGACAAGCAGTGTCTATCAGAAAACAATGATCAAATACAAAATGCTATTTTATATTACATAAGCCTCATGTTTAAGGATCCTTCCATACATTGGTAAGAATTTTGGTTAATTTTATGCTTATTTTTCCTTAAGTAGACCTTAACCCTTACATATTACCGAAGTTCCATACTTGATATACAAAAAATACCTATTTATTTCCTATTAAAAGCACGATATACAGAGTCCTGTTGTGCACGTAGCTGCATGCCAACGTTTATTGCTCAAGAATCACTTACTGAGACCTCTCTATTCCAATGGTAAAAAATGCACAACTTATTAACTTTCTACTGTTTATACTGCAGTGATCAGGAAGTAATTAATGCCACCCAAAAGTTTGACACCAGAATTTTGCCAGAAATGCCTACACGTTTTGAGACGTTCGAAATCCTAAAAACTGTTTGACAAGTCCTGTGTCTCTGAGTCTGTGTGGGTGTTTAATTAGCATAATTAAAAAACAAAAAGACGGATGAATACCAAAGTCTGTAGTCACTTCCAGCAGTGTCTCAGGTGGTAGCACCAACATTTTTATAAAAATCGTCAACTACCATGTGTTTATAATATTCGCATAACAATTGAATTAAGTGTCTTGAATGCTCTGGTCTGAGCCTTTGTCCGAAGTGTCTGTTAAAGACTGCTCACTGCGCATAACTTTTGCATAACCGCTAGACCGTAACAGGTAGACGAAATCCTATACATACGAAAAAAAATCCTAGATATTCTCTCATTATTGGATCGAATATTAATATTTCTACCTTCTTAAACTGGTTTTAAAGGCTAAGTTCACATTCGTTTTCTCTCGCAGTCATTAACACGCAACTAAAATATCAAAACCAAAATATGGCCATCAGGTTTTCAAAAAGTCGCTATCGGTTTAGTGTACTGCAATGTTGAAATGTGCTAACTTTTATCTCTGATATAAATAAATACAAGAATAAGCTTTCGTAATAATAGCTTGTGAACGAATAAGCAGAGAAATATATGTGAAGCAAGGCTTCAGATTTTTCAAGATTAATGTCATTCAAGAGTGTAAAATAACACTAGTTGAAAATCCTTACAATAGATAACTGTTGATTCCATTGTTTCGTCCCCCATTGTGGTCACGGAGGTTATGAATGGTGAGCTGTTTTTGAGTGAACAGCAGATATACAGAGGTTATTTTCTGGCTAGTTTCGTTCCTAAATCCATACTTATAAATTTACAGTGGTAATTTAATTAGCTTTATCAGTGTTCATTTGGTTTCATACCTGTGCTTATACATTTTTAAAGTCTATTGGTGATTGTGCGGTTTTCTATACTGTTAAAATGGTTGCACATTATTACAAAGGATATTTATGTATCCCTTGAAAGGAAGTTAGAATGCGACTTTGAATGCAAATTCCTACAAGTGCATACAGATTAATAGGATATCAATACATTTTTAACAGACAAAATATGTAATGTCTTACTGAATGTCATACATATATTTTTGAACATCTGACGGACGTTGATGCATTGTGGCTTATTCAAATATTAAATAGGAATTAATAAAGTTTTAAGACCCCCTCAGTCCCTGATTTAGGTGTAAGCGACTTTTATCTTTGGGAAAATTTAAAACAATATGAAGTATATGGAACTAAACACTATATTTTTGAATATACCAAAAACATCTGGACAGATACTTCCTCAATTTCGGATATTGACATCTCAAAAGGGAAAACCAATTTTCTGAGAAGATGAACGATGTGCATAACTGAAGGAGAACAAAATTTACAACAGTTGTCATAATAAAGTATGTGCTCATTATCACTGCAATTGTAGATATAAGTATGAACACGGGAAGTGTTTGCTGGAATATTATAAGCTTTTTGGCACTAGGAAAAGCCGTAGAGTCCGGCGCGTGAGCCCCAAGTGGTGGGCGTAGTGTGACGGAAAAGCACCGAATACTGCTTTGCACTAATGATTTGTAATATTAAGTATTGTGATAACGGAATTATTGACGGGGAACGTTAATAGTTTTATAAATCAATTTTGTGGCTGTAAATACAAATTGCAACAAATAATTTCCCTATAATCATTAAAGTCAATGGATAATGTAAGAAGCGAGAGTTTAAATGTTGTCGGGGAATCATAATTAGTCAGCCCCCTTCTGCGATAAAGAAAAGCAGTTAGTATAGGTCAATGCAGTGAATGCAGTTTACGTTCCAGCGAAATTAAGTCAACAAGATTAGCCTAAATTCCAGTTGTATGGAACTCAGTTATGTTCAGAAACCCAGAGAATAGCAAAATTGTAAAAATTCAAAAGATCAAAGGAATTATTAGAATTTAACGAGTCACCTAATGGAATATCATGTTTTATAGGCGAATTAGAACCTTCAAATTAGACAACGTGCTGCAGGAATTTGGTGCGGTTCCTCTGGTGGACAGATAAGCACTGATTATTATTAACACTTGACTGTAGTCGTTCTTCAACCACATAGCGAGCGTCATTTTTATTTATTATTTTAACATTTCATCTTGGAAATAAATAACGAGTAAGAAACAACAAGGAGAATATTAATAACCTCTCCTAAACTCCCTTATTCCCTCCCGCCTTTATTCATATTTTCAAATTTGTCAGACTTTCACCCATTATCTCAACTCAAGAGGCATATTGGAAAACTAATTTCATTCTATACCTTACTTCAACCAATTGCTGAATTATCTGGGCAATTACGTCACCTACATTCCTGTCTTCTTTTGTCGCTCTTCCTTTATATTCCCTCTTTTGCTTCTGTATTTAAATGCATCTTATGATAAATATGAATGTATTTGACAGCGTCTCCTTACTTTTCGTGATACCCATATCTCCATGAAATAATTTTCTAAATAAAAGCACTTATCTGTTTTAGAACTAAAATACTTAAATATAAATGCTTATAATATATATTGTCTTAAAAAGTGATTTCGCAGATATGTAGTACTGTCGAAAAACTAAAATAAATAAGATATAACCCATGGCACGACAGCCAACCCGATTATTGGCCTCACGCCCATATACGTAAAGTAGAGGTGAGCAATCATCAAACTGGTACGGGAAGGGAATGTGGTCAGCATCTCAGCACCCCCAAGCAGAAAGTTGACTTTCTTGACCAGGGCCACTTACCTATCGTAAGCTGCTCAATTACCTCACTATGCTGAGTGGGTACCGGTCCTATACCCGGATCTAAAAATCCGCAGTCCCAGGAGTGGGATCGAACCCGGGCCGCTTTCCAAGGCAGGGAAACAAAGCATAATGCCTTAGCCCACTATGCCATGGAGCAGGACGTTGCAGAATACTAATTTTTTTTAATTTTCACACACACCACACACACACACACACACACACACACACACACACACACACACACACACACACACACACACACACACACACACACACACGACTTGAAAATTGGTTTATTTAGGGATATGAATTGCTTAAGAGTGCAAGTTTACATAATATTCTGGTACCTAATTTAACGTTGATTTAGTGTTACTGCCATAATAATTACTCTAATCTATTAATTATTCTGAAGAAGAGTTTTTACAGTTCATTACAGTTACAGAAATAATTCTTCCGACCCTAATGAGTATATGCTCGTCCGCTGAAGCTAAGCATTGCTGCTGATGTTTCTATAAAATAAAACTCCTTTGTTTTGTAAAAACAAAACCACATCGTGTAAGAGATCATACCTCTGCATTAAACCAATTTTAAATAGAAGTTTCTGTGTTGAACGTGCATAAACGCGTTAGTGCGGATTTTTTAAAATTATGCTCACATGACTACTGCATGATTTGTTTGATATAAAACGAAATCGAGGCATAATCTTCCTTGTTCTTTCTACGTACTTTAAATTGAGATGATTGGTGATTATGGCTGGCTAAGCTGCAATGAAGAAAACTGTGAGCACATTAGATTATTTGGGCTACATATGTAGAATTAGAAAAGATGTTGCAAATAGTATACATTAATTTAACAATCTACAACTAACAGAATATGATTAAATAAAACTTGGGAAGACGCTACTCCAAAACCTTATAATAAGTTAAATATCGGTTCCGGAAAAGACCACAATCAACAAGATTGTCCAAGATGATATTCCTGAGTATACTGGTAGCATTTATAGGGTGGAAAGGATAGGCACGAACCTTCTAGCAGCTAAGTCTAGAAGCACAAATGAATGGAAAATAAATAATATAATTTTATGGTTCAATTACTTCAGTAATTTGCTATTATGGAGAGAGTAAATAAAGCATATCTTAAACGTACTCTAGAATAGCAAATGATCCACATTCTTTATCTTCGTTACTGTCGCAAACGCATTTTTGCGGCGAAGCGACGCGAAGGACGAGTTCAAAGGGACGTACATTACAGTGCGTCGATAAAATCTTACCAAAACGTTGGGATAGAGGGGGGGGGGGGAGATTTCTGGAGAGTTAGTCTTTCTTCTAACGCCGTCCTGATTGTTTGAGAGCATTCCACGAATTTCTGGAATAGTGATTAGCTTTAAAAAGAGCCGCCGCTTGCCACAGTCAGTCAGTTGGTAATTGGATGCGTGCGCGTGAACAGCTGTAAAAGCGAACGTTCGAAGTCTTTCGCTGCCTATTCGACACGGTGGCCAAGTAAAAGTGTTCATCAGAGGAGGAGGCCACACAGCTAATAGCCAGCCTCCAGGGATGGGCCAGAGAGGTTCTGAACGCGGTCCAGACAGCGGCGGCACCCAAGGACATCTGAGAAGCCCTGGAAAACCGCTTTGGTAACCACCGCTTGGCCGTAGCCTACCGCAGCCAACAAGCCATGAACGCAGCAGTCAGGGGATACGCTGCGGGAGTTCGCCCTGGTAATTGAACAGCTGGCCAGCAAAGCTTTGATCGACCTTCCACCTGAATTCGTATCCCGGGAATCCACCTACACCTTCGTTGACAAGGTACGAGACGTTGAGGTACGTCAGCGCCTAATGCTCGGCGGCTACAAAACCATGCAAGAGGCGCTAACGGCAGCATTGAGGATGGAGGCGGCCAAGGTGACGGCTACTCCAACGTTGAGAACAAGGGGTATCCGCTAAACTGGAGACCGAAGACTAGCCGAGGGACGCCGACGAAGACCAAGTGGCGTGAGTTGGGGTGTGGCCAGCCGAGACACTTTGAGAGAGACTACCCACACCAGGGACAGCAGCCGAAAAACGAGAAACAGTCGTGGCGAGGGGCACGTCGGTGCCATCACCACCTTCACATCGAGTGACACTGCGCGCCGTCAGTCGGCGTACGGATGGCAGCCTCATCGCGGACGGTTGGGTGAGAGGGAAGTCGTGCCGCGTGCTCGTAGATACCGGGGCAGTTGTGACCATCATCAGATCTGACGTGGCCAAGGGTTTGCCGTCGAGGAAACCGAGCCGACGGACGGACGTGCGGACGGACGGACGGATGAATGGATGGATGGATAGATGGATGGATGGACGGATGGACGAACGGACGGACGGATGTATGGATGGACGGATGAATGGATGGATGGATGGATGGATGGACGGATGGATGGCTGGACGGACGGATGGATGGATGGACGGATGGATGGATGGATGGACGGATGGATGGATGGACGGATGGATGGAGGGATAACTCTCGTCACCCGGCGTGAGCTACTGGCGGTAGTGAAGACCTTGGAGCACCTGTACGGTTAGCCATTCCACCTGTGGACTGACCATTCTGCCCTCACCTGGCTACTTAGCTATAGGAACCTGGGAGGTCAGACAGCCCTTTCAGTCCAGAGGCTGCAGGAGAACGACTTCACCTCTGAACATCTTAGAGGGAAGAGCCACGGAAACTCAGACGACATGTCTCGAAGGCCCTGCCCGGAAGAGTGCGGCCAATGCACAAGAGTGGAAGAGGAGTGCTCCGCAGCTGTCGGAGTGGTCACGTCAATGCCTGCAGACGACTGGGACAGCGTAGGCCTGAGGCGGGAGCACCTGACGGACGCCGACTTGGGGTCACTCTTGAGGGAAGTGGAGGCAGGGACGAGACCGACCTGGCAGGACATCCCACCTAGAACCGCTGCGTACAAGTTGTACTAGGCCCAATGGGAATCGTTGAAGACCAAAGAGGGTGTGCTGTTCCATGTATGGGAATCGCCAGATGGTTAGACGCAGAGAGAACAGTTGGTACTTCCCCGGAGTAAGGTCCCGGAAGTCTTGGAGGAAGTGTACGCCGGTACTTTAGGAGGACACCTGGCAGCAAATGCAACGATCGACAAACTCCGGCAGCGCTACTACTGGCTCAGGCTCCGAGAAGATGAGAGATGCTGCCGTCAATTTCACGTGTGTGTGGCGCGTCGCGGATCCCAGACTAGGAACCTGGGTTGCATGCAGCAGTACAACTTCGGAGCGCCATTCGAACGCATCGCTGTCGACATAGCTCTACCATTCCTAGTGTTCGACCGAGGCAATAAGTGGCTGATGGTGGTCGTGAACTACTTCACCAAGTGGCCGAATTTGTATGCCACCCCGAACCAGGAGGCGAAGAGCATTACAGACTGCCTCGTGGAGCAAGTGTTCTGCCCTTTTGTGGTGCCGTTAGAGTTCCACAGCCATCAGGGCACCAATTTTGAGTCTAACCTGGTGAACGAGGCACTGGAAAGACTTGGAGTGAATAAGACCCGCACAACACCTCTTCACCCGCAGTCGGACGGCATGGTTGAGAGGTACATCAAGACCTTGGAAGAACATTTGAGGAAGGTCCTGGACAGCCATCAGTGAGACTGGGACGTCAAGGTCCCACTGTTCCTGCTGGTCTAATGCTCGTCGACACACGACAGCATTGGGATGACGTCAGCCAACAGAATGTTCAGGCGAGAGTTACGCCTCCCTTGTGACGTGGCTTTTGGGAACCGCCCGGAAGCGAAACAGCCAGCAACCGAGTATGTGGAGAACTTGGTGGACCATCTCCACGACATGCACGAGATGGCTCGTCAGAACATGCAGATGGCAAGTGACCACATGAAGACCCGATACGACAGGCAAGCCAACAGCCAAGAGTTCCAGCAAGGTGACTTGGACTGGTTGTACCGCCCTACCCGGACCAAGGGACGGACCGTACCGGGTGGTAAAGAGTATTAACGACGTGGTCCACCGCATCCAGAAGGTGCCCCGAGGAAAAACGTTGGTAGTACACCTGGATCGTGTAGCCCGTTACGATGGTGCTGTTCGGGTCGACCAGCCTTGAGGAGGGAGCAGTGTCGCGAAAGCATTGGTGTGGCGAAACGGCAAGAGGGACGAGTTCCAAGGGACGGAGAGCACAGGGCGGAAATAAAAGCTTACAAAAAACGTTGGGGGAAGGAGACGGATTTCTGGAGAGTTCGACTACCTTCTAACGCCGTCCTGATTGAGAAGATTCCACGAATTTCTGGAATAGTGAGTAGCTATTAAAGGAGCCGCCGCCTGCCACAGTCAGTCAGTTGGTAACTGGACGCGTGCGCGGGAACAGCTGTAAAACTGAACTCTTTTGTGGACGATGACCTTGTAAGTTGTATGTGTATGTAACGTATTTGTGTGTCTACGGATATAGAGAGCACTTTTTAGTGTTTGTAACCTGGACTTTTAATTTCACGAACCCACAAGGTCACACTATTTATCCTTTAAAATAAAGCTTTCCAACAATTTCACTTATCTTCTTTAGTACCTAAGAGTGAATACAGAAAGTATTTAGAATTCACTGGATATACGCATTAGAAGGCACCCCAGACGAAAAAATTGTATTATTAATTTTAGTATCTTTCAAGGATGCAACAAGTTTTCAACATTTTCCTATGCCCATAGCAGTTATTTTGGACTTCCTGAAAACAGATTAAAAGTTTTATTTACACATCATATGTTCAAATTGTTTGCATTAAAATTAAACGAGTATTGCAATTTTTTGACTTATAGTTCATGAAATCGTTTTCATTTATTTGTTTGAATAATTGTCTATAACCAGTAAATTATTACAGATACAGAGACAAATATAGTACTCGTTAATACGTATAACTTTTTAAGTAATTCTTTTATGTATATTGAGTGGGGCATTAGACAATTTAAAGCGTTTTCTTTTCCATTGTAGTATATTGACGTTTAGTGTGCCGTTGTCGCCATTTATGTGAGCTGCCATGAAAAGAGTGTTTAGGTAATTTTTAAGCCACCAAGCATACCTATCTTTTAAAACTGGTATCGACGCAGCCTCCTATTTCTTCTTGGTATTTACAAGAAAATGTGTAACGAAAGTACTTCTGCAAACGTCTATCTCGATTAACGTGAAGATAGAACAAATCAGCTTATATAAGAATACCTGCTCTCCAGAATAGAAATAAAAGCTAGTGAAAGTCGTGTTACCTAAAGTAATATTTCACTGTTATACAAGTAGTAATTTTCGGCGTAATAAGCTACATCTGGGCATTTAAAATATAAGTATCTTCATTTCATGGTCTCTGGGTGTTACTGGGGGTTAGATTATCACTGATATGCGTACGGATACACTGTGCATCTAGTACCGCATTACACCAAGAAACCTGGAAGCACGCCTAAAAATGAGAAGAGACCGGAATGAAAGGGAGATGAGAAACACCGTAACATTCGCCTATCAGCCAGGGTAGGCCTCGAAAAACCTAAGGGAAGAGCAGGCGGTTGATGGGAAATGAACCCGTGACCTCCCGAAAGCGTGCTACACACGTGAAAGCGGGGCACCTCGCTCCTCAAACTGTCTCATAATTTCGGCATTGCAGAAGGATTTGTAACATGTTACAATCTCTCCAATGATTTCTCACAATTCAAGACTTGTAGAAGGGCTACGAGCAGTTCTAAAAGCTTCAAATCCTTTCTCATCGAAAAATGCATTACGGTAAAGTACGTTTTTGTAGCTTTTCCTGCGTGGAAAAAGTGAGGGCATGTTTCGGACGGTATTCAATTTTTCCATGTCTCTGAAGATCACATGTTGTGCTTGGTCACAACCCTCCCTTCATTAGTCCTCCTAACAAAGGATATTGTAAAAAGCTGTCTTAATGACCTTTCCTTTCACCAAAGACAAGGCGGACATAAGGCGTTGCTTTTGTTACTTCAGAGCAAAGGAGGGTCGTTTCCGCTTGGCTTGATCATGTCCATCTTATGGATAAGGTTCCCAAAGGTTCTGAATCTTGCAATCCAGATCCAACAGTTTTCAAAGTTTTGCCTTTGGTGTAATTACAGTTATAAGTGTGTTTTAAATTCCTCGCAGATATCTTAGTTATTTATTCAGAAGCACTATTTATTTTACTTTTATTATGTTAATTATTTAGGTATGTAAATATTTTCTATGTAAATAGTATATACAATTATATATTATCGTATGTAAATAGTCATACAAATAATGAGAAATAGAATGTTTTCCTCTTTCTGCTTGTTTTAGAGAAAAAGTAAAATATTTAAATATACTTTCCGTAATAATGTTTCTTGTGGTTCAAAATATCCAATAATTCCAACAATGTTTCCAAACCACATCGTCTGGAACATTTTAGTACGAAACGGTGTAAGAAAAATAAAAGTCAATAAGGGGGTTTTGTTTCTTTTTTTTTTTTTTTCATTAAAACGATCTAGTGATAAAGCTTTCAAGGTCTCTGGGAGGAAAAGATGTATTATGCAATTGAAGATAAAATTTCAAAGAAGTTTTACACCTTTAAACTGAAAATGAAATAAACTTAATAGCATTACTTTTGCAGCAAATAAGGGTTTAATTTTGGACCTGGCGGGTTTTGGTTCCAACATAAGAATATTTGTTAATTTAAGAAATGTAAATTATGGTTTAAAGGTTTTATTTTCTATATGTATTCACCTACTATATTAATAATACATTTTTGTGAGAGTTTTACTACATTTTAAACTTCCAACATTATTATACCAAAAATTAATGGATAAGACACAGCTTTTCCAGCTTCATTCCCATATTATGTAAACCCTTAGGTCAGGCACATACTCCCGGCATGGCTGCAACTCGGTTATACTGATAGAGACTTAGCAGAATATCTGTAATGTAATGAACATTAGGTAATAAGTATACAATACCTCTTAATGTATATCATTAGAGATTGAAGTTCCAAAGCAATAGAAAAACATAAACTCAACAATCTTCATTCTGTTTTCTTCCTTACGTTTGTGTCCTCTAGGGTTTCTCTTTCGCTTCCTATTTTGCCCTGGATTTACATGGGCTAAAGACGAATGAACACTCATCCATGTTTTAAATGTTCGCTTATCTTTCTACACCGAAGTCAGTAATAGTTAATGTTACACATGTCAATAGTATCCACAACTGTGACAGCTATGAGGAATATGGTATGAAAAGTCACGTGAAAACTTGATGAGCTATGATTGGCTCATGTGGACTTGGCGGTTTCTGCATGCCGTGGGATGGTGGAAATGGCGATTTTTGCTTTTAACGACAATGTTTAAAGTTTGATTTTAGCGTAAAGTGACGGGTTTAACTAGTTAATGTCAATCTATAACCAAAGATCTCTTCACCGCTGACACAATGACATATACAGGTCATAAAGTAAAAAAAAAAGTGGACTTGGCAATTTTGCATCTAGGCGCCTCATATATACTAAAGTACTTAATCGACATTATTAATAAACAATTTAGGACATACTTCGTTTACTATAATACTGCTCTCTTTTACCATAACCTGAGGATAGAAAAGGACTCGTCGTTCACAACGCCTAAGAGTAATCCTAAAAATTTCTACTATCATTTTCTCATGAAACTCGCTGCAATCCTGTAACGTCAATAAACTATACCAGAAAACGTCATGGCAGCTTAATTTCCTCGGTTATTGTTTCTTCTGAATGAAAGCTCGTCACAGAAGAAAGAAAAGCTTAAGTAAAGCATATGGCGGTAGTTCACTTCTAACGTAACAGATCTCTACAAAAGTATTGTCAACGAGTTTACAAATTTTCGAAGTAAACTGAATGGCGTCATATTGTAAAGTTCGCGTAGGCGAAGAGTTCGAAACCACGAGTCACAGCATACATGACGAGGTGTTTATGATGTGAGGCTCAAGGAATTAACGACTACAGTCTGTGAAAGGGTAGTGACGCTTCTACTCTGGACAGTTCATTAACATTTCATTGCACATAATTAAAAGTCGTGTATGCACTATACGCCGTGTTTTAACAGAGAACGTCTTGAGAAAGGGATGGTGCCCTACTTTCTTGGCCTGCTTAGGTCCTCTTGGCCCTTGCAGTGAACTCGGCTTATCTAACAATTACTACAAGGACTGTTATTTTATACTGTTTATGTGAAGTTTAAAATCTAAGATTCTATTATTTTTAATTATAGACGTCATATTCACAGTATTTTAAAAGCTTATAGCATGAAAATTAAAAGAAAAGAATCCTTTGTAATAGTAATTTAAAACTGTCTTATTGATAAATAATGAGAACTGCACCTAGAAGGATTTTTCAACCCTACCATCACTATAAACAGGTCTGCGTAGTAAAATGCATGCTTAGCTCATTATGACACGAATGGCAATAATGGCAATAACATATTTCATAAAGCATTGTAACTTGTATTTGTGTTCGAAGATGCCGTGGCTTACAGAAAGAAGTTGAACGTGCCCGCATCTTTAGCATTGTGGTAGCCTGTCTGCCTGACATCCCAGAGTTCAAATCCCAGTCAATATGTACTTTCTTCCGGAGTTTTCCCTTATCCTGATTGATGAATGTTGCTTGACTCTAAGCTCTTTGGACCCTGGGCTCATTTGAGCATTGTTTCATCCATTTCATTCAACGTCCGATATTATTACGATGGAGGACGTTGATTAAAATGAAAAAGCAGATGGAAGCAACAAAGACTGCAAGACCTCTGTACATTATCCAATATTAAGTGACGAATCATTCCATAATTTATTACTTTGACCCAGATATGACTGAATTTATAAGGTATAATTAAGCTATATGTATACTAGGAATGAGGATTCATAAAAAAGATATCTATTTAATATACACTTTAAAGAATTGAAGGTCCAAATCAGGCGTCCTTTTAAAAGAACAGTGGAAACTTAGGCATAGGTGTTTATCCGCGTTTAACACACTTAGTTTCCTTACCCTTCAGTATAGTATCCAACATAATATAGATTAGGGAAGGCATCATCGTACTTCTGGCATTTTGTAGACACTTGGACACCTTCTTAGGTCAAAGACGGCAACCAGCTAGTTTCTCTTGAGTTGTTACAGGATAATCCAATCAGTCATACTTGGAATGAAAATGTTTTGGCTGGACGGTCTGCTACAATTTTCATTGTAGTCTGTAGATGAATTGTTTCCCAGATGAGCCATTGCAGCCCTAAGACGAATGACATTAGCTGGTCTAATCGTGTACAGTTGTAACGGTGCAAGTGACACGAATTTTGCACAGCGCAATAATTACAATGGGAAGCCAATGCACATGCCTTATTTCAACAGTGAAATTAAGTGAAATGTTCACACTCTTAAGTGAAATGTGGTAAACCATATAGTTATTATAACAATATATTCTACCCATCCCTTGTTACATTTATAGCTTATATGTGGCTGAAAAATGGAGATTTTCTTTTTTCTTCGTTCCTGGAATATCCCTTAAGCATGTATAGTGACCCAGTATTGTATCTGAAGCGATAGTCAATATAATGTTACCATTCCACTTTTGTCAACATAGTGGACTCATGGCACTCCTGAGTCATAGAATGTTCTATGGTTCTTTCCCAAATTTTAACAATGGAGTCTCTATCATGCGCAGTTTATTTTTATTTGCTGTCCCTCCCAGGTTGTGAACCTTCAATCCTTCTAGGAGTGTTACTCTCGCAAAGAAGTTTCGAACACTGCATGATATGACAGCGAGTGACCCTAGCTATAATTTATATCCATATCTAAAGGTTTTTCCCATATAATTTGTTTGCACCCCATGGTAACAAAAATAAGACATGTTGCCTCATTGATCCATGTGGTTTACTTCACGAGAGAAAAAATTTGAATTTGTTCGTTTGGGCCTTGTAAAAGGGAGAAACTTTGAAAACAATAATGTGGGTCAGTGGCATAATTTTTCGGTCAATGAAAATTAGAAAAGATAAATTAAAATATAGCTCCGCATGGTGTACCTACTAGTGTTTTCTTCTGTCAATTAGGCTGGCGTCTTGGAACAGTGACATAACCACTTAGCAACAAAATGCCTGTCAAACGGTTCATTTCATGACTACCCAGTCTATTTTTCTGCTTCAGCATACCTGTTACTCCTCTCCACCAGAAGTTCAGTAAATCAAGATAATAAATAAAAGCAAAATTCAATGCTGAGAGTCCCTCGTTTAGCTCTCAACTGATTTTCTGGAAACGTGTAAGCGCCACATTATCCTCATTCCCAAAATCCTCATCTAGAGCTGGGATTTTCAGCACTAAGCGGCGGCATTTCAGCTATTCTAAATTTTATCTCGGGATATGTGTACATTACCACCTTTGAAAATAACAAACATTTCGTCAAGAGTTAAGCGTCTGAAACCCAAAATTCTCATTTCTCACCCAACACTCCCTCTACAATTTCGAGTTGCAATCGAGACTTTGGACCAACCATCTCGACTTATTTACACAAATTGGAGTTTACAACAGATGTTATTTCTTACCCCTCCTTAGTTTCATAGCTTATACAACATCATCGCTTATTTGTTGCTGCTTGTTTCTGGATTGTATTTCCAGCCATTCATAGAACCCCACGAAGGGCAAGGTGGATGGTAGCTAACTATTTTGGCTTTAAGAAGGGGACCACTATTGCAGTAGAAGAGATAGATGCATTTTTTTCGCTTTCATTGAATGCAATAACTTACCTCAGGAAAGAAATAGAAGCTTTAATACACATTCCAAATATATAAGGAATTAAAAAAGTTTGAACGAATAGAGAGATATTTACGTTATGCAAATCTCTGCGTGTGCACAGGAAGTAAAAACTCCCAAAGCTGAAAGTCCTGCTCGAGAATATGAAGCACAGGGGTAGTTCAGCGTGCCCATTAAGAAGTAAAGCAGGCAGAACCCTCTGGTGGGATTAGTTGCAATTACGGTAGTAGGGTTCCTGTTTGAATATTCAAGGCTCGCTCCACAGTTCGGCGGTCGGATTTTATCTTCCAATGCTATTAGTGTATCGCGGGAAAAACAAAGAGATCCAATATAAATAGGCGTGTGCTTCTTGTTCTGTTTGAGATATCACAAGGGAATTGTTGTCCTTCGATGACGAAACCTACAGCTCCTTCTGCTCTGCACTATATTTGCACTTCAATATGGGACGATGATGATGATGATGATAATAATAGTAATAATAATAGTAATAATAATAATAATAATAATAATAATAATAATAATAATAATAATAATAATAATAATAATAATAATAATAATAATAATAATAATAATAATAATAATAATAATAATAATAATAATAATAATAATAATAATAATAATAATAATAATAATAATAATAATAATAATAATAATAATAATAATAATAATAATAATAATAATAATAATAATAATAATAATAATAATAATAATAATAATAATAATAATAATAATAATAATAATAATAATAATAATAATAATAATAATAATAATAATAATAATAATAATAATAATAATAATAATAATAATAATAATAATAATAATAATAATAATAATAATAATAATAATAATAATAATAATAATAATAATAATAATAATAATAATAATAATAATAATAATAATAATAATAATAATAATAATAATAATAATAATAATAATAATAATAATAATAATAATAATAATAATAATAATAATAATAATAATAATTATAATAATAATAATAATAATAATAATAATAATAATAATAATAATAATAATAATAATAATAATAATAATAATAATAATAATAATAATAATAATAATAATAATAATAATAATAATAATAATAATAATAATAATAATAATAATAATAATAATAATAATAATAATAATAATAATAATAATAATAATAATAATAATAATAATAATAATAATAATAATAATAATAATAATAATAATAATAATAATAATAATAATAATAATAATAATAATAATAATAATAATAATAATAATAATAATAATAATAATAATAATAATAATAATAATAATAATAATAATAATAATAATAATAATAATAATAATAATAATAATAATAATAATAATAATAATAATAATAATAATAATAATAATAATAATAATAATAATAATAATAATAATTATAATAATAATAGTTGTATTATGTAGTAAATTTTATATTCCTGATCTTCGTAATGATACACCTAGCGCCACCTATTAAACTTATGTATAAACTGTATGCGTCCTTCATTTATTCAATTTTGTTTATGGCATTCTTGTTTTGTTTCGTTGTTATAGTGTGTCTGTGATAAAGCTAAGTAAAACCACTAATGGCCTAGTTTATTAAAATATATACCACTCCAACATGGTAGTAGAAGTCCGTGGTTATAAAGGTTGAGTGGTCATAAAGCTTAAAGAAGTAAAAAAAAAGTGTAATACAGTAATATTAAGAAGAGGCCACGTAAGTAAAGTGAAAGTAAGTCACGCCTGGTGTATATATCGGATTGAAAAATACAGTAAAAAGACGTTATATTCACCAAAATATCTAAACATGCATTGAAGACATAATGATGCCCATTTTTGATGGTGTAAACTATTCAAGCTGCAAATTAAGGTCAGTAACTTTATTAGAATACAAAGAATGCAACCACACAGCCATTTGCATGTCTGTTAAATATGCTGATAAAAGTGGCTGGTTGGAAGAAACCGGATTTAAAGGCAAGAACTATAATAATCAGTACAATTTCTGACAAACAATTGAAATATGTTACCGAATGTGCACCAGCTTATGAAATGATGAGAAAATTCGACAAGATGTATTTAATCCAGTCTACTGCTATGCAAATTATTTGTAGTAGAAAAATTGAAGAGATTAAATTAAACAACTACAATACAATAGAAGGTTTTTTTTTTTTGTTGATTTTGAGAAAGCTACTAATGACTTCAAATCGGCTAGTGGGAATACTGATGAACCCGAAAAAAGACAGCTCAAATATGTAATCCGGAAGTAAATCAGGTAATGGACTGTAGGAAGGGGAATATGATAATAATAATGAAATTAATTGGTTGTTAGATAGTGGGTGTACAGATCATATTATAAAGACTGGTGCATTTTTCTGTTTTACTTAGCTTCATTTTGGATTCTATATTAGCACAAACCACAGACACACTATAACAATAGAACAAGAATGCCATAAACAAAACAGCCGCGAGGCACTCAGTTTGCTGACCCTCGTAACCATAGCATATGTCTCTAGCGTTCCACCACGTAGAGAGTCGCCGGTTCAAGTCCGGCCTGGGGCATGGGTGTTTATGGTAATAATGTATGTATGTGTATGAAACTGAAGAAAACACACGGTAAGACAAACGGAAGCAATAGAAAACGGTTAAATAAAGCGCAGAAAAAGAGCTGAAGTCACCGCTAAATTTTCATAACGTGTGAGTACTGGAGTCCTTTTTTTTTTTTTTTTTTTTTTTTTTTTTTTTTTTTTTTTTTTTTGGTAATTTACGTCCTCCAACGTTAAGTCATATCGGACGATGAATGGAATGGGTGAAATGATGTTAAAATGAGCCCGGGGTCCATGGAGCTAGAGTTACCCAACATTCGTCTTTAAGGATAAGGGAAAACCCCGGGAAAAAGCCTTATCCAGGTAACCCACCCTGACCGAGATTCAAACTCGGGATCTCTTGAACGTGAGGCAGACATGCTACCACCACGCCACCGAGGTGGGCGGAGTCCTTGTTGATTACAGTAAAGAGTGGTGGTGTATAAGACTTATACACTTGACTGGAAAGAGGCAAATTTTGAAATACATTCTCTTTTATTCTACAAGATAGTCGTCACTGAAATTCGAATATCTCTTCGAGTCATCGCCATGGTAGCTACTGCGTTTTTAAAATCTTATACAGCTAAAAGTGTCTGGAGCACTGCTTGTCTAGTGTAACAAAACAGTGAAGATAATGTAAGTTAATCCTAACAGAAGCTAATTATAAAATTCGAAATTAAAAACACTTGCAACAAAGGCATAGACATGGAGGTTCAATTTCCTAAGGTTGACCTAAAGATTTAGTGGGATACATTAATTGTATAAGAAGGTTCACTGTGTATATGGGCATATCATCCTGCGCTCAGGGCAACCATAGGGAAATCCTAAGTTCAAGTTTCAGCAGTAGCATTGTATTTTTGAGCTCTGATTCAAATTTTCATCATATACTACTATTGCGATGCATCCAAAGGCTGGCAAACCCGTTTTTATCACAGAATACATATTTAAAGGTTAATCAGACGCATATGCACCTATTTCAAATTATATATGTATATTTGTATTCTGCTCTCTCGCTGTGAAAAGACTAACTGAAAAATAAAAGAGTGATATATAGTTTTGTGTCAGACACATTTTAGAGTGGATTTAGTATTAGGACTTACTACAGAGGGAAGTCGACACGGAGACAAGTCGTGCTCCATTGTACCTATGTCTCCGAGAGGATACAGATAGCGGCCATCCCAAGGAGACACGGCAGTGCAGAGGGCAGTGTCCCTACGTTTTCCTTAGACCTCCCCCGGCAGGTCAGGACAAAGGACATGCCTCCATATGCGCTGATGACCCAGATGTTGAGTGCCCTAAAACACAATCATCATCGTCATATGCCTCCATGAGACCGGCAATCGAACTACCGGAGGAGGAAGTAGTTTCCCTCAGAGCATGTAATCCTGCCATGCACCGCCGAGACACCCGCCGACACTTCCTACCCCGAAAGAGACCACCAGATGAGATATGATGTGAAATTATAATGGAAATGAAATGGAGCATTTTAGAGTAATGAATAAACATTTTAGAGAACTTTTCAATTCCAAACTACTCTTTAAAAATAGGAATCTTTGTTATATTTTATTTTCTGAAAAATAATGCTTACGCGGTTATCATAACAAGTTCTTGAATTTTCTCTGAAAGAACTATTGTATGCTCATGATCACTGAACTATCACATACATCTATACTAGTATGAATATGAGATAAACTTGTATGTGTGTAGATGAATGTATGGTTAAGGTCTCTGGCGGCGCCGTGGCTCAGTGGTTAGACCACTTGGCTCTCACCAAGGCGGCCCGGGTTATATCCCAGGCGACCGCAAAGTGAGATTTGTAGTGGTCAACACGGCGCTGGGGCGGGTTTTCTCCGGGATCTCCGGTTTCCTCCGCCATCTCATTCCACTGGTGCTCCATCTTCATCTCATGTATCATCAGCGTCATCGCCTGCGGTGCCGTATGTAGTAAAAGCGGGCGTTAAACACTACACACATTTACACATTTAAGGTCTCTCAACTACCAGGTGATATATGCCTGTTAACAACAATCATGTCCAACGCCAGAGATAAGGTTTACTTCCTGATAAACATGCTAGCAAAAAGTTACATATAAGGAAGATAAGCACAATTAATCATGACAATAGGCAGAGGTGAATAAAAGGTACAAAAACTTGATGTACTATCAGATAAACTTTAGTTAGGTGTATATTATCTTCAAGAGACGTTCACGGAAATGGTTACAAAAGAGTTGACAATCGTAACAGTGTACTGTATGCTAATGTGTTGAAACAGTATTCTTACTCTGCGGGTAGTAAAATGCGGAAGCATTGCATTTCGCCCAAAAACTCAATATAGCGATTTCACAGAAAATACATGTTTTGTGACCCCATTAATCTCTATTTCTAGAAAACGTTTTGTGAAAAAAAAAAAAACCAAGTGTCCGTTCAATGCGAATCATCTTCTAAGAATGCCACATGAACATTTTCTCGCAAATCCCTCACTTTGTGTGACAGTTTCAAACGGTTTCTTCTTTTATTTAAATGTCTCTAACTATATTGAATGAAATAATATATGTGTAACAAATAAAATGTACAGCTGTAATTTTTTGGCAATGTTACCAGATGTTAACTTCAGTTTGGAGACCTTGTATAAATGGTAAAGTTAAAAGATAGACAAAATCTTACTAACCAAAAGATGTTAATCTTTTAAAGACTATTTGTGAAATACATTGTTGTGGAGCTTACCACCCTGGGGATATTACTTTTTATTTGTCTGTAATTTCCAATATTACACGTTTCTCAAATTGAAAGATGTTCATTTTTACTTGTTCTACTACATACTTACAGTTAGTAAGCAAAACATTGCATTCCTCCCAAATATATAGTAACACGATTTCAGTGGAAATTACACATTTTCAGTTCCCCTGAATCCAAAAAAATAATTCTTAGAAAAAGATCTGTTTGAGTAAGCGCGTGAAATGCGTGACTCAAAAACAAAAGTTATTTAAGCACCCAACTTATTATTTAAGTTTAGCATCTTCCAAAGATGAGACCGTAGGCTACACTTAACAAGCATTTTCGGAAAATGTTGACTGTCTAAATTTCTAAGAAATTGCTCTGTAGATGTTAATATGCTAAAAATTTAAGATCGTTTTATAACAAATGAAACGCATACCTTTGATTTACTGAGGATGTCCTCAGAAGTCATCGTCATTCCGGAAAAAAAAATTGCATAACGGGTAAATTTTAGACAAAATTCATAGTACTGCAAAAGGAATGGCCATACTAACCAACTGTTTAAACATCTGACTATCGCTTGCAGCCTAATGTACTTCCATGTTCCCGTTGCACCTATGTGCAAGAGAACTAGCAATAAGGTAACGTTAATCTCTATTTACATGAAATAAAGAGAGGAATAATCGTATAAGATTAGAGAAACCCATAAAGTGTAACACATCACATTTTTGTTGAAGCAAAGCTTTTTGACTAGTTTCTATAATACCTATGAAAGAAAATAAATAGTCGGCAGACAAAGGCACAGGTATGTAATACTGATATTTTAAAGGTTGTTGTCTCATTTTTCTGCATCTGTCAATGGAATGAATAACTATACTAACTGCTACCTAATACACTGCAGACCTTCCGGTTATTTTAAGGCCATTAACATATATAGCATCCTGGGTTCGATTCCTGGCGGTGGGAGTGGGAATTTTTCTTCAACCAATATAATTCCTCATCTTCCTTAGGGTCTGGACGTATGAATGACAGTGCGAATATGTGTGATCTAATGATTAAAACCTAACGTTTACGAGTTAACACTTTCGATATGTTCAAAAGGAGAACGGCCGCCGATATGACCATTGCAGTTAAATGGAATGAATAAAAAAATATTTGGCTTAACATGTATATAAGCATATACTTTTAAAATCCCCTCTTACTCAATGTCTGAAAGTAAAAAATATACTTGTAAATATATTTGCTAACAATGTAACGATTGCATCATGACTTTGATGTTAAAGCTACCTTAAATAAGTTAAAAATTAAAAAGTTTAATAACAAGCACTTAGCTATACATGACAGAATAGAAGAACTGCTATTTGTTTTGGTGTTTGTGAAATAACGGTGATTTTCGCTTCTTATTATAGTTGAAACAGTTTGTCCTAATGCCAGTTAAAAAGCTAGTGGGTGGATAAAACTCTCTCATGAAGAGTTTATCGATATGGACTCTCATGCTAGAATTCGCGCCAAGTGCAATTGATTGTTATACCTCAATATGTCGGGGTCAAGGGCATCTCATACGGTAACACCTGCACTTTCTGAGATTAATATCGCATGATTTGTCACTCACGGCCATTAGAAAAAGGTAATAAAGTCACAACTCAATTAAAACTCTCTCTTGAACCACGCAAAATCTCATCACATGGTGTTGTTTTCAAATTCTAGGCTTTCGCAATGAAGCCATTAGCTCTCTTGCTCTCCAATATTTCTGTCTAGTGGATCCGGCAGGTAGGGCTTCACAGGTTAGAAGATGTTCTTCCGTCATTTCCTCTTCTTTGTTGCACAGAGGACAATTTGAACTTCTATAAATTCCTATTCTGTGTAAGTGTTTGGCCAAATAATCATGTTCCGTAAGTAATCTAAAATTTGATACTGCAGCTTTACGTGGAATTTCTGGGGTAATATCTGGATTTTTTAATTAAAATGTTCCATTTTTTATCTTTGGATTTGTTATAAATTGATTGGTTTTTCTTGTTTTTATAATTTTTTTAATTAATATTTTTATGGATGTAAAGGGTAAGTTTTTACTTTTGTTCTGAATTAAATTTGCACCGTTTTTGGCAAGAAAATCAGCTGGTTCATTTCCAGTAATTCCACAATGTGCAGGTATCTACTGAAATATAATTATTTTCTGTAGTTTTTGAAGTTGTTGGATTAGTTTGTGACATTCTTTAATTTGGATTGACCTCATTTTATATGAACTTATTGCATATAATGCTGCTTTAGAATCAGAAAGTATGGCAGTATTTTTTAATTTATCTATTCTGTATAGAAGGTGCTGCAGTGAAATATGAATAGCCGTTACTTCTGCATCAAAATTTGTTGTGTGGTGGCCTGCTGGTTGATAGAATGAGAATAGTGCACACGTAATTCCTGCTCCTGAGTTGCTGTCCAGGTTAGATCCATCTGTGTAGATATGTAACCATTCTACATCATTTTACATCACATGGTGTCACAAAGGCCAAAGTGCCTTCTCTTTTCTCATGTCACCCCAGCCAGTGTGTAAGTTAAAGAAACAAAGAAGAGGCATCTTATGGAGATAAAGGTGTTATTTCAAATAGAGGAAGGAAATAAATTAAACGCATATGCAGCTCCAGATATAGTTTTCCAGGTTTGCATTAACGCCATGATCGTTAAACTGTTTTATAAAGGCTTCAAAAAGCAAGTTGCATATAATATATTAATAATTAAATGTTTATAAAATATATAAATATATATTATACCAGGTGAGTCACCTGCCCCTATTTATTTTTTAATTTATGCAACGTGCTAAGCGACATATGCAACTTACTCCCTTCTTAGATACCTTCTAATGGATGATTTGCAGAACCGTTTACAGAGGAGGGGTAGACAACTCAGTGCATAAATATTGTATGGGACAGAAAGCAATCACTACGTATGGCATTCCAAAAACATAATATCCAGACACAGAGGATCAGTAGTAATTTTAGATGAGTTTACAAACTCTTATTCATTAGCGTGCTTTCACACACACACACACACACACACACACACACACACACACACACACACACACACACACACACACACACACACAGCTCTAAACACTCCCCTGAAGTAGCAACCCATCACATGCATCAGCTGACAATAACATTAGAACACAAAATGACAGATCTAAACAGCGAGACCAACTGAATTTAAATCTTCAACCAACACGTGGTTTCGTCGCGCAGCCATGTCATAAATGCTAAGAATTAGGTAGAGTGTTTTCGCTTCTGTCACAAATTACGGCAGTTTTTAGCTCATACAGGAAATATAATGGTGGATGCAGCATTTTTATTTGTGATAAAACTACCAAATGAGCTCAAAACACTGTATGAAGCTGTAAAAAGCGTGTAAATGTTCGAAGTGCAGGTTTGAGGTCCGCGGTTATCTGCTTATTCGTATAGGAACGTACTCCTCGAAGATAGCGTTGGCTAAATAGTATTACACAGATTATTTAACCGATCTGCCACTGCAATTCTGGTCTAAATTCTTCGTGTTTAGCAGAACAACTTTATTACCTTTTATTTTACCTCTTTTGGCCTATAATCTGGTATCATGACAGAAATAACATTTTTCATAACATTATAGGTGTTTACAAAATACAATAGCCATGTTTCCCACTGGCAGATAGTTATAAATTTATAGTTCGAAGTGGATATTTTATTATGATCGGTATAGTCCTGGATCCATTCAACCAAGTTTCAAACATTTCACAGATGCAAAGACATACGATTTAAACATGAAACAAAACTATCACATTTAATGTCGTAGACAGGCTCCTAAAAATGAAAGCCAACTGCGTAACATGGTTTACAGCACCAGGTACGGTACAGATTATAAGGGTCACAAAGTTTAAAATGAACCTTGGTTAAAGATAAAAATAGCCCGTAGTTTCCCTTTGAAGGGCAAGAACAGGAGGTTGAGCTTAGCGCGTAACTTAGGGTGAGCTAATCGCTGTAGATCCCTAATTAACGGATTGTCTGTCATTCTTGCGTCTTTGGCTCACAAGAGAACCAATAGCAACAATAAATAAATTAGTAACTAAAATACAGACAGTAAAAACTTGGAGAATGGAAAGAAAAACAAACAGAACAATGTGTCGTCGTTTCGAACCTAGACTATGCAACACCATACGTAGTGGAGCAACTAACTAACCCACTCGACCAGCTGTCATGTATTCTATTTTGCTCTTTGAGAAAACATACGTTATCTATCACCTTTCTAGTATTATATGCATGAAAAACCATGCTTTTCGCAGCTTCTTGGTCCTCATTCCGGATTGTAGGTATTAATGCTGGGTGTGATAATACTGATGAGAAGGTCAGAACTGCAAAAACGACTTTTGTGCTTAAAGGATCAATGTTTTCACCTTAGGCTATAAACTGCGGGTTGCATAGATAAGAATAAATATGGGCAGCTGACTCACCTGGTATATATATATATATATATATATATATATATATATAATCCTTATATGTATGTACGTACACATGATTTGAGATCCCGTAACCCTTTCAGTAGAGCCTAACGCCCTCTAGAGATCAGATGTGAAGGTCGGTAAACCCAGATGCTGTTTTGGAACATATCTTTACCATTATGTAAATATGTAAATGAGAGTTACGACTATAATGGAGGTAATTTTCTTTAACGTGAGTTAAACGAGAAGTAATTATAATGTAATAACCTTAAGAGTGCATTGTACATCTACGCCTTCATGAAGGAGAGAAGGGAGGGAAACCTTGTCTTCGGATACCAGGGATACGAGTCAGGAAAATGTCATTAATTGAGAATGAACAGTATGGTGCTGAAACGGTTTTGCGTGCACCCTCATGGAATAACTTGACCGTTATTTTAGAATGCTTCTTTCTAGCTTAGCTTTATTTTGGAACCGTCTTTTTAAACTAATTGGATAGGCAGTGTCAGACTGAAAAGTTCAATGACATAGCTGGGATTTGAACCACAGATCTCCCGACCTCCGTCCACACGCCCCCAGGGGCCTACTTCGGTAGGTACGGGTTTGGCGCACCTGGGGTCCCGAGCCAAGTCTCCCTCGTGTGGGCTCCTCTTCGTGGTTGAGGGAGACGGTCAACAGGCCCACCCACGTGTAGGCCATGTGTGGAGACCCGTGGAGAAGGTTTTTAGATTCTTTTCTAGTTTAGAGTTTAGGATTTAGTGAACGAAACTTTTAGGTTTTGATTGATGTCTTTTATGTAGTGTATTTTTAATAGGTTTTGTTACACTTGTATAGTTTTTAGAAAGTTTTATATCTGGCTTTTGCCATGACTAGTTTTTTAAAGGGCGCTGATGACCGCCATAGTTGAGCGCCCTTATATATATCATCCGTCCACACAGCTTCCAATTCCAAAAGTGTTTTAAACGTATGTTTATAATGAAAAGAGCGACAACAACAGTTTATAGGCCATAATCAGAATCATTTATACCCAATGTAACATCAGTTAAGTTCAGGACCAAGGGGCGTCGTTTTTTGTTTCATATGACAGATCATTTTCTTATAGTTTCACAAAGGTGACTATGATTAAAATGCCATGTTTTTAAGAAGTTTATGAGAATAATGTAATGAATACTTTTAATGTTTAGTTTTGAGCCTATTAAGTCCTCATTTGATTTAATATTGTTTAGGTTTGCTGTTAAACCATCAGATATGTGTTCTAACATATTTTACCGTCCATTCAATTTTGTGTACATTTTGTATCTGCATTTGAAATTATAACCATTTTTTTAAAATTTTAGACCTCATTATGAATAAATAGATAAAAGAGTAGGTCTTTGTAAGAATGGTTTGTGGAGAAGTTGGTAGAGAAATTCATTGTGAATGTATCACTTCCGTATTCTAAGTTAACTTTAGCCGAATCTTCACCGTTTATCTCTTTGCCATGTCGAGTGTTTCGAACTACTTCGACTACAAGAAGTCGCACTAATCTGTCAGTGAATTTTCATTCAACTTTCTGCTTGCAGTTAATAGCATTCTGATATTTGATTGCTTAGAAAGCAAAGACGTTTGAGCACCGTGCTGGAAATTCCTCAGTGAAATACATCCCACGGATGTCTTTCTTGTTTTCTCTTTTATTTGTTTGTAGCTTTGTACTTCCCCTTAAACCAAAACTATTGCATTCCAGGTTATCAAAATTGCATAAACAACTTAACTTCTTTTATTGATGTACACCAAAGTTGCATGTCATGTAGCACGAAATAATAAAACCATGCTGTTTTGGAAGTTAACCTAGCCAATGATTTGCATTCCTAGGTTTTGTATTTGCTACGGTATATATGATTCCTCAGTGCAAAAGCGACATTTCTCTCCGATGGACTTGATAAGTTCTGATTCAGTGTGTTTTACAAAATAATGAGTAAAACTTTCTGCTTTATTTTGGAAAGTACCCATTGTTTGTTATTTCTTTCCCAGTGCTCATAATCTCTTTCGACTATTTTGGCTTTGTTCCAACTGAGCGCTACTATAGGTCATATTTTAGTGTTTCCTAAGGATACGAGGAGTCCGTAGAGTAGGGAACTTAAATCAGGCTGGCGGAGGGTCCAGAAGCGTAAAGCTTTTACAAGGGTTGTCCACTCCCGGTCATCAATTTAAACATTTTGGAAACTGCATATAGTCTTTAATAATCAGGAAACAAGTTCGTCTCAGTGATTTTCTTTTCATTTATTAATACTTTTCTGGAGTAATTTCTGGTCCCATGCCAAAAAACGTTTTCTTTTCTTACTATATAGCTAAATGTTATAAAAGCATTAAGAATTATCAGAAATGTAAACATTAAATTTAATTACACACATCTGTAAAATTAGAATAAACTTGTTTTGATTATTCAATATAAATTCGGCACTTACCTGCAGAGTAAAGTGTCTACCTCACGTTCCAGAGGTCCCGAGTTCGAATTTCGGTCAGGATGAGTTACCTGGATAAGGGTTTTTCCAGGTTTTTCCCTGATAGACGAATGTCGGGTAACTCTAAGCTCTATGGGCCCTGGACCCATTTGAACATCATTTCACCCATTGCATTCATCGTCCGATATGACTTAACGTTGGAGGACGTAAATTAAAAAAAGGAATGAAGAGAGTAAAGTGTCGTTACCGCGAAGCCATCTTTCTTGATTTCGGCCCTTTAGATCCATTTTAGTGCTCAGGAATTTAAAGTGGAGGATGTTTCATTGTGTATGTCCGTAGAGAAGTACAGCTCATTTTATTGGCAAGGTGATTGTCAAACTAGGTTAATTAGTTTTTGAGTTTATCGGCTTCTTTTGTACACACATACAAAAATCATCGCTGATATATTAGTTAATAGCGTTGGTAGATAACTAGTTCAAAATGTGCATTAACACGTCATTTCTGACATTTCTGAAGATTATGTTCATGAAGACAGGTAGCTATATGGTCGTACAAAAGTACGCCACCTGTCTACTGTGTAGTGATTATTGTTTAATGACATCAGACAGTTGAATCCCTAAATATGAGCGGTTTGTTGATGTTGCCTTTAAAGTGACTTTGGCTTTCATATGAAAACCGGCTGTTGCAGAAGAAATTCTGATTTTCATACGTCACACAAAACGCTGGCCACATTACTTGTCTCTTCCTGTTAGACGCTGAACAACTTAACCCAGTATGAAAATCCAACGTTCGCATCTGTCGGTCAAACCAGTTGGCCACACTCAAAACCTATTTTATTGATGTTCGTCAGTAGTTTAAAATTAGCGGTTCCAGCGCAGACCCAAATGAGCAAGATGGCGGCCATGCGCAATCGGTATGTTTAGTGGATTTAGACAGTGTTTAGGTAGGCAGTCAATCCTCTTAATTTGCTGTACCTTATAATGCTGTGTCCTGAGGTATGATCAGAGCTTGTCTTGAGCTATGATCTGAGGCTCTAGGGTTAAGGGCTGCAGGGTTTCTTAGGTAAAGTCTGTTGGTATGGGATGTTAATATCTGAAGGATTTAATGGTTAGGTCCTGAGGTATGATCTAAGGCTCTAGGGTTAATAGTTTCACAGGTGAAGTCTGTTGGTCTCGATGGTTGAGAGCTGTAGGATTTAGGGGCTAGGTCTCTATGTATGATCAGGGAGGAGGGGGGTCTAGTGCTAAGAGCTGCAGGTTTTTCACAGGTAAGGGTTGCTGGTCTGGGAGGTTTATAAATATAGCGTTTGGAGGGTAGGTCCTGAGGTATGATCTGGGGGCTCTAGGGTTAAGAGTTTTCACAGACGAAGTCTGTTGGTCAGGATGGTTGAGAGCTGTAAGATCTAGAGGTTAGGTATCTATGTATGATCAGGGGGGTTCTAGTGTTAAGAGCTTCAGGTTTTCACAGGTAAAGGTTGCTGGTCTGGGAGGTTAATAGCCGTAGGATTTGGAGGGTAGATCCAGAGGTATGATCTGGAGCTCTAGGGTTAAGAGTTGTAGGGTTCATAGTTAAATGCTGTTGGTCTAGAGGATAAAGGCCGTAGGGCCGTAGGCTTATGGGCTGAGGTATGGTCTTATCATTTTGAAGTTCAGTTTGCTAGTCCAGCAATTAAAGGCGGTTAATCTCGAGGCAAGTCCTACATTTATGCTTTACTATGTCATCCTATTATAAACTAACCTAACCTAATATACTCATTCAGTTCTACCTTCTTTCATCATTCTTTATTGTAACCTAGCTGTGTTTTGCTAATGGCTTCCTTTGTTGCATCTGTTAACCTAATTGTTCTCTTTACTTAAGTTCCTCTATTCTGCCACTTTAACCTAACCTAATATATCCCTTGCTTTTACCTTCTTGATCATTGTTCAACTTACTTGATTCTGCTATTAAGCTGTCCTATTCTTACCTCCTTAACCTATCCTAAGCATGTTTCTTTTCTCCTCTATCTAACCCATATCTTTTAAGCTCAACTATTTTGTCTAATGCTAACTACTTGTATGTATGATGCAAATTTTTGAGGCATGTCGATGTTAGAGCTATCTTTGTCACTGCATGAGGTATATATGCTGATTACAGATCTTTATACAGTAAATTTAACCCTTTGTGTATCTGCTTCTGTTTTCCGAAAAATTGAGGTGCTTTTGTTGCTAGAGTTTCTTGTTTTTCGTACCTTCTCTATGCTTTCAGGAACTCTGTTCCACCTTGTTATGTTTTGAGGTCTTATGCTTATACTTTAGGTTTTTTGATTGTCTTTTTGATCTGAAAGGCTATGTATATTGGTTATGTTTCTCATCTCTTTTGGTTACATAGTTAGGTCTTGAGGCACGATCTTAGGGTCTGGGGTTTAAAGGATGTAGGTCTCATAGCTTAAGTTTGCAGGTCTGAAGGTTAAAGCCTGTAGGGTTAGTGGTTAGGTCGTATGGATTCTAAGTTAGATCTCTCGGTCTAGAGTTTAAGGCTGTAGGATCTGGAGGTTACGTATTGAGGTATGATCTGAGGGCTCTAGGTTAAGAGTTGTAGGCTTCATAGCTAAAGGTTGCTGGTCTGAAGGTTAAAGGCTGTAGGTATAGTGGTTAGGTCGCATGGATTCAAGGTTAGATCTCTCGGTCTAGAGATTAAGGCTGTAGGATCTGGAGGCTACGTATTGAGGTATGATCTGAGGGCTCGAGGGTTAAGAGTTATAAGCTTCGTAGCTAAAGGATGCTGGTCAGGAGGTTAAAACTGTAGGATCCGGAGGTTAGGTATTGAGGTATGATCTCGGAGCTCTAGGATTAAGAGCTCTAGGTTTCATAGCTAAAGGTTTTCCAGCTAGAGATATCTTCGTTTCTCTTAGAGGTATATTTGCAATGGTCTGGGCGTAGAGTTTTCATACGTATTTTCATGCAGATTGATATCTTTATACTCTTGTGTCTTTTTTCAAGCTTTCACCCCCTCTGCATCGTCTGTAGTAAGTCGTAACGCTAAACCAAAGTTCTTATGCTATTTTCAAGCTTTTTCAGATGTTATGAGGTTTATGGGTGTTTCAAGGATTTTTCAGACCAAGTTCAGTTACTTAAATCATTTTATAACTAAGTAAAAGGTTTTTCAAGGATATTTCAGATTACGAGATAGTAGTTACTTTTTCAATTTACCTATTTTAACATTAACTAAAGTGCGTTCAGTTAGCTTGTAGTTCAGTAGTAGACGCCTCTCCTCTTTTATCTGGGCTGGAGACCAGCACTAGAATTTAATCCTAGTGGCAGAGTAACGCCTTCCTCCATTTTTGTTATTTCATCTTTCTTCCTCAGGCGTCGTGAGAGTCGTAGGATAGACGTCACTTGTGTAAATAGTCATTCTGTAGCTTAGCTTACAGAGATAACCATTATCTTCTGATCTAAGTTGTCCCCTGTTGCACACTTTCTGCAATACTATAGTGTCCGTACGCGTATGTTGATACTCCATCCTCAGCAATCACTCTCTTGTCGTCATGAGGCGATAGGGCTATTTTATTAGCTTCAACTGTAGAAACATTGTGTTTTCGGGATAGGATTAAGTTCATAGGAGTTCTTAGGATCTTTTGGGTTTTAAGACATTCCACATAGCTATCGAAGTTGATGTACTGCCTGATTGCGCTACGCTTTATGCCTTTGATCTTCTTGATGACACCTCCATCTATGTCGAGAGCATACATCTTAGGTCTGAGCCCTACAAAACGACAAATAATTTTTCCATTGGCTTCATCTTTAAACTTTCCCAAAACTTTCCTGTTTTTTGTAGAATGACATATATGGTCGACAGGATAATCAGCAGTATCCAGATGTTCAAGAAAACGTAACTTATCCTGGTATATATCTTTCGTAGTCACTCTATGGATGAAAGAGTCTGTATCCATGTACATGAGTTTTAGATTTTCAGTCCCGTAATACGGCAATAACACATCATAATGATATCGATACATCAAGGTTTTTGAGATATCCAGCACACACATCCCAATGTATATAGGTTTGTCGAACACTATCTCTCGAGAAGCCATGTGTACTGCAGCCAGATTAGGTCCATATATAGTTCGGTCAATGAACGTAGGCTTAGCAACCAGCTTTTCCAATGTCTTCCAATCGGTAACAAGTCGTATATTCATTCGGTTTCTTATATTCTCCATAGTTTTTCCGAACATGGCATTGTTAAAAAGTTTGTACAGATCCTTCTCGAAATCATTTCTAGATCCTTGTCGTAGTTCGTTATTGAATTGGACATAAGGCTTTAACCAGCACGACTGTCGAAATTGTAGTACACGATGGATTTTTATCAGTTTTATCCCATGATCAAGAGCTTGCTTCAGGGTCATGTAGTGCACCACATACTTAGTTCGTGATCCAAGGTGTGGAATTAGCTTCTTTGTAGAAGAATCCTTAGGCTTGAAGCACTCGGGCAGGAATGGTAAATCATTATGCAGCTCATGAAGTTCTGTAGGATATTCAAGATCCACTTCTAAAATGTAGCCGAGTGGGTCATCTTCTCGAAGTATTTCTAGGTTAATATCTGCAGGAGAAACCCACTCAAAACCCCCATAAGGAAGGGCGTGGCACATCGCCCAGCCATATTGGTTATTTGCGTCCTCGTACGTAATATATTGAGAGGGCTTACTTGAGTCATACTCCTCCATATAGATGTTGTTCGCCTTTGCGTATCGATGAGACACTTGGCATAATCCTCCTCTTATACCTGATTCAACCATGAGTAGCTGATCGTAATCCTGTAGCAATTCTAGTTCAATTCCTGTATACAGCAGCATTGCATCCCACGTAAGTCCAGGAGATGTAAAATAATGTGCAGGATCAACTTTATGCGTTTTCAGGGTCTGGTCTCTGAATGTCTCAAACACATCAGCTAGTAGAAGAACATCTGAAGTTAGATAGAGATCGCTATACTCTCCTAATGTTTTAATGTTGAACTGTCTCCATATACTTTTTGCATGTTCATACTCTCCATCACTAATTTCTTCTTTGTTCAGCTTGTTGTAGAATGCCTCCCTCGGAGGAAGTTCTGTGTCATTCAAAACATCCCACGATGTAACGTAATCGTAGGGGAAAACACCCTTACGTGTCATCAATTTGAATTGCTCTGCTCCAAAGTACTTTAAGGTTTCAGGATATGATGTTAGATTTTTTGCTAGTTTATCCAAGCTGGTACTAAGGAAGCGATAGGTATCCACAAAGCGAAGTTTAATATTTCCAACATACTTGGAAAATGATATATAACTTTCCTCAGAGCTAGGAATAACTTCTACTCTATCGCTAGTACAGCCTAACTCTTTAACAATGTAATGGGAGTCATATCCACTCAGGTTATGTATGAAGACAGGAATATAATTAGGCGTTTTACAGGTTAGATTACACTGATTATGTAGACTTCCTCGATATTTACCACTTATATGATCATGGTCTCGTACTTTCCAGTTATCGTTGGTAAATTCTTTACCACATAAGTAGCATTCTGTAGAAGATTCGTATGATTTTTGCTGCTTATCTGTCAGAGTTAATGGAGCACCAGTTTTGTATACAGCATTAATCTTCTTTGCGAGAGAACTTACATACTCCATAAACTTCGGTGCAGCATCATAACCCCGATATACATAGGGTTCAGCAGGAAGACCAGTCTGTAAACCTTCAATTGTAGCTGAGGATTTGACATAAACACAGAAACTCATAGGAATATGCTTCTGATATGGAACTGTATAAGACGTTTCGGGATTAGAAGAACACCCGTGGTAAGGGGTAAGAATGCTTTCAAAGTCTGCGTATATGACATAAGGTAATTTCAACATCCTTTCATGATTCTTGAATCTAACAATAGATTTCTCCTTAGTTGGCATAACAATCTTAGCAACTCCGTGTTGGCTACATATTTTTCTATGCTCATTTAACCTCTCAACTCCTCCATTTCGATACTCAAAGTGTGTAAAACAGCGTTTGCAGATGCAGAGTTTTCCCTCACATTTGGCTTTTTGTTGATGAATAAGTCTCTCGAAATTCTTTATATAAACGTAATGATAACGTCCAGTTGCATCACTTAATAGAAGCAGGTCGCGATGGTCGGACAGTTCTTCATCGATAACCTTCATAGGAAACACTTGATTTTTCTCATCCAGTCCGAAAACATTTATAGAGATATTATTTCTTCGTTCAAATTTCGGAATATCAGTCAGGCTCGTGGGAAACGAGACGCAGGAAAAGTCATATCTTTCTTGAAAATCCTTATACTTGCTAACACGTTGAGGATCCTTTTGAATGAACTTGGCGAGAACAGCATACATAAAACACTTTTCATCTTCATAATTCTGTGGATTTATGCAGGCTCCTTTAGCTCCAATAGAGGTCGGTAGAGGGATGTAACTGGTTCCCCTCAGTCCATTATTCTTGTTGATTCTAACACGCACACCATCAACAGCTAATAAAGCCCAGCTGCTTCCTTTAAGTTGACTTTCCTCCATTTCAGTACAAAGTTTCTTGAATTTACTTTCCAAGATGGCGTCCAAGTCACTTTCTAAAAATATTGCTTGATTTGGGGTTTTAAAGGCTTTATCAGTAGTATCACCAACGGCATTCACAAACTGACATTCAGCCATGATGTTAATTTTCACACTTTTATGGATCCTCAGTTGCTTCTGGACGGCTTGAATTATCCGCTGTTTCGATTCCTGGAGATATGTATTCAGGTCTTGGCATGTAGAGCACTGGATGAAATATGATTTCAGTCGATCCTGGAAAGCTGTTTCATATTCTACGACATCGTCTTCATCAGGAACCATTAACAGCAATTTATGTTTGGTAGGCTCGATCTTGAGTTTCTTAGCAGCAGTTATTCTCTCGCATCTTTCTTGATGAGCATCTCTGCGATGTTCAGTACCATAAACGTCAGCACAATGTTTACATTCGTAAAACTGGCCACATAGCAGCTCATGTCTCTTTTTATTGTAGTTTTTCAGGAAACTCTTATCACATTTACCACACTTAAATTCTGGAATAGCAGTGTCTAATAGAGCTTCCATTGCTATAGTTTTTGTTGTGTGCAGGCTAATTCTCGGGGAATATTTTGCTAAGTAAGTGTCTGATACACCTTTTCACTTCTCTTCTTCACCTTGATAAGTTATCAGCGCTACTGATGATGAATTTCACTATAGAAGCTGATCCGCTACGCTATAAACACACTAGCGTAATTACAATCTAAGATCGATCAAGCTCTCTTTATACACTTAGCGCAGACCTAATAGAAAACTTCATCATCCCCTCCACCAACGGGATTCGAAGGTGGCGCTACTATCGGAGAAAGCCTAAAAGAAAACTTCATCATTCCTACCACTACCGGGGGTTTGAAGGTGGCGCTCCTATCGGAGAAAACCTAAAAGAAAACTTCATCACACCACCACCTTTGTAGCTCTAAGGTGGAACTACTATCGGGGAAAACCTAAAAGAAAACTCTATTCATTTTTGCAGTTTACGATTATTTTTAATCTAGTATACAAATCACATGAGAGAGAAAATTAGACAAATTAAAATTAAAAAAAGGAAATAAATAACTAGATTTGAAGATAAAATTTAGACAATTCAAACGAGTATAAACATGACTAAGCTACGCCTTTTAGTTTTAAAGTTACATTAGGAGCACCCATCACCACCCTTAGGCATCTCTCCATCTTCAATCATACCTTCTTGGAGCCTTTTTATACATCTCTTAACATAACAGTTCGATTTTTCTCAAGTTCATCTATTACACCGTTTAACTCATCTACGGGGCACCCTTAGAATCCTTCACGTCATCCACAAACACACCTTCTTGAACCCTTTTAATATATTTTAACCTATTTATGTTTGTTGCTACGGACATCCGTTCTCTTTTCTTAAGTTAAATTATTACATCCTCTTGTTATGTCTGAGTCTCATGCTTATATATTAAACTTTGTGATTAAGTATTTTTATTTGAAAGTCTATGTAAATCGTTTAAGGTAAACATCTCTTCTCAACATGAGACAAGTCATGATGTATGGTCTTATGGGGTGAGCTTGTCAACACGTCTAAAAGCATTTATATTCAAAGGTATTTAAATTATCCCACCGAGATTTGAACTCTGATCCTAAGGCGTAAATTACCATTTCAACAACAATTCAGACCTAAAGTATATATGTATACGCTATTTCATTGCGCTAACGTTATTAGTTCAAGAGTTATTTAAGATTCAAGTTATTGCGGCAGAAGCGGTTATCGAACCACGGGTCTGTAGGATACGGAATCATAAATCATTCACAGCATATGTTGAATGAAAAAAACCTGCGCTTTCCCCTGCTGTTCTATGTGCAATAGATCAGAAATAGAACACAATTACATAATTCAATGGACGATGGGAACTGAACCAGGGATCCCTGAGCTACACGTTGTCAGCATATGATTAACTATGAGAAGCATAACCATATAGAGCTTATTTCACTTCTCTAGACCCACTGGTTACAGAGATATATAAATTAAACAATTCAGGACTCGACCTAAGGACTACAGGTACACAGCGTAAACCCTGCGGACCACGCTAACCATATGTAAGTAATAAAGTTTATCCGAACTCTCTATCATAATTAGTTTCGGAGTTATTCTAATATAAGCAGTACTCTTTTGCGCGAGAGACGATTCTGGACCCTTGATACAACTACAAGGCACAGATAGTCTGTAAGGGCATGGGCACCCCTTACCTGGCGGTAAAAGGTACCATGCATCGTCTTTCCACCCCTGGTCGGCATCCCATTGTTTACGCACCCTCTTTATTTATCACATGCAGGTGTGCTGGCGTCTTGTGACAAGGGTTTGACAGGTCATTAATCAAGTAGTAGTTGGTAAATGGGGACTTTGGAACAATAGAATATCTAATTTGCATATAAATTGAAAGGGGCAGGGTAAGGGATAGGGGAACCTTTTAATATATAAGCATGAGACTCAGACATAACAAGAGGATGTAATAATTTAACTTAAGAAAAGAGAACGGATGTCCGTAGCAACAAACATAAATAGGTTAAAATATATTAAAAGGGTTCAAGAAGGTGTGTTTGTGGATGACGTGAAGGATTCTAAGGGTGCCCCGTAGATGAGTTAAACGGTGTAATAGATGAACTTGAGAAAAATCGAACTGTTATGTTAAGAGATGTATAAAAAGGCTCCAAGAAGGTATGATTGAAGATGGAGAGATGCCTAAGGGTGGTGATGGGTGCTCCTAATGTAACTTTAAAACTAAAAGGCGTAGCTTAGTCATGTTTATACTCGTTTGAATTGTCTAAATTTTATCTTCAAATCTAGTTATTTATTTCCTTTTTTTAATTTTAATTTGTCTAATTTTCTCTCTCATGTGATTTGTATACTAGATTAAAAATAATCGTAAACTGCAAAAATGAATAGAGTTTTCTTTTAGGTTTTCCCCGATAGTAGTTCCACCTTCGAGCTACAAAGGTGGTGGCGTGATGAAGTTTCTTTTAGGTTTTCTCCGATAGGAGCGCCACCTTCAAACCCCCGGTAGTGGTAGGAATGATGAAGTTTTCTTTTAGGCTTTCTCCGATAGTAGCGCCACCTTCGAATCCCGTTGGTGGAGGGGATGATGAAGTTTTCTATTAGGTCTGCGCTAAGTGTATAAAGAGAGCTTGATCGATCTTAGATTGTAATTACGCTAGTGTGTTTATAGCGTAGCGGATCAGCTTCTATAGTGAAATTCATCATCAGTAGCGCTGATAACTTATCAAGGTGAAGAAGAGAAGTGAAAAGGTGTATCAGACACTTACTTAGCAAAATATTCCCCGAGAATTAGCCTGCACACAACAAAAACTATAGCAATGGAAGCTCTATTAGACACTGCTATTCCAGAATTTAAGTGTGGTAAATGTGATAAGAGTTTCCTGAAAAACTACAATAAAAAGAGACATGAGCTGCTATGTGGCCAGTTTTACGAATGTAAACATTGTGCTGACGTTTATGGTACTGAACATCGCAGAGATGCTCATCAAGAAAGATGCGAGAGAATAACTGCTGCTAAGAAACTCAAGATCGAGCCTACCAAACATAAATTGCTGTTAATGGTTCCTGATGAAGACGATGTCGTAGAATATGAAACAGCTTTCCAGGATCGACTGAAATCATATTTCATCCAGTGCTCTACATGCCAAGACCTGAATACATATCTCCAGGAATCGAAACAGCGGATAATTCAAGCCGTCCAGAAGCAACTGAGGATCCATAAAAGTGTGAAAATTAACATCATGGCTGAATGTCAGTTTGTGAATGCCGTTGGTGATACTACTGATAAAGCCTTTAAAACCCCAAATCAAGCAATATTTTTAGAAAGTGACTTGGACGCCATCTTGGAAAGTAAATTCAAGAAACTTTGTACTGAAATGGAGGAAAGTCAACTTAAAGGAAGCAGCTGGGCTTTATTAGCTGTTGATGGTGTGCGTGTTAGAATCAACAAGAATAATGGACTGAGGGGAACCAGTTACATCCCTCTACCGACCTCTATTGGAGCTAAAGGAGCCTGCATAAATCCACAGAATTATGAAGATGAAAAGTGTTTTATGTATGCTGTTCTCGCCAAGTTCATTCAAAAGGATCCTCAACGTGTTAGCAAGTATAAGGATTTTCAAGAAAGATATGACTTTTCCTGCGTCTCGTTTCCTACGAGCCTGACTGATATTCCGAAATTTGAACGAAGAAATAATATCTCTATAAATGTTTTCGGACTGGATGAGAAAAATCAAGTGTTTCCTATGAAGGTTATCGATGAACAACTGTCCGACCATCGCGACCTGCTTCTATTAAGTGATGCAACTGGACGTTATCATTACGTTTATATAAAGAATTTCGAGAGACTTATTCATCAACAAAAAGCCAAATGTGAGGGAAAACTCTGCATCTGCAAACGCTGTTTTACACACTTTGAGTATCGAAATGGAGGAGTTGAGAGGTTAAATGAGCATAGAAAAATATGTAGCCAACACGGAGTTGCTAAGATTGTTATGCCAACTAAGGAGAAATCTATTGTTAGATTCAAGAATCATGAAAGGATGTTGAAATTACCTTATGTCATATACGCTGACTTTGAAAGCATTCTTACCCCTTACCACGGGTGTTCTTCTAATCCCGAAACGTCTTATACAGTTCCATATCAGAAGCATATTCCTATGAGTTTCTGTGTTTATGTCAAATCCTCAGCTACAATTGAAGGTTTACAGACTGGTCTTCCTGCTGAACCCTATGTATATCGGGGTTATGATGCTGCACCGAAGTTTATGGAGTATGTAAGTTCTCTCGCAAAGAAGATTAATGCTGTATACAAAACTGGTGCTCCATTAACTCTGACAGATAAGCAGCAAAAATCATACGAATCTTCTACAGAATGCTACTTATGTGGTAAAGAATTTACCAACGATAACTGGAAAGTACGAGACCATGATCATATAAGTGGTAAATATCGAGGAAGTCTACATAATCAGTGTAATCTAACCTGTAAAACGCCTAATTATATTCCTGTCTTCATACATAACCTGAGTGGATATGACTCCCATTTCATTGTTAAAGAGTTAGGCTGTACTAGCGATAGAGTAGAAGTTATTCCTAGCTCTGAGGAAAGTTATATATCATTTTCCAAGTATGTTGGAAATATTAAACTTCGCTTTGTGGATACCTATCGCTTCCTTAGTACCAGCTTGGATAAACTAGCAAAAAATCTAACATCATATCCTGAAACCTTAAAGTACTTTGGAGCAGAGCAATTCAAATTGATGACACGTAAGGGTGTTTTCCCCTACGATTACGTTACATCGTGGGATGTTTTGAATGACACAGAACTTCCTCCGAGGGAGGCATTCTACAACAAGCTGAACAAAGAAGAAATTAGTGATGGAGAGTATGAACATGCAAAAAGTATATGGAGACAGTTCAACATTAAAACATTGGGAGAGTATAGCGATCTCTATCTAACTTCAGATGTTGTTCTACTAGCTGATGTGTTTGAGACATTCAGAGACCAGACCCTGAAAACGCATAAAGTTGATCCTGCACATTATTTTACATCTCCTGGACTTACGTGGGATGCAATGCTGCTGTATACAGGAATTGAACTAGAATTGCTACAGGATTACGATCAGCTACTCATGGTTGAATCAGGTATAAGAGGAGGATTATGCCAAGTGTCTCATCGATACGCAAAGGCGAACAACATCTATATGGAGGAGTATGACTCAAGTAAGCCCTCTCAATATATTACGTACGAGGACGCAAATAACCAATATGGCTGGGCGATGTGCCACGCCCTTCCTTATGGGGGTTTTGAGTGGGTTTCTCCTGCAGATATTAACCTAGAAATACTTCGAGAAGATGACCCACTCGGCTACATTTTAGAAGTGGATCTTGAATATCCTACAGAACTTCATGAGCTGCATAATGATTTACCATTCCTGCCCGAGTGCTTCAAGCCTAAGGATTCTTCTACAAAGAAGCTAATTCCACACCTTGGATCACGAACTAAGTATGTGGTGCACTACATGACCCTGAAGCAAGCTCTTGATCATGGGATAAAACTGATAAAAATCCATCGTGTACTACAATTTCGACAGTCGTGCTGGTTAAAGCCTTATGTCCAATTCAATAACGAACTACGACAAGGATCTAGAAATGATTTCGAGAAGGATCTGTACAAACTTTTTAACAATGCCATGTTCGGAAAAACTATGGAGAATATAAGAAACCGAATGAATATACGACTTGTTACCGATTGGAAGACATTGGAAAAGCTGGTTGCTAAGCCTACGTTCATTGACCGAACTATATATGGACCTAATCTGGCTGCAGTACACATGGCTTCTCGAGAGATAGTGTTCGACAAACCTATATACATTGGGATGTGTGTGCTGGATATCTCAAAAACCTTGATGTATCGATATCATTATGATGTGTTATTGCCGTATTACGGGACTGAAAATCTAAAACTCATGTACATGGATACAGACTCTTTCATCCATAGAGTGACTACGAAAGATATATACCAGGATAAGTTACGTTTTCTTGAACATCTGGATACTGCTGATTATCCTGTCGACCATATATGTCATTCTACAAAAAACAGGAAAGTTTTGGGAAAGTTTAAAGATGAAGCCAATGGAAAAATTATTTGTCGTTTTGTAGGGCTCAGACCTAAGATGTATGCTCTCGACATAGATGGAGGTGTCATCAAGAAGATCAAAGGCATAAAGCGTAGCGCAATCAGGCAGTACATCAACTTCGATAGCTATGTGGAATGTCTTAAAACCCAAAAGATCCTAAGAACTCCTATGAACTTAATCCTATCCCGAAAACATAATGTTTCTACAGTTGAAGCTAATAAAATAGCCCTATCGCCTCATGACGACAAGAGAGTGATTGCTGAGGATGGAGTATCAACATACGCGTACGGACACTATAGTATTGCAGAAAGTGTGCAACAGGGGACAACTTAGATCAGAAGATAATGGTTATCTCTGTAAGCTAAGCTACAGAATGACTATTTACACAAGTGACGTCTATCCTACGACTCTCACGACGCCTGAGGAAGAAAGATGAAATAACAAAAATGGAGGAAGGCGTTACTCTGCCACTAGGATTAAATTCTAGTGCTGGTCTCCAGCCCAGATAAAAGAGGAGAGGCGTCTACTACTGAACTACAAGCTAACTGAACGCACTTTAGTTAATGTTAAAATAGGTAAATTGAAAAAGTAACTACTATCTCGTAATCTGAAATATCCTTGAAAAACCTTTTACTTAGTTATAAAATGATTTAAGTAACTGAACTTGGTCTGAAAAATCCTTGAAACACCCATAAACCTCATAACATCTGAAAAAGCTTGAAAATAGCATAAGAACTTTGGTTTAGCGTTACGACTTACTACAGACGATGCAGAGGGGGTGAAAGCTTGAAAAAAGACACAAGAGTATAAAGATATCAATCTGCATGAAAATATGTATGAAAACTCTACGCCCAGACCATTGCAAATATACCTCTAAGAGAAACGAAGATATCTCTAGCTGGAAAACCTTTAGCTATGAAACCTAGAGCTCTTAATCCTAGAGCTCCGAGATCATACCTCAATACCTAACCTCCGGATCCTACAGTTTTAACCTCCTGACCAGCATCCTTTAGCTACGAAGCTTATAACTCTTAACCCTCGAGCCCTCAGATCATACCTCAATACGTAGCCTCCAGATCCTACAGCCTTAATCTCTAGACCGAGAGATCTAACCTTGAATCCATGCGACCTAACCACTATACCTACAGCCTTTAACCTTCAGACCAGCAACCTTTAGCTATGAAGCCTACAACTCTTAACCTAGAGCCCTCAGATCATACCTCAATACGTAACCTCCAGATCCTACAGCCTTAAACTCTAGACCGAGAGATCTAACTTAGAATCCATACGACCTAACCACTAACCCTACAGGCTTTAACCTTCAGACCTGCAAACTTAAGCTATGAGACCTACATCCTTTAAACCCCAGACCCTAAGATCGTGCCTCAAGACCTAACTATGTAACCAAAAGAGATGAGAAACATAACCAATATACATAGCCTTTCAGATCAAAAAGACAATCAAAAAACCTAAAGTATAAGCATAAGACCTCAAAACATAACAAGGTGGAACAGAGTTCCTGAAAGCATAGAGAAGGTACGAAAAACAAGAAACTCTAGCAACAAAAGCACCTCAATTTTTCGGAAAACAGAAGCAGATACACAAAGGGTTAAATTTACTGTATAAAGATCTGTAATCAGCATATATACCTCATGCAGTGACAAAGATAGCTCTAACATCGACATGCCTCAAAAATTTGCATCATACATACAAGTAGTTAGCATTAGACAAAATAGTTGAGCTTAAAAGATATGGGTTAGATAGAGGAGAAAAGAAACATGCTTAGGATAGGTTAAGGAGGTAAGAATAGGACAGCTTAATAGCAGAATCAAGTAAGTTGAACAATGATCAAGAAGGTAAAAGCAAGGGATATATTAGGTTAGGTTAAAGTGGCAGAATAGAGGAACTTAAGTAAAGAGAACAATTAGGTTAACAGATGCAACAAAGGAAGCCATTAGCAAAACACAGCTAGGTTACAATAAAGAATGATGAAAGAAGGTAGAACTGAATGAGTATATTAGGTTAGGTTAGTTTATAATAGGATGACATAGTAAAGCATAAATGTAGGACTTGCCTCGAGATTAACCGCCTTTAATTGCTGGACTAGCAAACTGAACTTCAAAATGATAAGACCATACCTCAGCCCATAAGCCTACGGCCCTACGGCCTTTATCCTCTAGACCAACAGCATTTAACTATGAACCCTACAACTCTTAACCCTAGAGCTCCAGATCATACCTCTGGATCTACCCTCCAAATCCTACGGCTATTAACCTCCCAGACCAGCAACCTTTACCTGTGAAAACCTGAAGCTCTTAACACTAGAACCCCCCTGATCATACATAGATACCTAACCTCTAGATCTTACAGCTCTCAACCATCCTGACCAACAGACTTCGTCTGTGAAAACTCTTAACCCTAGAGCCCCCAGATCATACCTCAGGACCTACCCTCCAAACGCTATATTTATAAACCTCCCAGACCAGCAACCCTTACCTGTGAAAAACCTGCAGCTCTTAGCACTAGACCCCCCTCCTCCCTGATCATACATAGAGACCTAGCCCCTAAATCCTACAGCTCTCAACCATCGAGACCAACAGACTTCACCTGTGAAACTATTAACCCTAGAGCCTTAGATCATACCTCAGGACCTAACCATTAAATCCTTCAGATATTAACATCCCATACCAACAGACTTTACCTAAGAAACCCTGCAGCCCTTAACCCTAGAGCCTCAGATCATAGCTCAAGACAAGCTCTGATCATACCTCAGGACACAGCATTATAAGGTACAGCAAATTAAGAGGATTGACTGCCTACCTAAACACTGTCTAAATCCACTAAACATACCGATTGCGCATGGCCGCCATCTTGCTCATTTGGGTCTGCGCTGGAACCGCTAATTTTAAACTACTTTCGTCATTTACCAGGCATTGTTGACAAGTGTGTAGCACGTTTGGGACGTCTAGTTGTGTTCAGCTGAAAAAAAAAAGACATACCTAGTGCATTTATAATACCGATCATATATCGTTTGAGACAGCTAGATGACGAGGGCAACAACGCATCTTCGCAGACAGGATAGTAATGGGGATGAGTGCAGTAATTCCTAAAGATGGATTTCCTATATACCACATTTTAGCTACAAAATGGGTCAACGTCTGAACTGTGTAAAAAAATCGTAAAATGAGTAAATGCGGCGAGCTGAAGTATGAACAACTGAAATGTTCCTGCACAAACAGAACATGGAATTGTGTGTTGGACTGCTATTGTTACCCTTTAATGAAGTTCGTGATGATTTTACCATGTTAGTGTCATTTGCATCAATCACCGACTTACGATTTTTAAATTACGTATTTAATCGCTACATTACCGAAGATTCGATATTTCCACCAGGCATGAACAATTTTATTTTATAGCCCACAATCAACACACGCTATGGTATCTTTCTATCGGTACAACGTGAAACAAAAGTTAACATCAATTCAATTTAAAAGAATATTCCGCAATTAGCACATAATAATCAGAAACGTAAACAAATTCAACTAATAGAAAGTATAAATCATATAGAGATGGAGAACTGTTCCTATTGGAGTATTTAAAAACGATGATTACCACGCAGAATCATAAGAAAACTGTCTTGACGAAATGATGAAAGTCATTTTAAAATACCATTGAAAATAACACTTTTAAACATACCAGGCTATTCTTCCTCCTGGCAGTCCCAAGTCTACAAGAAATGAGAGGGGAAATATTGGTGTAAGATTCCCAAAACGGTATGTACAAAATGGTAAAGCGTCGAGGCGTATTCGAAAGAATGTGAAACAACACGAACCTATCACACATATACGGTGAGTCAGTGACGCTGTTTAGAAGTAATCATGTCTTCTGGACAGCACGTGTCATACGTTGTTAGGCACGAGAAATTGTATATAATGTCACTGAATATTGTGAAAGTGAGAAAGAAGAGGGAACCAATATCGTTTTGTGTCAAGCGACAAAACGGGCGGCTACCATGGTAATTTACATTTGTTTACATTTTATATCGGACACACAGGTTCCAAGTACTTTATTTTTCTTTCGTCATTTACTGTATTCCAAGTTATTCCAAGTTATTTTTCTTCTTCTAGAAAACAGGATAACAAGTGAATGCTGCGCTATAAGTGAAAGTCAATGCGTCTCGACGCTTTGCCATGTTGTATAAGGTTAACTACGGCAGGTCCAAACGCAGTGCATGAATTGCCCTAAACACCGTACATTTGGGTTATTTCGGCCCAATCACACTGAGCCGATTGGCAAATTTAGCATTGTTGGTGCAGCACCGGATTCTCGTTTGTGATGACAGTCCTTTAAGGCTATCCTTATCCCATCTGGTTCAAATAACACTAATCCGATACGATGAAAGTTAACAATGACAGCTGACATTCTTTATTACTGGTGTCTGATTATTAAGCCTCCCATTGTATTGTCCTTTACATGAAGCAAATTCAGTCCATTCTGACTTGCAGTATATTTGGTATTATTGACTTTTTTTTTGTAATTTACGTCCTCCAACGTTAAGTCATATCGGACGAGGATTATTGACATATTATTCACATTATATTCGGTGTATAATGCACAACACCTGCTTTTCTGTTCTGATAACGATAATTAGAGAAAATAAAATGAATTCGCAACATACCCATGAAGCAAAGGAAATAACGGTTCATTGCTACCGAAACTTCAGACAGCATGAACGAGAATTTCACTGTCGTTTGTGTTCTCTCGGTACTCTTAATTAGTATGAAGACTGTAAGTTACCTATTTCGAAATAATTTTCTAACAGCCTGTATAAGAAGAAACATTCTCATTTGTAAATGTTAAACACCTAATCAAGGAGAATGGTAAGAGCTGGGACAACCGCTGTACTATTCTTATTAGTTACATCGATTGTGCGAGTAATTTCTTCTATTCACGTAAGGTACCTTTTCAAACATTTTACTAAGTGTATGAGGAAGTTGCCTATTTAATATTTTTTCAGGTTGATGAAAGATAGGATCCAAAACGTCCACCCTAAAATTCTGCACCAAGATTTCATCGGAGGTGCGCCGTGGCCGAGTGATTAGGCCTTCGCCTCATTACAGGAGAAAGGTTCAGTTCAAAGTACTGTATATGGAACAATGCCATGTTTGGGCGAACTTTTTTTATGAGTTTTCGAATTTCAGTCACCATTCACTCACCAACCGCTCCATCTTCAACATTCTTTTCATCTAGTTTAGCAATTTTTAAGAATGTGCCAAAAGGATTATTTAAAAAAAGAAAGGAAGAAAAGAACACCACAACATAACTACCTTATATGTTTTCAGTAAATTGCTTTGATACTAATTTCACACACAAGGATATATATATATATATATATATATATATATATATATATATATATATATATATATATTATTGTGACTTTGTGGGTTCGTGAAATGAAAAGTCCAATTTCACCACTCAAAAATGTTCTTTATTTCCACCGACTGACCGTTTAACACTTGCCAATTACACAGAATTACGTGCTGCACACAATTACAATTCACCAGTTCGTCCGTTACAATTTCCTTGTACTCGCGATTACGTAAACTCCGATGCACGCACAGTCTTCTCGTTCACTAACACCTCCTTCGCTAGCACGTCAAACACTGACTGACTCACCCCTAATTGAAGTCCCTTTTATAGGAATATCCTGCTATTCTAGAAGTCTCTGGTTTTCCGCAAATTACCCGAACGTTCCATAGGAGAGGAGAAGGGGAGAGAAACTTCGAGGGACAGTGACATTTCCCTCAGTTAGTGACAGAGACCGATGAGTGGGCGTGGCCCAGTGCCTAGGGTCCCTCCCAACTGTCGCCTGTCCGTCCCTTCCCTAATTGGGTGACACTGCTCCCTCCTCAAAGCTGGTCGTCCCGAACAGCACCATCGTAGCGTGCAAGACGATCCAGGTGTACCACCAACATCTTCCCCCGGGGAACCTTCTGGTTGCGGTAGACCACGTCGTTATTCCTCTTCACCACTCGGTACGGTCCTTGCCATGGCTGCTGGAGCTTCGGGCAGCGTCCCTTGGTCCGGGTAGGACGGTACAACCAGACCAGGTCACCTTGCTGGAACCCTTGGCTGTTGGCTTGCCTGTCATATCTGGTCTTCATGCGGTCGCTGGCCTTCTGGATGTTCTGGCGAGCCATCTCGTGCATGTCGTGGAGATGGTCCACCAAGTTCTCCACATACTCGGTCGCTGGCTGTTTCGCTTCCGGAGGGCTTCCAAAAGCCAGGTCACAAGGGAGGCGTAACTCTCGGCCGAACATTAAGCTGGCTGGCGTCATCCCAGTTGTGTCGTGTGTAGACGAGCGATAGGCCAGCAAGAACAGTGGCACCTTGACGTCCCAGTCTCGCTGATGGCTGGCCACGACTTTCCTCAGGTGTTCCTCTAAGGTCATGGCCTTTCGACCATGCCGTCCGATTGGGGATGTAGAGGCGTAGTGCGAGTCTTGTTCACCCCAAGCCTTTGTAATGCCTCCTTCATTAGGTTGGACTCAAAGTTGGTACCCTGGTCACTGTGTAGCTCTAACGGCACCCCAAATCGACAGAACACTTGCTCCACGAGGCAGTCTGTGATTGTCTTTGCCTCTTGGTTTGGGATGGCATACACCTCCGGCCACTTGGTGAAGTAGTCCACGACCACCATTAGGTACTTGTTGCCTCGGTCGGAAACTGGGAACGGTCCAGCAATGTCAACGGCGAGCCGTTCGAATGGCGCTCCGACGTTGTACTGCTGCATGCGACCCCGGCTCCTAGTCTGGGGGCCGCGACTCGCCGCGCACACGTGGCACTGACGGCAGCATCTCTCAGCATCTGCTCGGAGCCTCAGCCAGTAGTAACGCTGCCGTAGTTTGTCAATCGTCCGGTTCGCTCCCAGGTGTCCTCCCGAAGTACCGGCGTGTACTTCCTCCAGGACTTCCGGGACCTTACTCCGGGGAAGTACCAACTCCTCTCTCTGCGTCTTCCCATCGGGTGATTCCCATACCCGGAACAGCACGCCCTCTCTGATCTTCAGCGAGTCCCATTGGGCCCAGTACGACTTGTAGGTGGCGCTCCTTGGTGCGATATCCTCCCAGGTTGGTCTTGTCCCTGCCTCCACTTCCCTCAAGAGTGGCCCCAAGTCTGCGTCCGCCAGCTGCTCCCTCCTCAGGCCTGCGCTATCCCAACCGTCCGCAGGCACTGCCACAACTACTCGGACTGCTGCGGCACGCTCCTTCTCTTCCACTCTTGTGCACTGGCCGCACTCTTCTGGACAGGGTCTTCGGGACATGGCGTCTGCGTTACCGTGGCTCTTCCCTCTACGATGTTCCGAGGTGAAGTCGTACTCCTGCAGCCTCTGGACCCAACGTGCTGTCTGGCCTTCCAGGTTCTTAAAGCTCAATAGCCTGGTTAGGGCGGAATGGTCAGTCCTCAGGTGGAATGGCTGACCGTACAGGTACTTGTGGAAGTGCTCCAAGGTCTTTACTACCGCCAATAATTCTCGTCGGGTGACGCAGTAGTTCTTCTCTGCCTTGGATAGCGTCTTGCTGTAGTAGGCTATCACCCGCTCATGGCCGTCCTGGATCTGCGATAGGACACCTCCAATGCAATGGTCGCTAGCGTCGGTGTCCACAATGAAGGCGCCACCCGGTTGTGGGAAACCCAAAATTGGAGCACTGCACAGGGTCTCCTTCAGGTGCTGGAAAGCGTTTTCGGCGTCCTCCGTCCACACAAATGGACGGTGTTCCTCTGTCAGGCGGGTGAGTGGTTTTGCGATGTTGGAGAACCCCTTTATGAAGCGGCGGTAATAACTGCACAGCCCCAGGTAACTGCGCAACTCTTTCCTATCCTTTGGGCGAGGCCAATCTCTCACAGCCTGTGTCTTCTCCGGGTCTGTGGCCACTCCGGTTGCTGAGACTATGTGGCCTAAGTAGTTCACTTTCTTGCGGAAGAGCTGGCACTTCAGCTTCAAGTTGGTCGCCTGCAGTCTCTGTAGCACCTTACTCAGATTCTCGAGGTGATCTTCAAAAGTCTTCCCGACGATGATGATGTCGTCCAGGTATAGCAGGCAGGCATCGTAAGTCAGTCCTCTCATCACTGACTCCATGAGGCGTTGGAAGGTAGCTGGTGCGTTGCAGAGGCCAAAGGGCATAACCGTGAACTGCCAAAGACCTTGGCCCGTCGAGAATGCGGTCTTCTCCTTGTCTCTCGGGTCTAGAGCTACCTGCCAGTAGCCCGACTTCAGGTCCAGGGTCGAGAACCACTATGCACCAGCTAGCGTGTCCAGGGTGTCGTCAATCCGGGGTAAGGGAAAGCAGTCCTTCCGGGTGACAGCGTTCAGCTTTCTGTAGTCTACGCAGAAGCGCAGCTCGCCGTTCTTCTTCGTCACCAAGACTACAGGGGAACACCAAGGGCTGTCGGAATCTTCAATCACTCCCCTGGATCTCATGTCCTCCAGCATGTCTCGTACCGCCCCTTGGTTTGCCAGCGGAACGCGTCTATGTGGTTGCCGAATAGGCCGGGCGTCTCCGGTGTCGATGCGGTGAAGCACTTTGTCCGTGCGGCCGTAGTCACTATCGCCTTGGCTGAAGACGCGCTCGTATCGCCCCAGTAGTTGTCGAACCTGCTCCAGCTGTTCTGCGGTCAGGTGGTCGGCCGCCCTCTCCAGTAAGCCTTCTAGCCGGGGCCCCAGGTGTTGCTTCGGCGCCGGCTCCTGTGTCTTGTCGATTGCTGTTACGCTCACAACGGGCTCGCACGTTCCCAACTCCGTCCCGGCCTGGACGTCGTGATCGGTGTCCGTTGGATTTAGCAGTCTCACTGGCACCTCCTCTCGGCACGGCAGCAATGCCCTGGCTACACACAGTCCGTGTACAGGCGTCTTCTGGTCCAGCATCATGTTCCTGGTTCTCTGGCCCTCAAGTCGCGCCGTCACCACCACCTCGCTCCTCGCGGGAACAGCCACGTCTTCGTCCAAGACGACCCTGCACATTCCAAGGCGCTCTTCGGGTTGACGGAGTATAACCTCTTCTCCGTTAAGCCGCAGGACCTTCTTGCCGACGTCGACCGTCGCCTCATGGCTCCTGAGGGCATCCAGTCCCAGGATCACTTCCTCAGCCACCTTCGCGACGAACACCCACAGACGAACGGCACTCCGTCCCAAGTTCAGCTCCAGCAGGGCCTCCTTCTCCACAGGCAAGGTGTCACCCGATGCCGTGACAAGCTGGTATGGCCGGCTTGGCTTCCTTGTCGGCAAACCCTTCGCCACGTCAGGTCTGATGATGGTCACGGCCGCCCCGGTGTCCACCAGCACGCGGCACGGCTTTCCTCTTATCCAACCGTCCGCGATGAGGCTGTCATCCATACGCCGGCTGACGGCGCGCAGTGTCACTCGAGGGGATGGTGGTGATGGCGCCGACGTGCCCCTCTCCACGACGGCCCTTACTCGTTTTCCGGCTGCTCTTCCTGGCGTGGGCAGTCTCTCTGTAGGTGTCCGGGCTGTCCACACCCCCAACACAGGCCACTAGGTGTTCGCCGGCGTCCTTCAGCTGGTCTCCTGTCTCCGGCGTAGCGGACACTCCTCGTTCTCGACGTCGGAATAGATGTTACTTTGGCCGCCTCCATCCTTAATGCCGCTGTCAGCGCCTCGTGTATGGTTTTATATTCGCCGAGCATTAGGCGCTGACGAATCTCCGTGTCCCGTACCCCGTCGACAAAATTGTAGGCGGCTTCCCGGGATACGAACTCCAGTGGCAGGTCAACCAAGGCCTTGCTAGCCAGCTGCTCGATGGCTATGGCGAACTCCTGCAGCGTCTCCCCCGGCTGCTGCGCCCTTGCATTTAGCTGGCTTCGGTATGCTGCGGCTAAGCGGTGGTTCCCGAAGCGATTCTCCAGGGCCTCCCAGATGTCCTTGGGCGCCGCCATCGTCTGCACCGCGTTTAGCACTTCCGCGGCCCGTCCCTGGAGGCTGGCTATTAACTGTGTGGCCTCCTCTTCCAGTGACCATCCGTTGTGCCTGGCCACTGTGTCGAACTGGCGGCGGAAGACCTCAAACGTTGACGCGCCGTCATACTTGGGAGGTTTGACGCGCGCAGATGTTGTGTCGCGTCCCGGCGCGTCGGCCTTCAAATCCTTCAGCTTCCTGCCGACGATGTCCTCCACCATGGCGTTCAGGGACTTCGCGCTGCTGTCGGCTTTCCCTTCCAGGTCGTTAACGCGGCTCGCCAGGTCCTCGACGCGCTCGTCCACTTGGCCCATCCGCTTGCCCAGCTCCGTCACGTCATCCCTCACGCCGGCCAACTGTTCTTGAAATTTGGCGGCGAGAGCCTCGTTCGCCACCTTCATTTCCGTGGTCAGTTCGGCCATCTTTGAGGTCATTGTCGTGGCCAAGTTGTTGTTAGCCGTTTCCGTCTTCGCTGTTAATTCGGCCTTCATTTCTTCCATCTTCCCGGTGATGTTGTCGTTGGCCGTCTTCATTTGTTTCAACTCGGCGGTGATGTTGTCGTTGGCCGTCTTCATTTGTTTCAACTCGGCGGTGAGGTTGTTATTTGTAGTCTCCAGCTTCGCGGCCAGGCTGTCATTTGCCGCTTCCGTCTTCTCTGTTAACTCGTTCATCTTCGCCAAAAGCATTTCCAATGCGGATTCCATGGCTGTAATGTTCGGTGATGTTATCTTCCCGCTTCCTGACACCAGTGTGACTTTGTGGGTTCGTGAAATGAAAAGTCCAATTTCACCACTCAAAAATGTTCTTTATTTCCACCGACTGACCGTTTAACACTTGCCAATTACACAGAATTACGTGCTGCACACAATTACAATTCACCAGTTCGTCCGTTACAATTTCCTTGTACTCGCGATTACGTAAACTCCGATGCACGCACAGTCTTCTCGTTCACTAACACGTCCTTCGCTAGCACGTCAAACACTGACTGACTCACCCCTAATTGAAGTCCCTTTTATAGGAATATCCTGCTATTCTAGAAGTCTCTGGTTTTCCGCAAATTACCCGAACGTTCCATAGGAGAGGAGAAGGGGAGAGAAACTTCGAGGGACAGTGACATTTCCCTCAGTTAGTGACAGAGACCGATGAGTGGGCGTGGCCCAGTGCCTAGGGTCCCTCCCAACTGTCGCCTGTCCGTCCCTTCCCTAATTGGGTGACATTATTTCTTGAGCAATTATCGAAGCAATTGGAGCTCTCAGCCAAATGTCCTTAGGAAAAATCGTGTTATTCTCTTGAATTAACCAAATTTTCGAAAACAGATTATCATGATTATGATTAATTAACTTTTTTGTGAGAAATGAACTTACATCCAGAATACTTTAGAATATTCTGTTAAGTTGTCATTATTCGGGATGAGTTTCACATAACTGGTAAACCATAAACGATATGCATATTATCGGGATGTTACAGCGTTAGTGTAGCTATTTGGTGTAGCGAGGTATATCTCGTTAAAACATACGACTCGCGTTAAATAATTTTCTTTCCCTTCTTCCGTCTTTTTTCGTTAATTTCCTTTTTCCTTTGTTTTGCGTCTAGCATTTTTGAGACATTATTAATTACTTAAATTGTTTACCAGTTTTCTAAAATGGGAAATATTTACTGGTTTCTTCCTCGTGTTTTCATTATATTGGTGGTGCAAACAGAAGGGACTTTCAAAGATAGTGCCAGCTCTTAAATGATTGGACCATCGCTTATGCCTACTGTATTTTCCTTTCCAACCGTAACTAGGAAATATACAAGAAAAGTATGTCAATCAAATTTAAGTAGATAGAAGAAATATGCTTTTTAATGAATAGTTGGATACACAGTAGGTAAAGAAAGTCATTTGAATGTGACACTTCAGTTTTTTGTTCTTCAACTGTAATTCCAAACTGTTTTTATAAGATACGAAAAACGTATTTTAGCTTTGAGAATATATGTATTTGAAAGTGCCAATTATATATGAGACCGTGACGGTAGAACCATCTGTTGAGACCGTATAGTATTACGTGCCGGCTATCGATTATCGACTGTTCGACTGTTCCAGACCATCCTTACCATTCTCGAGCTTCTGGAAAGTCGCACACACGTGCACCATAAGAAGAGTTCAGTTTTAGAGGTTATGAAGTTACAACGTGGGCCATTTGTAGATTGTTATTATAAAAACCGCTGGAAAAAATAATTCTCATAGAAATAATTTGTTTATCCAACAAGAAATGCGGGATAAAAATAAGTTTACCTATTGCCGCTGGCGAGTTTTGCAAGATGAAAAAGGAACAATATAAATGAACAGTAACATTTCCAAAAATGTTGTGTTCCTTGTAACAAAATAAAACATATTTATCTTGAACTTAGATCGGATTCACTTGATACCAAAGTTTTTACTGCGGCAAAGCTTCTCCTGAGACAGCTGATTGTTTTTAATTCCCCCAATGTTGACAGTAACTGGGGGAAATATTGTATTCCATCAAAAAATTAGATGTAGAAGCTTTAGCAGAAATATATGTTCTCAGGTCCGCTAAACCGTAAAAGAAAAAATTCGTTTTTAGAAAAGCTTCCGCAAGGTAGTGAACACCATAGCACAAAAACGAAAAGTATATTAAAAAACTTAAATTTCTATTTAAGTTCAGGATCTCGCAGAGATGCAAAAAGAAGATTTTCAAGAAACCTTCCACATCTTAAACCACCCTTAATATGCCAAATTTCAAAACGTAATTTTGTCAAAATGGCTTCTAAGTGTTGATTAAAGTATAGTTCGTTTGAGGCACTTTAGCGATATGTCTCGAATCATAATAGATCTATCATAATGGATAAACCGCAGTTATGACAAAATCGTACTATACAGGAAATGTAGATCTGGTTAATGCACACAATTTATGAGAAATACAGTTTCTGTGATGTTAACCATTTAATACTTTCTTGCAAATTAGCTTATGTAAAATATCTACAGCTTCTAACTGGTTTTAAGTTCCCATATTTCAATACCAAAATATTTCTGCTTATTTGCTTGCATTTTAAAGCACTCCTGGCTTTATCTATTGTCGTTATTGTTTTCCCCCTTCATGCCTTCGTTGTTCATCTTCTAGCCATGCAAAAGAAAACTGAATTTCAATGCAATTACTAGCTATCTGCTATTAAAGGTTTGACTAGCTCTCAGTGCTTACCATGTTCCTCAAATTTTCTCGTATCTAAAAGGAAATAAGCAATGAAGCAATCTCTGTAATTGTTTATTTAGGTTAATATGAAATAGTTAGAACAATATGTATTGGTGACAAAGCTTTTACAGGAATGAGTATAGGAAGTTACGTAAGCGCAGCACGGCAGATTTCATAAAAATGGTAACATCAGTATGATGGAAAAGGCTTTCCAGGTTTAACCCATCATTTGATGGGAAATTAGCTTAGAGGAAGCAGTAATTGAATGCTAATGTTTTGTAGCAGCCAAAGGAGAGGCACCAACTTTACTCGAGTTATAAAGAAGCAACAGCAACAAATTAACATTATATACACAAGGGTCTTTAAACCCACCTCCCACTCCCCGCGGCTCAACAGCCCTTTCTGGATCAAGATCTAACACCCAGCTCCTGCGTCGCCCTTCTGCCCCCCCCTCCACCCTTGGGATCATGAATGGGGTGCAGTGCTGAAGGGTGGGACCGGTGAACGCTTCGGTCCTTTCCGTCCGCTCTATACGGTCTTTAGAAACAGAGGTCGTTACTTTTCAAACAGGTAGCTCCTCAGAGGACCTATAACGAAGCTGAGGGCACGCCCAATCAGATCTCCCAGTGAAAGGAAATACCCACACTGGCACCGAGATTCCAATCGCTTCGTAAGCAGCAGAGCTATCACCTTCTTAACTATAACTTACTTTTTAAGTTCTGTAAAATATTCTTGCGAAAGTTTATTGCTCGTGTACTTCATGTTAACTAACATACACATTTGAATGACATAACAAGAAACAGCTGTACACAGGCAGATGTTTTCAAAATTAAGTATTGAAAATTTCAAGTGCTAATAAATCTCGGAAATGGCTGATGCAACAAAAGGAAGCTTCTCATTTGAAACACACTGTACCCTTTATAGAGATTTAGAGTTTTATACAGCAAGGACGTATTTGTTTATTTCTTTAACGTTGACCAGTTACACAAAATACAACAATATCCATGTAAAGAAGCGGACTTCCCGGGCTGTCTCAGGAAATTCAACATATGCAGTTTATTTGTAATGAAAAAATCTTTAACATATCCTATTTCAATGCTAGAACCATATTCGAAAGTGTGAAAGCAACAAAATGTTTCCCATGTAAAAGCTGTTTTAGAGTGGGGTGATTTTCTTAGATGTTCATGCCACATTCGTGGAGTATATACAGTTTCGTATCTAACCTAATTATGACCTTTACGTACTTAATATTTTTAATAGTAAATATCCACTTGTAGCTTGTGGTCAAGCAAACAACATGAAATCTCAAAACCTTGGCGCCCCAACTTTTTTTTAAATGTGACTGTCGGTTTAGCTTACTGTACCTTTCATATACCTCTAAAGAATATAAAGAATTATAATTAAAGTTTATTAATAGTATTAATAGTATTAATATAAATATTAATAAATTAATATTATTTATTAAAGTAATTAATATAAGTAAAGTTTATCTCGATTATTATAAAAATATATTTTGTAAGAGCAGTATGCGTACAAATGAGCACAAAGGTCCATGCGAATGCGACAGTCAGATCTTTCTCAATAATACCGGACCCCACCACAGATTTCAGCAAAGTTAACCAGCTATGCATACATTTCTCATATGTTAAAATTTTAGTCGAACACAGCGAAAATGTGGTTCACCTGAAACGAAAACGACCTTTTAGTTTACTCCTTCTTTTATGTTAGTAAGCAGAGGACGGAATCTCTTGTATATACAATTATGTCCATGATGCAATCTGCAAGGTGGAGAACACCATGAAAAGTGACATTCCTATGAATACTCGTATTTTCTAGAGGTTATGTCCAATAATATGAACTTAAAGAGAGAAAATATAACAATGATTCGATTTAGATACAAATATGTCATACAATGATAAATATATTACTTTATAGTTAGAAACCCTTCAAGAAGAAGCAGAAGCAGGAGGTCTCAAAGACAGTTTGAGTATTTCTAATTTTATGATCAGGGAATCTTTAAGAAGGTGTAGGAGTCGGAGGTCTGAAATAAAAATTGAGAGCTTCAATGTTATTAATTATTGAAAAAGAAAGGGAAAAAAAGGAGAGAGAGAGAGAGAGAGAGAGAGAGAGAGAGAGAGAGAGAGAGAGAGAGAGAGAGAGAGAGAGAGAGAGAGAAACAGAATACTTCGATGAACTTCGCCAAATGGAAACAGTTGAAAATGCAGAAAAGAAGTTCATAGACTGGGCTTGTTTACCTAATAAAACTAGTCATTCAAAGGAATAATAAATAAATTTGAAGTTTTGAGCCCAAAAGTTTAAACATGCTTTATAGAAATGTTTATGGGCCATACAATTGAGATCTGAAGCATTTCCTCCATAAAGTTTGTTAGCTTTCGGCCAATTCTGAGAAAACAAAATAACGCCCTGAATATCAGACAACTGGCGAAAGTCATTCTGTGCCACATTCCCCCAGATCTTTGGATCTAACATTGTATTTGTTACATTGACTGGGCAAGTGCGAAGGCTGAGAGAACATTTTTAAAACTGACTTTAACAGCAACCCTCAGGTGCGATTAGTAACGTCACAGGTTTGAGAGCCACGTGGACAAAGACTTATTTTTAGCATGGCAGCCTCTGGAAAGACGTCTCATAAAATGTCTTAAAAGTAATACATTTTTAAAGGGTTTTCTTTAACCTATGTAAACGTGTGTGTAATATGTTATACTATTATATATAAGTTGACGTGTTACGCAATGTGTAATATTTCATTTCAGATCACAAGTTAAACAGTTCCAAAGTATATTGCTGTACGTTGATAAATCCTGAAAATTGATTAAATGGAAGAAAGAAAAGTGCAAGGAAGTAGAAATAGGTTTAACAGGACGTTTTATGGCTTCAAAATTGCAGAGATTCAAAGACAACAACTGTAGACATATCTACAAAATTGAAGGGAAAGTTCAACACTGTTATGGCCATTTAAAAAGTTTAGGAACTAAGCAAAATCCAAAAATAATATTTGACTAAATATCTGAGATTATGGCTCTTAAATAAAAATTTCCAGTACATCGAAAATAGTTATTAATAAAGATATAATAAAACAAGTCAGCAGTTTTAATTCCCTAGAATACTGCATATCCTACTAAGGAGAGAAAGACATCGATAAAAAAAAAAACTTATTAAATTCCAGAAAATATGTGGAAAAATTCGAAAACCATTAAGAAACAGAACTAGAAGAGAGAAAATTATGATTTTTTTTAAAAAATTCTTGCTCTCTGTCTACATATATGAGGTTAAAATCAGCTGAGATGCAATTCCTCAGACGAATATTAGGTTACACATTCAAAGATCACATGCCTAATATTGAAATACGAGAACAGTTAAACAGAGGAGAAGATGCACAACAACAAATACAACAGAAGGAATGGATAATGCCAGGCTTACAAAGTTAGAAATGTAATACAAACCAGAAGGATATCGTTTAACAGGACGACCAAAAACCAGATGGGAAAATGTTTTGAGTCGGAACGCGCTTTGTAGCATAACCTTGAAGTGGAAGAAGAAGACGCACTCCCTCCTCCCTCCACAATTCTCTGCCGGTCAGCGGTGCCCAACATACCTTTAAGCCTCCATTGCAGGTGCAAAGGAGTCATGCTATAAATATTTTCCATCCTTAGCTACTATAGCGAAGACAATATAAATCAGAGTATCTACGAAGGATGAAGCGATTATTCAGATTCCTCAAAAACAAAACGATAAATGTGAATATTTAATGGGCTGTGCCGATTAATTAACGAGTAATTAAGCATATTTCTTAATATTGACCCCAGGCAAATAAAACTTATGCTTGTAAAAGCTTTGGAAGAAATATTTCCTAGTTTCAATTCTTGAAGGTATGGCATAAAAAATTAAGACAAAAAACGCATGGTTTTTGAAAAAAATTGCTACAAAATAAAGTATTAAGAAGGATGGATCTCGCCAGGGAGTAACACCAACGTGACTTCTTTTTCTTCTCAAGGTTAAACCGACAGTTCGCGGTGTAGCTTCAAGTCAATCCAACGAATATCTTGCAAATATTTGAGTCTTGGATGTTTGAAGTAGAACAATAAGATGGAGCGTATCCCTAACTGAATGACAGGCAGCCAGTCATAGAGATTTAAACCTAACTCAGTGGAGATAATTTAAGAAAACTGCCAGCGAATTTTATATAACGTGATATGAGGGTGAAAAAAGTACACTTCCTCAACTCAATCATAAGGATGCTATTTTGTCGACTGGAGTAAAATATAAATCTACAGAAAAAGGGATAGCAAATAGTGTTTAAAACAAGCTGATAGTTTAGGAAATGAACAAATTGTTAAACTGGAGCGAAATCTGAAGGTGATTCAGTGAAATAAATTGCGCCCTAAGCAAAAGGTCCGGGATCAGCTAATCCCGCGGGTGCTAAGTGCGCAAAAGTTAAGGGCGTTGAATTTAAATTCTTGAAGGAAATTCTCTCTTAATAATGCTGTAGGTAACTTAAGGAAGTTCTAGTATACCCCACGAATATTTTCTACTTGGAACCTCGCCTTGCCAAACTTTTCAGCTAGCCACTACCAATCCCATGGATTGGCCCTGCGATAAGTGCACTAACAAGATCCACATTGGACGGAGGTCTCTCTGAAGATAACAGGTGGCTTTCGATCCTGAGCAGAGATGCAAGAGAATTCCAAAATCAGCAGCAATATCGCAAACGAATAGGAAAGACTTCTGCTTCAAGGCGAGGTCAAAATCGCAAAAAAGAAGCTGAAGTGACACTTAGAAGGTTTAGTATGGAAGGGACTAAGTTCGGGGAATTTGTGTAAAAAGTAACTAGGGGAATAACACAGAATTTGCGGGTAAATCTAATTATTTGGAAAGATGAAAGTACATATAAAATTTAGGAGTGTTATACAGAACGCATAGATATGGCACTGCTGAGATATAGTAGATAATAAATAATTTAAGTGATAATCGTCAATTATGCAGGTTTTTTTGTTATTGTTGTAATTTACGTCCTCCAACGTTACGTCATATTGGACGATGAATGCATTGGGTGAAAGGATGCTCAAATGAGCCCACGGTCCATAGATCTTAAAGTTACCAGACATTTGTCTTTCAGGATAAGGGAAAACTCCGGAAATAACCTTATCCAGGTAACTCACCTTGACTAAGATTCGAACTCGGGACCTCCTGAACGTGAGGTGGACACGCTCCCATCTACGCTAACGAGGCGGGCAATTATGTAGTGATATTACTCCCAGGAATTGAGAAGTACACTGTAACAGACGTAGGAAGGAAGATGTTTCAAAAGGACTTGGGTGAAATAACGTTTAAGCACCTGTAACACACAGGAATAGAAGCAAAAGCGTTTTAAATTTTTGTACTCCACAACAAATTTTGATTAAATCTCCGAAATAGCAAATCGAGGGGACATTTCAGCAGTCTTGGCAGCTCCTTGTATCCATGCTAAAGGGAAACGCAACAATCTTTTCCGTTACAGCGCAATCAACTGCAAAGGTGGGGAAGCACTGCTTCCTGACCGGACGCCATCGATCTCTGTCTGGGAGCTAATGACAACTTCATCGGCCTTTCAGACTGAAATCTGCACTCTAAGCCTTAAGATTCTGGCTGGAAAGCGCCTCTATGTCACACAACGTATAGCGAATAGAACTTTCATAGCAGTCACGGAACACTTAACGTAACTCTTGAGTTATTGTAAACTAGATTACAGCTAGTGACGACCCGCAAATTGTTCAACCATTTAGCACAACATGAGCGGAATTGAGAAAGATTTCGAGGAAGTCGCCGGCGCCAACAGCTGCAAATGATGGGAACGGCTTGCTCCAGAGGTGTTTATTGCGACAATCTTGCATGGGGACATCACAAGCCACCTTGAACAACGCGCTTTTTCAAGAAATTTACGGAGCAGTGTATACGTTGAGCAGCCCATCTTCAAATCAGAGGAAGAACTAACTGCCCAGAACAACTCCAACTCACTTTAACCTCATTCCATTACCTATCCTTGTCTTCCCTCTCACCTATAAGCCCGCCTCGGTAGCGTGGTGGTAGCAAGTCTGCCTCACGTTCAGGAGGTCACGAGTTCGAATCTCGGTTAGGGTGAGTTACCCGGATAAGGTTTTTTCCAGGGTTTTCCCTTATCCTGAAAGACGAATGTCGAGCAACTCTAAGCTCTATGGACCCTGTGCTAATTTAAGAGTCATTTCACCATTCCATTCATCGTCCGATATGACTTAACGTTGGAGGACGTAAAATTACAACAACAAAAAAAGTCTCCCCCATAACGTACACCTTAATTCCTGTGTTAGGACCAGAGCAAGACCATAAGCAGCCTTAAGAGAACTAATATTTTCGTACATAGTAAATATTGAAAAATCCATTCTCTGAATACTGCCTATGGACAATAACGGATATGCAATTAAGACACTCCCCAGAAGCACTTCCTTTCCTATTTTATGCTTTCTTCCCAAATTTTTATCCCCTAACCTATCTTCCATTTCCCTATTCGTTATTTTCAATACATATACTACAACAACGACAACAACAACAACAACAACAACAATAATAATAATAATAATAATAATAATAATAATAATAATAATAATAATAATAATAATAATAATAATAATAATAATAATAATAATAATAATAATAATAATAATAATAATAATAATAATAATAATAATAATAATAATAATAATAATAATAATAATAATAATAATAATAATAATAATAATAATAATAATAATAATAATAATAATAATAATAATAATAATAATAATAATAATAATAATAATAATAATAATAATAATAATAATAATAATAATAATAATAATAATAATAATAATAATAATAATAATAATAATAATAATAATAATAATAATAATAATAATAATAATAATAATAATAATAATAATAATAATAATAATAATAATAGTAATAATAATAGTAATAATAATAGTAATAATAATAGTAATAATAATAATAATAATAATAATAATAGTAATAATAATAGTAATAATAATAGTAATAATAATAGTAATAATAATAGTAATAATAGTAGTAATAATAATAGTAATAATAATAGTAATAATAATAATAATAATAATAATAATAATAATAATAATAATAATAATAATAATAATAATAATAATAATAATAATTAATAATAATAATAATTAATAATAATAATAATAATAATAATAATAATAATAATAATAATAATAATAATAATAATAATAATAATAATAATAATAATAATAATAATAATAATAATAATAATAATAATAATAATAATAATAATAATAATAATAATAATAATAATAATAATAATAATAATAATAATAATAATAATAATAATAATAATAATAATAATAATAATAATAATAATAATAATAATAATAATAATAATAATAATAATAATAATAATAATAATAATAATAATAATAATAATAATAATAATAATAATAATAATAATAATAATAATAATAATAATAATAATAATAATAATAATAATAATAATAATAATAATAATAATAATAATAATAATAATAATAATAATAATAATAATAATAATAATAATAATAATAATAATAATAATAATAATAATAATAATAATAATAATAATAATAATAATAATAATAATAATAATAATAATAATAATAATAATAATAATAATAATAATAATAATAATAATAATAATAATAATAATAATAATAATAATAATAATAATAATTATAATAATTATAATTATATAAACATGATACACATTGTCAAGCATGGAAATACTGGTTATAGCAAATGGAGTGCCTTCATCAACTAGATTTAAACGTTTTTAATTCTTCGCATTGAATTAATGTAAGCGTAATCTCAGAAGCAGCAAGATAATACGGAAACAATAGTATGGCCATTATGTAGAATGGATCCTTCTTGCATTCCAATCAGCTAATACAAATACAAGCCCAGAGGAAGAGAAGTCGGAGGACCAATGGAACGACACTTTTTAAACGTTGTGAGTCCGCAGCGAGCCAAATGACCTAAACCATGCTCTGATGATAATAATTGTTATTATTCGCTAAGGGCTCCTTGTGCTGTTGAAGCTTTAGAAGGGATGCGGGCCACAAAAACTGAAAGGAAAGGAGGCAACTGATCATTGAGACAAGTACTTTACTAATGCACAGCAGCAACACAAGCAGCATGCTCAAAGAATTGTTTTGTAAATGGTGTCCTGGAAAAGGACAAGGTGGTAGGTGTTTCATTCACTAAGTCATTTTGCACATTACGGCACTATGAAAACTTTAAATATTAGTGGTGGTACCAACCGTGGGTTTCGCACGATTTAAAGTTTATTAATGATAATACTGTAGCCAAAAATACCGCAAAGATAGCAGAAAGCCTACAGAAAAGACAACCGCTTCAACCCTTTCTATACATTAACCTTTTTTTCACGCCATGAGTGACAGCACATTTTGCAAACTCCAAAGCTAGTCAGAAAGGTCGTAGTGTTGACATCTCGCCTCAGAAATGTCATGTTTCCTGAGAAGCAGAAGCCCCGGAAATGAAAGCTTCATCTTCCGGAACAAAGGACATTAACTGGATTATCGCTGCTGGACCTTTTCCTTCCCCCATCAGACAAGAGCATCCAAATGTCAACACCGGCTGGTAAGATAACAGATTTCATTTGATTGTGGAAATGTAGATAAAATCAGTACGGCCTAAATCCAAGAGACGTGGTTGAAATTAAGGGACGGAAATACTGTGATATTTTTCTTTTTGAAATTAAAGGCACTGACAGGTTTAACGCTAGTCAGATATGTAATGTTTCACTAACAGCCATTTAAGTTAAACCGTACCTGGTACATGAAATAATGCAAAATCTTATCCGTTCCAAGAAACAAATATATTTAGGTATTTGTATATTTATTTTTCATCAATATATAGGATAGTCCGGATAAAGCGTTGTAAGCGAATATCTACTAAAGCCACTTTTCCTTTCCACATCTAGTTGGCCATTTTGTTAATCTCATTAAAAACAGCATTTTTTGAAACGTTTGCGTTTGTAAAGTATCATGCCCAGCAGTTTTAGGGTGTTTACGGTCATATACTTCTTGAACTTAAATTACGGAGTCAAGTTAAGGGCATTAGTATTCAAATTTCAAAGCCGTCTATTTTCTGAAAATGTGTAGTTTACCATCTTTAATAACAGTTCTTTATTAAACCAGAAGAAATTATCCAAGTAAAAGGTAGCTTCCAAAGAGAGATATAGAACACAGACCGTAGGATGATCGGAAGAAACGTAATTCAAGTTCGGGTTCATTGAAATATAAGTCTGGCTCTACCTTTTGAAAGGCATTACTTATGTTAAACAGTTGAAGTGTGGCGTGAATAATTGATACTACGGTTCAATAATGCACTCGGGGGGGGGGGGGGGGGGGGGGGAATCCGGACACTTATATATTTGATTGTCTTTTGTTCGCCTTTCTTATATTTTGCTATTAATTGCTGTAAAATGAAAGCACATATATATATATATATATATAAAGGCGATTGTTTCATTAAGCACATTATATTACATTAAATTATAACAACAAAATTTAGAAGTACGTAAAACAATAAAACGTTTGTTTTATCTGCACGGATATTTTAGGTGTTTTAAACGTCAAAAAACACACTTTAATAAGGGGTGTTATACCTCCTTGGGCTCGAATAATTGCTTGCATACGTCTTGGCATGCTTTCGATCAGGTTAACAATGGCGTCTTGAGGAATATGCTCCCATTCTTCAAGAAGTGCTTGCCTCAACTCCTGTAAGTTTTCTGTCGCTGAAATCTTAACACGTCGTTCTAGCATGTCCCACGCATGTTCAATTAGATTCACTCCTCGGTGGCCATGATAAAATACGGATTCCCAATTCTTGGAGATAATTTATCACCAAGTGAGCACTATGTGGGCGTGCATTGTCGTGCATTAGAAGAAAATTACTAACTATAAATGGGTCAAATGGTACAACATGTGTAGCCAAACATTTATGTATGCACCTACTGGCTGTTAGATTTACATATTCTACCCTAACTCAATACCAGCGTCCATAGAATCACGTGCCCAAACCATTGTTCTACCACCGCCAAATGGTACATTTTTAGAAATGCAGCATTGTGCAAACCGTTCTCCCCTCCGTCTCCAGACTCTCTCACATCCATCAGCTGAGTGCAGATTGAAACGGGTCTCCTCCCTGAGTAGAAAATGGCTCCACTGTTCATTTCTCAGACCTCTATCATCATTTGCAAAACGCAATTCGGTGCCTCCTGAGCAACTTTTGACCGGTTGCAGGTCTACAAGATTAGTTAACTTGCTTTCAGCCTCTTCTAACTCTTACCGCTGAAATAGGGCGCCCATGCATGTTAACAAATAGTTGGGCTACAATCGTAGCCGCTAGATTGCGTTTACGAGGAACTGTCAACCTACATACCTGTCTTCATTTTGATTTGCAGCTCTCGGACGACCAGAACCTGGTCTTCTGACGTGTTCTTGTGTCTCTCTAAACAGTTCCGGATGCTCCGGTTTCCCTCGCCAACTCATTCCACCGGTGCTCTATCTTCATGTCATGTATCATCAGTGTCACCGCCTGCTGTACCACATGTAGTAAAAGCGGGCGTTAAACACTACCAACATATTGAACTTTACTTTGGGCAAACATAGAAGAAACAAAGTAATTATTTTAGGCAGAAATAGCTTCAAATGCTATACAGCAAACGCGCCGAGAACTAAGCAGATAGCTCGAAACTCCAGCGCTAGAAAACAGCTGTATTATCACTTCAGAACAAAATAGTTCACTGCGGTGAGGTTATCATCTCTTTCAGCTAATTACAGCTATTATAGTATGTGTGCTATAATCACGTATTTATACGGTAAACAGCAAGTCCTTCTCCTGCTACCCCATAGTACATAGACATATATTATTTCAGTTGGTTGCCCAAATACTTGCCCAAAGAATACTTAATGCCGGTTCTAAGATAAATGTATATCGTCATCAAGCATAGGAATTTCCAAGCACCAAAGCAAAAAAAACAAACAAAAACAAAAAATCGCCCGCCTCTGTAGCATGGTGGTAGGATGTCTGCCTCACGTCCAATAGGTCCTGAGTTCGAATCTCGGTCAGGGCGAGTTGCCTAGATAGGGTTTTTTCCAGGGTTTTCCCTTATCATGACAAGACAAATGTCGAGTAACTCTAAGCTCCATGGACCCCGGGCTCATTTGAGCACCATTTAACCCATTCCATTCATCGTCCAATATGACTTAACGTTGGAGGAAGTAAATTACAAAAAAAAAAAAAAATAAAAAAAAAATAAAAGCAAAACAAAAATAAATTAGACTGATCTGTTACTGTAGTTTACCCTGTTAGGAAAGTATAAAACCATAAGGCTGACCTATCTTTGGCTTAGTCTACTGGTGTGTCCAAAGCAATCTAATGACCGCATTTTACCTGCCGTCTGTGACTCCTGATCATTATTGTCTGCGTATATATTGATGAGCGATACCCAAACTTCTCTAATGTGCTGATAACGTCACATTGACGCCCTACCTTATTTCCGTTTTCTGCACAGAAACACACTCCCTTCACTCATCCATGGAAGAAAGCATTAGGGCGGTTGGTTTTTCTATCCTAGGAATGCATCATAGCTGAGCACAAGGTAACTGGAGGCAAATCAGCTCTGCGCTGTTTTCCGTAAGTTTGGTTATCACTGGAATTGATAACGATTTCAGTTAGCTAACTTGAAGTCGACTTCTTGAGAACACCTACGCCAAATTATCACATTTAAGGCAATGCCACAGGTAGGTATACTATCCAGGTTAGCTATAAGTTAAAAATTTAGTCACGAGTTTTAAGAAATTCAAGAGACAGATATTACAATAAAATTATAAATTGTTATTCACATGCATCCTCATCTACTGCTATCCCTTTATTTTTTCTTTTACCTTTTACAAGAACGGCTAAACATGTCTCTGTGGCAGAACAAAGATAAATTTACCATTTGGGAATACATATCTAACCTTATTCTTAGGCACTTATGCTGGCGCTATTTGTGTGGGTAGCAGTGTAACAACTCAGCAACTATGCAAGTATAGGCGAGACTTTAAAACACTGCGCTCGAGGAAAATTAGTACGCTAATTTTAATTTTTGTTAAGTGATAAAAGATTATCGGTAGTTGAGAGAAGAAATCTCGAAAATTTCGCAGCTGAGTATTTTCGAAATTGAAATTGAAGTTTTATTTAGGTGCGCTCTGTAACTACTGTGGTTCCCAGCGTCCCGTTCTATATTGGGCGTGAAAGACTACTTAATGTTGTTCAGAGTTATACACATCACACTTCAATACTTTTTCGTGCAGCAGATTTGCGATAGGGGAACAGTGGCTTTACTTTCCTTCCGAAGGTGCAGAGGATGCTTACACCCCAAAAGAGTCATCGCCCTCCGCCGTGTTTGAAACCGTGACATAGGGAATCGGAAGTTAGCATCTTACCGCTACACCAAGGAGGGCGATTGAATATTTAGGCCAAAAGCTTATAAAACTTTCTATTTAAGGAATACTCAATAATATACATATAATATGTATACAAATAAATGCAAATCAACGGGAGGAAATAAATATGCTGACATATAAATTTATTGTCATTAGAAACCAAAAATAATCATAATAGAATCAAGAGCAGTAGTCGAAAGAAGTGTATTGATATATTCCAAATCCAAAGAATTGCTGAGTACTATAATCATTTGTGCATGCGTTTGTAATGCGAGATTTCGGACTTCCATTCTGCACAAAATTTTAGCACCTTAACCTCCATTAAAACTCATAAGTGGATTAATCGTATTTTTAAAATTCTACAAGTCTAATCAATTTGGTTTTATTTATTTTCTTTATTTCCTTGAGATTTCTAAACCATCTCTGCTGCTTCAGCATGCATCCTGATATGCCAGGTTTACTCTTCGATACATTGTCAAATTAAAAAAAAAAAAAAGATACAATTAGAGCTAAATACAAATTTGGATTATGCTATAATTTTATATAGCACTTCACCACATATCGGTTATCTTGGTAACTTTTAATTGGCCAGAAAACTCATAGTAATATTAATTAAAGAATCTTCATAAACGTTAAGCGAGTAATCTTATATGTAATTTATTTTTGTAGGGATATGTTTAAAACTATTTATAGGGAAGGCTGCTATTATATCATTGATATATTTAAAAGTTTATCCATTTTGTATTGTCTATTTTGGATTAAATGTATTTGAAATTTCCTTTATTATTAACCTTTTACACAGACGGTTTCATTGAGAATTGCGAGCAGAAGCTTTCAGCTCGTCTGTTTCTGATTTTAAGTGATCAACCCTGTCAGTGGCATTCAAGGAATGCACTTCTTTTACATGCTCAAACGAACCTTTTGAAACTTTTCAACAGCCAAACTCTGAGATTTTCAAGTGGAAGTCGACAACAAGAGGCAGCTGCCAACACGCTGTGGTTCGCCTCTGTCATCAGGCCCTCAATAAATCAACGTGATGTTAGAGGCACAGCCATAATCCTATAATACACTTAGATATGTTGGATGCGGCTGTATGTCTTGATGACAATGGTTCATAAAATCATCAAATGGGAGCTGCTGAAATTTACGACCATATTGAATGATGGCAACTTCTCTCAGAAGCAATTTTCAGCTCTTATTAGGTTGCAAATGCACGCACACAGTGATACTTCAGCAAAGTAGCTTTAATATTGTCATTTGCGCACACATACCCCTTCGAGTAGTACTAAATATGTTCATTTTGTCTCTTGTTTGAGTTTGCTTGACTTTATGGTTGAGATTCTTAAACTGAGGTTCACAAACACCTCACATTGGAGACCAAAATCGCCGTCTCGAACGAAAGCGTTGGGTAGTAGTAAAAGTTTTGCTACTTCAGGTCACAGAGCTGTGCCTCTTAGTCAAGTTATGGTATTCTTTTAAAGGATGGGTTTGTGTGAAGTTGCTTATTGTATAGGTAGAATCAGACTTGGAAAATTGCATGCCATGGATCTTCGACATATCGAATATCACACTACTGCTGTAAGTCACTATGTCACCATGGCCAATTGCCGTCACGGCAATGAATTGACCAATTGTCACATTTATCCTGGTAAATCACAAAGCGATCTAAAATAAATGTTCAGACCACTTAGTCCAATCAAGACTTACAATATTTGAAGTACTATTAAATCCTGGTCTTCATAGTTAACGATTGTTAGTGATAGCTAAATTGTACTTGCACATAAAATGAATTCCGGCTATGGCATTCACCAGTCTGATTAGCCTGCGCATGACTGAAAGATAATCTAGCAACGAAGAATAAAGTAAAATAAGCACTATGTAAGTATTCACTTCAAACCGCCATGTATTTATCTCTACAACTCTTCCCCATTTTTCCGCCTGGGCAATGACTGCCATTTACAGCCAATCATTATGCAAATTACAGCAGGACCGATAGCTCTGATTGCGTCACTGCATTAATTCCTTTCTGTTTTCCTATCTATCCTTAAACACCTGCATTAATCAAGTTATTCACTCTCACTCGTTTCTCTCCCTCTATGAATAGTGTACAGAAATTCTTACCGTTCTGAAAAACAAGTCTTTCAATGTAATAAGTAATAGAAATAAGTAATAAATTGGGTGCCACCGCATCAGAGATTCTCCATTAATCTTTCTGTTTATGTCCATAGATTTCCTTCTTTTGGAGCCTAATTAAAACGTCATGCATTGCATTACTCTTTATATAAGCACAGAAAACAACTGAAATAAGGATTTGAATACTTTGTCTACAAAACGTTGATAAATTGCTCCAGTTATTTTACACGAGTGTTTAAAATAGCTATAAAGCATATATATTTTCAAATTTTGTAATAGAACAACTAACATAATTGTGCCTCCAACTATCTTCAGAAGCTTATTGTTGCCCCTGTAGAAAACATTTAGGAAACCACAAGTACTATTGAATCATGGGTAATCATGTCATATCTTAATTAACACGTAAAAACTTGCTTGTATATTTGATTTTTATTTGATTGTCGTTTCATATATGTATTTTATTCATAATAACATATATAAGATGACTATAGTGCTGCAGAAAAACGTAATACCTGAGCAGAAAGCCATATTTTAAAAATGTTGCTAGTCCATTTGCTCTGTGGGTGATTCAAAACGAAACCATCAAACCTTGATGTGCAGTAGGGGGCAGCAAACGAAAAGGTGTAGGGGACCTACGTACCGAAGCTCATCATATGGCTATGTGCACGTAAATTGCTCAAATGGAATGTCCTAATAGATGTGCAACCAATAAGTCATTGGTAGTAGAACGTCTTAAATGCATCTAATAGCGTTCCCATAAATGAACGACTCGTGTCACGGTATACATTCACCATCTTAGAGGCTGCGCCGTGGCTCAGTGGTTAGACCGCTTGGCTATCACCAAGGCGGCCCGGGTTCGATCCCAGGTGACCGCAAAGTGAGATTTGTGGTGGACAACACGGTGCTGGGGTGGGTTTTCTCCGGGGTCTCCGGTTCCCCCCGCCTTCTCATATCACCGGTGCTCCATCTTCATCTCATGTATCATCAGTGTCATCGCCTGCGGTGCCGTATGTAGTAAAAGCGGGCGTTAAACACTACACATTTCACACCATCTTAGAGTCCTGCCACAGTGTATGTCCACAATATTAGACTCGTACCATAATGTATGGTCACAGTCCTATACTCGTGGTACAATAAAATGTCACAATCCCAGATTAGTGCCACAACAGGTGTTTACAATCCTATGTTCATGTCTGAATAAATTGTTTCAAATATGATTCGGAATCAATTGTGAATAATTTATCTGAGTATGCGCAGTCTGTAACTGGGATACCAGAATATTAGAACATCAGTTCAGAACTAGTTTCGAAGTTATAGCTTGCTGTTCCAACATATTTGAACCGTTCGGAACTAGTGAAATCGGTTCATAACTAGGAACTGAAGGTTCTGGACATGAGGAAATAGTGTAGCCTACTGCGCATGTTCTCATTGTTCAGACTCCTTTGGAAATTGTGCTATGAGTCTGTATTGCCTTTAAGAATTAAGAAACTGGAGAATAAAAGGAAGTTAAAAGAAATTAAACTGTATTTGAGAAAAAATATATGTTACTCAGCAGAAGATCTTAAACATGCGGGTTTCATAGAGTGTTTCATTAATTAGGTTTTATTATTCTCTAACTTCTCACCAATATTAATTGTATATACCGTTTTCATATTAAATTCTGAAGGGCGCCGGGGTAGCGCGGTGGTTTCGTTCGCGGCTCCCGTTCTAAGGGTCCCGAGTTCGATTACCGGCTCTGGGGTTGGCGATTTTAAGTCGGCCCTATCCACGCCTTCACCTCTGTCTAGCACACGTGAAGTATCCCCTATGCCCAACGTGGTTCGGAGTCCACGGTAAAAACTGTAGGTCCTCTCACCTCACCGCCATCTTCACTATCACCCTATCATCGGAGGTAATGGACACCGCCCTCTGGGTGCCTCCACCTGAGAAATGGGTCCGGTCATCACTTGGTGGGGTGAGGTTACCCCGAAGGCCAAGGTTGCCATGTGGGGAGTGTTAGTAACTAACTAACTAACTATTAAATTCTGATAGCTGTGGACATGTCAATGCCCTGTTATTATAATCTAGGCGAACAAATGAATCAATGAATGTGAATAAACGGTAAATAGGAATTGAAACATACTTTCTCTATTCAGAAATTTAGCAACGGTAGAAGCAAAGAACCCCGAAACAACAGTTCAAATAGTGTTATAAACTAAACCAATACGAAATTGTAAAGCCGTTCTGAGTCCATACTCTACCAGGACATGTACTGATCAAATTGTTGGTAACTGTACGGAACAGTCCGGAACCGTATGCAGGAACGAAGCTAGTGCATCTTCAGAACACTAGATATACATGGCAGCAGAGTCGCGTTACATGGCATAATGAATACTCAAATAGCAATGGTTCTAGCTGTTGACATTACCTAAATTAGAAACTATTTTCTGCACTTCTACTTCACAATCAGTCTCCTTTCAAGGAGTTAGTTCCAGTTCCATTACGAAAAAGAGTAGTCGTGTTCCACTGGAAGTACTTCTACTGTTTCACTCCGCTTTGTCGCACGTTTCACCTTTTATCGTATATCTGGGAATCAATCAACGGTACTGAGACACTAAAAGGTAACATAGTTACAAATTATTTACACATGTCTGGGAATTAAACACTTATTTATGGCGGAACATCTTTCTATTCAAAAGATAATTTGAAAAGATTAAAAATACACAGAGGGCACGCATCTAACAAATATTTTGGCTTCCAGTACACATCAGTATAAGCCTTATAAATAAAATTTGGTGCATTGTAAGCACATTAGATATGAAACTTGCATATACTCTCATTTGGAGTGTGGTGCTTTTCATTTGTTTGTGCACGCAATATGAAAGAAATGAATGCACATTCGCGCGTTTTTCTTTTTTTTTTCTTTTGCGTATCGCAGGCATGAAAGGGCTTAACCATTTTGATCACTTTGTTTAAACACCACAGTTATTCCTATCCTGCTAGAACTTTAAGGAGATTAAATCAGCTAGTTATTATTTTTAACTTTGTCATTTTTGTAGCATAAACATCTAATGTGCTGTACTCACATGTCTTTCACCACTCACTCTGGTACAAACGATACCTACAGACGCTTATTGTATATAGGCTAAGGCTCCAATGGCTGGCGTCTTGAAAGTAGAACATATTTCCCGGGGTTGTAAACCGTGATCTCGGGTTTCAGATCTACCGAAGTCTGTGCTTAGCAGTGCACCTACTCTGAACTTTATCTTAAACGTCTGCGGGGGTGGTTTTATTATCTAATATTACATTTATTTATTATATTATTACAAATTATTACATATTTGTTATTGGAGAAAAAGTGGAAATCAGTATGCTTAAGCGATAGGTTAATTTATTTATTTCTAGGAGCAGATTGGTACAGTTTTAAAATTCCGGTATCTTCACTGATCCTTAGAGGAAAAATGGCAAAACAGTACACACACATGCACACAGACACACGTACACGCACAAATAGTTTGACATAACTTTTGTGCTTTATTGAGATCGTTATTTTCTGTTCAGTAGGTCACCTAAGACATAGCACTATGATGATGAGAAATGTTTTATGTACGCCGCACTTACCAAGTTTATTGAAAACAATCCTCAGCGGACTAGCAAGTATAAGGATCATCAAGAAAGATATGACTTTAGCTGCATCTCCTTTCCTACGAGCTTGAGTGATATCCCAAAATTCGAACGAAAAAATAACTTCTCTATAAATGTTTTCGGTTTGGATGAAAAGAATTAAGTGTTTCCTATGAAAGTTGTCAATGACGGACAAGCTGTTACTTGCTTCTAATAAGTGATGCTGCTGGACGCCATCATTGCGTCTGTATAAATCATTTTGATAAACTTATTCATTAACAAAAAACTAAACGTAGGGAGAGATCTACACCTGCAAACGTTGTCTTACGCACTTTGATGATCGATATGGAGGAGTTGAGGAGTTGAATGAGCATAGAAAAATATGTAGTCAGCATGGAGTTGTCAGGATTGTTATGCCAAAAACAGAGAACTCTATCTTCAGATTCAAGAATATTGGAAGGATGTTGAAACTGACTTATTCAGCTATGCTGACTTTGAAAGCATTCTTACCTCTTACCACAGCTGTTCTTCTAATCCCGAAACGCCTTATACAGCTCCTTATCAGAATCATATCACTATGAGTTTCGGTGTATATGTCAAAACCTCGGCCTTGATTGAAGGCCTACAGACCGATCTTCCTAGTGAACCCTACCTACATCGTGGTTATGATGTAGCGGTGAAGTTTATGGAGTGTGTAACTTCTATTGTAAAGAAGATTAACAGTGTATACAAAACTGATGCTCCATTAACACTAACAGATAAAGAGCAAAAATCTTTCGAATGCTCTATGGAATGTTCCGTATGTGGTAAAGAATTTACTGGAGAGAACTGGAAAGTACGGGACCATGACCATATAACCGGTGAATACCGAGGAAGTCTACATAATCAATGTAGTCTCACTTGTATATTCCTTTCTTCTTGCATAACCTGAGTGGATATGACTCCCATTTAATTGTTAAAAAGTTACGTTTCACTAGCGGGAGAGTAGAAGTTATTCTTAGCTCAGAGGAAAGTTACATATCATTTCCTCAGTATCTTGGCGACATTAAACTCCGCTTTGTAGATACCTACCGCTTCCTTAATACCTGCTTGGATAAACTAGCAATAAATCTAACATCATATACTGAAACGCTGAAGTACTTTGGAACAGAGAGGATGGGACTGAAGACCCGCGAGTGAGTGTTCCCCTACGTTACGGAACATCGTGGGTAGTTATGAGTGAAACAGAACTTCCTCTGAGGGAGGCATTATACAATAAGTTAAACAAAGGAGAAATTAGTGATGCAGTGTGTCAGCATGCAAAAACCATATGGAGATATTTCAACATCGGGACGCTAGGTGACTACAGTGAACTCTACTTATATTCAGATGCTCTCCTAGAAACAGATGTGTTTGAGACATTCAGAGAGCAGACCCTGTAAACCCATAAGGTTGATCCTGCATATTATTTTGACATCACCTTGGACTTACATGGGATGCCATGATGCTGTAAACAGGAACCGAACTGGAATTACTACAGGATTATGACCAGCTACTCATGGTTGAAGCAGGTGTAAGAGGAGGATTACTCCAAGTTTCTCATCGGTATGTAGAGGCAAACAACATCTACATGGCAGAGACATCATAAGAACGCCAATGAACCAAATTATGTCTCGTCAACATAATGTTTCGTCAGTGGAAGTGAGCAAAATATCCCTATCACGCCCGCTTCGGTAGCGTAGATGGTAGCGTGTCTGCCTCACATCCAAGAGCCCCCGAGTTCGAATCTCAGTTAGGGCAAGTTTCCTGGATAAGGTTTTTACGGTGTTTTCCCTTATCCTGAAAGATGAATGTCGGGTAACTTTAAGCTCCTTGGACCCGGATTCATTTGAGCATAATTTCACCCGTTTCATTCATCGTCCGATGTGACTTAACGTTGGAGGACGTAAATTACAAACATATATATATATATATATATATATATATATATATATATATATATATCCCTATATCCACATGATGACAAGAGGGTGACTTCAGATTATGGAGTATCCACATATGCCCATGGACATTACCATGTTGTGAACGGCGAATAAAAGAAGGAACCCTAGAATAGAAAAAAACCATTTTCATCCCGAGAATCAACAAACACTGGAACGTAGCTGACATCCAATCTGGAAAAAACTGAATAATAAAAGCAGCGGAAGGCGTTAAATTAACCGTTCAGAAAACAAATCCTAACGCTGGTCCTAATTTCAGAGAAAATACGACGGGCGTCTACCTCATCACATAACCTAACTGAGCACACTTTAATTAATGTTAAATAGGTAAATTGAAAAAAGGGGCTGCTACCTCATAATCTGAAATAGTCTTGAAAACTTTTGATTTACTGTAGAATGATTTAAGCAGCGGAACTTAGCCTAAAAGATCCCTGAAACGCCCATAAACCTCAGAACATCTGAGGAAACTTGAAAATAGCATGGGAACATTGGTTTAGTATTACGAAATATAACAGGAAGATATGAGGGAGTTAAAATTTAAAAAAGCCACAAGAGTATGAAGACATCAATCTGCATGAAAAGCCATATGAAAACTGTACGCTTAGAACATTGCAAATACACCTCTAAGAGTAACGAAGATATCTCTAACTGTCAACCTTTTAGCTATGAAACCTACGGCTCTTGACCCTAGAGCTCCCAGATCATTCCTCAATACCTAATCTCTGGACCCTACACCTTTTAACCTCCTGACTAGCGATATTTATCTATGAAGTCTACAACTTCTAAGCCTAGTGTCCTCAGATCATACCTCAATACGTAACCTCTATATCCTACAGCCTTAAACCCTAGACCGAGAGATCTAATCTCGAATCCATATGAGCTAACCACTAAAATCTAGACCTGTGAGCTTAAGCTATGACACCTAAATCCTTTAACTATCTAGGCCCTAAGTTCGTACCTTAAGACTTAACCGTGTGACCAAAAGAGATGAGCACTTTAACCAACGTACCTAGGCTTTCAGATCAAAAGACTTATTCGAAGATATTGTATATCTTATATAAGCATAAGACCGCAATATTTAGGAAAAGAGAAGCAGATACACGAAGCGTTACATTTACTGTATAAAGATCTCTTATGAGCATATATATCTCTAGCAGTGACAAATATAGTTCTAGCAGCTCTAACTTTGTCAAGCCTCAAGAAATTTATACCATACGTGCAAGTATTTAGCATGATAAAATAGTTTGAGATTAAAAGATATGGATTAGATAGAGGAGAAAAGAAACATGCTTAGGATAGGTCGAGGAGAAACGAATAGAGCAGCTTAAGAAAAGAGAACGGACACCAATAGCAAAAACAACGATGCTGAAAAGGTAAAAACAAAGGGGTGTATTAGGTTTGGTTAATGTGGTAGAACAGAGGAACCTAAGGAAAGAGCACAGTTAGGTTATCAGATACAACAAAGAATGCCACTAACAAAAGCACAGCTATGTTAGGTTAAATAATGATGAAACAAGGCGAAAACAAAGTACATTTTTTCCAACCAAACCTACGTTACCTTTATAGTTTTAAGTGTAAAGATCTTTTAAACTGTTTTAGCTTCTCTATAAAACGTATATCAATGTTAATCAATGCTTTGTGGGAGATCAGCCATGTCAAATTTATGAATGTTGAGCTTTCGGTCTTTCTATACACCATGGTCTTCTTCAGGATCATGCATAAATTCAGGATCAGTTGGATCATAAAACTGACTCGGATTCTATACCTACAAAGGTTAGAATCTCGGACATCGTTTTGACTTTTTTGTTGTAGAAATACGAAATGTGTATTACGCACATTGTAATATATCTTCCATCATCCTGATCCAGGTTTACTTGATTTTATGGCATTTATGTTCACTCATAAAAACCTAAGCACTCTACTCTGTTTCAAACTAACTGAAATAAATATTTTATACCTGTGTGTAAAATCAAATAAAAATGGAAATTAACTTAGCGGGTGTGTAATGCGTCTGCTTCTATTACGCCCCCCCCCCCATTCTACAGGGCACGGGTGAAACCAAATGCCTAGTGAAATTTTCACGAGAGGATACTTCCCATTATATGCACCATTCATAGCATATGAATCAGCCTGAGTGTTTACACAAACAATATTAAGGCAATTTTCTAATAGTATTGAATTTATTTTGGAAACATTCAGTATATGTTATTTGTGGTTTTATAAATGAATCACTTTAAAATATTATTATTTATCTCCTGCAAGAAAAACTCAATTCATTGCAGTTAAAGTGACAATAATAACAAGAAACATACACATCAAAGATTCCAGCTCATTGTGCGTTTTAGCGCTAGGTTACCGCGCATACAGCGAAGCCGCTAGGCAACTCCCTATCTGTGGCATAGCTTTGAAATGAAACCAGGGTGGCAACAATGTGTATGTTGGAAAAATTAATTGTTCTCTCACACTACCGTGTGTAGGCCAAAGTGTGGAATGGTACAGTCAGACAGAAAATTTCAATACCATAGCCCGTATTCAAATCATTAAGCTTTTCAGTTTGACTCTAAATTTGCAAAGCGTATATTATGAACGCAGCGTCAGCGAGTGCTTCCGATGTTTTTTCTGGTCGAACGTTGATTCTGGCATATGCTCATTTTTTAAAAGAAATGTGTGTAATGGAACCGTTTCTGTAGAAATACCAGGTGAGTCCCCTGCCCATATTTATTTTTGAATTTATGCAACGCGACATATGTGACCTATGCCTTTCTTGAATGTTTTTAATGGATGATTTGCAGAGCATTTTATAGAGAGAGAGGGTAGATAACTCAGAGCTCAAGTGTTGCATGGCACAGAAAGAAATTACTACGTATGTCAATTCCAAAAGCATTATACACAGACACAGAGAGCTCCAGTAGCGATTTTAGGCCTGTTTGTAAACTTTTATTTGTTAGCGTACGTTCACACGCAGCTTTAAACACGCTCCTGAACGAACAACAAATCATATGCATCAGTTGAAAATAACTTTGGACCACAAAATGGCAGATCTACACATTGGGACAAATTGGATTTAAATCTTCAGCCACTTGTTTTCGCTGTAGAGTCATGTCAAAAAGTGCTAAGAATTAGATGGATTGTTTTCTCCTCTGTCACAAATTATGGCAGTTTTAGCATACTTAGTAATTGTAATGGTGGATGCAGCTTTTTTTTTTATTTGCGTTAAAACTACCGAAAACGAGCCCAAAATACTGTATGAAGCTGTAAAAGGCGTGTAAAAGATTTGAGATGGGAGTCTGTGGTCTGCGGTTACATATTCGTATAGAAATCTCCGCTACTAAGGTAGCGTTGGTCCAATGGTATTTATTATACAGGTTACCTCGCCACTCTGTCTCTACAATTTGGGTTCCAATCCTTCGTGTTCAGCTCAGAAATTTTATTGCCCTTTGCTTTACATCTTGTGAGCTATTATTTGATATTATGATATAAATAACGTTTTATAACATTAAATGTGTTTATGAAGTACAATAATCACCGTGATTTCCACTGGCATACATATATAGATTTACAGTTCCTAGTAGATATTTTATTATAGCCGGTATTGTGTTTGACCCAATCAACCAAATTTCAAACACTTCATAAATGCAAAGTGGCTTTAGTTACTTGTGCCTGTGTTAATGTTTGGCGTAAATGCGTGGGAGAAATACACACTTTGACAATTTACTTTTTTGTTTAACCGAGAAGTTAAATTTCACAAATCGTTTGTCAATAGAAGAAGTGAAACATAAAACTTAATCACGAAATATTAATTGTTCGTAAAATGAAAGCTAACTACGTAGTATGGTTTACAACACTAGATACGGTACAGATTATAAATGGTCACAAAACTTAGCATGGTCCCTAATTATCGGATTTTGATTCCTGTTTCTTTGGCTCACAAGAGAAACAATAACAATAAACAACTTTATTATTTATTTTGTTTATTGTTTGTATTTTAGTAACTAAAATACAGAAAATAAAGACTAGAGGAATGAAAAAAGTATCTGGCGTCGTTTCAAACCTAGCCCTTGCAGTACCATATGCCTATTGGACCAGTTGCCACGATTTCTATGTCGCTCGTTATGAAAGCATTCGTTTATGAACTTACTGGTATTATATGTATGAAAGCCGTCATTTATTTAGGCTTTCGGAGCTTCTTGGTCCTCATTCAAGGCTGTAAATATTAATGCTGGGTCATATATTAAGAATAGAACGACAGCATTGCAATAGCGGCTTTTGTACTGGAAAGGTAGATGTCTCCGCATTACACTAAAAATTGCGGGTTGCATATATAAGAATAAATAGGGGCAGCTGACTCACCTGGAATAATAGAACTGGTTCTCGATTGGCATGAAGTGGATATAAAAATAAACCTTCTTAAGAATAGTAGCAATATAGTCGTACACACGATAAGATATCGAGAAAGTCATGTTAAGGTAACGCTACACGTAGTTTAGTAACTAAGAGCATCTGTTATAAATATATGTTATGTTAATGTGCTGGATGTGTCTACGAAAAGAATATATATTAGGTACAAACGTTATAGTAAATGAACATATCCAACACAATTCTCTGTCAGGTTCACTCCTAACCATTCATCAATACAACGCTGCAGTAAAACAGTTCTTATCCCCTCAGGTTTAATGTTGAACCATTTAAAAAGAAAAAGGTTAATGTCTTCTATCGTTGCCATTTCGGATGATACTTAAAATGGGTGAAATGATGCTCAAATAGCTTAGGTTCCATACAGCTTAGTTACCAGACATTCTCCTTTCAGGATATGAAAAACCCACGAAAAATTTTTATCTAGGTGAGTCACCCTATTCGAGGTTCGATATCGGGATCTCTTCTTCTTTAGGCGGATGCGCTACGATCTAAACTACCTGTTCGCCAGATGTAATAAAGGGTAGTGAAATATATGTTAATATTGGAAATATAATTATCTTAAGGTATCTTTAGTATTTTGCCATGTGTTCTCACCAAGACATGCCCCGTAGGGAGAGGGGTCCCACCCCTTCAGCTGCCGTGGTGCGAGCGGTGCAAACCTCAAGCACACGTGGTACCTCTGACGTGACTAGATGAACCTCGGGCCGAACATTCGAGCCCCTCCCTGATTTGGAACTGTTCGGATTGGGTTGGACTGGAGGGGGCAAGGTTTCCCGATACCCATGGGAGATTGGTTACCTTCGGCCAGGCTCACGCCTACTAGCCTATCTAATAGCTAGGTGGGTTAGATCACCAGGTGCCCCACCGATGTTACTCGGTATCTTTCCCGGATGGGTTGATGCACGTAATTGGCGTATCCATATTCACCCTGTTATGGGGGAGTCGGTGTTGTAGCCTGGATACCGTCCTATTGGAAAGGGCCACGGAGCCGTTTGCGACCACCCGGGTTATAGTGCGGGCCGTTGGTTCTCTAATTGTTTCAGCAAGACATGACAAAAATCAAACTTTACATAAGGGTAAACATAGAAATAAAACTAAAATTCTCTTTCAAAATATTATAAGTAAATCACCTTAAAATATCCCTACATATATTTTAAAATATTACCCTAAAGTAAATATCACAGTTACCTTTTTAAAGTATTCATATATCTTTTATTTGGATTCCGATATACGTTTACTTTTTCTACTCATCAAAAAACGCAAGCATCCAAAGGTTTACAAAACATCCTATGTTTAAATATCATTGGTATGAAGAATGCCTGAATAAACTAGTGAGTTATTGAACCTAAACTGGGGGACATAAGCACAGCATAATCTGAAAAATGTTTCATTTTAAGAATACTAGCACTTATTTCACAGTAAGTAGGCTTACAAGTGTTGAGAGCCATAAAAACGCAAAATAGATAAAGTTAGGGTGTGTAATCGCTGCCATCAAGCAGACGCCTGTAACTGGCCTCTGGGGCACAGTGTAGCACATTACAAGAAATGGGAGTCCTCGTAACTCCATTTGTGGCTACTTTATGACCAGCCACCACAACCAAAACTTTCTGCAATGGATATCGTCTCACCAGTTGGCCATTAGAAAGGATATAACCCGATGTGAGCTGTTACTTTATGTGTAGATCTACAGACAAATCTATCGTAACTGCGCTGAATACTTCTTTCGAGGATACGAAGAAAATGGCCATGGCGATGCAACATTCAGAGAGTTATTATATACTCCATATAAGCAAAGACTTGAATGCTTAGATTACTATGCTTCCTCCACACTTTTTGACACAATTTACGCAGAAGCTTTGCTTTTTGCATGCACCTGAAATAATAAGATTTATTTACAAACTTGAGAATGTTTCAAATTCTGTTGTATCCAGAAACCCGAATTCTCAAAAATGAATGAAAATCTTTGTTTTACGCATACAGATTTGTCGCTAAAGTGTTAATTATTTGCAACAATTAAAGATATTAATACTCAAAGAGTATGCAAGAGAATTTTGATTGTTTTCGAAATAACAATGACAGTTTCAAATAACCTGGAAAATGAAATACGAGTAAACGCAATTTTATTACATGACTTCTATATCCCGAAGGTATCAGGGAATTGAATGAGATACATAGCGTGTATCAACAGCTATATATACATATATATACATATATACACAACATATATATACAACCAGTTTTATTTGACAGTACTCCACTGAGACATAAAATTACTGATCGAGGAACTAACAGCGCAACAATTAATTGTGTTAAATATTTGGGATATAAAATAGCACATCAGTTATTATTTGGAGTAAATATGCAGCATAAAATAGAATTATTGGCCAGATATGCGGTGTAATCTGAAAAAGACCAAATAAAATACGGATAGTTAGAGTAAATTATTTCTATAAAACCATAGCCACAGCTATAGTTATGTCCATAATTTAGTGGCAGTTAGACACTGAAGCAAAACAACAGTTAGGTAAAGGTAAGACACAGGTAACTGAGATATCATGGTGGTGAGGGAACAGAGATGCGAAGAAAACAAAAGCTATCTACGATTACTACAAGCAGAATAATCAGTAGTAGCACCGCATAGTTCTAATAATGTTTAAAAATTTGTATTTGAAGAGGTCGTAGTACTACTCGTACATCCTAGTAACTGATTTTACGGGAGACTCATATAAGAGGCACCTGAAATTAAATTTGAACCAAATAACTTTAATAGAGACAATAGCCTACGGCTTAGCACACTTTAGACAGGAATGTTTAAAAATGAACGGAGAGCAGCTACCAGGAGGCCGCTGCTTTTACCCGCTTTTCTAATACCGATTTGAAAGCAACATACTAACTCGCAACTTGATTTCCACATAATCTTGTTTTTCTCCCGTCCTCACCAATGCTGATACTAGGAGTCACTCGGGTTCCCTCAGAGCGAGGGAGCCGAAGCATTTGACATAAGATACCAGGGTTGAGGGGTCGGCCCAACGCCTGGGATGATGAAGAGGTTGATCTTGGAGCAGTTTTATTGGTGGGATGATGGTAGGGGAAACCGGAGGACCTAGAGGAAACCCACCCCAGTGGCAAGTTGTCCACCACAAAATCCGCTTTGCGGTCGCCTGGGATCCAACCCGGGCCACCTATATGAGAGTCAAGCGGTCTAACCACTTAGCCATGGCGCGGCCACATAATCTCAATAACCCTAGTTAAAATTCACGAAATATAAATCTTTCTGCAGTTAATTGCGATAATATCTATATTAGTACTAATTGCATTGATTGTTTAACATCCATGTTAAATACGCAGGTAGAACCTAGTAATGGGGTCGATGTTTTCATGTTGGAGTAAAAAATGCGGATTGCATGAAACTCGAGAACAAGGGGCAGCTGACTCACCTGGTATGTATTCTGCTTGCTTATATATGTTGCCTGCATGGGTAACCTGGATTCTTATGTTATATTTCAACAGACAAGCCTCACTATGGACCACAAGATTTCGTTTGGAAATAGTCTCTGGTGTATTACTCGACAGAGCGTTGAGGCGTATTGACCTTCAGGTGAACAACGCTGCGATCGTTCCTTATCAGGTCTTATCTCGTCGATTAGAAAAGTGAAATATTAGTAAGTTGACGTACGGTAAGTTACGAAACACAATTAGAGCGATTGGAATCTGCGTGTGTCTATATGATATGATTTCTCGCGAATACCAATGTATGACACGTTGCTGTCCAACGACATGATTACATCTTAACAGAGTATACATACATGGGTTCGCCGTGTATATGCGATAAGCTCAGGTAAACATCTCTGTGTTGCGAATGTTTCCGATACGCCTTCTCGCTTTACATCCACAATTAGTTACAGTAGCTTGCCAGTTGTAGCAAACAAATGCTAGAAGCGAGGCACCGCCAATGATGCTCATGTAGGGAACAATAACAATCTCTAGTGATAATTTCTATTTATGCAGGAATCGCCACACATCACCAGCTTACCCCCTTCTTCACCCAGTTCCTCTCCAAGCAAACATAGAGTTTGGACCCCAGCAGTAAGTACCACATCATTCGCGTAAATGACAAGGGGAAACGACGAAAATCGCTAGTCAGAGTGAGCAGTTGACAGAGATTGAACCTGCAGCTTCCCTACGTACGTTATCCCTGTGCCACCTCGCTCGGTCACACATTATGTGCCTAGAGCTACGTTTTTCAAATATTGTTCAAGAAGTTTGCCATTTGAAGAGCAACAAGTTAGTCGACATTGTAGTTTAGGTCTGCTTGCACTGGCGTATCTTGGGGCTCTCTTTCCCTTTTTCTCACTTTGGTGACTACGCAGAGAGTTTGGAAGAGGGGAGGTTCTGAAACAGCCTATAGACGTCAGCAAGCTACGGTTAAAATTTGTATAGGTGTGTCGTATATTATATGCATGGATGGTGAATACAATCTCCGTATTCAATATACATTTAGTATATATACATACATATATAGAACTGTATAACTTTAACTATATTCAACTACATTTCTCGTGAGAATTTAGTGACGAACGGCAGAACATTGTTCTTTAATGAGCGAAATTAAGTAATACACTTTTTTGCTGTTACGGTTCAATATTTTTGCAAAGTAATTCAGGAACACAGGAAAATTATTTTACAAGTTTTGTAAACTCCTACCATATGACTCTGTGAAACCTTCTTTGCCCTTATAACAATAAGCTATTTATAAGCTGATCTGTCCTCAGTTATTTCTAGCCATTCTGGCAAACACTTCTAGCCATTTTTCATCAACAAAAATGGCAATAATGATTTTTCATGCATTCACCTCTAGATAAATTTCAGTCAATGACGAAAGGAACTTTTTCATATCAAAATATAAAATCTCTTTTAATGCACAAATTATACTGTAATAATTATACTGTCCCCGCAACCCCGCCGCCCCCATTCCAAACAACACCCATTCACACACACACACACACACACACACACACACACACACACACACACAAACACAGACACACAACGATCCTAGGGAACGGCAATACGCCACCGACCCAAACAACAAAAAATCGTCCATTCTCAAACACGAGGCTTCTAAATCATATGAGGTTTCAACATCACACATTCAATTACATACACGAGAATTCTAAATCTTGTCTAGTGTGATGTTCAATACTCCTTTTCCTACTACTTACCTATACGTGGATTTTTAAGAAGAGTAACTGTACGCCATATTTGGATTTAAAGGGATGCTGAAAATGCGAATAGCCAGTGCAAATTGTGATACTTCAGACTTAGAGAATACATCCTACAATCCTTTATGGTGGAGGGGGAAGGGGGTGAGGCTTGAGGCAAGAAATCCTCTCCTCTTGGTAATTAATAGGGGAAAAGGTATATAATAAAAAGCACTGTGTTAATTTCTCTAGTACTTACGTGCAGAGATACAAGTATTACCATTCAAAAATTCAATAAAGAAAGTTAACTTAAAATTTAAGATTTGACGCTTTCTGAATAAAGGACGTTTATATTTGTATGTTTATGTGCACAGGCCTATTATGCTGCTTAAGAGGTGTGATATTTTGAGAGGTAGTTTCTAGCATTACAAACTTTATCCACAAGGTGCGATAAAAAGTACTGGGGATTTTATTTTGTAGTAAGGAATCCTTAATACTCAACATCAACTTTGTTCCCTTCAAAGTAATCCGCATCAGATATAATACACTTGTGCCAGTGCTTTTTGCGACCTAGGAACACTTCTGTGTCTCACTTTTCTTATGGTGTTCAGCTCTTTCAGCGATGCTGTTTGATCTCACCAATGATAAAACCATTTGTGTGGTCTCTTCAGCTACGGGGATAGAAAGAAGTCTCAGGATGCCACGTCCCGAATTCGATGGCTGAGGTAGCCATTTCCATGCGTGGTTTTGCCACAATACTGATCGACCTCTATGATGGTAATTCGGAAATATTTCAGAACCATATCATTTACCTTTATCACACTGTCGCCAGTAATATATGTTTGACAGAGCCCAGTGCGATTGTCGTACGAACGTCCTCTTGACGTTCCTTGCAATATTTTTACCACTGCTAAACTCCTGTTTAGATTCGTCAAAAGTCACAGTCAAAATCTAAATTGCGGTGCTGAACGTTGTTTCATTTTCAAACAAAATTAAATAAACATTCACTGAGCTCTCAAAAACACAGAAATCACAGAACCTAAATAACTGGAGTGTAGTGCAGTGATTTTAGTTCTTCTTTGTGCACACAAGCTTGATTAACTGACACATTTCAAGTTCAATGGCACAGTTTTAAAATAATTTATAAAGTACACATTTGGTCAAAGTTTATGCCTTGTCGATGTAGGGCCCAGTTTTTAATGTTAATAAGGACATTCTAAATCCCTCTACCACTTACAGCACTACTCTTAGGTGCTTCTAGTCTGCATCTAACATCTGACTTATCACCTTATTTGGCGAAATTTAAGATTCAATTCCCCGTTGGGAGTGGGAAGTTTTCTCTAGCCAAAATTAATCCTTATCCTTCCCAGAGTTTAGAAGTATGGGTGAGAGTGTTAGTTTATATGTTTGTTTGTGTTTGAGATCTAATATGTAATACCCAAAGAGAAATCAGAAATCAAATAACGACTGTGTACCAGTTAACACCAATGCCCATTTCTGATGTCCCGAAGTAGAATTGCGAAGTCACATTGCAATTAAAGGAAATGTGGAACAAAAAAGTATGTCTGTCTTACATCCAACTTTGCATCGTTCCCGCGCCTGAAACTCTTGCATTAATAGGTTCATATTTGAGTGTCAGACATTTCACATCAAACCAATCCGAGACGAATTCATCCAGGAGCTGGTGTGAAATGTCGTTGGAAAACTTGCATTCCAACTTCCCAGGTAAACCGTTTTTTTTTCTTCGTCTTTCACCTTTCACCTATGCCTCTAAGTCAATGCGTACGGACGGATTTTATTTCAAGCTAATAAGGAATTGGCTAATCCAAGCCTGCCGTGGAATATGGATAGTAGAACGATTCTTCCACTGTTAAATAAAACAAAGTATAGGAAACCACAGCATTGGTAGGTTTCCACGTACTCAGCTGTACATTGAAGCTGTACAATAGTGTGGTAAGAGCCGTACAGTATGTATTCAAAGGAAATATCCGACAACTGCCGCTGGCCGAGAACGATTAATTTTCCGCTAATAAGACACAGGATGCCAGATAGCTGAACCCTAGAAGTACAGATATCAGTTTTTGTTCAGATTATTGCAACTACCAAACAACGTATCACCGGTATAACAAAGTAACGACATACAAGAAGATGCATATACCGCACTATTATAAGCAGGTTCCTCCAGGCATTAGTCGCATTAGTCATTACTTGACCAGCAGGACAACATCTGCAATACGCCGTTCTTGATCTGTTTCACAGGAATGAACACATACGCCTGAGGGAGGATGTGCTGACAGACCTATAATTACCAATTCACCACACTTGGTAATTATCTACCCGTATCCAATCACTTAATTAACCGAATAATTAGAACAATATACCGCTTCAGAGTGATGGAAAATATAACGGTAATGAAAGAGTATTTATAGAAAATTATTAACTATACCCATCGGCAAGTTAATGGCATCTCCGAAGTGATTCACCAAATGATACTGGAAGATATAACATGTTTTTGTTTGGCTTGCCTTGCTTATAGCGGTAAATTAAAGAGTATTTTGTCTGGATAGCAATAACCACAACTAGATATGAGAGAACACACGCTACGGTAGCTTTGCAGTATTGCCTTGCTTATTTAGTAGACATTTAACCAAACAATTATACTCGTAAGAGTCATGCACTTATAGCAAGCTTCTATGTAAGCCAATTCTAAATTTCTATTAATTGTATTAATGAATATTCAATTGTTTATTTAACACCCTTACTTGTTCTCCCGCCATTTATTTAGCACTCAAATAACCAACTTGTATAATTACATTCCTGAAATTTGCGTTTTACGTACTATTTGCATAAGTGGAATTTTATGTCATGTTGTGAATTAGTTTATTTTTTTAAAGTATGAGAGTTTTCCTTACTTTTGGTAGTAGCTTTTGCATTATATTGTTTTCGAATTTATCTTGAACAGGGGTGGCTGCTGTTTAGGAGCACAAGAGCACGTGAACCCCCAATATTTGTCTTGTAGAAGCCCTTTCCCTCTTTTCATTCGTTATTTGTATTTACTGCGCTCATTGCATAATATATAGTAAGTAGACGGCGATAGCATGAGTATGTGGCAACGTTGCAGGTAGCACGCTTCTCTTGTGCTAGCATATCACGTAACGTTTAAAGCTCTGCGCATGCGTAGACGACAAATGCTACAGACAGGCATTGGTTGGGTACGCCCAGATCATAGCACAGTTGCGATGTGCACGTTAATTCATTATTGTCAATGCCAGAGTTCTTGGTCGCCTCTGGGAAGTGCTACTATCTATAGAGTTTAACTGCAACAAACATCTAACTGGAACAAACATCTAAATAGGGTATTTTGAAATATCTGTAAAATAAACTTCGATCCCAGTTCCCTGATTAAGAGCTGTGGAATATTTGTGTATCAGTTTCTTAGCAGAGACTATAAAGGACCAGATTTACCAATTTAGAAGCAACTATGATAATATATAATTATTGTTTATATACCTAAATACTCTTCATGAATATATTAGGAAATAATATGAGTTACTTTAGTCAGTGTTGCAATACGATTATTAAAGGAAGTTCACCACATCAAAATTTGTAAGAGGAAGAAAATAGAGTGTTGCAGCAGTCAAACAAACGGTTTTGGAATTGAAAACACTTCACATTAAGGCTAAAAATAGATATTGGTATAAGTAAAATCGAGGTGTTAAATAAGCTTTAAGAAGCTTATAAGCTTTCGAAAATGTGAAAGTGCTAATTTGTTTAAAGTTGTAAGGGAGCTCATGCATAAAGCTTTGTCCACAAAGTGCACGCTACAAAGTCGAGGTTTAAAGCTGGAGAATAATCTTACTTTTAACCTGGTTCTACAAGAAATTTAGTAGATTCCTCCGGATATCAAGCGGTACGATGAACCTGAAGATCCACCTCTTGAAGGTTGAGAGTTCATCCCTCCTAACCATAAAGGTTCTGATAAATCATATGACTAGGATAAAAGACCAAAACATCTAAGATACCAGTTAATATTCAGTGAAACTGTGACAAAGTGGCTGAAATTAATGGAAAGGACAACTTATCTCCCCAAATAATCAATCATGTGGAAACATTTTATAGTCTTTATTCAATGACATCTACGCTTACCATAGACAATGATTAATTCTTCCTCTTTGTAATATAATTATACTTTGCCATTAATCAGTCGCTTGGACACAGCTGCCAGATCTAAGTTGGGGCCCAAATATCGCCACTGTTCCTGATATCGCCTACTGTAACCTAGCTGTGTATACTGCTGCTACCACGCGATTAGTTTACGTACCTCTTCACCACAGCAATTTGCTGAGGACGTCTCAAGGGGTTGCGCCCTTTTGTTGCTATTTTGCAAATTTTTCAAGAAATTACAGCCTGGTTGGTTACCAAGCTACTCTCATACTCTTGCTAACATAGTACGTAACTCTCGTGACAAAGTTTGATAGCCCTAATGTGGTTGGTAGTGTAACATATGAGTATTCATTACGGAGGGGATTCCGTATGTAGGCCACCATGCTGGGCCAATTGTTCCTATGCCCCCAAGTGGGAGCACCCCCAGGAGGAAGAATGAGGCGAAGGAGACATAGGGTAGCCGACCCAAGGACCCACGACAGTACAGAGGGCGGGGGCCATACAGTTTACTTGAACAGAGAAGAACAGAACAGAACTTCCCCCAACAGGCCATGACAACAAACTCGCTCCCTCACAGCGGGACGACAGAGCCCAGCAGCCGAGGCCCAAAGGTCCCTGGCTGGCGGTCACGAAATGGTCCCAGCAGAGCAGCGGAGACCGGCAACCGACCTACCGGAGGAGGAAGTAAGTTTTTCTCAGAGCATATCATCCTGCCATGCACCGCCGAGACATCCGCCGACACTTCTACCCTGAAAGAGACCCCAGATGAGAAGTGATATGAAATGATAATGGAGATGAAATGGAGGGACAGGAAATTTGGGGGGATGTAATTAACCTACCCAGCATTAGTCTAGCGTCCCGGGAAAACCCCAAATAGACCCAGGGATCATATATGAGTATTCTTTTGAAATCAAAGTTTTCGAGTTTGTCTAGCCAGTTCCGTCTCTAACGCCCGCCATATTGTAAGATTAGGAAGTTCGTAATATCGCCCACTACAATATTCCTATTATCGTTCACTATGCCATATTTGGAACATTGCTTTAAAATATGATATTTATTTTATTCTACAGATGTCAATGCGTAAAAAATTGGGCAAAGTAAAGGTGAAGGAAGTAGTGATAGCCACATGAACGTGAAAATACAATGTTTAAAAGTTAGAGGCATTTTGCCCTACAACTCCCAGATATTTACTGTTGCTGATGTTTGCAAGATCAGCAACTTTGGATCTCATAAGAAGGAGAGGTATTGTCTCAATAGTTTTCCTCATCGACGAGCCGGCAACCACCATCATCTTCCATGCGTTGTCAGCAACCATCAGCATCAAAGGGTCAAACTTCTCCAATGATAGTTCAGCAACCATCGACATGGACAAGCTCATGCTTTTTCTACCCCAGTGTCACCAAGGACATCATGCCAGTAGCCAAATCTCTATCTAAACGGCCAACTGGAAGACGTGGGTCGGCCGCACTGATTAGTAGATCTCCCTTCCCAAATGTGCCCTCGTGGAGTCGTTTAAGAAAAATAATATATTTAGTTTGGAAACTCAAAGCAAACAAAATCACAAAATCTCAGGAGACATAAAAAAGTAAAAAACACTAAGAAAAATTCAAAGAGACCAAGAGATTTTTTGTCCAGAAAGTTCAGAAACTGAAATAGAAGAGGCAGAGGCAATCTAGGTCTCAACCGATGATAACAACAGTAGCTGCTTTGATACTGACGATACGAATGTCCAAATTGTAATGATTCTATTCGAATGATAAACGCGGAGATCAGTGGATAAAATGTGTCAATTGTTTCAAGTGGCCACAGATAGCCTGTGATCCCAGGAAGAACAAAGAAAGGAAGAAATATTACGTGTCCGTTTTTTGTCTCATTGTACTTTAGCACGTGAAAACCAGGTTTATCGCTAAACTAAGTTATTTAGAATAAAAACCTAATTCTTGAATTTTGCTATTGATGTTTCAATTGTTTTCTATTGATATACAATGAGCTCTTAGTTTTGCAAATGTAGAACCTCGCTAGTATTACAATGTTTCTGTAACTTTTCGTATTTCTGATGATTTATAGCAAGAGAAAACAGTGAAACATATAACTTTTTGGAGGCTTTTGAAACATTTTATCATTTTATATGGTGGATGATATTTGGAACAGCTTTTTGAATTTTAAAAAGAGATATATTTACGTTTTATTTTTTGGGCAATTAAATGACTCAATATTTAGGTGATTGCAGTACGAATGTATATATATATATATATAGCTGAATATATGTATAATGGAAATTTGGTGCTAATTTCGGGATAATGCGATGAGCATTACGCAAATGTTTTAAACCATTTCCTTTTCCTTACATGGGCGATATTTGGACCCCCTACCTTACTTAGTTTATTTGGTCACAATAAGCAGTTCCCAACACATCCTATAATAATGAGTATATGTAGCCGCAGGAATTGCTGGCAACTTTGTTTTTCAAGAGGAATGGTTTTTAATCAGTGGCTTTGGACCTCCACCTTCCTCTGTGCTGCCAGATCACCCAGTAGGCTCTATCTGCTTCCCTTCTTATTGTTTGGTATTTATAAGGAAGCAAAAGTAGATAAACCACCGAATCTCACTAGGGAAGTTTCAGATGGAGATAGCGTTAAAATTAAGGCTTAGTCCTTTTATGGAATAAAATTAATAAAAAATTACCTTGTCCGAAGAAGCGTGATGATCCAAAGATGGACTGGGCATTTGTGGTGCATCGCAAAGTTATAAGAACTACTGCCGCTGCTGTCAGTGCTACCATCCTGAAATTATAAACATACGTTGAAAATTTATATTATAAATAAAATTAAATGGTTCTTTGATTTATTTCAGCAAGAAAACAAACAGATTGAGCAATTACAATAAGATAAGCAGAGAAATTTAAAGTAAACTGTATGTTCGATCATCAACTTGAAGAACACGAATGTTGTTTGATCATATCTATGAATCAAATTAATGTTTCACAATAACATTTTAGCACCTATAGAAAACTCTGGTATTAATATATCTGATCCAAATACTCCGGGTACATCACCTAACCATTATTACGAATATTTTTAACAGATTCGCTGTGACACACTGTTTTCATGCACGAAGTTTAAATAAGACGTTATAGCTCTAATAAGCACATTATTTCAACAAATAGCGTTAAGTGTATTTACAGCACAATGGTAAAATTCTTCAGCAGCGACTGTTGACATAAAACAGAAGAGCTGCAGAATGCAAAGGGATAAATCCAGCCAAATGAACGGTAGTGACGTGACAGAATTTTGTTCTTCAGCGAACGAAGAGGGGTAGTTTCCAGTGTTAAATGAGCGTGCGTAATTCATGACAATACCCAAAGTGTGAACAACCAAAAGGAGTGCTTTGCATTTATGTTACAAAATATTTAATAAGAGAATAAACTCGCTTTTTAGATTAGCAAATAGTTGAAGACCTTTTAGTTGACTTGTCCGTAACTACCCATAGCTGTTTTTACATTCTCCACTACGTATCCAAATATGTTAGTCTTTTTTATAAACATTTATTTAAAGTCACCTAACCAAATGGTCTTATAGCGGCTTAAAAAAATTAACACATTTTCAAACTTTGATACAAGTTAGACATCGACAATACGTTACATTATACAACTGATTTTACAATGTTTAACTTGAATTAACAATGCCATATGTATTTTCACAGATATTTAACATTTAAATTTTAACACATTTAAGTAAGAACGTTGTGTAGTATATTTACAATATTTTGTTGTATAGATTGGTACATATAAAAAACGTTATTTATCTATTACATGCATTTGTATTGCTCGTTGACAGATGTAGATTGTCTGGAATATTGAATTTTTCCCTGTCATATTGCTGGCAGTTCTCGATTATATACTGAATGATGTTTCTTGTATTGCAGGTGGTGCATTCGGGTGGTTTTTCCTTAAATAGCATATAGCACTGAGCGAGTTTCGTATGTCCAATTCGAATTCTAGTTATGAACATTTGGTCTCGGCGATTTAAGAAATTAACTGAAAAGGGCTCTGTAGAATTATTTCTTGCAACATGAAGCTTGCTTTTCGGAGAATTAATCAAAATGTGTTTCCATGTGTTGCAGAGTGTTCTTTTCAAATAAACGTTGACGTTTTGAAAAGACACGTTAGCTTTGGAATTTATACGATTTACGATTTGGCTGCTTTGTCAGCCAAATCGTTTCCACAAATTTCAGTGTTCGAGAAAATCCACATTAACATAACGGTTCTGTTCTTGATAGAGATGCTGTGAAGCTTGTGACGTATTTCATTAATGAGAGGATGAGTTGCTCAAAGATCTTGGATCGCTAAAAGAGCACTTCTGGAGTCAGTGAGCACGAGGGAAGATGTATTACCGTCCATTTCATTAATAGATGACAGAGCTTCCTTAATAGCAAACAATTCACATGTAAAAATAATGCATAGATGTGGTAGTGTATGGAGTATCTTGCTCTGAGGGTCAATAACTATTGCACATCCATTACCGTTATTAGTTATCGAACCGTCACTGTATATGTGTCCATAGTCTGGATATGTTTCTAGTGCTTCTTTGAACATCTGTTTATAAAATCTACTGTGCACATCGGCTTTTGGAGATTTGTGTGCAAGGTCAAATTTTATCTGGACTAGGTGAAGTCCCCAAGAAGGAAAATCCTTATATGGTTTTGTTTCCATTATTCGAGGAATATTGCGGTTTAGATCTTCCAGAATTTGTTGGATTCTCACATGAAGTGGTGCAAAGTTTGTAGGGTTCTTTGTGTTCTTAAAGTGAAACTTGTTCTTTTCAGGAAAGATGTAATCATACATTTGACACTCTGGACTAGATTTGAGCTTTAGAGCATAGGAAATACTCAATTGATTTCTTCGAACAGCTAGAGGGCGTTCAATAGCTTCAATTAGTAAACTATTAACTGGACCAGTCCAAAATGCACCAAGTGCTATTTCCACTCAAGATGTCTGAATGGACTCCAGCATTCTAAGGACTGAAGGCTTAGCAGAGTTATAAACTACACAATCATAGTCCAGTTTAGATCTTATAGTGGACTTATAGGAAGTAATCAGTACCTGAAAGTCTGCTCCGCAGTTTCGTGCACCTAAAGATTTAAGAATATTTAATCTTCTGCCACACTCATCACGTAGAAGTGATGTAAGCTTCTTGTCAAAACCATTCCTAAAATTTTGACAGTTTCCACCTCAGAGATTATCTGACCATTCATCATTAAAACTGGTGCTGAAAAATTCAAATTCCGTTTATTGAATATAATATTATTTGTTTTGGGAACTGAAAATTTGAAGCCAGTAGATGTGGTCCAATCCTCTAGGGTTTTCAGCGCATTCCATAGGATTTCTTGCGTTGTGTCTATTTTACTTCCCGCTCAAGCAATTGTGAGGTCGTCTGCAAAACTATAGCCTTTTACTGGATTTCTTATTTAGTGAGAATATCATTTATGGCTACTAAGAGTAAGGTAATACTAATAACAGATCCTTGAGGAAGTACGTTTATTACAGCGATCTTCTTTGATAATACGCCATTTGCTCGTACTTGAATCTGTCGTTTAAGTAGGAAGCTATAGATAAAATGGATCATATTACCAGATATGCTCTTACGTATTAATACAGAAAGCACATCATTTCTCCATCCCATATTATAAGCTTTCTCCAGGTCAAAAGTGGCTACGCTGACGTGTTGCTTCTGTATAAATGCTTCAGGTATATCAGACTAACGATATTAGACTGTTCAAAGTTGAATAAGAGCTTCTGAATCCACACAGAGCAGGGTTAAAAAAACTTTGATTGTTCCAGAGTCCAAGAAAGACGATTGTTAACCATTTTTTCAGTATTTTACACATGGTACATGTTAGGGATATTGGTCTATAGTTTGATGGTAGATAATGGTCTTTTCCTGGCTTAGGTATAGGTATAATAATAGCCGTGCGGCAGTTATCAGGAAATGCGTTACTTTCCATGTCTTGTAGATAGCGAGCAGGTAAATTAGACCTGGTTTCGGTAGTTGCTTCTAAAACTCATAGGGGACGTAATCATACACAGCGCTTGAGTTTCTGCAGGCCTGAAGAGCATTCTCTATCTCCCTAAAGGTAAGTTTGCCATTATATACTCGATTTGTTTCCAATACTGAGTTAAGATTTAACTCTGAAGCCTCATTTTTTAGTTTCAGGAAATCGGGATGCTAATTAGAATCGCTTGATATGGCAGCAAATATCTATGCAAAAGCGCTTGCTATTACTTTTGCTTCCCTTATTGGAGGTTAATCTTTTGAGGGCTGCAAGATTATTGAGGAAGGTCAATACACTCCCTTATTTTTTTATTTTGCTCCACAAATATTGCTGTGGAGTTTTATTGTTTAGGGAAGAGATGTAGGTTAACCAAAAGTTTCTCTTGCTTTCTTTGATAATTTTACGTGCGTATGCACGTAGCTTTTTGAATTCAATTTTATTTTGTATCATAGGATGCTTAACGTATCTCTTATAGGCTTTATTTTTTTCTTTGATAGATAGCTTGCATGTCTCATTCCACCAAGGAACAGCGTTTCTTGAGGTTTTATGTATGCTGCATTTTGCTGCCCTTTCTATGATGTTTGTAAAATTGGTAAGAATGTCACCAATTGAAATATTTTCAAACATAGAAGGTGTGGGTAACAAGCAAATATTTTCGCTTACATTGGAACTAAATTTCTGCCAATTGGCATGCTTCAAGTTCCATTTTACTATTGGTACATTATGCTTGTGCCTACTACCTGTGTTTATCATAATTGGAAAATGGTCACTTCCATAAAGTTCAGAGTGTACTGACCAGTTGAATACATGTGAGATATCAGCTGAAGAAATGGCTAAATCTGAGCTACTTAAGAATCCATGTGTAAAATCGTAATGTCTAGGTTCTGGTGAGTTGAGTATCACTAGGTTTAGGATATCTGCTAAGGTTTCAATTATTCGTCCTCGTTGATTAGTAGTTTTGCACCCCCAGAGTGTATTCAGGCTGTTAATATCGCCTAATAAAATGAATGGTTTGGGCAACTAGAGAATTAGAACTTTTATCATTTCAACATTAATTTCCACACTGTTAGGTAGATATAAATTGCAGACACAAAACGTGCGTAGAGCAAGAGTAACAGTTAGTGCTACAGCTTCAAGGTCAGTATTAAACGAAATTTCTTTCATACTTATGTTATTTCTAACATAAGTTGCAGTTCCGCCACTAGCATGGCTCACAGTGTTTCTATTTTTATAAAATTCTTGGTAACCTCGAAGTTGTGTTACATAGTTATCACGAAAACTTGTTTCCTGTAAACAGATAATATCGGTTTTATGCTTCTGTAGAAGAATTTGTAAGTATTGATACTGAGTTTTAAAGATATTAATATTCCATTGCAAAATAGATTTGGCCATTTAATGTTTTAGTGTAATGTATAGTAGTAAGGAGTTTTGCTTACAGCCTAGAGCTTATATTTTTGATGCTGCGTGTTTAATAAAAAAGGCAGAGTTTTCTCATGGTCTGCACAAGTCATTCCAGATTGTTTGTATAGTTGTACACTATAGGAATGACTTCAGATTTTTCTTCTGTGTTTTCAAATAAACTCACAAGTTCTATGAAACTAAACTCATAGTGTTCAGGGTTTTCATCCATAATTTGTTTTACAGGTGCCATTGACTCTGCTATTGACTTATTGGTGTCATCAGTCTTAGCCTTTTTAGATAAACGTTTGCGGCTGTTAGGAAGTTGCACCCGAAAATCACGTCCATTTTCCGAGTTTGTATCGTAGCGTTCTGATGACGCATCAGAGGATGTTTCATTGTTGTGTTCATTCATACCGCTACTCGCAGTTGAAGGAGGACGCTTAGCACGACCTGCAGACTGTTTTACCTCCATTATGCTATTGGTAGTATCTAGAGGTGGGTGGTAAGCTTTAGAGGGAGGAATATCCCTAACATGTATACCACTGACATCTGGTAGCTGTTGACTGTCAGGGATGGCTCGTGGCACTTTGAGATCAGAGAAACTCTCTATAGAAATGTTCCTATTCTAGCTTAGCTGCCTCTGTTGATGCTTTGCACTGCTTAACAAGGTGACCCTCTTGTTTATAAATAAAGCATGTCAGGTTATCGCATATAATATACACCCAATAATTTGTACCTTCGTAATTGATCTGAATATTCCTAGGTAAGTTTTCAGCATCTTGAGGTGACACATACAACTGCCTTCTGAAGCTTAAAACATGGGACAACCCATGCTCTGAAATTCCTGCACGTATGTGTGCTATTGACGACATGATGTTGCTACCCAGCTGTTTTAGTTTGTCCGAAATTACTTGGTTTGGTATTATATGACAAACGTTAGAGAGGATTATTCGTTTGTTTTCAGTTATTAACGGGCGTAAATCAAGAGTAATACCATTGATTTTTATTTGTTTGTGTTTGCTAGTTAGCTCTTCAGCTGCTTACTTGTTACTTAAAAAGATGCATATTCGATTGTTCGAGATGCGTGACGCAAACTGAAGGTTAGCTGGTGGCGTTCGTTTGCCAACAGCTAAGATGTAACCTTTTAAGGTTAAGCCGAGAATCTATGATGATACCTTGTTCTTTACTGGGGATAGACTGAGTCGCAGATGCATAACTTTGCTGTTCATTACTGTTAACATTAGTTTTCATTGAGCTAGCTTGGTTTGAGGACTCCGGTACTCAGCAGTCTCCATTTTGTTATTTTCCTGCAATGTGAGTTATGCTCACGGATATTAATCCTATTTTGAGACTTATGTAGCTGCTTAACTTGTAATAATGGACAATTGGTAGCAGGGACTTTGAGTATTAACTGGATGACACTTTCAAATAACAGTTTTGTTTAACATACTGAATTAAAGGAAAATTTATGGAGCTATCAACACGCAACCAATAATGCCTGTCATGGCCTCGTTAAAGTCTTTGTTTTAGAGAGAACCAACTACTTTTATATATATATAATATTTCTGGGTGAAAAAGGCAACAAAAATTATTTTGCTAGTACTACTACTACTATTACTGCTACTACTACTAGTACTAATAATAATAATAATAATAATAATAATAATAATAATAATAATAATAATAATAATAATAATAATAATAATAATAATAATAATAATAATAATAATAATAATAATAATAATAATAATAATAATAATAATAATACTAATAATAATAATAATAATAATAATAATAATAATAATAATAATAATAATAATAATAATAATAATAATAATAATAATAATAATAATAATAATAATAATAATAATAATAATAATAATAATAATAATAATAATAATAATAATAATAATAATAATAATAATAATAATAATAATAATAATAATAATAATAATAATAATAATAATAATAATAATAATAATAATAATAATAATAATAATAATAATAATAATAATAATAATAATAATAATAATAATAATAATAATAATAATAATAATAATAATAATAATAATAATAATAATAATAATAATAATAATAATAATAATAATAATAATAATAATAATAATAATAATAATAATAATAATAATAATAATAATAATAATAATAATAATAATAATAATAATAATAATAATAATAAATTATAATTTAATTATACTGTTTTAATGATATGTTACACTTTTGGTTTATCTGATATTTTAATTCTTTTTATCAATAGTTATATTTTTATGATAAGTGCTGCATCATAGTCGACAAAAGCAATATATAAAATTTATATATGCCTTTAGAGCTTTCTAGTTGTTTCGTTTGGTTTATCGCTTTTACTACGGAATAATTATTCTTTGAAAAACACGGGATCTTTTAAATAGGCCTTATGCCCCAGCAGAGGGCCACGTCCATTCCTTCATGGATACCCCCATTCCTTTTTAGCCTATTGTATAACTTCTGTGTTCCCTGGATGAAACACGTAAGCACTTGGTGATACAGATTCTTTGGATGTAGTGGCCACTGCAGTTGTAACATATGGTGAATACTGATTATACTATCGGTTGCTAACGAAATAAACGATCTCACCTAAAAAAATGGGTTTTTTTCATGCAACACTTCACTATAATTCATAATTCGAGCTAACTCTCTCAGGAGAATTTTAATGTAATACTGAACACCAGGTCTCATATGTTAATAGTTTGTGTAATAATTACAACTTACATCCATTAACCTTAGGTACCTAGGTAAAGTACGCAAAACTGTAACATAAATGAGGGACCTGTAGAATTCTGGTGAACGTGTTCCTTATCAACTTTTCTTGCAATATATGTAACGTAACTCATACTTTATAATCTGAGGCGTGTAGTAGTTCTCAGTCTGTGGAGTAACAATCACTGCTTCTCTATTCTCTGACGTATCAACTAAACTTGAAGATCTTAATCCTAATCATCTTCTTTTATAACTCCTTGGCTTGACTTATATAAAATGCAGTTAGGTTACGATGCCCTCTTGACATTTTAACTCCAATGTGTTCATATTCAAGTAGATAGGCTTCGTAAACAATTTTTACTACTTTAATAATTTATTAAGTTTACATGCAAAGCGCTATATAATATAATCCCATGTCCATCAAAAGGAAGTGGAGTTTTCAATTGTGAAAGGAATATAGCTTTTAAGATTAGCCCATACGCGCAAGCACACAGAACTATCTCTTTACTACCTGACCCAGCAAACTTCGTACCGCCAATAAAAGTTATCCGAGCTTAGTTGTATAAATAAAACCAATTCGCATTAGCTAGTTGTTTATTATGCAATTGGGGGTGAGGTTTAAATACAATACAGTTACAGTTAAGTCATTCAATTTAAAGCTTTCTGATAAATAACATTGTTTGTCCTTTTACGTAGTGCATAATTATAAAAACATTGTTGTTTTCTGACTCGTGAACACGCGCCATATAAATTATCCATGAGAGAAGTAAGGAAAATCCAAGTTGATTCCGCAAGTTTCCAACGACTGCCCTTGCGATTTATTTATGGTCATCGCAAAGGTCAAATTTACGGGAAATTGTAGACGCCTGAAATCAAAAGATAAATCCGTAGGAATCGTCGGAATACGCGGGATCAAGATATCCTGTCCTTTATACTTTCCATTGATGCTTGTTACCTCGATGACGTTATTTGTTAGCTATTCCCAGTTAGTCTCGTTCCATTTCACAGTCGTGGTTGGTATTTCTGCGTTCTAAGAAACATCCTCTTCTCTTTGGTATAGTAAATTTTTTTCCGCGAACTTCACAAAGTCGCAAAGAAATTATAATTAATTTTTTGTCAATTCAATTCACATCCACAAATTCGCAATAATAAATCATAAAGAAGGTGTCAAATGATTTACCATTGCTTGACAATTTTCTGTGGTGAAATATTTATAGATTTATAGTGCGTTCAGAAATTAATTTTGTGTCTAAATTTCGAAAGGTATATCATCATGCTACATTCAAAATATCAGTGTTGGTAGCAAACAATAAACGTTATTTAATAAAATATGGTAAGCTTTGAAGACTTTGGAAAGGAGTGGAATAACTTTCTACTGTCAATGGCTTTTTTTGTAATTTACGTCCTCTAACCTTTTTAAAGTCATATCCGACGATGAATGGAGTTGGTGAAATGATGCCCAAATGAGCCAAGAACCCATAAAGCTTAAAGTTACCCTACATTCGACTTTTGGGATAAGGGAAAACCCCGGAAAAACCTTATCCAGGTAACTCACCCTGATCAAGATTCGAACTCGGGACCTCTTGAACGTGAGGCAGACACGCTACTATCTACGATACCAAGGTGAGCTGTAATGCTTTTGTTTGTCGAAAATAGTAGATGATCGTTGTTTTGTTGTATATCAACGATATCATTTATTGGTTTTATTTGAAGAAATATTATAATTAATTCCCAATTATTTGTAATTTTCTCCATATAAATGTACGAGTGGTGAAGTTTCAATAGTACAAGTTGAAGGCGATACAAATAAAACATTATAAAAGCATATTGCATCATGTTCCAAAAAAAAATTCTTCCCAAAACTCACAGTTTGAGCATTTACCCAAAGACTTGCAAATTCCCTCAGAAACACTTAACGATCATTAAAAGATTGTAATTACTTCAGCACTTTGGTATGCCTTGTGTGCTACGGATCAAAGAAGAACAAATGACTCGCAGCAAACGCAGCCATCTATATGTCGGTTTTATCCCCAAAGCTACATTTTTTTGTGTGTGTGTTTTTTTTTTCTCCGGGCTAGCAGCCAAATGGTTCTCCACTCATCTGCATTGTCCATTTCAAAGAACTCCCTCTACCAATTCCTTGTTTTTGCAACAGTGCAGCAGTATTCTTTCCGACGACCTTGCATTTCTGTGGTGATCTGCTTTTTGTTTGTATTTTGGTTCCAGAAGTCTTTGTTGAGATCGGCGTAAAATGTGAAACGAACTCACACAGACTAAAAACTGAAAATCTCCTGGCAAAATCCTTGGAATTAGGACGGACTGAAATGATTAAGAACCAGATGTGCCAAATTTTTCTATTTACATTTTCGTCAACTATGATAGTATTCACCATCTGCACTAGGGTAATCCTGCTCATCTCTTCCCATCAATCCCTACAGAAAATTCATAATTCCTGCAATTCTAAGCCGCACACTCATCTTTCTTAAACTATACACGATTTTCCATTGTTTCATATATATAGGATCATTTAATTTATTTGGTTAATTCTTTAAGTTCTCAGCCACAGCTCTCCTTCCTAAACTGTATACAATTTCCAATTGTTTCATCTATATAGGCTCATTTAACTTCTTTGGTCAGTTCTTTAAGCTCTCAGCCACCCTCCTCTTTCCTAAACCGTATAAAATTTTCACTTGTTTCATCCATATAGGCTCATTTAACTTCTTTGGTCAATTCTTTAAGTTCTCAGGCGCAAACTCCTCTTTCCTATACTGTATACACTTTTCAATTGCTTAATCTATGTAGGCTCATTAAAACTCTTTGGGCCATTCTATATGTCTTCAGCCACAATCCTCTTTCCTAAACTATTTACGATTTTCAATTGTTTCATCGATATCAGCACGTTTAATTTCTTTGGTCAATTCTTTAAGTTCTCAGCCACACAACCCTTTCCTAAACTGTATACGATTTTCAATTGTTTCATCCATATAGGCTAATTTATTTCTTTGGTCAATACTTTTAGTCCTCAGCCGCACCTCTCTTTCCTAAACTATTTACAATCTTCAATTGTTTCATCTATATAGGATCATTTAATTTCTTTGGTCAATACTTTAAGTCCTCAGCCGCAACTCTCTTTCCTAAACTGTATACGGTTTTCAATTGTTTCATCTATATAGGATCATTTAATTTCTTTGGTCAATCCTTTAAGTCCTCAGCCGCAACTCTCTTTCCTAAACTGTATACCATTTTCAATTGTTTCATCTATATAGGCTCATTCAATTTCTGTGGTCAATTCTTTAAGTTCCCAGCCGCACCTCTCTTTCCTAAACTGTATATGATTTTCAATTGTTTCATCTATATAGGCGCATATAGTTTCTTTAGTCATTTCCTTTAAGTTCTCAGGCGCACCTCTTTTTCCTAAACCTAATAAGATGATCAATTGTTTTTACTATATAGGATCATTTAATTTCTTTGTGTCAATTCTTTAAGTTCCCAGCAACACTCTTCTTTCCTAAACAGTATAAAATTTTCAATTCTTTCCTGTGTATAGGCTCATAGTCGCACACTCCTCTTTCCCTAAACTGTATACGATTTTCAATTCATGTATCTATGTAGGATCATTTAACTACTTTGGTCAATTCTTCAGGTTCTCAGCCACACTTCTCTTTCAAAAACTTTATAGGATTTTTAATTGTTTCATCTAAACAGGGTCATTTAATTTCTTTGGTCATTCCTTTAAGTTCTAAGCCACATTCCTCTCTCCTAAACTGTATACGGTTATCATTTTTTTTCATGTGTATAGGCTCATTTATTTTCTTTGGGCAATTCCTTAAGTTCTCAGCCGCAAGCTCCTCTTTCCTAAACTGTATACGATTTTCAATTGCTTTATCGATAAAAATTCATTTAATTTCTTTGGTCAATACTTTAAGTTTTCATTCGCACCACGCTTTCCCAAACTGTATTCGATTTTCAATTGCTTCATATATATATGCTCATTTAATTTCTTTGGTCAATACTTTAAGTTCTCAGCCAAACCTCCCTTTCCTAAACTCTATACGGTTTTCAATTGCTTCATCTATATATGCTCATTTAATTTCTTTGGTCAATACTTAAATTTTCAGCCGCACCACGCTTTCCCAAAATGTATACGATTTTCACTTGTTTAATCTGTATAGGCTCATTTAATTTCTTTGGGCAATTCTTTTAGTTCTCAGCCGCACCTCCCTTTCCTAAACTGTATACGATTTTCAATTGTTTAATCTGTATAGGCTCATTTAATTTCTTTGGGCAATTCTTTAAGTTCTCAGCCTCGAGCTCCTCTTTCCTAAACTGTATGCGATTTTCAATTGCTTTATCTATAAATGTTCATTTAATTTCTGTGGTCAATTCTTTAAGTTCTCAGCTGCAACTCTCTTTCCTAAACTGTCTACGATTTTCAATTGTTTTATTTATATAGGTTTATTTAATTTCTTGATCAATTCTTAAATTCTCAGCCGCAATTCTCTTTCCTTAATTGTATAAGATTTTCATTTGTTTCATCTATATAGGGTCATTTAATTTCTTTGTTCAATGTTTTAAGTTCTCAGCTAAACTCCTCTTTCCTAAACTGAATATGATTTTCAATTGTTTCATTGGTATAGTCTCACTTAATTTCTTTCGTCAATACTTTAAGTTCTAAGCCACAACACTCTTTCTTAAACTGTGTACGATTTTCAATTGTTTCATCTATATAGGCTCCTAGCCGCACACTGCTTTCTCCAACACTGTATACGATTTTCAGTTGTTTCATCGATATAGGCTCATTTAGCTTCTTTTATCAATACTTTAAGTTCTCAGCCACAAACTTCTCTTTCCTAAACTATATACGATTTTTAATTTTTTCATCTATATAGTGACATAGCCTCACACTCCCCTTTCCTAAAGTGTATACGATTTTCAGTTGTTTTATCTATATAGGCTTATTTAGTTTCTTTGGTCATTTCCTTTAAGTTCTCAGGCGCAGCTCTCTTTCACAAACTGTGTAAGATTTTGAATTGTTTCATGTATATAGATTCGGTTAATTGCTTTAGTCAATTCTTTAATTTCTCAGCCACAAACTCCACTTTCTTAAACTATATACGTTTTTTAATTGTTTCATCTGTATAGGCTCATAACTGCACACTCCGCTTTCCTAAACTGTACGCGATATTCGATTGTTTTATCTATATAGGCTTATTTAATTTCTTTGGTCAATTCTTTAAGTTCTCAGCCACATTCCTCTTTCCTAAACTGTATAAGATTTACAATTGTTTCATCTATACATGGTTATTTAGTTTCTTTGTTCATTTTTTATTTTCTCCGCCACACTCCTCTTTCCTAAACTGTATAATTATCAATTGTTTCATTTGGATAGGCTCGTTTAATTCCTTTAGTCAATACTTAAGTTTTCAGGCGCACCACACTACCCCAAACTGCATAGGTTTTCAATTGTTTCATCTATATGGGTACATTTAGTTTCGTTGGTCAAATCTTTAAGTTCTCAGCCAAATCTCTCTTTCCTAAACTGTATACGATCTTCAATTGTTTTTTCTATATAGGCTCACTTAATTTCTTTGTTAAAATCTTTAAGTTCTCAGCCGCATCTCTCTTTCCTAAACTGTATACGATCTTCAATTGTTTTATCTATATAGGCTCATTTAATTTCTTTTTTCAAATCTTTATGTTCTCAGCCACATTCCTCTTTCCTAAGCTGTATAAGATTTTCAATTGTTTCATCTATACAGGGCCATTTAATTTCTTTGGTCAATTTTTTATTTTCTGAGTCAATCTCCTCTTACCTAAACTGTATACGATTTTCAATTGTTTCATCTGTATATGCTCATTTAATTTTATTGGTGAATGCTTAATTTCTCAGCTGCACCTGCCTTTCCTAAACTGTATACGATTTTCAATTGTTTTAACCATATAGGCTCATTTAAATTCTTTGGGCAATTCTTTAAGTTCTTAGCCGCAAGCTCCTCTTTCCTAAACTGTATACGATTCTCAACTGTTTTATCTATATTGTGACTTTGTGGGTTCGTGAGATGGAAAGTCCAATTACACAACTCAGAAGTGTTCTTTATTTCCACCGACTTACTGTTAAACACTTGCCAATTACACAGGATTACGTAATGCACACGATTACGATTCACCAGTTCGTCCGTTGCAGTTTCACTTGCACTCGTAATTACATACAATACTCCGATGCACGTACACAGTCTTCTCGTCGTACACTAGCACTGCACTCTTACACTGCTCACCAAGAACTCTGACTCTGAGTCACTCCTCTTGCACGACGTGTTGCTTATATAGGGTCAGCTTGCCGATCTGGAATGTTCTAGATTAGATGAAATATCCCGTAATTTCGAGAACACAGGTGGAACAGAAAGAGACGGCGCAGTGATGTTTTTTCCCCCAGCTACCCCTTGTCACCACTATAAGACAAACGAGGGGGGCGTGGCTAACTCCGACCTCTCCTGCTTGCCCGCTCTCAGCTGGTTCAATAGGGTGTTCCAACATTCGAGTGACACTGCTCCCTCCTCAAAGCTGGTCGTCCCGAACAGCACCATCGTAGCGTGCCAGGCGATCCAGGTGTACCACTAACGTCTTCCCTCGGGGAACCTTCTGCATGCGGTAGTCCACGTCGTTAATCCTCTTCACCACCCGGTACGGTCCTTGCCATCTCACCTGGAGCTTCGGGCATCGTCCCTTGGTCCGGGTAGGACGGTACAACCAGACCAGGTCACCTTGCTGGAACCCTTGGCTCTTGGCTTGCCTGTCATACCTGGTCTTCATGCGGTCGCTCGACTTCTGGATGTTCTGGCGAGCCATCTCGTGCAAGTCGTGGAGATGGTCCAGCAAGTTCTCCACATACTCGGTCGCTGGCTGTTTCGCTTCCGGAGGGCTTCCAAAAGCCAGGTCACAAGGGAGGCGTAACTCTCGGCCGAACATTAAGCTGGCTGGCGTCATCCCAGTTGTGTCGTGTGTAGACGAGCGGTAGGCCAGCAGGAACAGTGGCACCTTGACGTCCCAGTCTCGCTGATGGCTGGCAACGACCTTCCTCAGGTGTTCCTCTAAGGTCTTGATGTACCTTTCGACCATGCCATCCGATTTGGGATGTAGAGGGGTGGAGCGAGTCTTGTTCACCCCAAGCCTTTGTAGTGCCTCCTTCATTAGGTTGGACTCAAAGTTGGTACCCTGGTCACGGTGTAGCTCTAACGGCACCCCAAATCGACAGAACACTTGTTCCACGAGGCAGTCTGAGATTTTCTTTGCCTCTTGGTTTGGGATGGCATACACCTCCGGCCACTTGGTGAAGTAGTCCACGACCACCATTAGGTACTTGTTGCCTCGGTCGGACACTGGGAACGGTCCAGCAATGTCAACGGCGAGCCGTTCGAATGGCTCTCCGACGTTGTGCTGCTGCATGCGACCCCGGCTCCTAATCTGGGGGCCGCGACTCGCCGTGCACACGTGACACTGACGGCACCATCTCTCAGCATCTGCCCGGAGCCTCAGCCAGTAGTAGCGCTGCCGTAGTTTGTCAATCGTTCGGTTCGCTCCCAGGTGTCCTACTGAATTTCCGGCGTGCACTTCTTCCAAGACTTCCGGTACCTTACTCCGGGGAAGTACCAACTGTTCTCTCTGCGCCTTCCCATCGGGTGATTCCCATACCCGGAATAGCCCCCGTAGGGTAAGGGATCCGTCCCTTTCAGCTGCCAAAGTGCGGGCGCTGCGGACCCTTAGCACTCGTGGTACCTCTGACGTTACTAGAGGAACCTCGGGCCGAACAGCTGAGCCCCTCCTTCGTGAGTTGTTCGGATTGGGATGGTCTCGAGGGGGCAGTGTGTTCCCGATACCCGTGGGAGATTGGGTACGTCTTCGGACGGGGTTGAGGGAAGCCATTAAGTTTCCGGGTACTAGCCTGCTTAGCTAGTAGAAGGTGTGCTAGATCACCAGGCGGCCCCACCGAGGTCATATCGGTTGTCTTCACCTTGAGTGTTGACGCGCGTAAGTGGCGTATCCACTTCCGTCCCGTCTTGTGTCCCTAGGACCAGATGGGGGGGCTTGTTAGGAAACTAGGTCTTGCCCTAATGGAAAGCCCCACGGAGGATGCCGGGCGCCCTTTAAGGGACAGCTCGGATAACTCCCTGGTTGAAAGAGGCCCGGGTCTTGTTCCTACGGGTTCAAGGCTAATGGGAGTAGAACCTCTGGACTCAGCCCGGAATACCACGCCCTCTGTGGTCTTCAGCGAGTCCCATTGGGCCCAGTACGACTTGTAGGTGGCGCTCCTCGGTGCGATGTCCTCCCAGGTTGGTCTCGTCCCTGCCTCCACTTCCCTTAAGAGTGGCCCCAAGTCTGCGTCCGCCAGCTGCTCCCTCCTCAGGCCTGCGCTATCCCAGCCATTCGCAGGCACTTCCGTGACTACTCGGACTGCTGCGGCACGCTCCTTCTCCTCCACTCTCGTGCACTGGCCGCACTCTTCTGGACAGTGACTTTGGGACATGGCGTCAGCGTTACCGTGGCTCTTCCCTCTACGATGTTCCGAGGTGAAGTAATCCTGCTGCCTCGGGACTCAACCTGCTGTCTGGCCTTCTGCTCGCGCCGTCACCATCACCTCGCTCCTCGCGGGGAGAACCACGTCTTCGTTCAAGACGACCCTGCAGATTCCCAAACGCTCTTCAGGTTGACGGAGTATGACCTCTCCTCCGTTGAGCCGCAGGACATTCCTGCCGACGTCGACCATCGCCTCGTGACTCCTGAGGGTATCCAGTCCCAGAATCACCTCCTCAGCCACCATCGCGGCGAACACCCACAGACGCACGGCACTCCGTCCCAAGGTCAGCTCCAGCAGGGCCTCCTTCTCCACAGACAAGGTGTCGCCCGATGCCGTGACAAGCTGGTATGGTCGGCTCGGCTTCCTGGTCGGCAAACCCTTCGCCACGTCAGGTGTGATAATGGTCCCGGCTGCCCCAGTGTCCAGCAGCACGCGGCACGGCTTCCCTCTCACCCAACCGTCCGCGATGAGGCTGTCATCCATACGCTGGCTGACGGCGCGCATTGTCACTCGAGGGTAGGTGGTAATGGCGCCGACGTGCCCCTCTCCACGCCGGGCCTTACTCGTTCTTCCAGCTGCCCTTCCTGGTGTGAGCAGTATCTCTGCAGGTGTCCGGGCTGTCCACACCCCCAACACAGGCCACTAGGTATTCGCCGGCGTCCCTCAGCTCGTCTTCTGTCTCCGGCGTAGCGGACACTCCTCGTTCTCGACGTCAGGATAGCTGTTACTTTGGCTGCCTCCATCCTTAATGCCGCTGTCAGCACCTCGTGGATGGTTTTATAATCGCCGAGCATTAGGTGCTGACGAATCTCCGTGTCCCGTACCCCGTCGACAAAGTTGTAGGCGGCTTCCCGGGATACGAACTCCAGTGGCAGGTCAACCAAGGCCTTGCTAGCCAGCTGCATAATCGCTATGGCGAAATCTTGCAGCATCTCCCCCAGCTGCTGCGACCTTGGCTTTAGCTGGCTGCGGTATGCTGCAGCTAATCGGTGGTTCCCGAAGCGATTCTCCAGGGCCTCCCAGATGTCCTTGGGTGCCGCCGTCGTCTGCACCCCGTTTAGGATTTCCGCGGCCCGTCCCTGGAGGCTGGCTATTAACTGTGTTGCCTCCTCCTCCGGTGACCATCTGTTGTGCTTGGCCACTGTGTCGAACTGGCGGCGGAAGACCTCGAATGTTGACGCGCCGTCATATTTCGGAGGTTTTACGCGCGCCGATGTTGTGTCGCGTCCCGGTGCGTCGGCCTTCAAATCCTTCAGTCTCCTGCCGACGACGTCCTCCACCATGGCGTTCAGGGACTTGACGCTGCTGTCGGCCTTTCCCTCCAGGTTGTTTACGCGGTTCGCAAGGTCTTCGACGTCTTCAACCATGGCGTTCAGGGACTTTGCGTTATTGTCGGCCTTTTCCTCTAGGTCATTGAAGCGGTTCGCCAGCTCCTCGACGCGCTCGTCCACTTGGCCCATCCGCTTGCCCAGCTCCGTCAGTCATCCCTCACGCCGGCCAACTGTTCCTCAAATTTGGCGGCGAGGACCTCCATCGCCTCCTTCATTTCCGTGGCCAGACTGCCGTTCGCTGCCTTCATTTCTGTGGTCAATTTGGCCTTCATTTCTTCCATCTTCTCGGTGATGTCGTTGGCTGTCTTCATTTGTTTCAACTCTGCGGCCAGGTTGTTATTTAAAGTCTCCAGCTTCGCAGCCAGGCTGTTATTTGCCGCTTCTGTTTTTGCAGCGAGGTTTTCATTTGCCGTCTTCATTTCCGAGGTCAGTTCAGCCTTCATTTCCATCATCTTCTCCAAAATATTTTCCAATGCCGCGTCCATGGTTGTAATGTTCGGTGATGTTGTTGCCCCGCTTCCTGACACCAGTGTGACATTGTGGGTTCGTGAAATGAAAAGTCCAATTACACAACTCAAAAGTGTTCTTTATTTCCACCGACTTACAATTGAACACTTGCCAATTACACAGGATTACGATTACGATTACGATTACGATTCACCAGTTCGTCCGTCGCAGTTTCACTTGCACTCAAAATTACATACAATACTCCGATGCTCGTACACAGTCTTCTCGTCGTACACTAGCACTGCACTCTTAAACTGCTCGCCAAGAACTCTGACTCTGACTCACTCCTCTTGCACGACGTGTTGCTTATATAGGGTCAGCTTGCCGATCAGGAAGGTTCTCGATTAGATGAAATATCCCGTAAGATCGAGAACACAGCTGGAACAGAAAGAGACGACGCAGTGAAGTTTTCTTCTCCCAGCTACAACTCCGTAACGCTATAAGACAAACGAGGGGGCGGAGAGAACGCCGACTGTCTCCTGTTTGCCCGCTCAAAAGGGTGTTCCGACGTTCGGGTGACAATATAGCTTCATAACCGCACACTCCGCTTTCCTAAAGTGTATATGATTTTCAATTGTTTTATCAATATAGGCTCATTTAGTTCCTTTGGTCGTTTCCTTTAAATTTTCAGGCGCACAATTCTTTCATAAACTGTATACAATGTTCAATTGCTTCAATTATATAGGCTCGATTATTTGCTTTGCTGAATTCTTTAAGTTCTCAGCCGCATCTCCCTTTCCTAAACTGTATACGATTTTCAATTGTTTCATCTGCTTAAGATCATTTAATTTCTTTGGTCAATACTTCAATTTCTCAGCCGCACCACTCTTTCCTAAACTGTATACGATTTTCAAATTGTTTCATCTATATAGGCACATTTAATTTTCTTGGTCAATTCTTGAAGTTCTCAGACACAAACTTCTCTTTCCTAAACCATATAAGATTTTTAATTTTTTCATCTATATAGTTTCATAGCCGCACACTCTTTCCTAAAGTGTACCCGATTTTCAATTGTTTTATCAATATAGGATAATTTAGTTTCTTTGGTCATTTCCTTTAAATTCTCTGGGTCACCTCGCTTTCATAAACAATTGTTTCATGTATATAGGCTCGATTATTTGCTTTGCTCAATTCTTTAAGTTTTCAGCCGCATCTCCCTTTCCTAAACTGTATACGATTTTCAATTGTTTTATCTATGTAGGCTCATTTCATTTCTTTGGTCAATAATTTAAGTTCTCAGCTGCACACTCCTCTTTCCTAAATTGAATACGATTTTCACTTGTTTCATCGATTTAGGCACATTTCATTTCAGTGGTAAATTCTTTAAGTTCTCAGCCCCAAACTCCAATTTCTTAAACTACATATGACTTTCCATTGTTTCATCTGTATAGGCTCGTAGCCGCACAATCCTCTTTCCTAAACTGTATGCGATTTTTCAATTGTTTTATCTATATAGGCTCATTTAATTTCTTTGGTCAATACTTTAATTTTTCAGACGCACCACATTTTCCCAAACTGCATACGATTTTCAATTGTTTCATCTATATGGGTACATTTAACTCTTTGGTCAATTCTTTAAGTTCTCAGCCGCATATGTCTTTGCTAAACTCTATAAGCTCTTCAATTGTTTTTTTTTTATATAGACTCATTTAATTTCTTTGGTCAATTCTTAAAGTTCTCAGCCACATTCCTGTTTCCTAAATAGTATAAAATTTGCAAAAGTTTCATCCACACAGGGTCATTCAATTTCTTTGGTCTATTTTTATTTTCTTAGCCAAACTCCTCTTTCCTAAACTGTATACGATTTTCAATTGTTTCATCTGTATAGGCTTATTTAATTTCTTTGGTGAATGCTTTAAGTTCTCAACCGTACCTCCCTTTCCTAAACTGTATACGATTTTCAATTGTTTTAACTATATAGGCTCATTTAAAGTCTTTGGGCAATTCCTTGAGTGCACAGTCGCAAACTCCTCTTTACTAAACTGTATACGAATTTCAATAGTTTTATCTATATAGTTTCATAACCGCTCACTCCCCTTTCCAAAAGTTTATACGATTTTCAATTGTTTTAACTATATAGGCTCATTTAAAGTCTTTGGGCAATTCCTTGAGTGCACAGTCGCAAACTCCTCTTTACTAAACTGTATACGAATTTCAATAGTTTTATCTATATAGTTTCATAACCGCTCACTCCCCTTTCCAAAAGTTTATACGATTTTCAATTGTTTTATTTATATAGGCTCATTTAAAGTCTTTGGGCAATTCCTTGAGTGCACAGTCGCAAACTCCTCTTTACTAAACTGTATACGAATTTCAATAGTTTTATCTATATAGTTTCATAACCGCTCACTCCCCTTTCCAAAAGTTTATACGATTTTCAATTGTTTTAACTATATAGGCTCATTTAAAGTCTTTGGGCAATTCCTTGAGTGCACAGTCGCAAACTCCTCTTTACTAAACTGTATACGAATTTCAATAGTTTTATCTATATAGTTTCATAACCGCTCACTCCCCTTTCCAAAAGTTTATACGATTTTCAATTGTTTTATTTATATAGGCTCATTTAGTTTATTTGGTCATTTCCTTTAAGTTCTCAGGCGCACCTCTCTTTCATAAACTGTATACGATTTCATAACGTTTCATCTACATAGGCTTGATTAATTACTTTGGTCAATTCTTTAAGTTCTCAGCCGCACCACGCTTTCGCAAACTGTAAACGATTTTTAATCGTTTCATCTATATAGGCTCATTTAATTTCCTTGGTTAATTCTTTAAGTTCTCACAACCAAACTCTTCTTTCGAAAACTGTATACGATTTTCAATTGTTTTATTTATATAGGCTTATTTAATTTCTTCGGTCAATTCATAAATTCTCAGTCGCAACTCACTTTCCTAAACTGTATATGATTTTCAATTGTTTCATCTGTATAGGCTCATTTAATCTCTTTGGTCTTTTCTTTAAGTTCTCAGGCACAAACTCTTGTTTCCTAAACCGTATGCGATTTTCAATTGGTTTACCCATATATGCTCATTTAACTTCTTTGGTCAATTCTTCAAGCTCTCAGTCGCATTCCTCTTTCCTAAACTGTATAAGATTTTCAATTGTTTCATCTGTATAGGCACATTTAATTTCATTGGTGCATACCTTAAGTTCTCGGTAGCACCACTCTTTCCTAAACTGTATGCGATTTTCAATTGTTTTATCTATATAGGCTCATTAGTTCCTTGGTAAATTCTTTAAGTTCTCAGGCGCAAGCGCCTCTTTCCCAAACTGTATGCGATGTTCAATTGTTTTACCTATATATGCTCATTTAACTTCTTTGGTCAATTCTTAAAGTTCTCAGCCACAATCCTCTTTCCTAAACTGTATAAGATTTTCAATTGTTTCATCTATATAGGCACATTTACTTTCTTTGGTCAATTTTTTAAGTTCTCAGCCGCACCACGCTTTCCCGAACTGTATACGATTTTTAATTGTTTCACCTGTATAGGCTCATATAATTTAATTAATCAATTCTTTAAGTTCTCACGCGCTAACTCCTCTTTTCAAAACTGTATGCAATTTTCAATCGTTTTATTGATATAACTTATTTTATTTCTTTGGCAATTCTTAAATTCAGAGCCACAACACTCTTTCCTATACTTTATAAGATTTTCAATTGTTTCATCTATATAGGTTCATTTAATTCGTTTAGTCAATGTTTTAATTTCTCAGGCGCAAACTCCTCTTTCCCAAACCGTATACGATTTTCAACTGTTTTATCTATATGGGCTCATTTAATTTCCTTGGTCAATTCTCTAATTTCTCAGCCGCAAACTCATCTTTCCTAAATTGTATACGATTTTCAGTTTTTTCATTTGTATAGGCTTTTTTAATTTCTTTGATCAATACATAAATATCTCAGCTGCACCTCTCTTTCCCAAACTGTATTCGATTTTCAATTGCTTCATCTATATAGGCTCATTTAATTTCTTTGATCAATACATAAATATATCAGCCGCACCTCCCTTTCCTAAACTGTATACGATTTTCAATTGTTTCATCTATATAGGCCCCTAGACGCACACTCCTCTTTCCAAAACTGTAAACGATTTTCAATTGTTTCATCAACAGAGGCTCATTTAGTTTCTTCGGTCAATTCTTTAAGTTCTCAGACACAAGCGTCTCTTTCCTATACCATATAAGAATTTTAGTTTTTTCATCTATTTGGTTTCAAAGCCGCACACTCTTTCCTAAAGTGTATACGATTTTCAATTGTTTTATCAATATAGGATATTTTAGTTTTTTTGGTCATTTCCTTTATGTTCTCAGGCGCACCTCACGTTCATAAACTGTATACGATTTTCAATTGTTTCATATGTATAGGCTCATTCAATTTCCTTGGTCAATACTTTAAGATCTCAGCCGCAACTCTCTTTCAAAAACTGTATTCGATTTTCAATTGCTTCATCTATATACCCTCATTTAGTATCTTTGATCAATACTTAAATTTCTCAGCCGCACCTCACTTTAATAAACTGTATACTATTTTCAATTGTTTCATCGATATAGGCTCATTTATTTTCATTGGTCAATTCTTTAAATTCTCAGCCACACTCCCCTTTCCTAAACTATATACGATTTTAAATTATTTCATCTGTATAGGCTCCTAGACGCACAATCCTCTTTCCAAAGCTGTATACGATTTTCAATTGTTTCTCTATATAAGGTAATTAAATTTCTTTGGTCAATTCTTTAATTGCTCAGACACACTCGTCTGTCCTAAACGGTATACGATTTTCAATTGTTTCATCCATATAGTCACATTTAATTTCTTTAGGCAAAAATTTAATTTCTAAGCCGCACAACGCTTTCGCAAACTGTAAACGATTTTTAATTATTTCATCTATATAGGCTCATTTAAGTTCTCACAAGCAAACTCCTCTTTCGAAAACTGTATACGATTTTCAACTGTTTTATTTATATAGGCTTATTTAATCTCTTTGGTCAATTCTTAAATTCTCAGACGCACCTCCCTTTCCTAAACTGTATACGATTTTCTATTGTATCTATATAGGCTTGATTTATTACTTTGGTCAATTCTTTAAGTTCTCAGCCGCAAGCTCCTCTTTACTAAACTGAATACGATTTTTAATTGTTTTGTCTATATAGTTTCGTAACTGCAAATACCCCTTTCCTAAAGTGTATACGATTTTCAATTCTTTAATCAATATAGGCTCATTTAGTTTCTTTGGTCATTTCCTTTAAGTTCTCGGGCGCACCTCTCTTTCATAAAATGTATACGATTTTCAATTATTTCATCTATATAGGCTTGATTAATTACTTTGGTCAATTCTTAAATTCTCAGCCGTACCACTCTTTCCTAAACTGTATACGATTTTCAATTGTATTATCTATAAATGTTTATTTAATTTCTTCGGTCAGTTCTTTAAGTACTCAGCTGCACCTTTCTTTCCTAAACTGTATACGTGTTTCAATTGTTTTTTCTATATAGGGTCATTTACTTTCCATGGTCAATTCTTTAAGTCCTCACGCGCAAACTCCGGTTTCCGAAACTGTATACGATTTTCAATTGCTTTATTTAAATAGGCTTATTAAATTCTTTGGTCAATTCCTAAATTTGCAGCCGCAACTCTCTTTCCTAAACTGTATAAGATTTTCAATTATTTCATCTATATAGGCTCATTTAATCTATTTGGTCAATTCTTTAAGTTCTCAGGCGCAAACTCCTCTTTCCTAAATTGTATCCGATTTTCAATTGTTTTTACTATATAGGCACATTTTAAATTTTTTGGCAATTCTTTATGTTCTCATCTGCAAGCTCCTCTTTCCTAAGCTGTATAAGATTTTCAATTGTTTTATCTATAAATGTTCATTTAATTTTTTGGTCAATGTTTTAAGTTCTCAGCCAAACTCCTCTTTTCTAAACTGTATACGATTACCAAATGTTTCATATGTATAGTCTCATTTAATTTCTTTGGTCAATACTTTAAGATCTCTGCCGCACCTCTCTTTCAAGAACTGTATTCGATTTTCAATTGCTTCATCAATATAGCCTCATTTAGTTTCTTTGATCAATACTTAAATTTCTCAGCCGCACCTCACTTTAATAAACTGTATACTATTTTTAATTGTTTCATCAATATAGGCCCATTTAGTTTCATTGGTCAATTCTTTAAATTCTCAGTCACACTCCCCTTTCCTAAACTGTATAGGATTTTCAATTGTTTCATCTGTTTAAGGTCATTTAATTTCTTTGATCAATACTTTAATTTCTTAGCCGCACCACTCTTTCCTAAACTGTATACGATTTTGAACTTTTTTCATCTATATAGTTTCATAGCCGCACACTCTATCCTAAAGTGTATACAGTTTTCAAATGTTTTTCAATATAGGATAATTTAGTTTCTCTGGTCATTTTCTTTATGTTCTCAGGCGCACCTCGCTTTCAAAAACAGTGTACCATTTTGAAATTTTTTCATGTATATAGGCTGGATTAATAGCTTTAGTCAATTCTTTAAGTCCTCAGCCGCACTTCTCTTTCCTACACTGTATTCGATTTTCAATTGTTTCATCGATCTAGGCAGATTTCATTTCTATGGTCAATTCTTTATGTTCTCGGCCACAAAATCCACTCTCTTAAACTATATACGATTTTCAATTGTTTCATCTGTATAGGCTCATAGCCGCACTATCCCTCTTTCCTAAAGTGTATACGATTTTCAATTGTTTTATCAATATAGGCTCATTTAGTTTCTTTGGTAATCTCCTTTAAGTTCTCAGCCGCACCTCTCTTTCCTAAACTGTATACGATTTTCAAATGCTTTATCTATAAATGTTCATTTAATTTCTTTAGTCAATTGTTTAAGTTCTCAGCCGCAGCTCTTTTACCTAAACTCTATTCGATTTTCAATTGTTTTATCTATATAGGCTCATTTAATTTCCTTGGTAAATTGTTTAGGTTCTCAGGCACAAACTCCTGTTTCCCAAACTGCATACGATTTTCAATTATTTTATTTATATAAGCACATTTAACTTCTTTGTACAATTCTTAAATTTCTCAGCCACATTCCTCTTTCCTAAACTGTATAAGAATTTCAATTGTTTCATCTATATAGGGTAAGTTAGTTTCTTTGGTAAATTCTTTAATTTCTCAGCCACGCTCGTATTTCCTAAACTGTATACGTTTTTCAATTGTTTCATCCATAGAGGCACTTTTAATTTCTTAAGTCAAAAATTTAATTTCTCAGCCGCACCAAGCTTTCGCAAACTGTAAAAGATTTTTAATTGTTTCATCTATATAGGCTCATTTAATTTCCTTGGTCAATTCTTTTATTTCTCACAAGCAAACTCCTCTTTCGAAAACTGTAAACGATTTTCAATTGTTTTATTTATATAGGCTTATTTAATCTCTTTGGTCAATTCTTAAATTCTCAGCCGCAACTCTCTTTCCTAAACTGTATAAGATTTTCAATTGTTTCATCTATATTGGTTCATTTAATTTCTTTGGTCAATGTTTTAAGTTCTCAGCCTAACTCCTCTTTCCTAAACCGTATACGATTATCAATTGTTTCATCTGTATGGGTTCATTTAATTTCTTTGGTCAATACTTGAAGTTCTCAGCCGCACCTACCGTTCCTAAACTATATACGATTTTCTATTGTTTTATCTGAAGAGGCTCTTTTAAATTCTTTGGGCAATTCTTTGAGTTCTCAGCCGCAAGCTCCTCTTTACTAAACTGTATACGATTTTCAATTATTTTATCTATATATTTTAAACACCGCACACTCCCGTTTCCTAAATTGTATACGATTTTCCATTCTTTTATCAATATAGTCCAATTTAGTTTCTTTGGTAATCTCCTTAAAGGTCTCAGGCGCACATCTCTTACATAAACTGTATGCGATGTTCAATTGTTTTATCTATATAGGCTCATTTAATTCTTTGGTTAATTCTTTAAGTTCTCAGAAAAATTTCTCTTTCATAAACCGTATAAGATTTTCAATTGTTTCATCTATATAGGCACATTTACTTTCTTCGGTCCATTTTTTAAGTTCGCAGCCGCACCACGCTTTCTCAAACTGTATACAATTTTCAATTGTTTCACCTATATAGGCTCATTTAATTTCCTTGGTCAGTTCTTTAAGTTCTCACGCGCAAACTCCTCTTTGCAAAACTGTATACGATTTTCAATTCTTTTATTTATATAGGCTTATTTAATTTCTTTGGTCAATTCTTAAATTCTCAGCAGCAACTATCTTTCCTAAACTTTATACATTTTCAATTGTTTTATCTATATAGTTTCATAACCGCACACTCCCCTTTCCTAAAGTGTATACGATTTTCAATTATTTTATCAATATAGGCTGATTTAGTTTCTTTGGTCATTTCCTTTAAGTGCTCAAGCGCACCTCCCTTTCATAAACTGTATACGATTTTCAATTGTTTCATCTCTGTATGACTTACTATTTACTTTAGTCAATTCTTTAAGTTCTCAGCCGCACCTCTCTTTCCTAAACTGTATACGATTTTCAATTGTTTTATCTATAAATGTTAATTTAATTTCTTTGGTCAATTCTTTAAGTTCTCAGCTGCAGCTACATTTCCTAAATGCTATACGATTTTAATTGTTTTATTTATATAGGCTCATTTAATTCTTTGGTCAATTCTTAAATTCTCAGCCGCAACTCAGTTTTATAAACTGTATAAGATTTTCAATAGTTTCATCTATAAAGGGTCATTTAATTTCTTTGGTCAATGTTTTAATTTCTCAGCCGTTCCTCTCTTTCTTAACTGTATACGATTTTTAATTGTTTTATCTATATAGGCTCATTAGTTTCCTTGGTAAACTCTTTAAGTTATCAGGCGCAAGCTCCTCTTCCCCAAACTGTATGCGATTTTCAATTGTTTAATCTATATAGGCTGTTTTAATTCTTTGGTCAATTCTTTAAGTTCTCAGCCACATTTCTCTTTCATAAACTGTATAAGATTTTCAATTGTGTCATCTATATAGGCACATTTACTTTATTTGATCCATTTTTTAAGTTCGTAGCCCAACCACTCTTTCCCAAACTGTATACGATTTTCAATTGTTTCACCTCTATAGGCTCATTTAGTTTCCTTGGTCAGTTCTTGTAGTTCTCGCGCGCAAACTCCTCTTTCTAAAACTGCCTACGATTTTCTATTGTTTTATTTATATAGGCTTATTTAATTACCTTGGTCAATTCTTAAATTCTCAGCCGCAACTCTCTTTCCTAAACTGTATAAGATTTTCAATTGTTTCATCTATATATAAGTTCATTTAATTTCTTTGGTCAATGTTTTAATTTCTCAGCCAAACTCCTCGTTCCTAAACTGTATACGATTTCAATTGTTTTATCTATATGCTTTCATAACCGCACACTCCCCTTTCCTAAAGTGTATACGATTTTCAATTGTTTTATTAATATAGGCTTATTGGTTTCAATGGTCTTAAGTTCTCATGCGCACTTCCCTTTCATAAACTGTATACGATTTTGAATTGTTACATCTATATAGGCTTGATTAATTACTTTGGCAAATTGTTTAAGTTCTCAGCCGCTTTTCTCTTTCTTAACTGTATACGATTTTCAATTGTTTTACATATAAATGTTCATTTAATTTCTTTGGTCAATTCTTTAGGTTCTCAGCTGCAGCTGTCTTTCCTAAACGTTATACGATTTTCAATTGTTTTATCTTTATAGACTCATTTAATTTCCTTGGTCAATTCTTTAAGTTCTCAGGCGCAAACTCCTGTTTCCTAAACTGTATACGTTTTTCAAATGTTTTATTTATATGGGCTTATTTAATTTCTTTGGTCAATTCTTAAATGCTCAGCCGCAACTCTGTTTTATAAATTGTATAAGATTTTCAACAGTTTCATCTATATAGGGTCATTTAATTTATCTGGTCAATGTTTTAAGTTCTCAGCCAAACTCCTGTTTACTAAACTATATACGATTTTCAATTGTTTTAAGTATATAGGCTCATTTAAACTCTTTAGGCATTTCTATGAGTTCTCAGCCGCGAGCTCCTCTTTACTAAACTGAATGCGATTCTCAATCGTTTTATCTATAAATGTTCATTTAATTTCTTTGGTCAATTCTTTAAGTTCTCAGCTGCAGCTCTCTTTCCTAAACGCTATAAGATTTTCAATTGTTTTTATCTATATAGGCTCACTTAATTTCCTTGGCCAATTCTTTAATTTCTCAGGCGCAAACTCCTGTTTCCTAAACTGTATACGATTCGCAATGGTTTAATTATTTAGGCTTATTTAATTTCTTTGGTCAACTCTTAAATACTCAGCCGCAACCCTCTTTCCTAAACTGTATAAGATTTTCAATTGTTTGATCTATATAGGGCCATTTAATTTCTTTAATCAATGTTTTAAGTTCTCAGCCAAACTCCTGTTTCCTAAACTGTATACGATTTACAATTGTTTAAAGTATATAGGCTCATTTAAATTCTTTGGGTATTTCTATGAGTTCTCAGCCGCGAGCTCCTGTTTATTAAACTGAATGCGATTTTCAATTGCTTTATCTACATAGTTTAATAACCGCACACTCCCCTTTCCTAAAGTGTATACGATTTTCAATTGTTTTATCAATATAGGCTCATTTAGTTTCTTTGGTCATTTCCTTTAAGTTCTCAGGCGCACCTCTCTTTCCTAAACTGTATAAGATTTTTAATTGTTTCATCTATATAGGTTCGGTTTATTTCTTTGGTCAATGTTTTAATTTCTCAGCCAAACTCCTCTTTCCTAAACCTAATACGATTTTCAATTGTTTTTTCTATATAGTTTCATAACCGCACACTCCCCTTTCCTAAGGTGTATACGATTTTCAATTGTTTTATCAATATAGGCTCATTCAGTTTCTTTGTTCATTTCCATTAAGTGCTCAGACGCACCTCTCTTTCATAAACTGTATACGATTTTCAATTGTTTCATCTCTATATGCTTTACTAATTACTTTGGTCAATTCTTTAATTTCTCAGCCGCACCTCTCTTTCCTAAACTGTATACGATTTTCAATTGTTTTATCTATAAATGTTCATTTAATTTCTTTGGTCAATTCTTTAAGTTCTCAGCTGCAGCTATCTTTCCTAAACGCTATACGATTTTCAATTGTTTTATTTATATAGGCTCATTTAATTCTTTGGTAAATTCTTAAATTCTCAGCCGCAACTCTGTTTTATAAACTGTATAAGATTTTCAATAGTCTCATCTATATAGGGTCATTTAATTTCTTTGGTCAATGTTTTAAGTTCTCAGACGTACCTCCCTTTCCTGAACTGTATACGATTTTCAATAGTTTTATCTATATAGGCTCATTAGTTTCCTGGGTAAATTCTTTAAGCTCTCAGGCGCAAGTTCCTCTTTCCCAAACTGTATGCGATTTTCAATTGTTTAATCTATATATGCTCATTTAATTCTTTGGTCAATTCTTTAAGTTCTCAGCCTCATTTCTCTTTCATAAACTGTATAAGATTTTCAATTGTGTCATCCATATAGGCACATTTACTTTCTTTGATCCATTTTTTAAGTTCGCAGCCGCACCACGCTTTCCCAAACTGTATACGATTTTCAATTGTTTCACCTCTATAGGCTCATTTAGTTTCCTTGGTCAGTTCTTGTAGTTCTCACGCGCAAACTCCTCTTTCTAAAACTGTCTACGATTTTCAATTGTTTTATTTATATAGGCTTATTTAATTTCTTTGGTCACTTCTTAAATTCTCAGCCGCAACTCTCTTTCCTAAACTGTATAAGATTTTCAATTGTTTCATCTATATATAAGTTCATTTAATTTCTTTAGTCACTTCTGAAATTCTCAGAAGACACCTCCTTTCCTAAACTGTATAAGGTTTGCAATTGTTTCATCTATGTAGGTTCATTCAATTACTATGGTCAATGCTTTAAGTTCTCAGTCAAGCTCCTGTTTCCTAAACTGTAAACGATTTTCAATTGTTTTATCTATGTAGTTTCATAACCGCACACTCCCCTTTCCTAAGGTGTATACGATTTTCAATTGCTTTATCAATATAGGCTCAGTTAGTTTCTTTGGTCATTTCCTTTAAGTTCTCAGGCGCACCTCTCTTTCATAAACTGTATACGATTTTCAATTGCTTTTTTCTATAAATGTTCATTTATTTTCCTTGGTCAGATCTTTAATTTCTCAGGCACAACTCTGTTTTATAAACTGTATAAGATTTTCAATAGTTTCATCTATATGGGGTCATTTAATTTTTTTGGTCTATGATTTAAGTTCTCAGCCGTACCTCCCTATCCTAAAGTGAATACGATTTTCAATTGTTTTATGTATATAGTTTCATAACCGCACACCCCCTATCCTAAAGTGTATACGATTTTCAATTGTTTTATCTATATAGGCTCATTTAGTTTCTTTGGACATTTCCTTTAAGTTCTCAGGCGCACATCTCTTTCATAAACTGTATATGATTTTCAATTGTTTCATCTACATAGGCTTGACTAATTTTTTTGGTCAATTCCTAAGTTCTCCGCCGCACCTTTCTTTCCTTAACTGTATAGGATTTTCAATATTTTTAGCTATAAATGTTGATTTAATTTCTTTGTTCAATTCTTTAAGTTGGCAGCCGCACCTCTCCTTCCTAAACGGTATACGTTTTTCAATTGTTTAATCTATATACGCTCATTTAATTTCCTTGGTCAATTCTTAAATTTCTCAGGCATAAACTCCTGCTTCCCAAAATGTATACGATTTTCAATTGTTGCATCTGTATAGGCTCATTTAATTTTTTTGGTGAGTACCTTAAGTTTTCGGTAGCGCCACTCGTTCCTAAACTGTATAAGGTTTTCAATAGTTTCATCTATATAGGCTTATTTAATTTCTCTGCTCAATGTTTTAATTTCTCAACCAAACTCCTCTTTCCCAAACTGTATACGATTTTCAATTGTTTTATCTATATAGTTTCATTACCGCACACTCCTCTTTCCTAAAGTGTATAAGATTTTCAATTGTTTTATCAATATAGGCTCATTTATTTTCTTTGGTCATTTCCTTTAAGTTCTCAGGCAAACCTCTCTTTCAAAAACTGTATACGATTTTCAATTGTTTCATCTATATAGGCTTGATGAATTGCTTTGGTAAATTCCTTAAGTTCCCACCAGCACTACTTTTTCCTAAACTGCACACGATTTTCGATTGTTTTATATATAAATGTTCATTTAATTTCTTTGGTCAATTGTTTAGGTTTTCAGACGCACCACTGTTTCCTAAACTGTATTCGATTTTCAATTGTCTCATCGATATGGGCACCTTTAGCTCCTTGGTCAATTCTTTAAGTTCTCAGCCGAATCTCCCTTTTCTAAACTGTATAGGATCTGCAATTAGTTTACCTATATAGGCTCATTTATTTCCTTTGGGAAATTCTTTGAATTTTTAACCGCAAGCTCCCCTTTACTAAACTGTATGCGTTTTTCAATTGTTTTATCTATATAGTTTCATAATCGCAAACTCCCCTTTCCTAAAGTGTATACGATTTTCAACTGTTCTATCAATATAGGCTCATTTAGTTTCTTTGGTCATTTCCTTTAAGTGCTCAGGCGCACCTCTCTTTCATAAACTGTATACGATTTTCAATTGTTTCATCTCTGTATGCTTTACTAATTTCTCTGGTCAAATCTTTAAGTTCTCAGCCGCACCACTTTTTCCTAAACTGAATACGATTTTCAATTGTTTTATCTATAAATGTTCATTTAATTTCTTTGGTCAATTCTTTAAGTTCTCAGCCGCAGCTCTTTTTCCTGAACTCTATTCGATTTTCAATTGATTTTTCTATATAGGCTCATTTAATTTCCTTGGTAAATTGTTTAGGTTCTCATGCACAAACTCCTGTTTCCCAAACTGCATACGATTTCTAATTGTTTTATTTATATAGGCACATTTAACTTCTTTGGTAAATTCTTAAGTTTCTCAGCCACATTCCTCTTTCCTAAACTGTATAAGAATTTCAATTTTTATCGATATAGGGTAATTTAGTTTCTTTGGTCAATTATTTAATTTCTCAACCACGCTCGTTTTTCCTAAACTGTATACGATTTTCAATTGTTTCATCCATATAGGCACTTTTAATTTCTTTAGTCAAAAATTTAATTTCTCAGCATCACCACGCTTTCGCAAACTGTAAAAGATTTTTAATTGTTTCATCTATACAGGCTCATTTAATTTCCTTGGTCAATTCTTTGAGTTCTCAGCCGCAAGCTCCTCTTTACTAAACTGTATACGATTTTCAATTATTTTATCTATATATTTTAATGACCGCACACTCCCGTTTCCTAAATTGTATACGATTTCCCATTCTTTTATCAATATAAGCTCATTTATTTTCTTTGGTAATCTCCTTTAAGTTCTCAGGCGCACATCTCTTACATAAACTGTATGCGATGATCAATTGTTTTATCTACATAGGCTCATTTAATTCTTTGGTTAATTCTTTAAGTTCGCAGAAAAATTTCTCTTTCATAAACCGTATAAGATTTTCAATTGTTTCATCTATATACGCACATTTACTTTCTTTGTTCCATTTTTTAAGTTCGCAGCCGCACCACGCTTTCCCAAACTGTGTACAATTTTCAATTGTTTCACCTATATAGGCTCATTTAATTTCCTTGGTTACTTATTTAAGTTATCACGCGTAAACTCCTCTTTCCAAAACTGTATACGATTTTCAATTATCTTATTTAGATAGGCTTATTTAATTTCTTTGGTCAATTCTTAAATTCTCAGCATCAACTCTCTTTCCTAAACTGTATACATTTTCAATTGTTTTATCTATATAGTTTCATAACCGCACACTCCCCTTTCCTAAAGTGTATACGATTTTCAATTATTTTATCAATATAGGCTGATTTAGTTTCTTTGGTCATTTCCTTTAAGTGCTCAGGCGCACCTCCCTTTCATAAACTGTATACGATGTTCAATTGTTTCATCTCTGTATGCTTTACTATTTACTTTAGTCAATTTAAGTTCTCATCCGCACCTCTCTTTCCTAAACTGTATACGATATTCAATTGTTTTATGTATAAATGTTAATTTAATTTCTTTGGTCAATTCTTTAAGTTCCCAGCTGCAGCTACATTTCCTAAACGCTATACGATTTTCAATTGTATTATTTATATAGGCTCATTTAATTCTTTGGTCAATTCTTAAATTCTCAGCCGCAACTCAGTTTTAAAAACTGTATAAGATTTCAATAGTTTCATCTATTAAGGGTCATTTAATTTCTTTGGTCAATGTTTTAATTTCTCAGCCGTACCTCCCTTTCCTGAAATGTATACGATTTTCAATTGTTTTATCTATATAGACTCATTAGTTTCCTTGGTAAACTCCTTAAGTTCTCAGGCGCAAGCTCCTCTTCCCCAAACTGTATGCGATTTTCAATTGTTTAATCTATATAGGCTGTTTTAATTCCTTGGTCAATTCTTTAAGTTCTCAGCCACATTTCTCTTTCATAAACTGTATAAGATTTTCAATTGTGTCATCTATATAGGCACATTTACCATCTTTGATCCATTTTTTAAGTTCGCGGCCGAACCACTCTTTCCCAAACTGTATACGATTTTCAATTGTTTCACCTCTATAGGCTCATTTAGTTTCCTTGGTCAGTTCTTGTAGTTCTCACGCGCAAACTCCTCTTTCTAAAACTGTCTACGATTTTCTATTGTTTTATTTATATAGGCTTATTTAATTTCTTTGGGCAATTCTTAAATTCTCAGCCGCAACTCTCTTTCCTAAACTGTATAAGATTTTCAATTGTTTCATCTATATATAAGTTCATTTAATTTCTTTGGTCAATGTTTTAATTTCTCAGCCAAACTCCTCTTTCCTAAACTGTATACGATATATTTTGTTTTATCTATATGGTTTCATAACCGCACACTCCCCTTTCCTAAAGTGTATACGATTTTCAATTGTTTTATTAATATAGGCTTATTGGTTTCTTTGGTCTTAAGTTCTCAGGCGCACCTCCCTTTCATAAACTGTATACGATTTTCAATTGTTACATCTATATAGGCTTGATTAATTACTTTGGCAAATTGTTTAAGTTCTCAGCCGCTTTTCTCTTTCTTAACTGTATACGATTTTCAATTGTTTTATATATAAATGTTCATTTAATTTCTTTGGTCAATTCTTTAGGTTCTCAGCTGCAGCTGTCTTTCCTAAACGTTATATGATTTTCAATTGTTTTATCTATATAGACTCATTTAATTTCCTTGGTCAATTCTTTAAGTTCTCAGGCGCAAACTCCTGTTTCCTAAACTGTATACGATTTTCAAATGTATTATTTATATAGGCTTATTTAATTTCTTTGGTCAACTCTTAAATTCTCAGCCGCAACCCTCTTTCCTAAACTGTATAAGATTTTCAATTGTTTGATCTATATAGGGCCATTTAATTTCTTTGGTCAAGTTTTAAGTTCTCAGCCAAACTCCTGTTTACTAAACTATATACGATTTTCAATTGTTTTAAGTATATAGACTCATTTAAACTCTTTAGGCATTTCTATGAGTTCTCAGCCGCGAGCTCCTCTTTACTAAACTGAATGCGATTCTCAATCGTTTTATCTATAAATGTTCATTTAATTTCTTTGGTCAATTCTTTAAGTTCTCAGCTGCAGCTCTCTTTCATAAACGCTATAAGATTTTCAATTGTTTTATCTATATAGGCTCATTTAATTTCCTTGGCCAATTCTTTAATTTCTCAGGCGCAAACTCCTGTTTCCTAAACTGTATACGATTCGCAATCGTTTAATCATATAGGCTTATTTAATTTCTTTGGTCAACTCTTAAATTCTCAGCCGCAACCCTCTTTCCTAAACTGTATAAGATTTTCAATTGTTTGATCTATATTGGGCCATTTAATTTCTTTGGTCAATGTTTTAAGTTCTCAGCCAAACTCCTGTTTCCTAAACTGTATACGATTTTCAATTGTTTTATCAATATAGGCTCATTTAGTTTCTTTGGTCATTTCCTTTAAGTTCTCAGCCGCAACTCTCTTTCCTAAACTGTATAAGATTTTTAATTGTTTCATCTATATAGGTTCGGTTAATTTCTTTGGTCAATGTTTTAATTTCTCTGCCAAACTCCTCTTTCCTAAACCTAATAAGATTTTCAATTGTTTTTTCTATATAGTTTCATAACCGCACACTCCCCTTTCCTAAGGAGTATACGATTTTCAATTGTTTTATCAATATATGCTCATTCAGTTTCTTTGATCATTTCCTTTAAGTTCTCAGCCGCACCTCTCCTTCCTAAACTGTATACGATTTTCAAATGTTTTATCTATAAATGTTCATTTAATTTCTTTAGTCAATTCTTTAAGTTCTCAGCCGCAGCTCTTTTTCCTAAACTCTATTCGATTTTCAATTGTTTTATCTATATAGGCTCATTTAAGTTCCTTGGTAAATTGTTTAGGTTCTCAGGCACAAACTCCTGTTTCACAAACTGCATACGATTTTCAATTATTTTATTTATATAGGCACATTTAACTTCTTTGTACAATTCTTAAATTTCTCAGCCACATTCCTCTTTCCTAAACTGTATAAGAATTTCAATTGTTTCATCTATATAGGGTTAATTTAGTTTCTTTGGTAAATTCTTTAATTTCTCAGCCACTCTCGTTTGTCCTAAACTGTATATGTTTTTCAATTGTTTCATCCATAGAGGCACTTTTAATTTCTTTAGTCAAAAATTTAATTTCCCAGCCGCACCACGCTTTCGCAAATTGTAAAAGATTTTTAATTGTTTCATCTATATAGGCTCATTTAATTTCCTTGGTTAATTCTTTTATTTCTCACAAGCAAACTCCTCTTTCGAAAACTGTATACGATTTTCAATCGTTTTATTTATATAGGCTTATTTAATTTCTTTGGTCAATTCTTAAATTCTCAGCCGCAACTCTCTTTCCTAAACTGTATAAGAATTTCAATTGTTTCATCTATATTGGTTCATTTAATTCCTTTTGTCAATGTTTTAAGTTCTCAGCCTAACTCCTCTTTCCTAAACTGTATACGATTATCAATTGTTTCATCTGTATGGGTTCATTTAATCTCTTTGGTCAATACTTGAAGTTCTCAGCCGCACCTACCGTTCCTAAACTATATACGATTTTCTATTGTTTTATCTGAAGAGGCTCTTTTAATTTCTTTGGGTAATTCTTTGAGTTCTCAGCCGCAAGTTCCTCTTTACTAAACTGTATACGATTTTCAATTATTTTATCTATATATTTTAATGACCGCACGCTCCCGTTTCCTAAATTGTAAACGATTTTCCATTCTTTTATCAATATAGGCCCATTTAGTTTCTTTGGTGATCTCCTTAAAGTTCTCAGGCGCACATCTCTTACATAAACTGTATGCGATGTTCAATTGTTTTATCTATATAGGCCCATTTAATTCTTTGGTTAATTCTTTAAGTTCTCAGAAAAATTTCTCTTTCATAAACCGTATAAGATTTTCAATTGTTTCATCTATATAGGCACATTTACTTTCTTTGGTCCATTTTTTAAGTTCGCAGCCGCACCACGCTTTCTCAAACTGTATACAATTTTCAATTGTTTCACCTACATAGGCTCATTTAATTTCCTTGGTCAGTTCTTTAAGTTCTCACGCGCACACTCCTCTTTGCAAAACTGTATACGATTTTCAATTGTTTTATTTATATAGGCTTATCTAATTTCTTTGGTCAATTCTTAAATTCTCAGCAGCAACTCTCTTTCCTAAACTGTATACATTTTCAATTGTTTTATCAATATAGGCTGAATTAGTTTCTTTAAGTGCTCAGGCGCACCTCCCTTTCATAAACTGTATACGATTTTCAATTGTTTCATCTCTGTATGCTTTACTATTTACTTTAGTCAATTCTTTAAGTTCTCAGCCGCACCTCTCTTTCCTAAACTGTATACGATTTTCAATTGTTTTATCTATTAATGTTAATTTAATTTCTTTGGTCAATTCTTTAAGTTCTCAGCTGCAGCTACATTTCCTAAACGCTATACGATTTTCAGTTGTTTTATTTATATAGGCTCATTTAATTCTTTGGTCAATTCTTAAATTCTCAGACGCAACACAGTTTTATAAACTGTATAAGATTTTCAATAGTTTCATCTATAAGGATCATTTAATTTCTTTGGTCAATGTTTTAATTTCTCAGCCGTACGTCCCTTTCCTGAACTGTATACGATTTTCAATTGTTTTATCTATATTGGCTCATTAGTTTTCTTGGTAAACTCTTTAAGTTCTCAGGCGCAAGCTCCTCTTTCCCAAACTGTATGCGATTTTTAATTGTTTAATCTATATAGGCTGTTTTAATTCTTTGGTCAATTCTTTAAGTTCTCAGCCACATTTCTCTTTCATAAACTGTATAAGATTTTCAATTGTGTCATCTATATAGGCACATTTACTTTCTTTGATCCATTTTTTAAGTTCGCAGCCGCACCACGCTTTCCCAAACTGTATACGATTTTCAATTGTTTCACCTCTATAGGCTCATTTAGTTTCCTTGGTCAGTTCTTGTAGTTCTCACACGCAAACTCCTCTTTCTAAAACTGTCTACGATTTTCTATTGTTTTATTTATATAGGCTTATTTAATTACCTTGGTCAATTCTTAAATTCTCAGCATCAACTCTCTTTCCTAAACTGTATACATTTTCAATTGTTTTATCTATATAGTTTCATAACCGCACACTCCCCTTTCCTAAAGTGTATACGATTTTCAATTGTTTTATCAATATAGGCTCATTTAGTTTCTTTGGTCATTTCCTTTAAGTTCTCAGGCGCACCTCTCTTTCATAAACTGTATACGATTTTCATTTGTTTCATCAATATAGGCTTGATAAATTACTTTGGTCAATTCTTAAAGTTCTCACCCGCACCCCTCTTTCCTAAACTGTATACGATTTTCAATTGTTTTATTTATATAGGCTTATTTAATTTGTTTGGTCAATTCTTAAATTCTCAGCCGCAACTCTCTTTCCTAAACTGTATAAGATTTTCAATTGTTTCATCTATATAGGTTCGGTTAATTTCTTTGGTCAATGTTTTAATTTCTCAGCCAAACTCCTCTTTCCTAAACCTAATACGATTTTCAATTGTTTTTTCTATATAGTTTCAGAACCGCACACTCCCCTTTCTTAAGGTGTATACGATTTTCAATTGCTTTATCAATATAGGCTCATTCAGTTTCTTTGGTCATTTCCTTTAAGTGCTCAGAGGCACCTCTCTTTCATAAACTGTATACGATTTTCAATTGTTTCATCTCTATATGCTTTACTAATTACTTTGGTCAATTCTTTAAGTTCTCAGCCGCACCTCTCTTTCCTAAACTGTATACGATTTTCAATTGTTTTATCTATAAATGTTCATTTAATTTCTTTGATCAATTCTTTAAGTTCTCAGCTGCAGCTATCTTTCCTAAACGCTATACGATTTTCAATTGTTTTATTTATATAGGCTCATTTAATTCTTTGGTCAATTCTTAAATTCTCAGCCGCAACTCTGTTTTATAAACTGTATAAGATTTTCAATAGTCTCATCTATATAGGGCATTTAATTTCTTTGGTCAATGTTTTTAGTTCTCAGACGTACCACCCTTTCCTGAACTGTATACGATTTTCCATTGTTTTATCTATATTGGCTCATTAGTTTTCTTGGTAAACTCTTTAAGTTCTCAGGCGCAAGCTCCTCTTTCCCAAACTGTATGCGATTTTTAATTGTTTAATCTATATAGGCTGTTTTAATTCTTTGGTCAATTCTTTAAGTTCTCAGCCACATTTCTCTTTCATAAACTGTATAAGATTTTCAATTGTGTCATCTATATAGGCACATTTACTTTCTTTGATCCATTTTTTAAGTTCGCAGCCGCACCACGCTTTCCCAAACTGTATACGATTTTCAATTGTTTCACCTCTATAGGCTCATTTAGTTTCCTTGGTCAGTTCTTGTAGTTCTCACACGCAAACTCCTCTTTCTAAAACTGTCTACGATTTTCTATTGTTTTATTTATATAGGCTTATTTAATTTCTTTGGTCAATTCTTAAATTCTCAGCCGCAACTCTCTTTCCTAAACTGTATAAGGTTTTCAATTGTTTCATCTATATATAAGTTCATTTAATTTCTTTGGTCAATGTTTTAATTTCTCAGCCAATCTCCTCTTTCCTAAACTGTATACGATTTCAATTGTTTTATATATATGGTTTCATAACCGCACACTCCTCTTTCCTAAAGTGTATACGATTTTCACTTGTTTTATTAATATAGGCTTATTGGTTTCTTTGGTCTTAAGTTCTCAGGCGCACCTCCCTTTCATAAACTGTATACGATTTTCAATTGTTACATCTATATAGGCTTGATTAATTACTTTGGCAAATTGTTTAAGTTCTAAGCCGCTTTTCTCTTTCTTAACTGTATACGAATTTCAATTGTTTTATATATAAATGTTCATTTAATTTCTTTGGTCAATTCTTTAGGTTCTCAGCTGCAGCTGTCTTTCCTAAACGTTATATGATTTTCAATTGTTTTATCTATATAGACTCATTTAATTTCCTTGGTCAATTCTTTAAGTTCTCAGGCGCAAACTCCTGTTTCCTAAACTGTATACGATTTTCAAATGTTTTATTTATATAGGCTTATTTAACTTCTTTGGTCAATTCTTAAATTCTCAGCCGCAACTCTGTTTTATAAATTGTATAAGATTTTCAACAGTTTCATCTATATAGGGTCATTTAATTTCTTTGGTCAATGTTTTAAGTTCTCAGCCAAACTCCTGTTTACTAAACGATATACGATTTTCAATTGTTTTAAATATATAGGCTCATTTAAACTCTTTAGTCATTTCTATGAGTTCTCAGCCGCGAGCTCCTCTTTACTAAACTGAATGCGATTCTCAATCGTTTTATCTATAAATGTTCATTTAATTTCTTTGGTCAATTCTTTAAGTTCTCAGCTGCAGCTCTCTTTCATAAACGCTATAAGATTTTGAATTGTTTTATCTATATAGGCTCATTTAATTTCCTTGGCCAATTCTTTAATTTCTCAGGCGCAAACTCCTGTTTCCTAAACTGTATACGATTTTCAATTGTTTTATTTATATAGGCTTATTTAATTTCTTTGGTCAACTCTTAAATTCTCAGCCGCAACCCTCTTTCCTAAACTGTATAAGATTTTCAATTGTTTGATCTGTATAGGGCAATTTAATTTCCTTGGTCAATGTTTTAAGTTCTCAGCCAAACTCCTGTTTCCTAAACTGTATACGATTTAAAATTCTTTTAAGTATATAGGCTCATTTAAATTCTTTGGGTAATTCTATGTGTTCTCAGCCGCGAGCTCCTCTTTATTAAACTGAATGCGATTTTCAATTGCTTTATCTACATAGTTTAATAACCGCACACTCCCCTTTCCTAAAGTGTATACGATTTTCAATTGTTTTATCAATATAGGCTCATTTAGTTTCTTTGGTCATTTCCTTTAATTTCTCAGGCGCACCTCTCTTTCATAAACTGTATACGATTTTCATTTGTTTCATCAATATAGGCTTGATAAATTACTTTGGTCAATTCTTAAAGTTCTCACCCGCACCCCTCTTTCCTAAACTGTATACGATTTTCAATTGTTTTATTTATATAGGCTTATTTAATTTGTTTGGTCAATTCTTAAATTCTCAGCCGCAACTCTCTTTCCTAAACTGTATAAGATTTTCAATTGTTTCATCTATATAGGTTCGGTTAATTTCTTTGGTCAATGTTTTAATTTCTCAGCCAAACTCCTCTTTCCTAAACCTAATACGATTTTCAATTGTTTTTTCTATATAGTTTCAGAACCGCACACTCCCCTTTCTTAAGGTGTATACGATTTTCAATTGCTTTATCAATATAGGCTCATTCAGTTTCTTTGGTCATTTCCTTTAAGTGCTCAGAGGCACCTCTCTTTCATAAACTGTATACGATTTTCAATTGTTTCATCTCTATATGCTTTACTAATTTCTTTGGTCAATTCTTTAAGTTCTCAGCCGCACCTCTCTTTCCTAAACTGTATACGATTTTCAATTGTTTTATCTATAAATGTTCATTTAATTTCTTTGATCAATTCTTTAAGTTCTCAGCTGCAGCTATCTTTCCTAAACGCTATACGATTTTCAATTGTTTTATTTATATAGGCTCATTTAATTCTTTGGTCAATTCTTAAATTCTCAGCCGCAACTCTGTTTTATAAACTGTATAAGATTTTCAATAGTCTCATCTATATAGGGTCATTTAATTTCTTTGGTCAATGTTTTTAGTTCTCAGACGTACCACCCTTTCCTGAACTGTATACGATTTTCAATTGTTTTATCTATATAGGCTCATTAGTTTCCTTGGTAAATTCTTTAAGTTCTCAGGCGCAAGCTCCTCTTTCCCAAACTGTATGCGATTTTCAATTGTTTATTCTATATATGCTCATTTAATTCTTTGGTCAATTCTTTAAGTTCTCAGCCTCATTTCTCTTTCATAAATTGTATAAGATTTTCAATTGTGTCATCTATATAGGCACATTTGCTTTCATTGATCAATTTTTTAAGTTCGCAGCCGCACCACGCTTTCCCAAACTGTATACGATTTTCAATTGTTTAATCTATATATGCTCATTTAATTCTTTGGTCAATTCTTTAAGTTCTCAGCCTTATTTCTCTTTCATAAATTGTATAAGATTTTCAATTGTGTCATCTATATAGGCACATTTACTTTCTTTGATCCATTTTGTAATTTCGCAGCCGCAACACGCTTTCCCAAACTGTATACGATTTTCAATTGTTTCACCTCTATAGGCTCATTTAGCTTCCTTGGTCAGTTCTTGTAGTTCTCACGCGCAAACTCCTCTTTCTAAAACTGTCTACGATTTTCATTTGTTTAATTTATATAGGCTTATTTAATTTCTTTGGTCAATTCTTAAATTCACAGCCGCAACTCTCTTTCCTAAACTGTATAAGATTTTCAATTGTTTCATCTATATATAAGTTCATTTAATTTCTTTGGTCAATGTTTTAATTTCTCAGCCAAACTCCTCTTTCCTAAAGTGTATACGATTTTCAATTGTTTTATCTATATGGTTTCATAACCGCACACTCCCCTTTCCTAAAGTGTATACAATTTTCAGTTGTTTTATCAATATAGGCTTATTGGTTTCTTTGGTCTTAAGTTCTCAGGCGCACCTCTCTTTCATAAACTGTATACGATTTTCAATTGTTACATATAAATGGGCTTCATTAATTACTTTGGCAAATTGTTTAAGTTCTCAGCATTGTTCTCTTTCTTAACTGTATAGGATTTCAATTGTTTTATATATAAATGTTCGTTTAATTTCTTTGGTCAATTCTTTAGGTTCTCAGCTGCAGCTGTCTTTCCTAAACGCTATATGTTTTTCAATTGTTTTATCTATATAGACTCATTTAATTTCCTTGATCAATTCTTTAAGTTCTCAGGCGCAAACTCCTGTTTCCTAAACTGTATACGATTTTCAAATGTTTTATTTTATAGGCTTATTTAATTTCTTTGGTCAATTCTTAAATTCTCAGCCATAACCCTGTTTTATAAATTGTATAAGATTTTCAACAGTTTCATCTATATAGGGTCATTTAATTTCTTTGGTCAATGTTTTAAGTTCTCAGCCAAACTCCTGCTTACTGAACTATATACGATTTTCAATTGTTTTAAGTATATAGGCTCAATTAAACTCTTTGGGTATTTCTATGAGTTCTCAGCCGCGAGCTCCTCTTTACTAAACTAATTGCGATTTTCAATTGTTTTATCTACATAGTTTAATAACCGCACACTCCCCTTTCCTAAATTGTATACGATTTTCAATTGTTTTATCAAAATAGGCTCATTTAGTTTCTTTGGTCATTTCCTTTAAGCTCTCAGGCGCACCTCTCTTTCATAAACTGTATACGATTTTCATTTGTTTCATCTATATACGCTTGATTAATTACTTTGGTCAATTCTTTAAGTTCTCAGCGCACCCCTCTTTCCTAAACTGGATACGATTTTCAATTGTTTTATTTATATAGGCTTATTTAATTTCTTTGGTCAATTCTTAAATTCTCAGCCGCAACTCTCTTTCCTAAACTGTATAAGATTTTCAATTGTTTCATCTATATAGGTTCGGTTAATTTCTTTGGTCAATGTTTTAATTTCTCAGTCAAGCTCCTCTTTCCTAAGCTGTATACGATTTTCAATTGTTTTTTCTATATAGTTTCATAACCGCACACTCCCCTTTCCTAAAGTGTATACGATTTTCAATTGTTTTATCAATATAGGCACATTTAGTTTCTTTGGTCATTTCCTTTAAGTTCTCAGCCGCAGCTCTTTTCCATAAACTCTATTCGATTTTCAATTGTTTTATCTATAAAGGCTCATTTAAGTTCCTTGGTAAATTGTTTATGTTCTCAGGCACAAACTCCTGTTTCCCAAACTGCATACGATTTTCAATTATTTTATTTGTATAGGCACATTTAACTTCTTTGTACAATTCTTAAACTTCTCAGCCACATTCCTCTTTCCTAAACTGTATAAGAATTTCAATTGTTTCATCTATATAGGGTAATTTAGTTTCTTTAGTAAATTCTCTAATTTCTCAGCCACGCACGTTTTTCATAAACTGTATTCGTTTTTCAATTGCTTCATCCATAGAGGCACTTTTAATTTCTTTAGTCAAAAATTTAATTTCTCAGCCGCACCACGCTTTCGCAAACTGTAAAAGATTTTTAATTGTTTCATCTATATAGGCTCATTTAATTTCCTTGGTCAATTCTTTTATTTCTCACAAGCAAACTCCTCTTTCGAAAACTGTATACGATTTTCAATTGTTTTATTTATATAGGCTTATTTAATTTCTTTGGTCAATTCTTAAATTCTCAGCCGCAACTCTCTTTCCTAAACTGTATAAGATTTTCAATTGTTTCATCTATATTGGTTCATTTAATTTCTTTGGTCAATGTTTTAAGTTCTCAGCCTAACTCCTCTTTCCTAAACTGTATACGATTATCAATTGTTTCATCTGTATGGGTTCATTTAATCTATTTGGTCAATACTTGAAGTTCTCAGCCGCACCTACCGTTCCTAAACTATATACGATTTTCTATTGTTTTATCTGAAGAGGCTCTTTTAAATTCTTTGGGCAGTTCTTTGAGTTCTCAGCCGCAAGCTCCTCTTTACTAAACTGTATACGATTTTCAATTATTTTATCTATATATTTTAATGACCGCACACTCCCGTTTCCTAAATTGTATACGATTTTCCATTCTGTTATCAATAAAGGCCCATTTAGTTTCTTTGGTAATCTCCTTAAAGTTCTCAGGCGCACATCTCTTACATAAACTGTATGCGATGTTCAATTGTTTTATCTATATAGGCTCATTTAATTCTTTGGTTAATTCTTTAAGTTCTCAGAAAAATTTCTCTTTCATAAACCGTATAAGATTTTCAATTGTTTCATCTATATAGGCACATTTACTTTCTTTGGTCCATTTTTTAAGTTCGCAGCCGCACCACGCTTTCTCAAACTGTATACAATTTTCAATTGTTTCACCTATATAGGCTCATTTAATTTCCTTGGTCAGTTCTTTAAGTTCTCACGCGCAAACTCCTCTTTGCAAAACTGTATACGATTTTCAATTGTTTTATTTATATAGGCTTATTTAATTTCTTTGGTCAATTCTTAAATTCTCAGCAGCAACTCTCTTTCTTAAACTGTATACAATTTCAATTGTTTTATCAATATAGGCTGATTTAGTTTCTTTGGTCATTTCCTTTAAGTGCTCAGGCGCACCTCCCTTTCATAAACTGTATACGATTTTCAATTTTTTCATCTCTGTATGCTTTACTATTTCCTTTAGTCAATTCTTTAAGTTCTCAGCCGCACCTCTCTTTCCTAAACTGTATACGATTTTCAATTGTTTTATCGATAAATGTTAATTTAATTTCTTTGGTCAATTCTTTAAGTTCTCAGCTGCAGCTACATTTCCTAAACGCTATACGATTTTCAATTGTTTTATTTATATAGGCTCATTTAATTCTTTGGTCAATTCTTAAATTCTCAGCCGCAACTCAGTTTTATAAACTGTATAAGATTTCAATAGTTTCATCCATAAAGGGTCATTTAATTTCTTTGGTCAATGTTTTAATTTCTCAGCCGTACCTCCCTTTCCTGAACTGTATACGATTTTCAATTGTTTTATCTATATAGGCTAATTAGTTTTCTTGGTAAACTCTTTAAGTTCTCAGGCGCAAGCTCCTCTTTCCCAAACTGTATGCGATTTTCAATTGTTTAATCTATATAGGCTGTTTTAATTCTTTGGTCAATTCTTTACGTTCTCAGCCACATTTCTCTTTCATAAACTTTATAAGATTTTCAATTGTGTCATCTATATAGGCACATTTACTTTCTTTGATACATTTTGTAATTTCGCAGCCGCAACACGCTTTCCCAAACTGTATACGATTTTCAATTGTTTCACCTCTATAGGCTCATTTAGTTTCCTTGGTCAGTTCTTGTAGTTCTCACGCGCAAACTCCTCTTTCTAAAACTGTCTACGATTTTCTATTGTTTTATTTATATAGGCTTATTTAATTTCTTTGGTCAATTCTTAAATTCTCAGCCGCAACTCTCTTTCCTACACTGTATAAGATTTTCAATTGTTTCATCTATATATAAGTTCATTTAATTTCTATGGTCAATGTTTTAATTTCTCAGCCAAACTCCTCTTTCCTAAACTGTATACGATTTCAATTGTTTTATCTATATGGTTTCATAACCGCACACTCCTCTTTCCTAAAGTGTATACGATTTTCAATTGTTTTATTAATACAGGCTTATTGGTTTCTTTGGTCTCAAGTTCTCAGGCGCACCTCCCTTTCATAAACTGTATACGATTTTCAATTGTTACATCTATATCGGCTTGATTAATTACTTTGGCAAATTGTTTAAGTTCTCAGCCGCTTTTCTCTTTCTTAACTGTATACGATTTTCAATTGTTTTATATATAAATGTTCATTTAATTTCTTTGGTCAATACTTTAGGTTCTCAGCTGCAGCTGTCTTTCCTAAACGTTATATGATTTTCAATTGTTTTATCTATATAGACTCATTTAATTTCCTTGGTCAATTCTTTAAGTTCTCAGGCGCAAACTTCTGTTTCCTAAACTGTATAAGATTTTCAAATGTTTTATTTATATAGGCTTATTTAATTTCTTTGGTCAATTCTAAAATTCTCAGCTGCAACTCTGTTTTATAAATTGTATAAGATTTTCAACAGTTTCACATATATAGGGTCATTTAATTTCTTTGGTCAATGTTTTAAGTTCTCAGCCAAACTCCTGTTTACTAAACGATATACGATTTTTAATTGTTTTAAATATATAGGCTCATTTAAACCCTTTAGGCATTTTTATGAGTTCTCAACCGCGAGCTCCTCTTTACTAAACTGAATGCGATTCTCAATCGTTTTATCTATAAATGTTCATTTAATTTCTTTGGTCAATTCTTTAAGTTCTCAGCTGCAGCTCTCTTTCCTAAACGCTATGAGATTTTCAATTGTTTTATCTATATAGGCTCATTTAATTTCCTTGGCCAATTCTTTAATTTCTCAGGCGCAAACTCCTGTTTCCTAAACTGTATACGATTCGCAATGGTTTAATTATATAGGCTTATTTAATTTCTTTGGTCAACTCTTAAATTCTCAGCCGCAACCCTCTTTCCTAAACTGTATAAGATTTTTAATTGTTTGATCTATATAGGGCCATTTAATTTCTTTGGTCAATGTTTTAAGTTCTCAGCCAAACTCCTGTTTCCTAAACTGTATACGATTTAAAATTGTTTTAAGTATATAGGCTCATTTAAATTCTTTGGGTAATTCTATGTGTTCTCAGCCGCGAGCTCCTCTTTATTAAACTGAATGCGATTTTCAATTGTTTTATCTACATAGTTTAATAACCGCACACTCCCCTTTCCTAAAGTGTATACGATTTTCAATTGTTTTATCAATATAGGCTCATTTAGTTTCTTTGGTCATTTCCTTTAAGTTCTCAGGCGCACCTCTCTTTCATAAACTGTATACGATTTTCAATTGTTTCATCTCTATATGCTTTACTAATTACTTTGGTCAATTCTTTAAGTTCTCAGCCGCACCTCTCTTTCCTAAACTGTATACGATTTTCAATTGTTTTATTTATATAGGCTTATTTAATTTCTTTGGTCAATTCTTAAATTCTCAGCCGCAACTCTCTTTCCTAAACTGTATAAGATTTTCAATTGTTTCATCTATATAGGTTCCGTTAATTTCTTTGGTCAATGTTTTAATTTCTCAGTCAAACTCCTCTTTCCTAAGCTGCATACGATTTTCAATTGTTTTTTCTATATAGTTTCATAACCGCACACTCCCCTTTCCTAAAGTGTATACGATTTTCAATTGTTTTATCAATATAGGCACATTTAGTTTCTTTGGTCATTTCCTTTAAGTTCTCAGGCGCACCTCTCTTTCATAAACTGTATACGATTTTCAATTGTTTCATCTATATAGGCTTGATTAATTACTTTGATCAGTTCTTTAAGTTATCAGCCGCTTTTCTCTTTCTTAACTGTATACGATTTTCAATTGTTTTATATATAAGTGTTCATTTAATTTCTTTTGTCAATTCTTTAAGTTCTCATCTGCAGCTCTCTTTCCTAAACGCTATACGATTTTCAATTGTTTTATCTATATAGGCTCATTTAATTTCCTTGGCCAGTTCTTTAATTTCTCAGGCACAAACTCCTGTTTCATAAACTGTATACGATTCTCAATTATTTTATTTATATAGGCTTATTTAATTTCTTTGGTCAATTCTTAAATTCTCAGCCGCAACTCTCTTTCCTAAACTGTATAAGATTTTCAATTGTTTCATCTATATAGGTCATTTAATTTCTTTGGTCAATGTTTTAAGTTCTCAGCCAAACTCCTGTTTCCTATACTGTATTATTTTCAATTGTTTTAAGTATATAGGCTCATTTAAATTCTTTGGGCATTTCTATGAGTTCTCAATTTGGGGTCGGTGTCTGTGAATCGTTGTGCGTAGAAGTTGTTCACTTCACGAATAATTTCGGGTGTAGTGGAAACCTCCCGTCCATCTATTTCATTTTGAGTGATTAGCTTCCGGCGACCATGATTACGTTCCTTTGCCAAATGAAAAAAACTAGCCTGCGCCCCATGCAGCACTTCCTCCGAGTGTACTCTGGCCAAATATCCCTGAAGTTGTTGTGTTCTTCGAGCTTTTATGTGTTCTTTGATCTCCCGCACGAGTTGCAGAAGATTGTCTCCTTGCTGTTGGCGTACGTGCAGCTCGTGGAGGATTTGGAAGTAATATTCCATAGTTTCTCTTCTAGCCAGCGCTCGATGAACGGCAGCAGCCCGAAAGAAGTTTCGTAATGTAGGTTTGGCTTTACACACCCACCAGTCGACTTTGTTTGGTGCACGCGCCAGGGATTCCCGCAATCGTGACCAGCAGTCCTGGAAATCAGTCATCACTTCCTCGACCGTAAGCAAGGAGCAGTTAAGTTTCCAGTAACCTCTGCCTCTATTGCAGCTCGCCGCCCTGCCCTCAAGTGCATGTATTAGAGCGTAATGATCACTAAATGCCACCGGCATTATTTCTGTGCGCTGAAGGCGGGGTAAGAGTTCAGCCGGAACATACATGCGGTCCAGTCGTGAAGCTGATGGTCCTCTCACGAATGTAAATTGTACTGCTGAGCCGTGCTTATGTTCCCAGTTATCTGTCAGGTGCATTTGTTCTACTAGCTGTTGCAGAGTACTACACCCATTGACGGCACCCCGTTGATCTTTAGCAGCTAAAGTACAATTAAAATCGCCAACCAGGACGAACGGTGCACTTGATGGAATATGGGTCAAGATGTCTTGCCTAAAAAAAAATTCTCGCTGCTTTCGTTTATTACCGCCCGCAGGGGCGTAAATGTTCACCAAGGTAATGCTCTCATAAACTGCTGAGATGGCTCTAAAGTCTGTTTAGTTAAAGCATGTGCACGTCGGCTTCTGCCTTTGACGAACCCTTATAATCGCTTTACAACCCCCGACCCTCCTTCTCCCAGACCGTTCTGCTAGGTTGTCACCATTCTCGGTACGTCATGGGTATCGTACGAGTTTTCGTCTAAATAAATAATCTTATGTCCATTACTGCAAAACTTCCTTAGTTTTGACATATATATATATGTATATATATATATATATATATATATATATATATATATATATATATACATATACAAGTCTACTGGATTCCATAATAACCCTTATCTTATTCAAAGTGCAGTATTTGAAACCCAGCTCCTTTAGGAGACCGCGCAAAGAGAAGCGCCCATAAGGAAAATCACAAATTTCTTGCAAATGTGCAACCAATTCGTCTAAGGTGGGCGCTCTCCTTTTTGCATAGAATCTATAAATTTCTCGACGAATTAAATAGCACATGAAATTTTCTACTTTAGAGAAACGTTTCCTTTCGTTTTCACACTTGATCGGCGTCTTTGGTATTCCTTTCGTCACAATATTTCTCACTGCACTTCTGTGCATATCCAGAACTTATCAGGTTCATTGCATGACCCCTTACCAAGATTATTTGTCAGCACATATTTATATGTTTAAAACAAGCGCTTGAATTTGCTTAGAAACAGTTCGCGTTATAACTTTGTTATTTTTTAGGTTTTTCCAGTAATATAATTCGGCCCAGTTATTCACACTGTCTTCACTTTGATTATTTATATCTACTTCATTTGCATTTACCACTGCATTTTCCTCCTACGGTCTCCACACTGTGACACACAACGAATTTCTGCACGTAATGAAACAGATCAACTAGAAGTTGGAACTTTGGCAACTGAGACTCCACGTGGACTAGACATGCGTCTGTCACTTCGAGAAAATCAGGTTTGCTATTGATCCTCAACGACAGTGTTCCATTTCTGAAGTGTGGAGATAGATTTATGACGGTCATTAGTGGGCAGGCGGCTCAGGTTCCTTTGACTCGGAACTGCACATGCGTTGAGTAAACGGACTTTAAGACATGGTCCGAACTCTAACATGGAGCTGAGCTATTAACTAGATGGCGCTGTAAGCAAACACAAAACTCTTGGAAGGGAAATGCTATCTATGTTGCAGTCTATCACCTGCTCTCGTGACTTAGTGGAAGACATGGTCCGATCTCTAACATGGAGCTGAGCTATTAACTAGATGGCGCTGTAAGCAAACACAAAACTCTTGGAGGAGAAATGCTATCCTTGTTGCAGTCTATCAACTGCTCCCGTGACTTAGTGGTAGGACATGGTCCGAACTCTAACATGGAGCTGAGCTGTTAACTAGATGGCGCTGTAAGCAAACACAAAACTCTTGGAAGAGAAATGCTATCTATGTTGCAGTCTATCAACTGCTCTCGTGGCTTGGTTGTAAGACATGGTCCGATCTCTAACATGGAGCTGAGCTATTAACTAGATGGCGCTGCAAGCAAACACAAAACACTTGGAAGAGAAATGCTATCAATGTTGCAGTCTATCAACTGCTATCGTGACTTGGTGGTAAGACATGGTCCGATCTGTAACATGGAGCTGAGCTATTAACTAGATGGCGCTGTAAGCAAACGCAAAACTCTTGGAGCAGAAATGCTATCTATGTTGCAGTCTATCAACTGCTCCCGTGACTTAGTGGTAAGACATGGTCCGACCTCTAACATGGAGCTGAGCTATTAACTAGATGGCGCTGCAAGCAAACACAAAACACTTGGAAGAGAAATGCTATCTATGTTGCAGTCTAACAAATGCTCTCGTGACTTGGTGGTAAGACATGGTCCGATCTCTAACATGGAGCTGAGCTATTAACTACATGGCGCTGCAAAAAAACACAAAACACTTGGAAGAGAAATGCTATCAATGTTGCAGTCTATCAACTGCTCTCGTGACTTGGTGGTAAGACACGGTCCGATCTCTAACATGGCGCTGAGCTATTAACTAGATGGCGCTGTAAGCAAACACAAAACTCTTGGAAGAGAAATGCTATCTATGTTGCAGTCTATCAACTGCTCTTGTGACTTACTGGAAAGACACTGTCCGAACTGTAACATGGAGCTGAGCTATTAACTAGATGGCGCTGTAAGCAAACACAAAACTCTTGGAGGAGAAATGCTATGTTGCAGTCTATCAACTGCTCTCGTGTCTTGGTGGTAAGACACTGTCCGAACTGTAACATGGAGCTGAGCTATTAATTAGATGGCGCTGTAAGCAAACACAAAACTCTTGGAAGAGAAATGCTATGTTGCAGTCTATCAACTGCTCTCGTGACTTGGTGGTAAGACACTGTCCGAACTGTAACATGGAGCTGAGCTATTAACTAGATGGCGCTGTAAGCAAACACAAATCTCTTGGAGGAGAAATGCTTTCTATGTTGCAGTTTATCAAATGATCTCGTGGCTTAGTGGTAAGACATGGTCCGATCTCTAACATGGAGCTGAGCTTTTAACTAGATGGCGCTGTAAGCAAACACAAAACTCTTGGAGGAGAAATGCTATCTATGTTGCAGGCTATCAACTGCTCTCGTGACTTAGTGGTAAGACATGGTCCGAACTCTAACATGGAGCTGAGCTATTAACTAGATGGCGCTGTAAGCAAACACAAAACTCTTGGAGGAGAAATGCTATCTATGTTGCAGGCTATCAACTGCTCTCGTGACTTAGTGGTAAGACATGGTCCGAACTCTAACATGGAGCTGAGCTATTAACTAGATGGCGCTGTAAGCAAACACAAAACTCTTGGAAGAAAAATGCTATCTATGTTGCAGTCTATCAACTGCTCTCGTGACTTAGTGGTAAGACACGGTCCGAACTGTAACATAGAGCTGAGCTATTAACTAGATGGCGCTGTAAGCAAACACAAAACTCTTGGAAGAGAAATGCTATGTTGCAATCTATCAACTGCTCTTGTGACTTAGTGGTAAGACACGGTCAGAACTCTAACATGGAGCTGAGCTATTAACTAGATGGCGCTGTAAGAAAACACAAAACTCTTGGAAGAGAAATGCTATGTCGCGGCCTATCAACTGTTCTCGTGAATTATTGGTAGACATGGTCCGAACTCTAACATGGAGCTGAGCTATTAACTAGATGGCGCTGTAAGCAAACACAAAACGCTTGGAAGAGAAATGCTATCTATGTTGCAGTCTATCAACTACTCTCGTGACTTAGTGTAAGACATGGTCCGAACTCTAACATGGAGCTGAGCTATTAACTAGATGGCCCTGTAAGCAAACACAAAACTCCTGAAAGAGAAATGCTATCTATGTTGCAGTCTATCAACTGCTCTCGTGACTTAGTGGCAAGACATGGTCGGAACTCTAACATGGAGCTGAGCTATTAACTAGATGGCGCTGTAAGCAAACACAAAACTCTTGGAAGAGAAATGCTATCTATGTTGCAGTCTATCAACTGCTCTCGTGACTTAGTGTTAAAGTCTGTTTAGTTAAAGCATGTGCACGTCGGCTTCTGCCTTTGACGAACTCTTATAATCGTTTTACAACCCCCGACCCTCCTTCTCCCAGACCGTTCTGCTAGGTTGCCACCTTTCTCGGTACGTCATGTGTATCGTACGAGTTTTGGTCTAAATAAATAATCTTATGTACATTACTGCAAAACTTCCTTAGTTTTGACATATATATACATATACAAGTCTACTGGATTCCATTATAACCCTTATCTTATTCAAAGTGCAGTATTTGAAACCCAGCTCCTTTAGGAGACCGCGCAAAGTGAAGCGCCCATAAGGAAAATCACAAATTTCTTGCAAATGTGCAACCAATTCGTCTAAGGTGGGCGCTCTCCTTTTTGCATAGAATCTATAAATTTCTCGACGAATTAAGTAGCACATGAAATTTTCTACTTTAGAGAAACGTTTCCTTTCGTTTTCACACTTGATCGGCGTCTTTGGTATTCCTTTCGTCACAATATTTCTCACTGCACTTCTGTGCATATCCAGAACTTATCAGGTTCATTGCATGACCCCTTACCAAGATTATTTGTCAGCACATATTTATATGTTTAAAACAAGCGCTTGAATTTGCTTAGAAACAGTTCCCGTTATAACTTTGTTATCTTTTAGGTTTTTCCAGTAATATAATTCGGCCCAGTTATTCACACTGTCTTCACTTTGATTATTTATATCTACTTCATTTGCATTTACCACTGCAGTTTCCTCCTACGGTCTCCACACTGTGCCACACAACGAATTTCTGCACGTAATGAAACAGATCAACTAGAAGTTGGAACTTTGGCAACTGAGACTCCACGTGGACTAGACATGCGTCTGTCACTTTTAGAAAATCAGGTTTGCTATTGGTCCTCAACGACAGTGTTCCATTTCTGAAGTGTGGAGATAGATTTATGACGGTCATTAGTGGGCGGGCGGCTCAGGTTCCTTTGACTCGGAACTGCACATGCGTTGAGTAAACGGACTTTAAGAGCTGGTCCGAACTCTAACATGGAGCTGAGCTAATAACTAGATGGCGCTGTAAGCAAACACAAAACTCTTGGAAGGGAAATGCTATCTATGTTGCAGTCTATCACCTGCTCTCGTGACTTAGTGGTAGACATGGCCCGATCTCTAACATGGAGCTGAGCTATTAACTAGATAGCGCTGTAAGCAAACACAAAACTCTTAAAAGAGAAATGCTATCTATGTTGCAGTCTATCACCTGCTCTCGTGACTTAGTGGAAGACATGGCCCGATCTCTAACATGGAGCTGAGCTATTAACTAGATGGCGCTGTAAGAAAACAACAAAAATCTTGGAAGAGAAATGCTATCTATGTTGAGTCTATCACCTGCTCTCGTGACTTAGTGGTAGACATGACCCGATCTCTAACATGGAGCTGAGCTATTAACTAGATGGCGCTGTAAGCAAACACAAAACTCTTGGAAGAGAAATGCTATCTATGTTGCAGTCTATCACCTGCTCTCGTGACATAGTGGTAGACATTGCCCGATCTCTAACATGGAGCTGAGCTATTAACTAGATGGCGCTGTAAGCAAACACAAAACTCTTGGAAGAGCAATGCTATCAATGTTGCAGTCTATCAACTGCTCTCGTGACTTGGTGGTAAGACATGGTCCGATCTCTAACATGGAGCTTAGCTATTAACTAGATGGCGCTGCAAGCAAACACAAAACTCTTGGAAGAGAAATGCTATGTTGCAGTCTATCAACTGCTCTCGTGACTTAGTGGTAAGACACGGTCCGAAATGTAACATGCAGCTGAGCTATTAACTAGATGGTGCTGCAAGCAAACACAAAACACTTGGAAGAGAAATGCTATCTATGTTGCAGTCTATCAAATGCTCTCGTGACTTGGTGGTAAGACATGGTCCGATCTCTAACATGGAGCTGAGCTATTAACTAGATGGCGCTGCAAGCAAACACAAAACACTTGGAAGAGAAATGCTATCAATGTTGCAGTCTATCAACTGCTCTCGTGACTTGGTGGTAAGACACGGTCCGATCTCTAACATGGAGCTGAGCTATTAACTAGATGGCGCTGCAAGCAAACACAAAACACATGGAAGAGAAATGCTATCAATGTTGCAGTCTATCAACTGCTCACGTGACTTGGTGGTAAGACATGGTCCAATCTTTAACATGGAGCTGAGCTATTAACTAGATGGCGCTGTAAGCAAACACAAAACTGTTGGAGGAGAAATGTTATCTATGTTGTAGTCTATCAACTGATCTCGTGGCTTAGTGGCAGGAAATGGTCCGAACTCTAACATGGAGCTGAGCTATTAACTAGATGGCGCTGTAAGCAAACACAAAACTCTTGGAAGAGAAATGCTATCTATGTTGCAGTCTATCAACTGCTCTTGTGACTTACTGGAAAGACACTGTCCGAACTGTAACATGGAGCTGAGCTATTAACTAGATGGCGCTGTAAGCAAACACAAAACTCTTGGAGGAGAAATGCTATTTTGCAGTCTATCAACTGCTCTCGTGACTTGGTGGTAAGACACTGTCCGAACTGTAACATGGAGCAGAGCTATTAACTAGATGGCGCTGTAAGCAAACACAAAACTCTTGGAAGAGAAATGCTATCTATGTTGCAGTCTATCAACTTCTCTCGTGACTTAGTGTAAGACATGGTCCGAACTCTAACATGGAACTGAGCTATTAACTAGATGGCGCTGTAAGCAAACACAAAACTCCTGGAAGAGAAATGCTATCTATGTTGCAGTCTATCAACTGCTCTCGTGGCTTAGTGGTAAGACATGGTCCGAACTGTAACATAGAGCTGAGCTATTAACTAGATGGCGCTGTAAGCAAACACAAAACTCTTGGAAGAGAAATGCTATGTTGCAGTCTATCAACTGCTCTTGTGACTTAGTGGTAAGACACGGTCAGAACTCTAACATGGAGCCGAGCTATTAACTAGATGGCGCTGTAAGAAAACACAAAACTCTTCGAAGAGATTTGCTATGTCGCGGCCTATCAACTGCTCTCGTGAATTATTGGTAGACATGGTCCGAACTCTAACATGGAGCTGAGCTATTACTAGATGGCGCTGTAAGCAAACACAAAACTCTTGGAAGAGAAATGCTATCTATGTTGCAGTCTATCAACTGCTCTCGTGACTTAGTGGTAAGACATGGTCCGAACTCTAACATGGAGCTGAGCTATTAACTAGATGGCGCTGTAAGCAAACACAAAACTCTTGGAAGAGAAATGCTATCTATGTTGCAGTCTATCAACTGCTCTCGTGACTTAGTGTTAAGACATGGTCCGATCTCTAACATGGAGCTGAGCTATTAACTAGATGGCGCTGTAAGCAAACACAAAACTCTTGGAGGAGAAATGCTATCTATGTTGCAGTCTATCAACTGCTCTCGTGACTTAGTGGTAGACATGGCCCGATCTCTAACATGAAGCTGAGATATTAACTAGATAGCGCTGTAAGCAAACACAAAACTCTTAAAAGAGAAATGCTATCTATGTTGCAGTCTATCACCTGCTCTCGTGACTTAGTGGAAGACATGGCCCGATCTCTAACATGGAGCTGAGCTATTAACTAGATGGCGCTGTAAGCAAACACAAAACTCTTGGAAGAGAAATGCTATCAATGTTGCAGTCTATCACCTGCTCTCGTGACTTAGTGGTAGACATGGCCCGATCTCTAACATGGAGCTGAGTTATTATCTAGATGGCGCTGTGAGCAAACACAAAACTCTTGGAAGAGAAATGCTATCTATGTTGCAGTCTATCACCTGCTCTCGTGACTTAGTGGTAGACATTGCCCGATCTCTAACATGGAGCTGAGCTATTAACTAGATGGCGCTGTAAGCAAACACAAAACTCTTGGAAGAGAAATGCTATCAATGTTGCAGTCTATCAACTGCTCTCGTGACTTGGTGGTAAGACATGGTCCGATCTCTAAAATGGAGCTTAGCTATTAACTAGATGGCGCTGCAAGCAAACACAAAACTCTTGGAAGAGAAATGCTATGTTGCAGTCTATCAACTGCTCTCGTGACTTAGTGGTAAGACACGGTCCGAACTGTAACATAGAGCTGAGCTATTAACTAGATGGCGCTGTAAGCAAACACAAAACTCTTGGAAGAGAAATGCTATGTTGCAATCTATCAACTGCTCTTGTGACTTAGTGGTAAGACACGGTCAGGACTCTAACATGGAGCTGAGCTATTAACTAGATGGCGCTGTAAGAAAACACAAAACTCTTGGAAGAGAAATGCTATGTCGCGGCCTATCAACTGTTCTCGTGAATTATTGGTAGACATGGTCCGAACTCTAACATGGAGCTGAGCTATTAACTAGATGGCGCTGTAAGCAAACACAAAACGCTTGGAAGAGAAATGCTATCTATGTTGCAGTCTATCAACTGCTCTCTTGACTTAGTGTAAGACATGGTCCGAACTCTAACATGGAGCTGAGCTATTAACTAGATGGCGCTGTAAGCAAACACAAAACTCCTGAAAGAGAAATGCTATCTATGTTGTAGTCTATCAACTGCTCTCGTGACTTAGTGGTAAGACATGGTCGGAACTCTAACATGGAGCTGAGCTATTAACTAAATGGCGCTGTAAGCAAACACAAAACTCTTGGAAGAGAAATGCTATCTATGTTGCAGTCTATCAACTGCTCTCGTGACTTAGTGTTAAAGTCTGTTTAGTTAAAGCATGTGCACGTCGGCTTCTGTCTTTGACGAACCCTTATAATCGTTTTACAACCCCCGACCCTCCTTCTCCCAGACCGTTCTGCTAGGTTGCCACCTTTCTCGGTACGTCATGTGTATCGTACGAGTTTTGGTCTAAATAAATAATCTTATGTCCATTACTGCAAAACTTCCTTAGTTTTGACATATATATACAATTACAAGTCTACTTGATTCCATAATAAACCTTATCTTATTCAAAGTGCAGTATTTGAAACCCAGCTCCTTTAGGAGACCGCGCAAAATGAAGCGCCCATAAGGAAAATCACAAATTTCTTGCAAATGTGCAACCAATTCGTCTAAGGTGGGCGCTCTCCTTTTTGCATAGAATCTATAAATTTCTCGACGAATTAAATAGCACATGAAATTTTCTACTTTAGAGAACCGTTTCCTTTCGTTTTCACATTTGATCGGCGTCTTTGGTATTCCTTTCGTCACAATATTTCTCACTGCACTTCTGTGCATATCCAGAACTTATCAGGTTCATTGCATGACCCCTTACCAAGATTATTTGTCAGCACATATTTATATGTTTAAAACAAGCGCTTGAATTTGCTTAGAAACAGTTCCCGTTATAACTTTGTTATTTTTTAGGTTTTTCCAGTAATATAATTCGGCCCAGTTATTCACACTGTCTTCACTTTGATTATTTATATCTACTTCATTTGCATTTACCACTGCAGTTTCCTCCTACGGTCTCCACACTGTGCCACACAACGAATTTCTGCACGTAATGAAACAGATCAACTAGAAGTTGGAACTTTGGCAACTGAGACTCCACGTGGACTAGACATGCGTCTGTCACTTCGAGAAAATCAGGTTTGCTATTGGTCCTCAACGACAGTGTTCCATTTCTGAAGTGTGGAGATAGATTTATGACGGTCATTAGTGGGCGGGCGGCTCATGTTCCTTTGACTCGGAACTGCACATGCGTTGAGTAAACGGACTTTAAGAGCTGGTCCGAACCCTAACATGGAGCTGAGCTATTAACTAGATGGCGCTGTAAGCAAACACAAAACTCTTGGAAGGGAAATGCTATCTATGTTGCAGTCTATCACCTGCTCTCGTGACTTAGTGGTAGACATGGCCCGATCTCTAACATGGAGCTGAGCTATTGACTAGATAGCGCTGTAAGCAAACACAAAACTCTTAAAAGAGAAATGCTATCTATGTTGCAGTCTATCACCTGCTCTCGTGACTTAGTGGAAGACATGGCCCGATCTCTAACATGGAGCTGAGCTATTAACTAGATGGCGCTGTAAGCAAACACAAAAATCTTGGAAGAGAAATGCTATCTATGTTGCAGTCTATCACCTGCTCTAGTGACTTAGTGGTAGACATGGCCAGATCTCTAACATGGAGCTGAGCTATTAAATAGATGGCGCAGTAAGCAAACACAAAACTCTTGGAAGAGAAATGCTATCTATGTTGCAGTCTATCACCTGCTCTCGTGACATAGTGGTAGACATTGCCCGATCTCTAACATGGAGCTGAGCTATTAACTAGATGGCGCTGTAAGCAAACACAAAACTCTTGGAAGAGCAATGCTATCAATGTTGCAGTCTATCAACTGCTCTCGTGACTTGGTGGTAAGACATGGTCCGATCTCTAACATGGAGCTTAGCTATTAACTAGATGGCGCTGCAAGCAAACACAAAACTCTTGGAAGAGAAATGCTATGTTGCAGTCTATAAACTGCTCTCGTGACTTAGTGGTAAGACACGGTCCGAAATGTAACATGGAGCTGAGCTATTAACTAGATGGTGCTGCAAGCAAACACAAAACACTTGGAAGAGAAATGCTATCTATGTTGCATTCTATCAAATGCTCTCGTGACTTGGTGGTAAGACATGGTCCGATCTCTAACATGGAGCTGAGCTATTAACTAGATGGCGCTGCAAGCAAACACAAAACACTTGGAAGAGAAATGCTATCAATGTTGCAGTCTATCAACTGCTCTCGTGACTTGGTGGTAAGACACGGTCCGATCTCTAACATGGAGCTGAGCTATTAAATAGATGGCGCTGCAAGCAAACACAAAACACATGGAAGAGAAATGCTATCAATGTTGCAGTCTATCAACTGCTCTCGTGACTTGGTGGTAAGACACGGTCCGATCTCTAACATGGAGCTGAGCTATTAACTAGATGGCGCTGCAAGCAAACACAAAACACACGGAAGAGAAATGCTATCAATGTTGCAGTCTATCAACTGCTCTCGTGACTTGGTGGTAAGACATGGTCCGATCTCTAACATGGAGCTGAGCTATTAACTAGATGGCGCTGTAAGCAAACACAAAACTCTTGGAGGAGAAATGCTATCTATGTTGCAGTCTATCAACTGATCTCGTGGCTTAGTGGTAGGACATGGTCCGAACTCTAACATGGAGCTGAGCTATTAACTAGATGGCGCTGTAAGCAAACACAAAACTCTTGGAAGAGAAATGCTATCTATGTTGCAGTCTATCAACTGCTCTTGTGACTTACTGGAAAGACACTGTCCGAACTGTAACATGGACCTGAGCTATTAACTAGATGGCGCTGTAAGCAAACACAAAACTCTTGGAGGAGAAATGCTATGTTGCAGTCTATCAACTGCTCTCGTGACTTGGTGGTAAGACACTGTCCGAACTGTAACATGGAGCAGAGCTATTAACTAGATGGCGCTGTAAGCAAACACAAAACTCTTGGAAGAGAAATGCTATCTATGTTGCAGTCTATCAACTGCTCTCGTGACTTAGTGTAAGACATGGTCCGAACTCTAATATGGAGCTGAGCTATTAACTAGATGGCGCTGTAAGCATACACAAAACTCTTGGAAGAGAAATGCTATCTATGTTGCAGTCTATCAACTGCTCTTGTGGCTTAGTGGTAAGACATGGTCCGATCTCTAACATGGAGCTGAGCTTTTAACTAGATGGCGCTTTAAGCAAACACAAAATTCTTGTAGGAGAAATGCTATCTATGTTGCAGTCTATCAACTGCTCTCGTGACTTAGTGGTAAGACATGGTCCGAACTCTAACATGGAGCTGAGCTAATAACTAGATGGCGCTGTAAGCAAACACAAAACTCTTGGAAGAAAAATGCTATCTATGTTGCAGTCTATCAACTGCTCTCGTGACTTAGTGGTAAGACACGGTCCGAACTGTAACATAGAGCTGAGCTATTAACTAGATGGCGCTGTAAACAAACACAAAACTCTTGGAAGAGAAATGCTATGTTGCAGTCTATCAACTGCTCTTGTGACTTAGTGGTAAGACACGGTCAGAACTCTAACATGGAGCTGAGCTATTAACTAGATGGCGCTGTAAGAAAACACAAAACTCTTCGAAGAGAATTGCTATGTCGCGGCCTATCAACTGCTCTCGTGAATTATTGGTAGACATGGCCGAACTCTAACATGGAGCTGAGCTATTAACTAGATGGCGCTGTAAGCAAACACAAAACTCTTGGAGGAGAAATGCTATGTTGCAGTCTATCAACTGCTCTCGTGACTTGGTGGTAAGACACTGTCCGAAGAGTAACATGGAGCAGAGCTATTAACTAGATGGCGCTGTAAGCAAACACAAAACTCTTGGAAGAGAAATGCTATCTATGTTGCAGTCTATCAACTGCTCTCGTGACTTAGTGTTAAGACATGGTCCGATCTCTAACATGGAGCTTAGCTATTAACTAGATGGCGCTGTAAGCAAACACAAAACTCTTGGAGGAGAAATGCTATCTATGTTGCAGTCTATCAACTGCTCTCGTGACTTAGTGGTAGACATGGCCCGATCTCTAACATGAAGCTGAGATATTAACTAGATAGCGCTGTAAGCAAACACAAAACTCTTAAAAGAGAAATGCTATCTATGTTGCAGTCTATCACCTGCTCTCGTGACTTAGTGGAAGACATGGCCCGATCTCTAACATGGAGCTGAGCTATTAACTAGATGGCGCTGTAAGCAAACACAAAACTCTTGGAAGAGAAATGCTATCAATGTTGCAGTCTATCACCTGCTCTCGTGACTTAGTGGTAGACATGGCCCGATCTCTAACATGGAGCTGAGTTATTATCTAGATGGCGCTGTGAGCAAACACAAAACTCTTGGAAGAGAAATGCTATCTATGTTGCAGTCTATCACCTGCTCTCGTGACTTAGTGGTAGACATTGCCCGATCTCTAACATGGAGCTGAGCTATTAACTAGATGGCGCTGTAAGCAAACACAATACTCTTGGAAGAGAAATGCTATCAATGTTGCAGTCTATCAACTGCTCTCGTGACTTGGTGGTAAGACATGGTCCGATCTCTAAAATGGAGCTTAGCTATTAACTAGATGGCGCTGCAAGCAAACACAAAACTCTTGGAAGAGAAATGCTATGTTGCAGTCTATCAACTGCTCTCGTGACTTAGTGGTAAGACACGGTCCAAACTGTAACATAGAGCTGAGCTATTAACTAGATGGCGCTGTAAGCAAACACAAAACTCTTGGAAGAGAAATGCTATGTTGCAATCTATCAACTGCTCTTGTGACTTAGTGGTAAGACACGGTCAGGACTCTAACATGGAGCTGAGCTATTAACTAGATGGCGCTGTAAGAAAACACAAAACTCTTGGAAGAGAAATGCTATGTCGCGGCCTATCAACTGTTCTCGTGAATTATTGGTAGACATGGTCCGAACTCTAACATGGAGCTGAGCTATTAACTAGATGGCGCTGTATGCAAACACAAAACGCTTGGAAGAGAAATGCTATCTATGTTGCAGTCTATCAACTGCTCTCGAGACTTAGTGTAAGACATGGTCCGAACTCTAACATGGAGCTGAGCTATTAACTAAATGGCGCTGTAAGCAAACACAAAACTCTTGGAAGAGAAATGCTATCTATGTTGCAGTCTATCAACTGCTCTCGTGACTTAGTGTTAAAGACTGTTTAGTTGAAGCATGTGCACGTCGGCTTCTGTCTTTGACGAACCCTTATAATCGTTTTACAACCCCCGACCCTCCTTCTCCCAGACCGTTCTGCTAGGTTGCCACCTTTTTCGGTACGTCATGTGTATCGTACGAGTTTTGGTCTAAATAAATAATCTTATGTCCATTACTGCAAAACTTCCTTAGTTTTGACATATATATACATATACAAGTCTACTGGATTCCATAATAAACCTTATCTTATTCAAAGTGCAGTATTTGAAACCCAGCTCCTTTAGGAGACCGCGCAAAGTGAAGCGCCCATAAGGAAAATCACAAATTTCTTGCAAATGTGCAACCAATTCGTCTAAGGTGGGCGCTCTCCTTTTTGCATAGAATCTATAAATTTCTCGACGAATTAAATAGCACATGAAATTTTCTACTTTAGAGAAACGTTTCCTTTCGTTTTCACACTTGATCGGCGTCTATGGTATTCCTTTCGTCACAATATTTCTCGCTGCACTTCTGTGCATATCCAGAATTTATCAGGTTCATTGCATGACCCCTTACCAAGATTATTTGTCAGCACATATTTATATGTTTAAAACAAGCGCTTGAATTTGCTTAGAAACAGTTCCCGTTATAACTTTGTTATTTTTTAGGTTTTTCCAGTAATATAATTCGGCCCAGTTATTCACACTGTCTTCACTTTGATTATTTATATCTACTTCATTTGCATTTACCACTGCAGTTTCCTCCTACGGTCTCCACACTGTGCCACACAACGAATTTCTGCACGTAATGAAACAGATCAACTAGAAGTTGGAACTTTGGCAACTGAGACTCCACGTGGACTAGACATGCGTCTGTCACTTCGAGAAAATCAGGTTTGCTATTGGTCCTCAACGACAGTGTTCCATTTCTGAAGTGTGGAGATAGATTTATGACGGTCATTAGTGGGCGGGCGGCTCAGGTTCCTTTGACTCGGAACTGCACATGCGTTGAGTAAACGGACTTTAAGAGCTGGTCCGAACCCTAACATGGAGCTGAGCTATTAACTAGATGGCGCTGTAAGCAAACACAAAACTCTTGGAAGGGAAATGCTATCTATGTTGCAGTCTATCACCTGCTCTCGTGACTTAGTGGTAGACATGGCCCGATCTCTAACATGGAGCTGAGCTATTGACTAGATAGCGCTGTAAGCAAACACAAAACTCTTAAAAGAGAAATGCTATCTATGTTGCAGTGTATCACCTGCTCTCGTGACTTAGTGGAAGACATGGCCCGATCTCTAACATGGAGCTGAGCTATTAACTAGATGGCGCTGTAAGCAAACACAAAAATCTTGGAAGAGAAATGCTATCTATGTTGCAGTCTATCACCTGCTCTAGTGACTTAGTGGTAGACATGGCCCGATCTCTAACATGGAGCTGAGCTATTAACTAGATGGCGCTGTAAGCAAACACAAAACTCTTGGAAGAGAAATGCTATCTATGTTGCAGTCTATCACCTGCTCTCGTGACATAGTGGTAGACATTGCCCGATCTCTAACATGGAGCTGAGCTATTAACTGGATGGCGCTGTAAGCAAACACAAAACTCTTGGAAGAGCAATGCTATCAATGTTGCAGTCTATCAACTGCTCTCGTGACTTGGTGGTAAGACATGGTCCGATCTCTAACATGGAGCTTAGCTATTAACTAGATGGCGCTGCAAGCAAACACAAAACTCTTGGAAGAGAAATGCTATGTTGCAGTCTATCAACTGCTCTCGTGACTTAGTGGTAAGACACGGTCCGAAATGTAACATGGAGCTGAGCTATTAACTAGATGGCGCTGCAAGCAAACACAAAACACTTGGAAGAGAAATGCTATCAATGTTGCAGTCTATCAACTGCTCTCGTGACTTGGTGGTAAGACACGGTCCGATCTCTAACATGGAGCTGAGCTATTAAATAGATGGCGCTGCAAGCAAACACAAAACACATGGAAGAGAAATGCTATCAATGTTGCAGTCTATCAACTGCTCTCGTGACTTGGTGGTAAGACACGGTCCGATCTCTAACATGGAGCTGAGCTATTAACTAGATGGCGCTGTAAGCAAACACAAAACTCTTGGAGGAGAAATGCTATCTATGTTGCAGTCTATCAACTGCTCTCGTGACTTGGTGGTAAGACATGGTCCGAACTCTAACATGGAGCTGAGCTATTAACTAGATGGCGCTGCAAGCAAACACAAAACACACGGAAGAGAAATGCTATCAATGTTGCAGTCTATCAACTGCTCTCGTGACTTGGTGGTAAGACATGGTCCGATCTCTAACATGGAGCTGAGCTATTAACTAGATGGCGCTGTAAGCAAACACAAAACTCTTGGAGGAGAAATGCTATCTATGTTGCAGTCTATCAACTGATCTCGTGGCTTAGTGGTAGGACATGGTCCGAACTCTAACATGGAGCTGAGCTATTAACTAGATGGCGCTGTAAGCAAACACAAAACTCTTGGAAGAGAAATGCTATCTATGTTGCAGTCTATCAACTGCTCTTGTGACTTACTGGAAAGACCCTGTCCGAACTGTAACATGGAGCTGAGATATTAACTAGATGGCGCTGTAAGCAAACACAAAACTCTTGGAGGAGAAATGCTATGTTGCAGTCTATCAACTGCTCTCGTGACTTGGTGGTAAGACACTGTCCGAAGAGTAACATGGAGCAGAGCTATTAACTAGATGGCGCTGTAAGCAAACACAAAACTCTTGGAAGAGAAATGCTATCTATGTTGCAGTCTATCAACTGCTCTCGTGACTTAGTGTAAGACATGGTCCGAACTCTAACATGGAGCTGAGCTATTAACTAGATGGCGCTGTAAGCAAACACAAAACTCTTGGAAGAGAAATGCTATCAATGTTGCAGTCTACCAACTGCTCTCGTGGCTTAGTGGTAAGACATGGTCCGATCTCTAACATGGAGCTGAGCTTTTAACTAGATGGCGCTTTAAGAAAACACAAAATTCTTGTAGGAGAAATGCTATCTATGTTGCAGTCTATCAACTGCTCTCGTGACTTAGTGGTAAGACATGGTCCGAACTCTAACATGGAGCTGAGCTAATAACTAGATGGCGCTGTAAGCATACACAAAACTCTTGGAAGAAAAATGCTATCTATGTTGCAGTCTATCAACTGCTCTCGTGACTTAGTGGTAAGACACGGTCCGAACTGTAACATAGAGCTGAGCTATTAACTAGATGGCGCTGTAAGCAAACACAAAACACTTGGAAGAGAAATGCTATGTTGCAGTCTATCAACTGCTCTTGTGACTTAGTGGTAAGACACGGTCAGAACTCTAACATGGAGCTGAGCTATTAACTAGATGGCGCTGTAAGAAAACACAAAACTCTTCGAAGAGAATTGCTATGTCGCGGCCTATCAACTGCTCTCGTGAATTATTGGTAGACATGGTCCGAACTCTAACATGGAGCTGAGCTATTAACTAGATGGCGCTGTAAGCAAACACAAAACTCTTGGAGGAGAAATGCTATGTTGCAGTCTATCAACTGCTCTCGTGACTTGGTGGTAAGACACTGTCCGAAGAGTAACATGGAGCAGAGCTATTAACTAGATGGCGCTGTAAGCAAACACAAAACTCTTGGAAGAGAAATGCTATCTATGTTGCAGTCTATCACCTGCTCTCGTGACTTAGTGGTAGACATGGCCCGATCTCTAACATGGAGCTGAGCTATTATCTAGATGGCGCTGTAAGCAAACACAAAACTCTTGGAAGGGAAATGCTATCTATGTTGCAGTCTATCACCTGCTCTCGGGACTTAGTGGTAGACATTGCCCGATCTCTAACATGGAGCTGAGCTATTAACTAGATGGCGCTGTAAGCAAACACAAAACTCTTGGAATAGAAATGCTATGTTGCAGTCTATCAACTGCTCTCGTGACTTAGTGGTAAGACACGGTCCGAACTGTAACATGGAGCTGAGCTATTAACTAGATGGCGCTGTAAGCAAACACAAAACACTTGGAAGAGAAATGCTATCAATGTTGCAGTCTATCAACTGCTATCGTGACTTGGTGGTAAGACATGGACCGATCTGTAACATGGAGCTGAGCTATTAACTAGATGGCGCTGTAAGCAAACACAAAACTCTTGGAGGAGAAATGCTATCTATGTTGCAGTCTATCAACTGCTCTCGTGACTTGGTGGTAAGACACTGTCCGATCTCTAACATGGCGCTGAGCTATTAACTAGATGGCGCTGCAAGCAAACACAAAACACTTGGAAGAGAAATGCTATCAATGTTGCAGTCTATCAACTGCTCTCGTGACTTGGTGGTAAGACATGGTCCGATCTCTAACATGGAGCTGAGCTATTAACTAGATAGCGCTGTAAGCAAACACAAAACTCTTGGAGGAGAAATGCTATCTATGTTGCAGTCTATCAACTGATCTCGTGGCTTAGTGGTAGGACATGGTCCGAACTCTAACATGGAGCTGAGCTATTGACTAGATGGCGCTGTAAGCAAACACAAAACTCTTGGAAGAGAAATGCTATATATGTTGCAGTCTATCAACTGCTCTCGTGACTTGGTGGTAAGACATGGTCCGATCTCTAACATGGAGCTTAGCTATTAACTAGATGGCGCTGCAAGCAAACACAAAACTCTTGGAAGAGAAATGCTATGTTGCAGTCTATCAACTGCTCTCGTGACTTAGTGGTAAGACACGGTCCGAAATGTAACATGGAGCTGAGCTATTAACTAGATGGCGCTGCAAGCAAACACAAAACACTTGGAAGAGAAATGCTATCTATGTTGCAGTCTATCAAATGCTTTCGTGACTTGGTGGTAAGACATGGTCCGATCTCTAACATGGAGCTGAGCTATTAACTAAATGGCGCTGTAAGCAAACACAAAACTCTTGGAAGAGAAATGCTATCTATGTTGCAGTCTATCAACTGCTCTCGTGACTTAGTGTTAAGACATGGTCCGATCTCTAACATGGAGCTGAGCTATTAACTAGATGGCGCTGTAAGCAAACACAAAACTCTTGGAGGAGAAATGCTATCTATGTTGCAGTCTATCAACTGCTCTCGTGACTTAGTGGTAGACATGGCCCGATCTCTAACATGGAGCTGAGCTATTAACTAGATGGCGCTGTAAGCAAACACAAAACTCTTGGAAGAGAAATGCTATCTATGTTGCAGTCTATCACCTGCTCTCGTGACTTAGTGGTAGACATGGCCCGATCTCTAACATGGAGCTGAGCTATTATCTAGATGGCGCTGTAAGCAAACACAAAACTCTTGGAAGGGAAATGCTATCTATGTTGCAGTCTATCACCTGCTCTCGTGACTTAGTGGTAGACATTGCCCGATCTCTAACATGGAGCTGAGCTATTAACTAGATGGCGCTGTAAGCAAACACAAAACTCTTGGAATAGAAATGCTATGTTGCAGTCTATCAACTTCTCTCGTGACTTAGTGGTAAGACACGGTCCGAACTGTAACATGGAGCTGAGCTATTAACTAGATGGCGCTGTAAGCAAACACAAAACACTTGGAAGAGAAATGCTATCAATGTTGCAGTCTATCAACTGCTATCGTGACTTGGTGGTAAGACATGGACCGATCTGTAACATGGAGCTGAGCTATTAACTAGATGTCGCTGTAAGCAAACACAAAACTCTTGGAGGAGAAATGCTATCTATGTTGCAGTCTATCAACTGCTCTCGTGACTTGGTGGTAAGACACTGTCCGATCTCTAACATGGCGCTGAGCTATTAACTAGATGGCGCTGCAAGCAAACACAAAACACTTGGAAGAGAAATGCTATCAATGTTGCAGTCTATCAACTGCTCTCGTGACTTGGTGGTAAGACATGGTCCGATCTCTAACATGGAGCTGAGCTATTAACTAGATAGCGCTGTAAGCAAACACAAAACTCTTGGAGGAGAAATGCTATCTATGTTGCAGTCTATCAACTGATCTCGTGGCTTAGTGGTAGGACATGGTCCGAACTCTAACATGGAGCTGAGCTATTGACTAGATGGCGCTGTAAGCAAACACAAAACTCTTGGAAGAGAAATGCTATATATGTTGCAGTCTATCAACTGCTCTCGTGACTTGGTGGTAAGACATGGTCCGATCTCTAACATGGAGCTTAGCTATTAACTAGATGGCGCTGCAAGCAAACACAAAACTCTTGGAAGAGAAATGCTATGTTGCAGTCTATCAACTGCTCTCGTGACTTAGTGGTAAGACACGGTCCGAAATGTAACATGGAGCTGAGCTATTAACTAGATGGCGCTGCAAGCAAACACAAAACACTTGGAAGAGAAATGCTATCTATGTTGCAGTCTATCAAATGCTTTCGTGACTTGGTGGTTAGACATGGTCCGATCTCTAACATGGAGCTGAGCTATTAACTAAATGGCGCTGTAAGCAAACACAAAACTCTTGGAAGAGAAATGCTATCTATGTTGCAGTCTATCAACTGCTCTCGTGACTTAGTGTTAAGACATGGTCCGATCTCTAACATGGAGCTGAGCTATTAACTAGATGGCGCTGTAAGCAAACACAAAACTCTTGGAGGAGAAATGCTATCTATGTTGCAGTCTATCAACTGCTCTCGTGACTTAGTGGTAGACATGGCCCGATCTCTAACATGGAGCTGAGCTATTAACTAGATGGCGCTGTAAGCAAACACAAAACTCTTGGAAGAGAAATGCTATGTTGCAGTCTATCAACTGCTCTCGTGACTTAGTGTAAGACATGGTCCGAACTCTAACATGGAGCTGAGCTATTAACTAGATTGCGCTGTAAGCAAACACAAAACTCTTGGAAGAGAAATGCTATCTATGTTGCAGTCTATCAACTGCTCTCGTGACTTAGTGTAAGACATGGTCCGAACTCCAACATGGAGCAGAGCTATTAACTAGATGGCGCTGTAAGCAAACAGAAAACTCTTGGAAGGGAAATGCTACCTATGTTGCAGTCTATCAACTGCTCTCCTAACTTAGTGGTAAAGTCTGTTTAGTTAAAGCATGTGCACGTCGGCTTCTGCCTTTGACGAACCCTTATAATCGTTTTACAACCCCCGACCCTCCTTCTCCCAGACCGTTCTGCTAGGTTGCCACCTTTCTCGGTACGTCATGCGTATCGTACGAGTTTTCGTCTAAATAAATAATCTTATATCCATTACTGCAAAACTTCCTTAGTTTTGACATATATATATACATATACAAATCTACTGGATTCCTTAATAACCCTTATCTTATTCAAAGTGCAGTATTTGAAACCCAGCTCCTTTAGGAGACTGCGCAAAGTGAAGCGCCCATAAGGAAAATCACAAATTTCTTGCAAATGTGCAACCAATTCGTCTAAGGTGGGCGCTCTCCTTTTTGCATAGAATCTATAAATTTCTCGACGAATTAAATAGCACATGAAATTTTCTACTTTAGAGAAACGTTTCCTTTCGTTTTCACACTTGATCGGCGTCTCTGGTATTCCTTTCGTCACAATATTTCTCACTGCACTTCTGTGCATATCCAGAACTGATCAGGTTCATTGCATGACCCCTTACCAAGAGTGTCTGTCAGCACATTATTATATGTTTAAAACAAGCGCTTGAATTTGCTTAGAAACAGTTCCCGTTATAACTTTGTTATTTTTTAGGTTTTTCCAGTAATATAATTCGGCCCAGTTATTCACACTGTCTTCACTTTGATTATTTATATCTACTTCATTTGCATTTACCACTGCGGTTTCCTCCTACGGTCTCCACACTGTGCCACAGAACGAATTTCTGCACGTAATGAAACAGATCAACTAGAAGTTGGAACTTTGGCAACTGAGACTCCACGTGGACTAGACATGCGTCTGTCACTTCGAGAAAATCAGGTCTGCTATTGGACCTCAACGACAGTGTTCCATTTCTGAAGTGTGGAGATAGATTTATGACGGTCATTAGAGGGCGGGCGGCTCAGGTTCCTTTGTCTCGGAACTGCACATGCGTTGAGTAAACGGACTTTAAGAGCTGGTCCGAACTCTAACATGGAGCTGAGCTATTAACTAGTTGGCGCTGTAAGCAAACACAAAACTCTTGGAAGGAAAATGCTATCTATGTTGCAGTCTATCACCTGCTCTCGTGACTTAGTGGTAGACATGGCCCGATCTGTAACATGGAGCTGAGCTATTAACTAGATAGCGCTGTAAGCAAACACAAAACTCTTAAAAGAGAAATGCTATCTATGTTGCAGTCTATCACCTGCTCTCGTGACTTAGTTGAAGACATGGCCCGATCTCTAACATGGAGCTGAGCTATTAACTAGATGGCGCTGTAAGCAAACACAAAACTCTTGGAAGAGAAATGCTATCTATGTTGCAGTCTATCACCTGCTCTCGTGACTTAGTGGTAGACATGGCCCGATCTCTAGCATGGAGCTGAGCTATTAACTAGATGGCGCTGTAAGCAAACACAAAACTCTTGGAAGAGAAATGCTATCTATGTTGCAGTCTATCGCCTGCTCTCCTGACATAGTGGTAGACATTGCCCGATCTCTAACATGGAGCTGAGCAATTAACTAGATGGCGCTGTAAGCAAACACAAAACTCTTGGAAGAGCAATGCTATCAATGTTGCAGTCTATCAACTGCTCTCGTGACTTGGTGGTAAGACATGGTCCGATCTCTAACATGGAGCTTAGCTATTAACTAGATGGCGCTGCAAGCAAACACAAAACTCTTGGAAGAGAAATGCTATGTTGCAGTCTATCAACTGCTCTCGTGACTTGGTGGTAAGACATGGTCCGATCTCTAACATGGAGCTGAGCTATTAACTAGATGGCGCTGCAAGCAAACACAAAACACTTGGAAGAGAAATGCTATCAATGTTGCAGTCTATCAACTGCTCTCGTGACTTGGTGGTAAGACACGGTCCGATCTCTAACATGGAGCTGAGCTATTAACTAGATGGCGCTGCAAGCAAACACAAAACACATGGAAGAGAAATGCTATCAATGTTGCAGTCTATCAACTGCTCTTGTGACTTACTGGAAAGACACTGTCCAAACTGTAACATGGAGCTGAGCTATTAACTAGATGGCGCTGTAAGCAAACACAAAACTCTTGGAGGAGAAATGCTATGTTGCAGTCTATCAACTGCTCTCGTGACTTGGTGGTAAGACACTGTCCGAACTGTAACATGGAGCTGAGCTATTAACTAGATGGCGCTGTAAGCAAACACAAAACTCTTGGAAGAGAAATTCTATCTATGTTGCAGTCTATCAACTGCTCTCGTGACTTAGTGTAAGACATGGTCCGAACTCTATCATGGAGCTGAGCTATTAACTAGATGGCGCTGCAAGCAAACACAAAACACATGGAAGAGAAATGCTATCAATGTTGCAGTCTATCAACTGCTCTCGTGACTTGGTGGTAAGACACGGTCCGATCTCTAACATGGAGCTGAGCTATTAACTAGATGGCGCTGTAAGCAAACACAAAACTCTTGGAGGAGAAATGCTATCTATGTTGCAGTCTATCAACTGCTCTCGTGACTTGGTGGTAAGACATGGTCCGAACTCTAACATGGAGCTGAGCTATTAACTAGATGGCGCTGCAAGCAAACACAAAACACACGGAAGAGAAATGCTATCAATGTTGCAGTCTATCAACTGCTCTCGTGACTTGGTGGTAAGACATGGTCCGATCTCTAACATGGAGCTGAGCTATTAACTAGATGGCGCTGTAAGCAAACACAAAACTCTTGGAGGAGAAATGCTATCTATGTTGCAGTCTATCAACTGCTCTCGTGACTTGGTGGTAAGACATGGTCCGAACTCTAACATGGAGCTGAGCTATTAACTAGATGGCGCTGCAAGCAAACACAAAACACACGGAAGAGAAATGCTATCTATGTTGCAGTCTATCAACTGATCTCGTGGCTTAGTGGTAGGACATGGTCCGAACTCTAACATGGAGCTGAGCTATTAACTAGATGGCGCTGTAAGCAAACACAAAACTCTTGGAAGAGAAATGCTATCTATGTTGCAGTCTATCAACTGCTCTCGTGACTTGGTGGTAAGACACTGTCCGAAGAGTAACATGGAGCAGAGCTATTAACTAGATGGCGCTGTAAGCAAACACAAAACTCTTGGAAGAGAAATGCTATCTATGTTGCAGTCTATCAACTGCTCTCGTGACTTAGTGTAAGACATGGTCCGAACTCTAACATGGAGCTGAGCTATTAACTAGATGGCGCTGTAAGCAAACACAAAACTCTTGGAAGAGAAATGCTATCTATGTTGCAGTCTATCAACTGCTCTCGTGGCTTAGTGGTAAGACATGGTCCGATCTCTAACATGGAGCTGAGCTTTTAACTAGATGGCGCTTTAAGCAAACACAAAATTCTTGTAGGAGAAATGCTATCTATGTTGCAGTCTATCAACTGCTCTCGTGACTTAGTGGTAAGACATGGTCCGAACTCTAACATGGAGCTGAGCTAATAACTAGATGGCGCTGTAAGCAAACACAAAACTCTTGGAAGAAAAATGCTATCTATGTTGCAGTCTATCAACTGCTCTCGTGACTTAGTGGTAAGACACGGTCCGAACTGTAACATAGAGCTGAGCTATTAACTAGATGGCGCTGTAAGCAAACACAAAACACTTGGAAGAGAAATGCTATGTTGCAGTCTATCAACTGCTCTTGTGACTTAGTGGTAAGACACGGTCAGAACTCTAACATGGAGCTGAGCTATTAACTAGATGGCGCTGTAAGAAAACACAAAACTCTTCGAAGAGAATTGCTATGTCGCGGCCTATCAACTGCTCTCGTGAATTATTGGTAGACATGGTCCGAACTCTAACATGGAGCTGAGCTATTAACTAGATGACGCTGTAAGCAAACACAAAACTCTTGGAGGAGAAATGCTATGTTGCAGTCTATCAACTGCTCTCGTGACTTGGTGGTAAGACACTGTCCGAAGAGTAACATGGAGCAGAGCTATTAACTAGATGGCGCTGTAAGCAAACACAAAACTCTTGGAAGAGAAATGCTATCTATGTTGCAGTCTATCACCTGCTCTCGTGACTTAGTGGTAGACATGGCCCGATCTCTAACATGGAGCTGAGCTATTATCTAGATGGCGCTGTAAGCAAACACAAAACTCTTGGAAGAGAAATGCTATCTATGTTGCAGTCTATCAGCTGCTCTCGAGACTTAGTGGTAGACATTGCCCGATCTCTAACATGGAGCTGAGCTATTATCTAGATGGCGCTGTAAGCAAACACAAAACTCTTGGAAGAGAAATGCTATCTATGTTGCAGTCTATCCACTGCTCTCGTGACTTAGTGGGAAGACATGGTCCGAACTCTAACACGGAGCTGAGCTATTAACTAGATGGCGCTGTAAGCAAACACAAAACTCTTGGAAGAGAAATGCTATCTATGTTGCAGTCTATCAACTGCTCTCGTGACTTAGTGTTAAGACATGGTCCGATCTCTAACATGGAGCTGAGCTATTAACTAGATGGCGCTGTAAGCAAACACAAAACTCTTGGAGGAGAAATGCTATCTATGTTGCAGTCTATCAACTGCTCTCGTGACTTAGTGGTAGACATGGCCCGATCTCTAACATGGAGCTGAGCTATTAACTAGATAGCGCTGTAAGCAAACACAATACTCTTAAAAGAGAAATGCTATCTATGTTGCAGTCTATCACCTGCTCTCGTGACTTAGTGGAAGACATGGCCCGATCTCTAACATGGAGCTGAGCTATTAACTAGATGGCGCTGTAAGCAAACACAAAACTCTTGGAAGAGAAATGCTATCTATGTTGCAGTCTATCACCTGCTCTCGTGACTTAGTAGTAGACATGGCCCGATCTCTAGCATGGAGCTGAGCTATTATCTAGATGGCGCTGTAAGCAAACACAAAACTCTTGGAAGAGAAATGCTATCTATGTTGCAGTCTATCACCTGCTCTCGTGACTTAGTGGTAGACATTGCCCGATCTCTAACATGGAGCTGAGCTATTAACTAGATGGCGCTGTAAGCAAACACAAAACTCTTGGAAGAGAAATGCTATCAATGTTGCAGTCTATCAACAGCTCTCGTGACTTGGTGGTAAGACTTGGTCCGATCTCTAACATGGAGCTTAGCTATTAACTAGATGGCGCTGCAAGCAAACACAAAACTCTTGGAAGAGAAATGCTATGTTGCAGTCTATCAACTGCTCTCGTGACTTAGTGGTAAGACACGGTCCGAACTGTAACATGGAGCTGAGCTATTAACTAGATGGCGCTGTAAGCAAACACAAAACACTTGGAAGAGAAATGCTATCAATGTTGCAGTCTATCAACTGCTATCGTGACTTGGTGGTAAGACATGGTCCGATCTGTAACATGGAGCTGAGCTATTAACTAGATGGCGCTGTAAGCAAACACAAAACTCTTGGAGGAGAAATGCTATCTATGTTGCAGTCTATCAACTGCTCCCGTGACTTAGCGGTAAGACATGGTCCGATCTCTAACATGGAGCTGAACTATTAACTAGATGGCGCTGCAAGCAAACACAAAACACTTGGAAGAGAAAATCTATCAATGTTGCTGTCTATCAACTGCTCTCGTAACTTGTTGGTAAGACACGGTCCGATCTCTAACATGGAGCTGAGCTATTAACTAGATGGCGCTGTAAGCAACCACAAAACACATGGAAGAGAAATGCTATCAATGTTGCAGTCTATCAACTGCTCTCGTGACCTGGTGGTAAGACACTGTCCGAACTGTAACATGGAGCTGAGCTGTTAACTAGATGGCGCTGTAAGCAAACACAAAACTCTTGGAAGAGAAATGCTATGTTGCAGTCTATCAACTGCTCTCGTGACTTGGTGGTAAGACACTGTCCGAACTGTAACATGGAGCTGAGCTATTAACTAGATGGCGCTGCAAGCAAACACAAAACACTTGGAGGAGAAATGCTATCTATGTTGCAGTCTATCAACTGATCTCGTGGCTTAGTGGTAAGACCTGGTCCGATCTCTAACATGGAGCTGAGCTAATATCTAGATGGCGCTGTAAGCAAACACAAAACTCTTGGAGGAGAAATGCTATCTATGTTGCAGTCTATCAACTGCTCTCGTGACTTAGTGGAAGACATGGCCCGATCTCTATAATGGAGCTGAGCTATTAACTAGATGGTGCTGTAAGCAAACTCTTGGAAGAGAAATGCTATCTATGTTGCAGTCTATCACCTGCTCTCGTGACTTAGTAGTAGACATGGCCCGATCTCTAACATGGAGCTGAGCTATTATCTAGATGGCGCTGTAAGCAAACACAAAACTCTTGGAAGAGAAATGCTATCTATGTTGCAGTCTATCACCTGCTCTCGTGACTTAGTGGTAGACATTGCCCGATCTCTAACATGGAGCTGAGCTATTAAATAGATGGCGCTGTAAGCAAACACAAAACTCTTGGAAGAAAAATGCTATCAATGTTGCAGTCTATCAACTGCTCTCGTGACTTGGTGGTAAGACATGGTCCGATCTCTAACATGGAGCTGAGCTATTAACTAGATGGCGCTGTAAGCAAACACAAAACTCTTGGAAGAGAAATGCTATCAATGTTGCAGTCTATCAACTGCTCTCGTGACTTGGTGGTAAGACATGGTCCGATCTCTAACATGGAGCTTAGCTATTAACTAGATGGCGCTGCAAGCAAACACAAAACTCTTGGAAGAGAAATGCTATGTTGCAGTCTATCAACTGCTCTCGTGACTTAGTGGTAATACACGGTCCGAACTGTAACATGGAGCTGAGCTATTAACTAGATGGCGCTGTAAGCAAACACAAAACACTTGGAGGAGTAATGCTATCTATGTTGCAGTCTATCAACTGCTCCCGTGACTTAGCGGTAAGACATGGTCCGATCTCTAACATGGAGCTGAGCTATTAACTAGATGGCGCTGCAAGCAAACACAAAACACTTGGAAGAGAAAATCTATCAATGTTGCAGTCTATCAACTGCTCTCGTAACTTGGTGGTAAGACACGGTCCGATTTGTAACATGGAGCTGAGCTATTAACTAGATGGCGCTGTAAGCAAACACAAAACTCTTGGAGGAGAAATGCTATCTATGTTGCAGTCTATCAACTGATCTCGTGGCTTAGTGGTAGGACATGGTCCGAACTCTAACATGGAGCTGAGCTATTAACTAGATGGCGCTGTAAGCAAACACAAAACTCTTGGAAGGGAAATGCTATGTTGCAGTCTATCAACTGCTCTTGTGACTTAGTGGTAAGACACTGTCCGAACTGTAACATGGAGCTGAGCTATTAACTAGATGGCGCTGTAAGCAAACACAAAACTCTTGGAGGAGAAATGCTATGTTGCAGTCTATCAACTGCTCTCGTGACTTGGTGGTAAGACACTGTCCGAACTGTAACATGGAGCTGAGCTATTAACTAGATGGCGCTGTAAGCAAACACAAAACTCTTGGAAGAGAAATGCTATGTTGCAGTCTATCAACTGCTCTCGTGACTTGGTGGTAAGACACTGTCCGAACTGTAACATGGAGCTGAGCTATGAACTAGATGGCGCTGCAAGCAAACACAAAACTCTTGGAGGAGAAATGCTATCTATGTTGCAGTCTATCAACTGATCTCGTGGCTTAGTGGTAAGACCTGGTCCGATCTCTAACATGGAGCTGAGCTATTAACTAGACTGCGCTGTAAGCAAACACAAAACTCTTGGAGGAGAAATGCTATCTATGTTGCAGTCTATCAACTGCTCTCGTGACTTAGTGGAAGACATGGCCCGATCTCTAACATGGAGCTGAGCTATTAACTAGATGGCGCTGTAAGCAAACACAAAACTCTTGGAAGAGAAATGCTATCTATGTTGCAGTCTATCACCTGCTCTCGTGACTTAGTAGTAGACATGGCCCGATCTCTAACATGGACCTGAGCTATTATCTAGATGGCGCTGTAAGCAAACACAAAACTCTTGGAAGAGAAATGCTATCTATGTTGCAGTCTATCACCTGCTCTCGTGACTTAGTGGTGGACATTGACCGATCTCTAACATGGAGCTGAGCTATTAACTAGATGGCGCTGTAAGCAAACACAAAACTCTTGGAAGAGAAATGCTATCAATGTTGCAGTCTATCAACTGCTCTCGTGACTTGGTGGTAAGACATGGTCCGATCTCTAACATGGAGCTTAGCTATTAACTAGATGGCGCTGCAAGCAAACACAAAACTCTTGGAAGAGAAATGCTATGTTGCAGTCTATCAACTGCTCTCGTGACTTAGTGGTAAGACACGGTCCGAACTGTAACATGGAGCTGAGCTATTAACTAGATGGCGCTGTAAGCAAACACAAAACACTTGGAAGAGAAATGCTATCAATGTTGCAGTCTATCAACTGCTATCGTGACTTGGTGGTAAGACATGGTCCGATCTGTAACATGGAGCTGAGCTATTAACTAGATGGCGCTGTAAGCAAACACAAAACTCTTGGAGGAGAAATGCTATCTATGTTGCAGTCTATCAACTGCTCCCGTGACTTAGCTGTAAGACATGGTCCGATCTCTAACATGGAGCTGAGCTATTAACTAGATGGCGCTGCAAGCAAACACAAAACACTTGGAAGAGAAAATCTATCAATGTTGCAGTCTATCAACTGCTCTCGTAACTTGGTGGTAAGACACGGTCCGATCTCTAACATGGAGCTGAGCTATTAACTAGATGGCGCTGTAAGCAAACACGAAACACTTGGAAGAGAAATGCTATCAATGTTGCAGTCTATCAACTGCTCTCGTGACTTGGTGGTAAGACATGGTCCGATCTGTAACATGGAGCTGAGCTATTAACTAGATGGCGCTGTAAGCAAACACAAAACTCTTGGAGGAGAAATGCTATCTATGTTGCAGTCTATCAACTGATCTCGTGGCTTAGTGGTAGGACATGGTCCGAACTCTAACATGGAGCTGAGCTATTAACTAGAGGGCGCTGTAAGCAAACACAAAACTCTTGGAAGGGAAATGCTATGTTGCAGTCTATCAACTGCTCTTGTGACTTAGTGGTAAGACACCGTCCGAACTGTAACATGGAGCTGAGCTATTAACTAGATGGCGCTGTAAGCAAACACAAAACTCTTGGAGGAGAAATGCTATGTTGCAGTCTATCAACTGCTCTCGTGACTTGGTGGTAAGAAACTGTCCGAACTGTAACATGGAGCTGAGCAATTAACTAGATGGCGCTGTAAGCAAACACAAAACTCTTGGAAGAGAAATGCTATGTTGCAGTCTATCAACTGCTCTCGTGACTTGGTGGTAAGACACTGTCCGAACTGTAACATGGAGCTGAGCTATTAACTAGATGGCGCTGTAAGCAAACACAAAACTCTTGGAAGAGAAATGCTATGTTGCAGTCTATCAACTGCTCTCGTGACTTGGTGGTAAGACACTGTCCGAACTGTAACATGGAGCTGAGCTATGAACTAGATGGCGCTGCAAGCAAACACAAAACTCTTGGAGGAGAAATGCTATCTATGTTGCAGTCTATCAACTGATCTCGTGGCTTAGTGGTAAGACCTGGTCCGATCTCTAACATGGAGCTGAGCTATTAACTAGATGGCGCTGTAAGCAAACACAAAACTCTTGGAGGAGAAATGCTATCTATGTTGCAGTCTATCAACTGCTCTAGTGACTTAGTGGAAGACATGGCCCGATCTCTAACATGGAGCTGAGCTATTAACTAGATGGCGCTGTAAGCAAACACAAAACTCTTGGAAGAGAAATGCTATCTATGTTGCAGTCTATCACCTGCTCTCGTGACTTAGTAGTAGACATGGCCCGATCTCTAACATGGACCTGAGCTATTATCTAGATGGCGCTGTAAGCAAACACAAAACTCTTGGAAGAGAAATGCTATCTATGTTGCAGTCTATCACCTGCTCTCGTGACTTAGTGCTGGACATTGCCCGATCTCTAACATGGAGCTGAGCTATTAACTAGATGGCGCTGTAAGCAAACACAAAACTCTTGGAAGAGAAATGCTATCAATGTTGCAGTCTATCAACTGCTCTCGTGACTTGGTGGTAAGACATGGTCCGATCTCTAACATGGAGCTTAGCTATTAACTAGATGGCGCTGCAAGCAAACACAAAACTCTTGGAAGAGAAATGCTATGTTGCAGTCTATCAACTGCTCTCGTGACTTAGTGGTAAGACACGGTCCGAACTGTAACATGGAGCTGAGCTATTAACTAGATGGCGCTGTAAGCAAACACAAAACACTTGGAAGAGAAATGCTATCAATGTTGCAGTCTATCAACTGCTATCGTGACTTGGTGGTAAGACATGGTCCGATCTGTAACATGGAGCTGAGCTATTAACTAGATGGCGCTGTAAGCAAACACAAAACTCTTGGAGGAGAAATGCTATCTATGTTGCAGTCTATCAACTGCTCCCGTGACTTAGCTGTAAGACATGGTCCGATCTCTAACATGGAGCTGAGCTATTAACTAGATGGCGCTGCAAGCAAACACAAAACACTTGGAAGAGAAAATCTATCAATGTTGCAGTCTATCAACTGCTCTCGTAACTTGGTGGTAAGACACGGTCCGATCTCTAACATGGAGCTGAGCTATTAACTAGATGGCGCTGTAAGCAAACACGAAACACTTGGAAGAGAAATGCTATCAATGTTGCAGTCTATCAACTGCTCTCGTGACTTGGTGGTAAGACATGGTCCGATCTGTAACATGGAGCTGAGCTATTAACTAGATGGCGCTGTAAGCAAACACAAAACTCTTGGAGGAGAAATGCTATCTATGTTGCAGTCTATCAACTGATCTCGTGGCTTAGTGGTAGGACATGGTCCGAACTCTAACATGGAGCTGAGCTATTAACTAGATGGCGCTGTAAGCAAACACAAAACTCTTGGAAGGGAAATGCTATGTTGCAGTCTATCAACTGCTCTTGTGACTTAGTGGTAAGACACCGTCCGAACTGTAACATGGAGCTGAGCTATTAACTAGATGGCGCTGTAAGCAAACACAAAACTCTTGGAGGAGAAATGCTATGTTGCAGTCTATCAACTGCTCTCGTGACTTGGTGGTAAGAAACTGTCCGAACTGTAACATGGAGCTGAGCTATTAACTAGATGGCGCTGTAAGCAAACACAAAACTCTTGGAAGAGAAATGCTATGTTGCAGTCTATCAACTGCTCTCGTGACTTGGTGGTAAGACACTGTCCGAACTGTAACATGGAGCTGAGCTATTAACTAGATGGCGCTGCAAGCAAACACAAAACTCTTGGAGGAGAAATGCTATCTATGTTGCAGTCTATCAACTGATCTCGTGGCTTAGTGGTAAGACCTGGTCCGATCTCTAACATGGAGCTGAGCTATTAACTAGATGGCGCTGTAAGCAAACACAAAACTCTTGGAGGAGAAATGCTATCTATGTTGCAGTCTATCAACTGCTCTCGTGACTTAGTGGTAAGACATGGACCGATCTCTAACATGGAGCTGAGCTGTTAACTAAATGGCGCTGCAAGCAAACACAAAACTCTTGGAAGAGAAATGCTATCTATGTTGCAGTCTATCAACTGCTCTCGTGACTTGGTGGTAAGACATGGTCCGATCTCTAACATGGAGCTTAGCTATTAACAAGATGGCGCTGCAAGCAAACACAAAACTCTTGGAAGAGAAATGCTATGTTGCAGTCTATCAACTGCTCTCGTGACTTAGTGGTAAGACACGGTCCGAACTGTAACATGGAGCTGAGCTATTAACTAGATGGCGCTGTAAGCAAACACAAAACTCTTGGAAGAGAAATGCTATGTTGCAGTCTATCAACTGCTCTCGTGACTTAGTGGTAAGACACGGTCCGAACTGTAACATGGAGCTGAGCTATTAACTAGATGGCGCTGTAAGCAAACACAAAACTCTTGGAGGAGAAATGCTATGTTGCAGTCTATCAACTGCTCTCGTGACTTAGTGGTAGACATGGCCCGATCTCTAACATGGAGCTGAGCTATTAACTAGATGGCGCTGTAAGCAAACACAAAACTCTTGGAAGAGAAATGCTATGTTGCAGTCTATCAACTGCTCTCGTGACTTAGTGTAAGACATGGTCCGAACTCATCTATATAGGCTTATATAACTTCTTTGGTCAATTCTTTAAGTTCTCAGCCGCACACTCCTCTTTCCAAAACTGTATACGATATTCCATTGTTTTATCTATATAGCCTCATTTAACTTCTTTGTTGATTTCTTTAAGTTCTCAGCCGCACCTCTTTTTCCTAAACTGTATACGATGTTCAATTGTTTTATCTATATAGGCTCATTTAACTTCTTTGGTCAATTCTTCAAGTTCTCAGCCGCACACCCCTCTTTCCTAAACTGTATACGATATTCAATTGTTTCATCTATATAGGCTCATTTAACTTCTTTGGTCAATTCTTTAAGTTCTCAGCCGCACACCCCTCTTTCCTAAACTGTATACGATATTCAATTGTTTTATCTATATAGGTTCATGTGACTTCTTTGGTCAATTCTTTAAGTTCTCAGCCGCAACTCTCTTTGCTAAACTGTATACGATATTCAATTGTTTCATACATATAGGCTTATATAACTTCTTTGGTCAATTCTTTAAGGTCTCAGCCGCACCTCTCTTTCCCAAACTGTATACGACATTTAATTGTTTCATCTATATAGGCTTATATAACTTCTTTGGTCAATTCTTTAAGTTCTCAGCCGCTCCTCTCTTTCCAAACCTGTATACGATATTCAACTGTTTCATCTATATAGGTTCATTTACCTTCTTTGGTCAATTCTTTAAGTTCTCAGCCACACACCCCTCTTTCCTAAACTGTATACGATATTCAATTGTTTCATCTATATAGGCTCATTTAACTTTTTTGGTCAATTCTTTAAGTTCTCTGCCGCACACCCCTCTTTCCTAAACTGTATGCGATATTCAATTGTTTTATCTATATAGGCTCATTTAACTTCTTTGGTCAATTCTTTAATTTCTCAGCCGCACCTCTCTTTCGTAAACAGTATACGATATTCAATTCTTTCATCTGTATAGGCTTATAAAACTTCTTTGGTCAATTCATTAAGATCTCAGCCGCACCTCTCTTTCCTAAACTGTATATGATATTCAATTGTTTCATCTATATAGGCTTATATAACTTCTTTGGTCAATTCTTTAATTTCTCAGCCGCACACCCCACTTTCCTACGATATTCAATTGTTTTATCTGTATAGGCTCATTTAACTTCTTTGGTCAATTCTTTAAGTTCTCAGCCGCACCTCTCTTTCCCAAACTGTATACGATATTAAATTGTTTCATCTATATAGGCTTATATAACTTCTTTGGTCAATTCTTTAAGTTCTCAGCCGCACCTCTCTTTCCAAAACTGTATACGATATTCAACTGTTTCATCTATATAGGCTCATTTAACTTCTTTGGTCAATTCTTTAAGTTCTCAGCCGCACAACCCTCTTTCCTAAACTGTATACGATAATCAATTGTTTCATCTATATAGGCTCATTTAACTTCTCTGGGCAATTCTTTAAGTTCTCAGCCGCACCTCTCTTTCATACACTGTATACGATATTCAATTGTTTCATCTATATAGGCTTATATAACCTCTTTGGCCAATTCTTTAAAGTCTCAGCCGCACCTCTCTTTCCTAAACTGAATACGATATTCAATTGTTTCATCTATAGGATCATTTAACTTCTTTGGTCAATTCTTTAAGTTCTGAGCAGCACCTCTCTTTCCTAAACTGTATATGATATTTAATTGTTTATCTATATAGGCTTATATAACTTCTTTGGTCAATTCTCTAATTTCTCAGCCGCACAGCCCTCTTTCCTAAACTGTATACGATATTCAATTTTTTTATCTTTATAGGCTCATTTAACTTCTTTGGTCAATTCTTTAAGTTCTCAGCCGCACCTCTCTTTCCCAAACTGTACACGACATTTAATTGTTTCATCTATATAGGCCTATTTAACTTCTTTGGTCATATCTTTTATTTCTCAGGCGCACACCCCTCTTTTCTAAACTGTATACGATATTCCATTGTTTTATCTATATAGGCTCATTTAACTTCTTTGTTGATTTCTTTAAGTTCTCAGCCGCACCTCTCTTTCCTAAACTGTATACGATATTCAATTGTTTTATCTATATAGGTTCATTTAACTTCTTTGGTCAATTCTTTAAGTTCTCAGCCGCACCTCTCTTTCCTAAACAGTATGCGATATTCAATTGTTTCTTCTATATAGGCTTATTTAACTTCATTGGTCAATTCTTTAATTTCCCAGCCGCAAACCCCTCTTTCCTAAACTGTATACGATATTCAACTCTTTTATCTATATAGGCTCATTTAACTTCTTTGGTCAATTCTTTAAGTTCTCAGCCGCACCTCTCTTTCCTAAACAGTATACGATATTCAATTGTTTCATCTATATAGGCTTATATAACTTCTTTGGTCACTTCTTTAAGTTCTCAGCCGCACCTCTCTTTCCTAAACTGTATATGATATTCAATTGTTTCATCTATATAGGCTTATATAACTTCTTTGGTCAATTCTTTAATTTCTCATCCGCAAACCCCTCTTTCCTAAACTGTATACAATATTCAATTGTTTTATCTATATACGCTCATTTAACTTCTTTGGTCAATTCTTTAAGTTCTCTGCCGCACCTCTCTTTCCCAAACTGTATACGACATTTAATTGTTTCATCTATATAGGCTTATATAACTTCTTTGGTCAATTCTTTAAGTTATCAGCCGCACCTCTCTTTCCAAAACTGTATACGATATTCAACTGTTTCATCTATATAGGCTCATTTACCTCCTTTGGTCAATTCTTTAAGTTCTCAGCCACACACCCCTCTTTCCTAAGCTGTATACGATATTCAATTGTTTCATCTATATAGGCTCATTTAACTTCTCTGGACAATTCTTTAAATTCTCATCCGCACCTCTCTTTCATACACTGTATACGACATTAAATTGTTTCATCTATATAGGCTTATATAACCTCTTTGGTCAATTCTTTAATGTCTCAGCCGCACACTCCTCTTTCCTAAACTGTATAGGATATTCAATTGTTTCATCTATATAGGCTTATTTAACTTCTTTGGTTAATTCTTTAAGTTCTCAGCCGCACACCCCTCTTTCCTAACTGTATACGGTATTCAATTCATTCATCTATATAGGCTCATTTAACTTACCTGGTAAATTCTTTAAGTTCTCAGCCGCACCTCTCATTCCTAACCCGTATACGATATTCAATTGTTTCATCTATATAGGCTCATTTAACATCTTTGGTCAATTCTTTAAGTTCTCGGCCGCACCTCTCTTTCCTAAACTGTATACGATATTCAATTGTTTCATCTATATAGGTTCATTTAACTTCTTTGGTCAATTCTTTAAGTTCTCAGCCGCACCTCTCTTTCCTAAACAGTACGCGATATTCAATGGTTTCATCTATATAGGCTCATTTAACTTCTTTGGTCAATTCTTTAAGTTTTCAGCCGCACCTCTCTTTCCTAAACTGTATACGATGTTCAATTGTTTCATCTATATACGCTCATTTAACCTCTTTGTTCAATTCTTTAAGTTCTCAGCCGCACCTCTCTTTCCTAAACTGTATACGATGTTCAATTGTTTCATCTATATAAGCTCATTTAACTTCTTTGGTCAATTCCTTAATTTCTCAGGCGCACACCCCTCTTTCCTAAACTGTATACGATATTCAATTGTTTCTTCTATATAGGCTAATTTAACTTCTCTGGTCAATGCTTTATGTTCTCAGCCGCACCTCTATTTCATACACTATATACGATATTCAATTGTTTCTTCTATATAGGCTAATTTAACTTCTCTGGTCAATGCTTTAAGTTCTCAGCCGCACACCTCTATTTCATACACTCTATACGATATTCAATTGTTTCTTCTATATAGGCTAATTTAACTTCTCTGGTCAATTCTTTAATTTCTCAGCCGCACCTCTATTTCATACACTCTATACGATATTCAATTGTTTCATCTATATAGGCTTATATAACCTCGTTGGTCAATTCTTTAAAGTCTCAGCCGCACACTCCTCTTTCCTAAACTGTATACGATATTCAATTGTTTTCCCTGTATAGGCTCATTTAACTTCTCTGGTCAATTCTTTAAGTTCTCAGCCGCACCTCTCTTTCCTAAACTGTATACGAGATTCAATTGTTTCATCTATATAGGCTTATATAACCTCTTTGGTCAATTCTTTAAAGTCTCAGTCGCACACTCCTCTTTCCTAAACTGTATACGATATTCAATTGTTTTCCCTGTATAGGCTCATTTAGCTTCTTTGGTCAATTCTTTAGGTTCTCAGCCGCACACCCCTCTTTCCTAAACTGTATACGATATTCAACTGTTTCATCTATATAGGCTTATATAACTTCTTTGGTCAATTCTTTAAGTTCCCAGCCGCACCTCTCTTTCCAAAACTGTATACGATATTCAACTGTTTCATCTATATAGGCTTATATAACCTCTTTGGTCAATTCTTTAAAGTCTCAGCCGCACACTCCTCTTTCCTAAACTGTATGCGATATTCAATTGTTTTACCTATATAGGCTCATTTAGCTTCTTTGGTAAATTCTTTAAGCTCTCAGCCGCACCTCTCATTCCTAGCCCGTATACGATATTCAATTGTTTCATCTATATAGGCTCATTTAACTTCTTTGGTCAATTCTTTAAGTTCTCAGCCGCACCTCTCTTTCCTAAACTGTATACGATATTCAATTGTTTCATCTATAAAGGTTCATTTAACTTCTTTGGTCAATTCTTTAAGTTCTCAGACGCACCGCTCTTTCCTAAGCTGTATAGGATATTCAATTGTTTCATCTATATAGGCTCATTTAACTTCTTTGGTCAATTCTTTAAGTTTTCTGCCGCACACCCCTCTTTCCTAAACTGTATGCGATGTTCAATTGTTTCATCTATATACGCTCATTTAACCTCTTTGGTCAATTCTTTAAGTTCCCAGACGCACCTCTGTTTCCTAAACTGTATACGATATTCAATTGTTTCATCTATATAGGTTCATTTAACTACTTTGGTCAATTCTTTAATTTCTCAGCCGCACACCCCTCTTTCCTGAACCTTATACGATATTCTATTGTTTTATCTATATATGCTCATTTAATTTCTTTGGTCACTTCCTTAAGTTCTCAGCCGCACACGCCTCTTTCCTAAACTGTATACGATATTCAACTGTTTCATCTATATAGTCTCATTTTACTTCTTTGGTCAATTCTTTAAGTTCTCATCCGCACACCCCTCTTTTCCTAAACTGTATACGATATTCAATTGTTTTATCTATATAGGTTCATTTAACCTCTTTGGTCAATTCTTTAAGTTCTCAGCCGCACAACCCTCTTTCCTAAACTGTATACGATATTCAATTGTTTTATCTATATAGGTTCATTTAACTTCCTTGGTCAATTCTTTAATTTCTCAGCCGCACCTCTCTTTCATACACTGTATACGATATTCAATTGTTTCATCTATATAGGCTTATATAACCTCTTTGGTCAATTCTTTAAAGTCTCAGCCACACACCCCTCTTTCCTAAACTGTATACGATATTCAATTGTTTCATCTATATAAGCTTATATAACCTCTTTGGTCAATTCTTTAAAGTCTCAGCCGCACACTCCTCTTTCCTAAACTGTATGCGATATTCAATTGTTTTACCTATATAGGCTCATTTAGCTTCTTTGGTAAATTCTTTAAGCTCTCAGCCGCACCTCTCATTCCTAACCCGTATACGATATTCAATTGTTTCATCTATATAGGCTCATTTACCTTCTTTGGTCAATTCTTTAAGTTCTCAGCCGCACCTCTCTTTCCTAAACTGTATACGATATTCAATTGTTTCATCTATAAAGGTTCATTTAACTTCTTTGGTCAATTCTTTAAGTTCTCAGACGCACCTCTCTTTCCTAAGCTGAATAGGATATTCAATTGTTTCATCTATATAGGCTCATTTAACTTCTTTGGTCAATTCTTTAAGTTTTCTGCCGCACACCCCTCTTTCCTAAACTGTATGCGATGTTCAATTGTTTCATCTATATACGCTCATTTAACCTCTTTGGTCAATTCTTTAAGTTCTCAGACGCACCTCTCTTTCCTAAACTGTATACGATATTCAATTGTTTCATCTATATAGGTTCATTTAACTACTTTGGTCAATTCTTTAATTTCTCAGCCGCACACCCCTCTTTCCTGAACCTTATACGATATTCTATTGTTTTATCTATATATGCTCATTTAATTTCTTTGGTCACTTCCTTAAGTTCTCAGCCGCACACCCCTCTTTCCTAAACTGTATACGATATTCAACTGTTTCATCTATATAGTCTCATTTTACTTCTTTGGTCAATTCTTTAAGTTCTCATCCGCACACCCCTCTTTCCTAAACTGTATACGATATTCAATTGTTTTATCTATATAGGTTCATTTAACTTCTTTGGTCAATTCTTTAAGTTCTCAGCCGCACAACCCTCTTTCCTAAACTGTATACGATATTCAATTGTTTTATCTATATAGGTTCATTTAACTTCCTTGGTCAATTCTTTAATTTCTCAGCCGCACCTCTCTTTCATACACTGTATACGATATTCAATTGTTTCATCTATATAGGCTTATATAACCTCTTTGGTCAATTATTTAAAGTCTCAGCCACACACCCCTCTTTCCTAAACTGTATACGATATTCAATTGTTTCATCTATATAGGCCTATGTAACTTCTTTGGTCAATTCTTTAATTTCGCAGGCGCACACCCCTTTTTTCTAAACTTTATACGATATTCCATTGTTTTATCTATATAGGCTCATTTAACTTCTTTGTTGATTTCTTTAAGTTCTCAGCCGCACCTCTCTTTCCTAAACTGTATACGATATTCCATTGTTTTATCTATACACGCTCATTTAACTTCTTTGGTCAATTCTTTAAGTTCTCAGCCGCAAATCTCTTTCTTAAACAGTATACGATATTCAATGGTTTCATCTATATAGGCTCATTTAACTTCTTTGGTCAATTCTTGAAGTTCTCAGCCACACACCCCTCTTTCCTAAACTGTATACGATATTCAATTGTTTTATCTATATAGGTTCATTTAAATTCTTTGGTCAATCCTTTAAGTTATCAGCCGCACCTGTCTTTCCTAAACAGAACGCGATATTCAATTGTTTCATCTATATAGGCTTATTTAACTTCTTTGGTCAATTCTTTAATTTCTCAGCCAAACACCCCTCTTTCCTAAACTGTATACGATATTCAACTGTTTTATCTATTTAGGCTCATTTATCTGCTTTGGTCAATTCTTTAAGTTCTCAGCCGCACCTCCCTTTCCTAAACAGTATACGATATTCAATTGTTTCATCTATATAGGCTTATTTAACTTCTTTGGTCAATGTTTTAAGTTCTCAGCCGCACACCACTCTTTCCTAAACTGTATAAGATATACAATTGTTTCATCTATATAGGCTTATATAACTTCTTTGGTCAATGTTTTAACTTCTCAGCCGCACACCACTCTTTCCTAAACTGTATAAGATATTCAATTGTTTTATCTATATAGGCTTATTTAACTTCTTTTGTCAATGTTTTAAGTTCTCAGCCGCACACCCCTCTTTCCTAAACTGTATAAGATATTCAATTGTTTTATCTATATAGGCTTATTTAACTTCTTTGGTCAATGTTTTAAGTTCTCAGCCGCACACCACTCTTTTCTAAACTGTATAAGATATTCAATTGTTTCACCTATATAGGCTCATTTAACATCTTTGGTCAATTCTTTAAGTTCTGAGCCGCACACCCCTCTTTCCTAAACTGTATGCGATCTACAATTGTTTCATCTATATAGGCTCATTTAACTTCTTTGGTCAATGTTTTAAGTTCTCAGCCGCACACTCCTCTTTCCTAAACTGTATGCGATATACAATTGTTGCATCTATATAGGCTCATTTAACTTCTTTGGTCAATTCTTTAAGTTCTCAGACGCACCGCACTTTCCTAAGCTGTATAGGATATTCAATTGTTTCATCTATATAGGCTCATTTAACTTCTTTGGTCAATTCTTTAATTTCGCAGCCGCACCTCTCTTTCCAAAACTGTATACGATATTCAATTGTTTCATCTATATAGGCTCATTTAACTTCTTTGTTCAATTCTTCAATTTCGCAGCCGCACCTCTCTTTCCTAAACTGTATGCGATATTCAATTGTTTTATCTATATAGGCTCATTTAACTTCTTTGGTCAATTCTTTAATTTCGCAGCCAAACCTCTCTTTCCAAAACTGTATACCATATTCAATTGTTTTATCTATATAAGCTCATTTAACTTCTTTGGTCAATTCTTTAAGTTCTGAGCCGCACCTCTCTTTCCTAAACTGTATACCATATTCAACTGTTTCATCTATATAGGCGCATTTAACTTCTTTGGTCAATTCTTTAATTTCTCAGCCGCAAACCCCTCTTTCCTAAGCTGTATACGATATTCAATTTTTTTATCTATATAGGCTCATTTAACCTCTTTGGTCAATTCTTTAAGTTCTCGGCCGCACCTCCCTTTCCCAAACTGTATACGATATTTAATTGTTTCATCTATATAGGCTTATATAACTTCTTTGGTCAATTCTTTAAGTTCTCAGCCGCACACTCCTCTTTCCAAAACTGTATACGATATTCCATTGTTTTATCTATATAGGCTCATTTAACTTCTTTGTTGATTTCTTTAAGTTCTCAGCCGCACCTCTTTTTCCTAAACTGTATACGATGTTCAATTGTTTTATCTATATAGGTTCATTTGACTTCTTTGGTCTATTCTTTAAGTTCTCAGCCGCAACTCTCTTTCCTAAACTGTATGCGATATTCAATTGTTTCATCTATATAGGCTTATTTAACTTCTCTTGTCAATTCTTTAATTTCTCAGCCGCAGACCCCTCTTTCCTAAACTGTATACGATATTCAACTGTTTTATCTATATAGGCTCATTTAACTTCTTTGGTCAATTCTTTAAGTTCTCAGCCGCACCTCTCTTTCCTAAACAGTATACGATATTCAATTGTTTCATCCATATAGGCTTATATAACTTCTTTGTTCAATTCTTTAAGGTCTCAGCCGCACCTCTCTTTCCCAAACTGTATACGACATTTAATTGTTTCATCTATATAGGCTTATATAACTTCTTTGGTCAATTCTTTAAGTTCTCAGCCGCACCTCTCTTTCCAAACCTGTATACGATATTCAACTGTTTCATCTATATAGATTCGTTTACCTTCTTTGGTCAATTCTTTAAGTTCTCAGCCACACACCCCTCTCTCCTAAACTGTATACGATATTCAATTGTTTCATCTATATAGGCTCATTTAACTTTTTTGGTCAATTCTTTAAGTTCTCTGCCGCACACCCCTCTTTCCTAAACTGTATGCGATATTCAATTGTTTTATCTATATAGGCTCATTTAACTTCTTTGGTCAATTCTTTAATTTCTCAGCCGCACCTCTCTTTCCTAAACTGTATACGATATTCAATTCTTTCATCTGCATAGGCTTATATAACTTCTTTGGTCAATTCTTTAAGTTCTCAGCCGCACCTCTCTTTCCTAAACTGTATATGATATTCAATTGTTTCATCTATATAGGCTTATATAACTTCTTTGGTCAATTCTTTAATTTCTCAGCCGCACACCCCTCTTTCCTACGATATTCAATTGTTTTATCTGTATAGGCTCATTTAACTTCTTTGGTCAATTCGTTAAGTTCTCAGCCGCACCTCTCTTTCCCAAACTGTATACGATATTAAATTGTTTCATCTATATAGGCTTATATAACTTCTTTGGTCAATTCTTTAAGTTCTCAGCCGCACCTCTCTTTCCAAAACTGTATACGATATTCAACTGTTTCATCTATATAGGCTCATTTAACTTCTTTGGTCAATTCTTTAAGTTCTCAGCCGCACAACCCTCTTTCCTAAACTGTATACGATATTCAATTGTTTCAGCTATATAGGCTCATTTAACTTCTCTGGGCAATTCTTTAAGTTCTCAGCCGCACCTCTCTTTCATACACTGTATACGATATTCAATTGTTTCATCTACATAGGCTTATATAACCTCTTTGGCCTATTCTTTAAAGTCTCAGCCGCACCTCTCTTTCCTAAACTGAATACGATATTCAATTGTTTCATCTATAGGCTCATTTAACTTCTTTGGTCAATTCTTTAAGTTCTCAGCAGCACCTCTCTTTCCTAAACTGTATATGATATTTAATTGTTTATCTATATAGGCTTATATAACTTCTTTGGTCAATTCTCTAATTTCTCAGCCGCACACCCCTCTTTCCTAAACTGTATAGGATATTCAATTTTTTTATCTATATAGGCTCATTTAACTTCTTTGGTCAATTCTTTAAGTTCTCAGCCGCACCTCCCTTTCCCAAACTGTATACGATATTTAATTGTTTCATCTATATAGGCTTATATAACTTCTTTGGTCAATTCTTTAAGTTCTCAGCCGCACACTCCTCTTTCCAAAACTGTATACGATATTCCATTGTTTTATCTATATAGGCTCATTTAACTTCTTTGTTGATTTCTTTAAGTTCTCAGCCGCACCTCTTTTTCCTAAACTGTATACGATGTTCAATTGTTTTATCTATATAGGTTCATTTGACTTCTTTGGTCTATTCTTTAAGTTCTCAGCCGCAACTCTCTTTCCTAAACTGTATGCGATATTCAATTGTTTCATCTATATAGGCTTATTTAACTTCTCTTGTCAATTCTTTAATTTCTCAGCCGCAGACCCCTCTTTCCTAAACTGTATACGATATTCAACTGTTTTATCTATATAGGCTCATTTAACTTCTTTGGTCAATTCTTTAAGTTCTCAGCCGCACCTCTCTTTCCTAAACAGTATACGATATTCAATTGTTTCATCCATATAGGCTTATATAACTTCTTTGTTCAATTCTTTAAGGTCTCAGCCGCACCTCTCTTTCCCAAACTGTATACGACATTTAATTGTTTCATCTATATAGGCTTATATAACTTCTTTGGTCAATTCTTTAAGTTCTCAGCCGCACCTCTCTTTCCAAACCTGTATACGATATTCAACTGTTTCATCTATATAGGTTCGTTTACCTTCTTTGGTCAATTCTTTAAGTTCTCAGCCACACACCCCTCTCTCCTAAACTGTATACGATATTCAATTGTTTCATCTATATAGGCTCATTTAACTTTTTTGGTCAATTCTTTAAGTTCTCTGCCGCAAACCCCTCTTTCCTAAACTGTATGCGATATTCAATTGTTTTATCTATATAGGCTCATTTAACTTCTTTGGTCAATTCTTTAATTTCTCAGCGGACCTCTCTTTCCTAAACTGTATACGATATTCAATTCTTTCATCTGCATAGGCTTATATAACTTCTTTGGTCAATTCTTTAAGTTCTCAGCCGCACCTCTCTTTCCTAAACTGTATATGATATTCAATTGTTTCATCTATATAGGCTTATATAACTTCTTTGGTCAATTCTTTAATTTCTCAGCCGCACACCCCTCTTTCCTACGATATTCAATTGTTTTATCTGTATAGGCTCATTTAACTTCTTTGGTCAATTCGTTAAGTTCTCAGCCGCACCTCTCTTTCCCAAACTGTATACGATATTAAATTGTTTCATCTATATAGGCTTATATAACTTCTTTGGTCAATTCTTTAAGTTCTCAGCCGCACCTCTCTTTCCAAAACTGTATACGATATTCAACTGTTTCATCTATATAGGCTCATTTAACTTCTTTGGTCAATTCTTTAAGTTCTCAGCCGCACAACCCTCTTTCCTAAACTGTATACGATATTCAATTGTTTCAGCTATATAGGCTCATTTAACTTCTCTGGGCAATTCTTTAAGTTCTCAGCCGCACCTCTCTTTCATACACTGTATACGATATTCAATTGTTTCATCTACATAGGCTTATATAACCTCTTTGGCCTATTCTTTAAAGTCTCAGCCGCACCTCTCTTTCCTAAACTGAATACGATATTCAATTGTTTCATCTATAGGCTCATTTAACTTCTTTGGTCAATTCTTTAAGTTCTCAGCAGCACCTCTCTTTCCTAAACTGTATATGATATTTAATTGTTTATCTATATAGGCTTATATAACTTCTTTGGTCAATTCTCTAATTTCTCAGCCGCACACCCCTCTTTCCTAAACTGTATACGATATTCAATTTTTTTATCTATATAGGCTCATTTAACTTCTTTGGTCAATTCTTTAAGTTCTCAGCCGCACCTCTCTTTCCCAAACTGTACACGACATATAATTGTTTCATCTATATAGGCCTATTTAACTTCTTTGGTCATATCTTTTATTTCTCAGGCGCACACCCCTCTTTTCTAAACTGTATACGATATTCCATTGTTTTATCTATATAGGCTCATTTAACTTCTTTGTTGATTTCTTTAAGTTCTCAGCCGCACCTCTCTTTCCTAAACTGTATACGATATTCAATTGTTTTATCTATATAGGTTCATTTAACTTCTTTGGTCAATTCTTTAAGTTCTCAGCCGCACCTCTCTTTCCTAAACAGTACGCGATATTCAATTGTTTCATCTATATAGGCTTATTTAACTTCATTGGTCAATTCTTTAATTTCCCAGCCGCAAACCCCTCTTTCCTAAACTGTATACGATATTCAACTCTTTTATCTATATAGGCTCATTTAACTTCTTTGGTCAATTCTTTAAGTTCTCAGCCGCACCTCTCTTTCCTAAACAGTATACGATATTCAATTGTTTCATCTATATAGGCTTATATAACTTCTTTGGTCACTTCTTTAAGATCTCTGCCGCACCTCTCTTTCCTAAACTGTATATGATATTCAATTGTTTCATCTATATAGGCTTATATAACTTCTTTGGTCAATTCTTTAATTTCTCATCCGCACACCCCTCTTTCCTAAACTGTATACGATATTCAATTGTTTTATCTATATACGCTCATTTAACTTCTTTGGTCAATTCTTTAAGTTCTCAGCCGCACCTCTCTTTCCCAAACTGTATACGACATTTAATTGTTTCATCTATATAGGCTTATATAACTTCTTTGGTCAATTCTTTAAGTTCTCAGCCGCACCTCTCTTTCCAAAACTGTATACGATATTCAACTGTTTCATCTATATAGGCTCATTTACCTTCTTTGGTCAATTCTTTAAGTTCTCAGCCACACACCCCTCTTTCCTAAGCTGTATACGATATTCAATTGTTTCATCTATATAGGCTCACTTAACTTCTCTGCACAATTCTTTAAATTCTCAGCCGCACCTCGCTTTCATACACTGTATACGACATTAAATTGTTTCATCTATATAGGCTTATATAACCTCTTTGGTCAATTCTTTAATGTCTCAGCCGCACACTCCTCTTTCCTAAACTGTATAGGATATTCAATTGTTTCATCTATATAGGCTTATTTAACTTCTTTGGTTAATTCTTTAAGTTCTCGGCCGCACCTCTCTTTCCTAAACTGTATACGATATTCAATTGTTTCATCTATATAGGTTCATTTAACTTCTTTGGTCAATTCTTTAAGTTCTCAGCCGCAACTCTCTTTCCTAAACTGTATACGATATTCAATGGTTTCATCTATATAGGCTCATTTAACTTCTTTGGTCAATTCTTTAAGTTTTCAGCCGCACCTCTCTTTCCTAAACTGTATACGATGTTCAATTGTTTCATCTATATAGGCTCATTTACCTTCTTTGGTAAATGCTTTAAGTTCTCAGCCACACACCCCTCTTTCCTAAACTGTATACGATATTCAATTGTTTCATCTATATAGGCTCATTTTACTTCTCTGGTCAATTCCTTAAGTTCTCAGCCGCACCTCTATTTCATACACTCTATACGATATTCAATTGTTTCATCTATATAGGCTTATATAACCTCTTTGGTCAATTCTTTAAAGTCTCAGCCGCACACTCCTCTTTCCTAAACTGTATGCGATATTCATTTGTTTTACCTATATAGGCTCATTTAGCATCTTTGGTCAATTCCTTAAGTTCTCAGCCGCAACTCTCTTTCCTAAACTGTATACGATATTCAATTGTTTCATCTATATAGGCTCATGTAACTTCTTTGGTCAATTCTTTAAGTTCTCAGCCGCAACTCTCTTTCCTAAAATGTATACGATATTCAATTGTTTCATCTATATAGGCTCATTTAACTGCTTTGGTCAATTCCTTAAGTTCTCAGCCGCACACCCCTCTTTCCTGAACTGTACACGATATTCAATTGTTTTTTCTATATATGCTCATTTAATTTCTTTGGTCAATTCCTTAAGTTCTCAGCCGCACACCCCTCTTTCCTAAACTGTATACGATATTCAATTGTTTTATCTATATAGGTCCATTTAACTTCCTTGGTCAATTCTTTAAGTTCTCAGCTGCACACCCCTCTTTCCTAAACTGTATACGATATTCAATTGTTTTATCTATATAGGTTCATTTAACTTCTTTGGTCAATTCTTTAGTTTCTCAGCCGCACCACTCTTTCTTAACTGTATACGATATTCAATAGTTTCATCTATATAGGCTCATTTAACTTCTTTGGTCAATTCTCTTATTTCTCAGCCGCACCTCTCTTTCCTAAACTGTATACGATATTCAATTGTTTCATCTATATAGGCTCATTTAACTTCTTTGGTCAATTGTTTATGTTCTCAGCCGCACCTCTCTTTCCAAAACTGAATAGGATATTCAATTGTGTTATCTATATAGGCACATTTAATTTCTTTGGCAATTTTTTAATTTCTCAGCCGCACCTCTATTTCCTAAAATGTATATAATTTTCAATTGTTTTATCCATATAGGCTCATTTAGCTTCTTTGGTCAATTCTTCAATTTCTCAGCCGCACCTCTCTTTCCTAAACTGTATATGATATTCAATTGTTTCATCTATATAGGCTAATATAAATTCGTTGGTCAATTCTTTAATTTCTCAGCCGCACAACCCTCTTTCCTAAGCTGTATACGATATTCAATTGTTTTATCTGTATAGGTTCATTTAAGTTCTTTGGTCAGTTCTTTAAGTTCTCAGCCACACCTCTCTTTCCCAAACTGTATACGATATTCAATTGTTTCATCTATATAGGCTTATATAATTTCTTTGGTCAATTATATTACTTTTCAGCCGCACCTCTCTTTCCAAAACTGTATACGATAATCAACTGTTTCATCTATATAGGCTCATTTAACTTCTTTGGTCAATTCTCTAAGTTGTCAGCCGCACACCCCTCTTTCCTAAACTGTATACGCAATTCAATTTTTCATCTATATAGGCTCATTTAACTTCTCTTGTCAATTCTTTAAGTTCTCAGCCGCACCTCTCTTTCATACACTGTATACGATATTCAATTGTTTCATCAATATAGGCTTATATAACCTCTTTGGTCAATTCTTTAAAGTCTCAGTCGCACACTCCTCTTTCCTAAACTGTATACGATATTAAATTATTTTCCCTGTATAGGCTCATTTAGCTTCTTTGGTCAATTCTTTAGGTTCTCAGCCGCACACCCCTCTTTCCTAAACTGTATACGATATTCAATTTTTCATCTATATAGGCTTATATAACTTCTTTGGTCAATTCTTTAAGTTCCCAGCCGCACCTCTCTTTCCAAAACTTTATACGATATTCAACTGTTTCATCTATATAGGCTTATATAACCTCTTTGGTCAATTCTTTAAAGTCTCTGCCGCACACTCCTCTTTCCTAAACTGTATGCGATATTCAATTGTTTTACCTATATAGGCTCATTTAGCTTCTTTGGTAAATTCTTTAAGCTCTCAGCCGCACCTCTCATTCCTAGCCCGTATACGATATTCAATTGTTTCATCTATATAGGCTCATTTAACTTCTTTGGTCAATTCTTTAAGTTCTCAGCCGCACCTCTCTTTCCTAAACTGTATACGATATTCAATTGTTTCATCTATAAAGGTTCATTTAACTTCTTTGGTCAATTCTTTAAGTTCTCAGACGCACCGCACTTTCCTAAGCTGTATAGGATATTCAATTGTTTCATCTATATAGGCTCATTTAACTTCTTTGGTCAATTCTTTAAGTTTTCTGCCGCACACCCCTCTTTCCTAAACTGTATGCGATGTTCAATTGTTTCATCTATATACGCTCATTTAACCTCTTTGGTCAATTCTTTATGTTCCCAGACGCACCTCTCTTTCCTAAACTGTATACGATATTCAATTGTTTCATCTATATAGGTTCATTTAACTACTTTGGTCAATTCTTTAATTTCTCAGCCGCACACCCCTCTTTCCTGAACCTTATACGATATTCTATTGTTTTATCTATATATGCTCATTTAATTTCTTTGGTCACTTCCTTAAGTTCTCAGCCGCACACCCCTCTTTCCTAAACTGTATACGATATTCAACTGTTTCATCTATATAGTCTCATTTTACTTCTTTGGTCAATTCTTTAAGTTCTCATCCGCACACCCCTCTTTCCTAAACTGTATACGATATTCAATTGTTTTATCTATATAGGTTCATTTAACTTCTTTGGTCAATTCTTTAAGTTCTCAGCCGCACAAACCTCTTTCCTAAACTGTATACGATATTCAATTGTTTTATCTATATAGGTTCATTTAACTTCCTTGGTCAATTCTTTCATTTCTCAGCCGCACCTCTCTTTCATACACTGTATACGATATTCAATTGTTTCATCTATATAGGCTTATATAACCTCTTTGGTCAATTCTTTAAAGTCTCAGCCACACACCCCTCTTTCCTAAACTGTATACGATATTCAATTGTTTCATCCATATAGGCTTATATAACCTCTTTGGTCAATTCTTTAAAGTCTCAGCCGCACACTCCTCTTTCCTAAACTGTATGCGATATTCAATTGCTTTACCTATATAGGCTCATTTAGCTTCTTTGGTAAATTCTTTAAGCTCTCAGCCGCACCTCTCATTCCTAACCCGTATACGATATTCAATTGTTTCATCTATATAGGCTCATTTAACTTCTTTGGTCAATTCTTTAAGTTCTCAGCCGCACCTCTCTTTCCTAAAGTGTATACGATATTCAATTGCTTCATCTATAAAGGTTCATTTAACTTCTTTGGTCAATTCTTTAAGTTCTCAGACGCACCTCTCTTTCCTAAGCTGTATAGGATATTCAATTGTTTCATCTATATAGGCTCATTTAACTTCTTTGGTCAATTCTTTAAGTTTTCTGCCGCACACCCCTCTTTCCTAAACTGTATGCGATGTTCAATTGTTTCATCTATATACGCTCATTTAACCTCTTTGGTCAATTCTTTAAGTTCTCAGACGCACCTCTCTTTCCTAAACTGTATACGATATTCAATTGTTTCATCTATATAGGTTCATTTAACTACTTTGGTCAATTCTTTAATTTCTCAGCCGCACACCCCTCTTTCCTGAACCTTATACGATATTCTATTGTTTTATCTATATATGCTCATTTAATTTCTTTGGTCGCTTTCTTAAGTTCTCAGCCGCACACCCCTCTTTCCTAAACTGTATACGATATTCAACTGTTTCATCTATATATTCTCATTTTACTTCTTTGGTCAATTCTTTAAGTTCTCATCCGCACACCCCTCTTTCCGAAACTGTATACGATATTCAATTGTTTTATCTATATAGGTTCATTTAACTTCTTTGGTCAATTCTTTAAGTTCTCAGCCGCACAACCCTCTTTCCTAAACTGGTTACGATATTCAATTGTTTTATCTCTATAGGTTCATTTAACTTCCTTGGTCAATTCTTTAATTTCTCAGCCGCACCTCTCTTTCATACACTGTATACGATATTCAATTGTTTCATTTATATAGGCTTATATAACCTCTTTGGTCAATTCTTTAAAGTCTCAGCCACACACCCCTCTTTCCTAAACTGTATACGATATTCAATTGTTTCATCTATATAGGCCTATGTAACTTCTTTGGTCAATTCTTTAATTTCGCAGGCGCACACCCCTCTTTTCTAAACTGTATACGATATTCCATTGTTTTATCTATATAGGCTCATTTAACTTCTTTGTTGATTTCTTTAAGTTCTCAGCCGCACCTCTCTTTCCTAAACTGTATACGATATTCCATTGTTTTATCTATACACGCTCATTTAACTTCTTTGGTCAATTCTTTAAGTTCTCAGCCGCAAATCTCTTTCCTAAACAGTATACGATATTCAATGGTTTCATCTATTTAGGCTCATTTAACTTCTTTGGTCAATTCTTTAAGTTCTCAGCCACACACCCCTCTTTCCTAAACTGTATACGATATTCAATTGATTTATCTGTATAGGTTCATTTAAATTCTTTGGTCAATCCTTTAAGTTATCAGCCGCACCTGTCTTTCCTAAACAGAACGCGATATTCAATTGTTTCATCTATATAGGCTTATTTAACTTCTTTGGTCAATTCTTTAATTTCTCAGCCAAACACCCCTCTTTCCTAAACTGTATACGATATTCAACTGTTTTATCTATTTAGGCTCATTTATCTGCTTTGGTCAATTCTTTAAGTTCTCAGCCGCACCTCCCTTTCCTAAACAGTATACGATATTCAATTGTTTCATCTATATAGGCTCATTTAACTTCTCTGGGCAATTCTTTAAGTTCTCAGCCGCACCTCTCTTTCATACACTGTATACGATATTCAATTGTTTCATCTATATAGGCTTATATAACCTCTTTGGCCTATTCTTTAAAGTCTCAGCCGCACCTCTCTTTCCTAAACTGAATACGATATTCAATTGTTTCATCTATAGGCTCATTTAACTTCTTTGGTCAATTCTTTAAGTTCTCAGCAGCACCTCTCTTTCCTAAACTGTATATGATATTTAATTGTTTATCTATATAGGCTTATATAACTTCTTTGGTCAATTCTCTAATTTCTCAGCCGCACACCCCTCTTTCCTAAACTGTATACGATATTCAATTTTTTTATCTATATAGGCTCATTTAACTTCTTTGGTCAATTCTTTAAGTTCTCAGCCGCACCTCTCTTTCCCAAACTGTACACGACATTTAATTGTTTCATCTATATAGGCCTATTTAACTTCTTTGGTCATATCTTTTATTTCTCAGGCGCACACCCCTCTTTTCTAAACTGTATACGATATTCCATTGTTTTATCTATATAGGCTCATTTAACTTCTTTGTTGATTTCTTTAAGTTCTCAGCCGCACCTCTCTTTCCTAAACTGTATACGATATTCAATTGTTTTATCTATATAGGTTCATTTAACTTCTTTGATCAATTCTTTAAGTTCTCAGCCGCACCTCTCTTTCCTAAACAGTATGCGATATTCATTTGTTTCATCTATATAGGCTTATTTAACTTCATTGGTCAATTCTTTAATTTCCCAGCCGCAAACCCCTCTTTCCTAAACTGTATACGATATTCAACTCTTTTATCTATATAGGCTCATTTAACTTCTTTGGTCAATTCTTTAAGTTCTCAGCCGCACCTCTCTTTCCTAAACAGTATACGATATTCAATTGTTTCATCTATATAGGCTTATATAACTTCTTTGGTCACTTCTTTAAGATCTCTGCCGCACCTCTCTTTCCTAAACTGTATATGATATTCAATTGTTTCATCTATATAGGCTTATATAACTTCTTTGGTCAATTCTTTAATTTCTCATCCGCACACCCCTCTTTCCTAAACTGTATACGATATTCAATTGTTTTATCTATATACGCTCATTTAACTTCTTTGGTCAATTCTTTAAGTTCTCAGCCGCACCTCTCTTTCCCAAACTGTATACGACATTTAATTGTTTCATCTATATAGGCTTATATAACTTCTTTGGTCAATTCTTTAAGTTCTCAGCCGCACCTCTCTTTCCAAAACTGTATACGATATTCAACTGTTTCATCTATATAGGCTCATTTACCTTCTTTGGTCAATTCTTTAAGTTCTCAGCCACACACCCCTCTTTCCTAAGCTGTATACGATATTCAATTGTTTCATCTATATAGGCTCACTTAACTTCTCTGGACAATTCTTTAAATTCTCAGCCGCACCTCTCTTTCATACACTGTATACGACATTAAATTGTTTCATCTATATAGGCTTATATAACCTCTTTGGTCAATTCTTTAATGTCTCAGCCGCACACTCCTCTTTCCTAAACTGTATAGGATATTCAATTGTTTCATCTATATAGGCTTATTTAACTTCTTTGGTTAATTCTTTAAGTTCTCAGCCGCACAACCCTCTTTCCTAACTGTATACGGTATTCATTTCATTCATCTATATAGGCTCATTTAACTTACCTGGTAAATTCTTTAAGTTCTCAGCCGCACCTCTCATTCCTAACCCGTATACGATATTCAATTGTTTCATCTATATAGGCTCATTTAACATCTTTGGTCAATTCTTTAAGTTCTCGGCCGCACCTCTCTTTCCTAAACTGTATACGATATTCAATTGTTTCATCTATATAGGTTCATTTAACTTCTTTGGTCAATTCTTTAAGTTCTCAGCCGCAACTCTCTTTCCTAAACTGTATACGATATTCAATGGTTTCATCTATATAGGCTCATTTAACTTCTTTGGTCAATTCTTTAAGTTTTCAGCCACACACCCCGCTTTCCTAAACTGTATACGATGTTCAATTGTTTCATCTATATACGCTCATTTAACCTCTTTGTTCAATTCTTTAAGTTCTCAGGCGCACCTCTCTTTCCTAAACTGTATACGATACTCAATTCTTTCATCTGTATAGGCTCATTTTACTTCTTTGGTCAATTCTTTAAGTTCTCAGCCGCACCTCTCTTTCCTAAACTGTATACGATGTTCAATTGTTTCATCTATATAAGCTCATTTAACTTCTTTGGTCAATTCTTTAATTTCTCAGGCGCACACCCCTCTTTCCTAAACTGTATACGATATTCAATTGTTTAATCTGTATAGGCTCATTGAACTTATTTGGTCAATTCTTTAAGTTCTCAGCCGCACCTCTCTTTCCCAAACTGTATACGATATTCAATTGTTTCATCTATATAGGCTTATATCATTTCTTTGGTCAATTCTCTAACTTCTCAGCCGCACCTCTCTTTCCAAAACTGTATATGATATTCAACTGTTTCATCTATATAGGCTCATTTAACTTCTTTGGTCAATTCTTTATGTTCTCAGCCGCACACCCCTCTTTCCTAAACTGTATACGATATTCAATTGTTTCTTCTATATAGGTTAATTTACCTTCTCTGGTCAATGCTTTAAGTTCTCAGCCGCACCTCTATTTCATACACTCTATACGATATTCAATTGTTTCATCTATATAGGCTTATATAACCTCTTTGGTCAATTCTTTAAAGTCTCAGCCGCACACTCCTCTTTCCTAAACTGTATACGATATTCAATTGTTTTACCTATATAGGGTCATTTAGCTTCTTTGGTCAATTCTTTAAGTTCTCAGCCGCACCTCTCTTTCCCAAACTGTATACGACATTTAATTGTTTCATCTATATAGGCTTATATAACTTCTTTGGTCATTTCTTTAAGTTCTCAGCCGCACCTCTCTTTCCAAAACTGTATACCATATTCAACTGTTTCATCTATATAGGCTCATTTACCTTCTTTGGTAAATTCTTTAAGTTCTCAGCCACACACCCCTCTTTCCTAAACTGTATACGATATTCAATTGTTTCATCTATATAGGCTCATTTTACTTCTCTGGTCAATTCCTTAAGTTCTCAGCCGCACCTCTATTTCATACACTCTATACGATATTCAATTGTTTCATCTATATAGGCTTATATAACCTCTTTGGTCAATTCTTTAAAGTCTCAGCCGCACACTCCTCTTTCCTAAACTGTATGCGATATTCATTTGTTTTACCTATATAGGCTCATTTAGCATCTTTGGTCAATTCCTTAAGTTCTCAGCCGCAACTCTCTTTCCTAAACTGTATACGATATTCAATTGTTTCATCTATATAGGCTCATGTAACTTCTTTGGTCAATTCTTTAAGTTCTCAGCCGCAACTCTCTTTACTAAAATGTATACGATATTCAATTGTTTCATCTATATAGGCTCATTTAACTGCTTTGGTCAATTCTTTAAGTTCTCAGCCGCACCTCTATTTGTTAAACTGTATAAGAAATTCAATTGTTTCATCTATATAGGCTTATTTAACTTCTTTGTTCAATTATTTAAGTTCTCAGCCGCACACCCCTCTTTCCTAACTGTATACGGTATTCAATTGTTTCATCTATATAGGCTCAATTAACTTATTTGGTAAATTCATTAAGTTCTCAGCCGCACCTCTCATTCCTAACCCGTATACGATATTCAATTGTTTCATCTGTATAGGCGCATTTTACTTCTTTGGTCAATTCTTTAAGTTCTCAGCCGCACCTCTCTTTCCTAAACTGTATACGATATTTAATTGTTTCATCTATATAGGCTCATTTAACTTCTTTGGACAATTCCTTAAGTTCTCAGCCGCACACCCCTCTTTCCTGAACTGTACACGATATTCAATTGTTTTTTCTATATATGCTCATTTAATTTCTTTGGTCAATTCCTTAAGTTCTCAGCCGCACACCCCTCTTTCCTAAACTGTATACGATATTCAATTGTTTTATCTATATAGGTCCATTTAACTTCCTTGGTCAATTCTTTAAGTTCTCAGCCGCACACCCCTCTTTCCTAAACTGTATACGATATTCAATTGTTTTATCTATATAGGTTCATTTAACTTCTTTGGTCAATTCTTTAGTTTCTCAGCCGCACCACTCTTTCTTAACTGTATACGATATTCAATAGTTTCATCTATATAGGCTCATTTAACTTCTTTGGTCAATTCTCTTATTTCTCAGCCGCACCTCTCTTTCCTAAACTGTATACGATATTCAATTGTTTCATCTATATAGGCTCATTTAACTTCTTTGGTCAATTGTTTATGTTCTCAGCCGCACCTCTCTTTCCAAAACTGAATAGGATATTCAATTGTGTTATCTATATAGGCACATTTAATTTCTTTGGCAATTTTTTAATTTCTCAGCCGCACCTCTATTTCCTAAAATGTATATAATTTTCAATTGTTTTATCCATATAGGCTCATTTAGCTTCTTTGGTCAATTCTTCAATTTCTCAGCCGCACCTCTCTTTCCTAAACTGTATATGATATTCAATTGTTTCATCTATATAGGCTAATATAACATCGTTGGTCAATTCTTTAATTTCTCAGCCGCACAACCCTCTTTCCTAAGCTGTATACGATATTCAATTGTTTTATCTGTATAGGTTCATTTAAGTTCTTTGGTCAGTTCTTTAAGTTCTCAGCCACACCTCTCTTTCCCAAACTGTATACGATATTCAATTGTTTCATCTATATAGGCTTATATAATTTCTTTGGTCAATTATATTACTTTTCAGCCGCACCTCTCTTTCCAAAACTGTATACGATAATCAACTGTTTCATCTATATAGGCTCATTTAACTTCTTTGGTCAATTCTCTAAGTTCTCAGCCGCACACCCCTCTTTCCTAAACTGTATACGTAATTCAATTTTTCATCTATATAGGCTCGTTTAACTTCACTTGTCAATTCTTTAAGTTCTCAGCCGCACCTCTCTTTCATACACTGTATACGATATTCAATTGTTTCATCAATATAGGCTTATATAACCTCTTTGGTCAATTCTTTAAAGTCTCAGTCGCACACTCCTCTTTCCTAAACTGTATACGATATTAAATTATTTTCCCTGTATAGGCTCATTTAGCTTCTTTGGTCAATTCTTTAGGTTCTCAGCCGCACACCCCTCTTTCCTAAACTGTATACGATATTCAATTTTTCATCTATATAGGCTTATATAACTTCTTTGGTCAATTCTTTAAGTTCCCAGCCGCACCTCTCTTTCCAAAACTTTATACGATATTCAACTGTTTCATCTATATAGGCTTATATAACCTCTTTGGTCAATTCTTTAAAGTCTCTGCCGCACACTCCTCTTTCCTAAACTGTATGCGATATTCAATTGTTTTACCTATATAGGCTCATTTAGCTTCTTTGGTAAATTCTTTAAGCTCTCAGCCGCACCTCTCATTCCTAGCCCGTATACGATATTCAATTGTTTCATCTATATAGGCTCATTTAACTTCTTTGGTCAATTCTTTAAGTTCTCAGCCGCACCTCTCTTTCCTAAACTGTATACGATATTCAATTGTTTCATCTATAAAGGTTCATTTAACTTCTTTGGTCAATTCTTTAAGTTCTCAGACGCACCGCACTTTCCTAAGCTGTATAGGATATTCAATTGTTTCATCTATATAGGCTCATTTAACTTCTTTGGTCAATTCTTTAAGTTTTCTGCCGCACACCCCTCTTTCCTAAACTGTATGCGATGTTCAATTGTTTCATCTATATACGCTCATTTAACCTCTTTGGTCAATTCTTTAAGTTCCCAGACGCACCTCTCTTTCCTAAACTGTATACGATATTCAATTGTTTCATCTATATAGGTTCATTTAACTACTTTGGTCAATTCTTTAATTTCTCAGCCGCACACCCCTCTTTCCTGAACCTTATACGATATTCTATTGTTTTATCTATATATGCTCATTTAATTTCTTTGGTCACTTCCTTAAGTTCTCAGCCGCACACCCCTCTTTCCTAAACTGTATACGATATTCAACTGTTTCATCTATATAGTCTCATTTTACTTCTTTGGTCAATTCTTTAAGTTCTCATCCGCACACCCCTCTTTCCTAAACTGTATACGATATTCAATTGTTTTATCTATATAGGTTCATTTAACTTCTTTGGTCAATTCTTTAAGTTCTCAGCCGCACAACCCTCTTTCCTAAACTGTATACGATATTCAATTGTTTTATCTATATAGGTTCATTTAACTTCCTTGGTCAATTCTTTAATTTCTCAGCCGCACCTCTCTTTCATACACTGTATACGATATTCAATTGTTTCATCTATATAGGCTTATATAACCTCTTTGGTCAATTCTTTAAAGTCTCAGCCACACACCCCTCTTTCCTAAACTGTATACGATATTCAATTGTTTCATCCATATAGGCTTATATAACCTCTTTGGTCAATTCTTTAAAGTCTCAGCCGCACACTCCTCTTTCCTAAACTGTATGCGATATTCAATTGCTTTACCTATATAGGCTCATTTAGCTTCTTTGGTAAATTCTTTAAGCTCTCAGCCGCACCTCTCATTCCTAACCCGTATACGATATTCAATTGTTTCATCTATATAGGCTCATTTAACTTCTTTGGTCAATTCTTTAAGTTCTCAGCCGCACCTCTCTTTCCTAAAGTGTATACGATATTCAATTGCTTCATCTATAAAGGTTCATTTAACTTCTTTGGTCAATTCTTTAAGTTCTCAGACGCACCTCTCTTTCCTAAGCTGTATAGGATATTCAATTGTTTCATCTATATAGGCTCATTTAACTTCTTTGGTCAATTCTTTAAGTTTTCTGCCGCACACCCCTCTTTCCTAAACTGTATGCGATGTTCAATTGTTTCATCTATATACGCTCATTTAACCTCTTTGGTCAATTCTTTAAGTTCTCAGACGCACCTCTCTTTCCTAAACTGTATACGATATTCAATTGTTTCATCTATATAGGTTCATTTAACTACTTTGGTCAATTCTTTAATTTCTCAGCAGCACACCCCTCTTTCCTGAACCTTATACGATATTCTATTGTTTTATCTATATATGCTCATTTAATTTCTTTGGTCACTTTCTTAAGTTCTCAGCCGCACACCCCTCTTTCCTAAACTGTATACGATATTCAACTGTTTCATCTATATATTCTCATTTTACTTCTTTGGTCAATTCTTTAAGTTCTCATCCGCACACCCCTCTTTCCGAAACTGTATACGATATTCAATTGTTTTATCTATATAGGTTCATTTAACTTCTTTGGTCAATTCTTTAAGTTCTCAGCCGCACAACCCTCTTTCCTAAACTGTATACGATATTCAATTGTTTTATCTCTATAGGTTCATTTAACTTCCTTGGTCAATTCTTTAATTTCTCAGCCGCACCTCTCATTCACACACTGTATACGATATTCAATTGTTTCATCTATATAGGCTTATATAACCTCTTTGGTCAATTCTTTAAAGTCTCAGCCACACACCCCTCTTTCCTAAACTGTATACGATATTCAATTGTTTCATCTATATAGGCCTATGTAACTTCTTTGGTCAATTCTTTAATTTCGCAGGCGCACACCCCTCTTTTCTAAACTGTATACGATATTCCATTGTTTTATCTATATAGGCTCATTTAACTTCTTTGTTGATTTCTTTAAGTTCTCAGCCGCACCTCTCTTTCCTAAACTGTATACGATATTCCATTGTTTTATCTATACACGCTCATTTAACTTCTTTGGTCAATTCTTTAAGTTCTCAGCCGCACCTCTCTTTCCAAAACTGTATAGGATATTCAATTTTGTTATCTATATAGGCACATTAATTTCTTTGGCAATTTTTTAATTTCTCAGCCGCACCTCTATTTCCTAAAATGTATATAATTTTCAATTGTTTTATCCATATAGGCTCATTTAACTTCTTTGGTCAATTCTTCAATTTCTCAGCCGCACCTCTCTTTCCTAAACTGTATATGATATTCAATTTTTTCATCTATATAGGCTTATATAACTTCTTTGGTCAATTCTTTAATTTCTCAGCCGCACAACCTTCTTTCCTAAACTGTATACCATATTCAATTGTTTTATCTGTATAGGCTCATTTAACTTCTTTGGTCAATTCTTTAAGTTCTCAGCAGCACCTCTCTTTCCCAAACTGTATACGATATTCAATTGTTTCATCTATATAGGCTTATATAATTTCTTTGGTCAATTCTCTAACTTCTCAGCCGCACCTCTCTTTCCAAAACTGTGTAAGATATTCAACTGTTTCATCTATATAGGCTCATTTAACTTCTTTGGTCAATTCTTTAAGTTCTCAGCCGCACACCCCTCTTTCCTAAACTGTATACGATATTCAATTTTTCATCTATATAGGCTCATTTAACTTCTGTGGTCAATTCTTTAAGTTCTCAGCCGCACCTCTCTTTCATACACTGTATACGATATTCAATTCTTTCATCTATATAGGCTTATATAAACTCTTTGCTCAATTCTTTAAAGTCTCAGCCACACACCCCTCTTTCCTAAACTGTATACGATATTCAATTGTTTCATCTATATAGGCCTATTAAACTTCTTTGGTCAATTCTTTAATTTCTCAGGCGCACACCCCTCTTTCTTAAACTGTATACGATATTCCATTGTTTTATCTATATAGGCTCATTTAACTTCTTTGTTGATTTCGTTAAGTTCTCAGCCGCACCTCTCTTTCCTAAACTGTATACGATATTCCATTGTTTTATCTATACACGCTCATTTAACTTCTTTGGTCAATTCTTTAAGTTCTCAGCCGCAACTCTCTTTCCTAAACTGTATACGATATTCAACTGTTTTATCTATATAGGCTCATTTAACTGCTTTGGTCAATTCTTTAAGTTCTCAGCCGCACCTCCCTTTCCTTAACAGTATACGATATTCAATTGTTTCATCTATATAGGCTTATATAACTTCTTTGGTCAATTCTTCAATTTCTCAGCCGCACACCCCTCTTTCCTAAACTGTATACTATATTCAATTGTTTTATCTATATAGGCTCATTTAACTGCTTTGGTCAATTCTTTAAGTTCTCAGCCGCACCTCCCTTTTCTTAACAGTATACGATATTCAATTGTTTCATCTATATAGGCTTATATAACTTCTTTGGTCAATTCTTTAAGTTCTCAGCCGCACTCCCTCTTTCCTAACTGTATACGGTATTCAATTGTTTCATCTATATAGGCTTATATAACTTCTTTGGTCAATTCTTTAAGTTCTCAGCCGCACATCCCTTTCCCAAACTGTATACGACATTCAATTGTTTCATCTATATAGGCTTATATAACCTCTTTGGTCAAATCTCTGAAGTCTCAGCCGCACACTCCTCTTTCCTAAACTGTATGCGATATTCAATTGTTTTACCTATTTAGGCTCATTTAGCTTCTTTGGTCAATTCTTTAAGTTCTCAGCCGCACCTCTCTTTCCTAAACTGTATACGATATTCCATTGTTTCATCTATATAGGCTCATTTAACTTCTTTGGTCAATTCTTAAATTATCAGCCGCAACTCACTTTCCTAAACTGTATACGATATTCAATTGTTTCATCTATATAGGCTCATTTAACTTCTTTGGTCAATTCTGTAAGTTCTCAGCCGCACCTCGCTTTCTTAAACTGTATAAAATATTCCATTGTTTCATCTATATAGGCTTATTTAACTTCTTTGGTCAATTCTTTAAGTTCTCAGCCGCACACCCCTCTTTCCTAACTGTATACGGTATTCAATTGTTTCATCTATATAGGCTCATTTAACTTCTCTGGTCAATTCTTTAAGTTTTCTGCCGCACCTCTCTTTCATACACTGTATACGATATTCAATTGTTTCATCTATATAGGCTTATATAACCTCTTTGGTCAATTCTTCAAAGTCTCAGCCGCACACTCCTCTTTCCTAAACTGTATACGATATTCAATTGTTTTACCTATCTAGGCTCATTTAGCTTCTTTGGTCAATTCTTTAAATTCTCAGCCGCACATCTCTTTCCTAAACTGTATACGACATTTAATTGTTTCAATTATATAGGCTTATATAACTTCTTTGTTCAACTCTTTAAGTTCTCCGCCGCACCTCTCTTTCCAAAACTGTATACGATATTCAACTGTTTCATCTATATAGGCTCATTTAACTTCTTTGGTCAATTCTTTAAGTTCTCAGCCGCACCTCTCTTTCCTAAACTGTATATGATATTCAATTGTTTCATCTATATAAGCTTATATAACGTCTTTGGTCAATTCTTTAATTTCTCAGCTGCACACCCCTCTTTCCTAAACTGTATACGATATTCAATTGTTTTATCTATATAGGCTCATTTAACTTCCTTGGTCAATTCTTTAAGTTCTCAGCCGCACCTCTCTTTCGCATACTGTATACGATATTTAATTGTTTCATCTATATAGGCTTATATAGCTTCTTTGGACAATTCTTTAAGTTCTCAGCCGCACCTCTCTTTCCAAAACTGTATACGATATTCAACTGTTTCATCTATATAGGCACATTTAACTTCTTTGATCAGTTCTTTAAGTTCTCAGCCACATACCCGTCTTTCCTAAACTGTATACGATATTCAATTGCTTCATCTGTATAGGCCTATTTAACTTCTTTGGTCAATTCTTTAATTTCTCAGGCGCAAACCCCTCTTTTCTAAACTGTATACGATATTCAATTGTTTTATCTATATAGTCTCATTTAACTTCTTTGTTGATTTCTTTAAGTTCTCAGCCGCACCTCTCTTTCCTAAACTGTATACGATATTCAATTGTTTTATCTATATAGGCTCATTTAATCCCTTTGGTCAATTCCTTAGGTTCTCAGCCGCACCCCCCTTTCCTAACTTGTATACGATTTTCAATTGTTTTTACTATATAGGCACATTTAAATTCTTTGGGCACTCCTTTATATTCTCAGCCGCAAGCTCCTCTTTCCTAAACTGTATAAGATTTTCAATTGTTTCATCTATATAGGCTCCTGGACGCAAACTCCTCTTTCCATAACTGTATACGATTTTCAATTGTTTCATCGATATAGGCTCATCTAGTTTATTTGGTCAATTATTAAATTTCTCAGACACAAACTTCTCTTTCGTAAACTATATAATATTTTTAATTTTTTCATCTATATAGTTTCTTAGCCGCACACTCTTTCCTAACGTGTATACGACTTTCAGTTGTTTTATCACTATAGGATAATTTAGTTTCTTTGGTCATTTCATTTCAGTTCTCAGGCGCACCTCGCTTTCATATATTGTATACGATTTTCAATTGTTTCATGTATATAGGCTCGTGGTCAATTCTTTAAGCTCTCAGCCGCACGTCGCTTTCCTAAACTGTATACTGTTTTCAATTGTTTTATCTATATAAGCTCATTTAATTTCTTTGGTCAATACTTTAATATACTTCATGTATATAGGCTCATTTAATTTCTTTGGTTAATACCTTAAGTTCTCAGTTGCACCACTCTATCCTAAACTGTATACGATTTTCAACTGCTTTATCTATAAATGTTCATTTAATTTCTTTGGTCAATACTTTAAGTTCGCAGCCACATTCCTCTTTCCTAAACTGTATAAGATTTTCAATTGTTTCATCTATACAGGGTAATTTAACATCTTTGGTCAATTCTTTAATTTCTCAGCCACACTCCTCTTTCCTAAAGTGTATATGATATTCAATTGTTTCTTCTATATAGGCACATTTAATATCTTTAGTCAAAACCTTAATTTCTCAGCCGCATCACGCTTTCGCAAACAGTAAAAGGTTTTATATTGTTTCATCTATATAGGCTCATTTAATTCCCTTGGTCAATTCTTTTAGTAATCACGCGCACACTACTCTTTCCAAAACTGTATACGATTTTCAATTGTTTTATTTATATAGGCTGATTTAATTTCTTTGGTCAGTTGTTAGATTCTCAGCCGCAACTCTCTTTCCTAAACTGTATAAGATTTTCAATTGTTTCATCTGTATAGGCTCATTTAATTTCCTTGGTCAATTCTTTAAGTTCTCAGCCGCACCTCTCTTTCCAAAACTGTATACCATTTTCAATTGTTTTATCTATATAGGCTCATTTAACTTCTTTGGTCAATTCTTTAAGTTCTCAGCCGCACCGCTCTTTCCAAAACTGTATACCATATTCAATTGTTTTATCTATATAGGCTCATTTAACTTCTTTGGTCAATTATTTAATTTCGCAGCCGCACCTCTCTTTCCTAAACTGTACACCATATTCATTTGTTTTATCTATATAGGCTCATTTAACGTCTTTGGTCAATTCTTTAATTTCTCAGCCGCACACCCCTCTTTCCTAAACTGTATGCGATATTCAATTGTTTTATCTATATAGGCTCATTTAACTTCTTTGGTCAATTCTTTAATTTCGCAGCCGCACCGCTCTTTCCTAAACTGTATGCGATATTCAATTGTTTTATCTATATAGGCTCATTTAACTTCTTTGGTCAATTCTTTAATTTCGCAGCCGCACCTCTCTTTCCTAAACTGTATACCATATTCAATTGTTTTATCTATATAGGCTCATTTAACTTCTTTGGTCAATTCTCTAAGTTCTCAGCCGCACCTCCCTTTCCTAAACAGTATACGATATTCAATTGTTTCATCTATATAGGCTCATTTAACTCCTTTGGTCAATTCCTTAAGTTCTCAGCCACACACCCCTCTTTCCTGAACTGTACACGATATTCAATTGTTTTTTCTATATATGCTCATTTAATTTCTTTGGTCAATTCCTTAAGTTCTCAGCCGCACACCCCTCTTTCCTAAACTGTATACGATATTCAATTGTTTAATCTATATAGGTCCATTTAACTTCCTTGGTCAATTCTTTAAGTTCTCAGCCGCACACCCCTCTTTCCTAAACTGTATACGATATTCAATTGTTTTATCTATATAGGTTCATTTAACTTCTTTGGTCAATTCTTTAATTTCTCAGCCGCACCACTCTTTCTTAACTGTATACGATATTCAATAGTTTCATCTATATAGGCTCATTTAACTTCTTTGGTCAATTCTCTTATTTCTCAGCCGCACCTCTCTTTCCTAAACTGTATACGATATTCAATTGTTTCATCTATATAGGCTCATTTAACTTCTTTGGTCAATTGTTTATGTTCTCAGCCGCACCTCTCTTTCCAAAACTGAATAGGATATTCAATTGTGTTATCTATATAGGCACATTTAATTTCTTTGGCAATTTTTTAATTTCTCAGCCGCACCTCTATTTCCTAAAATGTATATAATTTTCAATTGTTTTATCCATATAGGCTCATTTAGCTTCTTTGGTCAATTCTTCAATTTCTCAGCCGCACCTCTCTTTCCTAAACTGTATATGATATTCAATTGTTTCATCTATATAGGCTAATATAACTTCGTTGGTCAATTCTTTAATTTCTCAGCCGCACAACCCTCTTTCCTAAGCTGTATACGATATTCAATTGTTTTATCTGTATAGGTTCATTTAAGTTCTTTGGTCAATTCTTTAAGTTCTCAGCCACACCTCTCTTTCCCAAACTGTATACGATATTCAATTGTTTCATCTATATAGGCTTATATAATTTCTTTGGTCAATTATCTAACTTTTCAGCCGCACCTCTCTTTCCAAAACTGTATACGATAATCAACTGTTTCATCTATATAGGCTCATTTAACTTCTTTGGTCAATTCTCTAAGTTCTCAGCCGCACACCCCTCTTTCCTAAACTGTATACGTAATTCAATTTTTCATCTATATAGGCTCATTTAACTTCTCTGGTCAATTCTTTAAGTTCTCAGCCGCACCTCTCTTTCATACACTGTATACGATATTCAATTGTTTCATCAATATAGGCTCATTGAACTTCTTTGGTCAATTCTTTAAAGTCTCAGTCGCACACTCCTCTTTCCTAAACTGTATACGATATTCAATTGTTTTCCCTGTATAGGCTCATTTAGCTTCTTTGGTCAATTCTTTAGGTTCTCAGCCGCACACCGCTCTTTCCTAAACTGTATACGATATTCAATTTTTCATCTATATAGGCTTATATAACTTCTTTGGTCAATTCTTTAAGTTCCCAGCCGCACCTCTCTTTCCAAAACTGTATACGATATTCAACTGTTTCATCTATATAGGCTTATATAACCTCTTTGGTCAATTCTTTAAAGTCTCAGACGCACCTCTCTTTCCTAAACTGTATACGATATTCAATTTTTCATCTATATAGGTTCATTTAACTACTTTGGTCAATTCTTTAATTTCTCAGCCGCACACCCCTCTTTCCTGAACCTTATACGATATTCTATTGTTTTATCTATATATGCTCATTTAATTTCTTTGGTCACTTCCTTAAGTTCTCAGCCGCACACCCCTCTTTCCTAAACTGTATACGATATTCAATTGTTTTATCTATATAGGTTCATTTAACTTCTTTGGTCAATTCTTTAAGTTCTCAGCCGCACAACCCTCTTTCCTAAACTGTATACGGTATTCAATTGTTTTATCTATATAGGTTCATTTAACTTCCTTGGTCAATTCTTTAATTTCTCAGCCGCACCTCTCTTTCATACACTGTATACGATATTCAATTGTTTCATCTATATAGGCTTATATAACCTCTTTGGTCAATTCTTTAAAGTCTCAGCCACACACCCCTCTGTCCTAAACTGTATACGATATTCAATTGTTTCATCTATATAGGCTTATATAACCTCTTTGGTCAATTCTTTAAAGTCTCAGCCGCACACTCCTCTTTCCTAAACTGTATACGATATTCAATTGTTTCATCTATATAGGCTCATTTAACTTCTTTGGTCAATTCTTTAAGTTCTCAGCCGAACCTCTCTTTCCTAAACTGTATACGATATTCAATTGTTTCATCTATAAAGGTTCATTTAACTTCTTTGGTCAATTCTTTAAGTTCTCAGACGCACCTCTCTTTCCTAAGCTGTATAGGATATTCAATTGTTTCATCTATATAGGCTCATTTAACTTCTTTGGTCAATTCTTTAAGTTTTCTGCCGCACACCCCTCTTTCCTAAACTGTATGCGATGTTCAATTGTTTCATCTATATACGCTCATTTAACCTCTTTGGTCAATTCTTTAATTTCTCAGCCGCACACCCCTCTTTCCTGAACCTTATACGATATTCTATTGTTTTATCTATATATGCTCATTTAATTTCTTTGGTCACTTCCTTAAGTTCTCAGCCGCACACCCCTCTTTCCTAAACTGTATACGATATTCAACTGTTTCATCTATATAGTCTCATTTTACTTCTTTGGTCAATTCTTTAAGTTCTCATCCGCACCTCTCTTTCCTAAACTGTATACGTTATTCAATTGTTTTATCTATATAGGTTCATTTAACTTCTTTGGTCAATTCTTTAAGTTCTCAGCCGCACCTCTCTTTCCTAAACTGTATATGATATTCAATTGTTTTATCTATATAGGTTCATTTAACTTCTTTGGTCACTTCCTTAAGTTCTCAGCCGCACACCCCTCTTTCCTAAACTGTATACGATATTCAATTGTTTTATCTATATAGGTTCATTTAACTTCCTTGGTCTATTCTTTAATTTCTCAGCCGCACCTCTCTTTCATACACTGTATACGATATTCAATTGTTTCATCTATATAGGCTTATATAACCTCTTTGGTCAATTCTTTAAAGTCTCAGCCATACACCCCTCTTTCCTAAACTGTATACGATATTCAATTGTTTCATCTATATAGGCCTATGTAACTTCTTTGGTCAATTCTTTAATTTCGCAGGCGCACACCCCTCTTTTCTAAACTGTATACGATATTCCATTGTTTTATCTATATAGGCTCATTTAACTTCTTTGTTGATTTCTTTAAGTTCTCAGCCGCACCTCTCTTTCCTAAACTGTATACGATATTCCATTGTTTTATCTATACACGCTCATTTAACTTCTTTGGTCAATTCTTTAAGTTCTCAGCCGCAAATCTCTTTCCTAAAAAGTATACGATATTCAATTGTTTCATCTATATAGGCTCATTTAACTTCTTTGGTCAATTCTTTAAGTTCTCAGCCACACACCCCACTTTCCTAAACTGTATACGATATTCAATTGTTTTATCTATATAGGTTCATTTAAATTCTTTGGTCAATCCTTTAAGTTATCAGCCGCACCTGTCTTTCCTAAACAGAACGCGATATTCAATTGTTTCATCTATATAGGCTTATTTAACTTCTTTGGTCAATTCTTTAATTTCTCAGCCAAACACCCCTCTTTCCTAAACTGTATACGATATTCAACTGTTTTATCTATTTAGGCTCATTTATCTGCTTTGGTCAATTCTCTAAGTTCTCAGCCGCACCTCCCTTTCCTAAACAGTATACGATATTCAATTGTTTCATCTATATAGGCTCATTTAACTCCTTTGGTCAATTCCTTAAGTTCTCAGCCACACACCCCTCTTTCCTGAACTGTACACGATATTCAATTGTTTTTTCTATATATGCTCATTTAATTTCTTTGGTCAATTCCTTAAGTTCTCAGCCGCACACCCCTCTTTCCTAAACTGTATACGATATTCAATTGTTTAATCTATATAGGTCCATTTAACTTCCTTGGTCAATTCTTTAAGTTCTCAGCCGCACACCCCTCTTTCCTAAACTGTATACGATATTCAATTGTTTTATCTATATAGGTTCATTTAACTTCTTTGGTCAATTCTTTAATTTCTCAGCCGCACCACTCTTTCTTAACTGTATACGATATTCAATAGTTTCATCTATATAGGCTCATTTAACTTCTTTGGTCAATTCTCTTATTTCTCAGCCGCACCTCTCTTTCCTAAACTGTATACGATATTCAATTGTTTCATCTATATAGGCTCATTTAACTTCTTTGGTCAATTGTTTATGTTCTTAGCCGCACCTCTCTTTCCAAAACTGAATAGGATATTCAATTGTGTTATCTATATAGGCACATTTAATTTCTTTGGCAATTTTTTAATTTCTCAGCCGCACCTCTATTGCCTAAAATGTATATAATTTTCAATTGTTTTATCCATATAGGCTCATTTAGCTTCTTTGGTCAATTCTTCAATTTCTCAGCCGCACCTCTCTTTCCTAAACTGTATATGATATTCAATTGTTTCATCTATATAGGCTAATATAACTTCGTTGGTCAATTCTTTAATTTCTCAGCCGCACAACCCTCTTTCCTAAGCTGTATACGATATTCAATTGTTTTATCTGTATAGGTTCATTTAAGTTCTTTGGTCAATTCTTTAAGTTCTCAGCCACACCTCTCTTTCCCAAACTGTATACGATATTCAATTGTTTCATCTATATAGGCTTATATAATTTCTTTGGTCAATTATCTAACTTTTCAGCCGCACCTCTCTTTCCAAAACTGTATACGATAATCAACTGTTTCATCTATATAGGCTCATTTAACTTCTTTGGTCAATTCTCTAAGTTCTCAGCCGCACACCCCTCTTTCCTAAACTGTATACGTAATTCAATTTTTCATCTATATAGGCTCATTTAACTTCTCTGGTCAATTCTTTAAGTTCTCAGCCGCACCTCTCTTTCATACACTGTATACGATATTCAATTGTTTCATCAATATAGGCTCATTGAACTTCTTTGGTCAATTCTTTAAAGTCTCAGTCGCACACTCCTCTTTCCTAAACTGTATACGATATTCAATTGTTTTCCCTGTATAGGCTCATTTAGCTTCTTTGGTCAATTCTTTAGGTTCTCAGCCGCACACCGCTCTTTCCTAAACTGTATACGATATTCAATTTTTCATCTATATAGGCTTATATAACTTCTTTGGTCAATTCTTTAAGTTCCCAGCCGCACCTCTCTTTCCAAAACTGTATACGATATTCAACTGTTTCATCTATATAGGCTTATATAACCTCTTTGGTCAATTCTTTAAAGTCTCAGACGCACCTCTCTTTCCTAAACTGTATACGATATTCAATTTTTCATCTATATAGGTTCATTTAACTACTTTGGTCAATTCTTTAATTTCTCAGCCGCACACCCCTCTTTCCTGAACCTTATACGATATTCTATTGTTTTATCTATATATGCTCATTTAATTTCTTTGGTCACTTCCTTAAGTTCTCAGCCGCACACCCCTCTTTCCTAAACTGTATACGATATTCAATTGTTTTATCTATATAGGTTCATTTAACTTCTTTGGTCAATTCTTTAAGTTCTCAGCCGCACAACCCTCTTTCCTAAACTGTATACGGTATTCAATTGTTTTATCTATATAGGTTCATTTAACTTCCTTGGTCAATTCTTTAATTTCTCAGCCGCACCTCTCTTTCATACACTGTATACGATATTCAATTGTTTCATCTATATAGGCTTATATAACCTCTTTGGTCAATTCTTTAAAGTCTCAGCCACACACCCCTCTGTCCTAAACTGTATACGATATTCAATTGTTTCATCTATATAGGCTTATATAACCTCTTTGGTCAATTCTTTAAAGTCTCAGCCGCACACTCCTCTTTCCTAAACTGTATACGATATTCAATTGTTTCATCTATATAGGCTCATTTAACTTCTTTGGTCAATTCTTTAAGTTCTCAGCCGAACCTCTCTTTCCTAAACTGTATACGATATTCAATTGTTTCATCTATAAAGGTTCATTTAACTTCTTTGGTCAATTCTTTAAGTTCTCAGACGCACCTCTCTTTCCTAAGCTGTATAGGATATTCAATTGTTTCATCTATATAGGCTCATTTAACTTCTTTGGTCAATTCTTTAAGTTTTCTGCCGCACACCCCTCTTTCCTAAACTGTATGCGATGTTCAATTGTTTCATCTATATACGCTCATTTAACCTCTTTGGTCAATTCTTTAATTTCTCAGCCGCACACCCCTCTTTCCTGAACCTTATACGATATTCTATTGTTTTATCTATATATGCTCATTTAATTTCTTTGGTCACTTCCTTAAGTTCTCAGCCGCACACCCCTCTTTCCTAAACTGTATACGATATTCAACTGTTTCATCTATATAGTCTCATTTTACTTCTTTGGTCAATTCTTTAAGTTCTCATCCGCACCTCTCTTTCCTAAACTGTATACGTTATTCAATTGTTTTATCTATATAGGTTCATTTAACTTCTTTGGTCAATTCTTTAAGTTCTCAGCCGCACCTCTCTTTCCTAAACTGTATATGATATTCAATTGTTTTGTCTATATAGGTTCATTTAACTTCTTTGGTCACTTCCTTAAGTTCTCAGCCGCACACCCCTCTTTCCTAAACTGTATACGATATTCAATTGTTTTATCTATATAGGTTCATTTAACTTCCTTGGTCTATTCTTTAATTTCTCAGCCGCACCTCTCTTTCATACACTGTATACGATATTCAATTGTTTCATCTATATAGGCTTATATAACCTCTTTGGTCAATTCTTTAAAGTCTCAGCCATACACCCCTCTTTCCTAAACTGTATACGATATTCAATTGTTTCATCTATATAGGCCTATGTAACTTCTTTGGTCAATTCTTTAATTTCGCAGGCGCACACCCCTCTTTTCTAAACTGTATACGATATTCCATTGTTTTATCTATATAGGCTCATTTAACTTCTTTGTTGATTTCTTTAAGTTCTCAGCCGCACCTCTCTTTCCTAAACTGTATACGATATTCCATTGTTTTATCTATACACGCTCATTTAACTTCTTTGGTCAATTCTTTAAGTTCTCAGCCGCAAATCTCTTTCCTAAAAAGTATACGATATTCAATTGTTTCATCTATATAGGCTCATTTAACTTCTTTGGTCAATTCTTTAAGTTCTCAGCCACACACCCCACTTTCCTAAACTGTATACGATATTCAATTGTTTTATCTATATAGGTTCATTTAAATTCTTTGGTCAATCCTTTAAGTTATCAGCCGCACCTGTCTTTCCTAAACAGAACGCGATATTCAATTGTTTCATCTATATAGGCTTATTTAACTTCTTTGGTCAATTCTTTAATTTCTCAGCCAAACACCCCTCTTTCCTAAACTGTATACGATATTCAACTGTTTTATCTATTTAGGCTCATTTATCAGCTTTGGTCAATTCTCTAAGTTCTCAGCCGCACCTCCCTTTCCTAAACAGTATACGATATTCAATTGTTTCATCTATATAGGCTCATTTAACTCCTTTGGTCAATTCCTTAAGTTCTCAGCCACACACCCCTCTTTCCTGAACTGTACACGATATTCAATTGTTTTTTCTATATATGCTCATTTAATTTCTTTGGTCAATTCCTTAAGTTCTCAGCCGCACACCCCTCTTTCCTAAACTGTATACGATATTCAATTGTTTAATCTATATAGGTCCATTTAACTTCCTTGGTCAATTCTTTAAGTTCTCAGCCGCACACCCCTCTTTCCTAAACTGTATACGATATTCAATTGTTTTATCTATATAGGTTCATTTAACTTCTTTGGTCAATTCTTTAATTTCTCAGCCGCACCACTCTTTCTTAACTGTATACGATATTCAATAGTTTCATCTATATAGGCTCATTTAACTTCTTTGGTCAATTCTCTTATTTCTCAGCCGCACCTCTCTTTCCTAAACTGTATACGATATTCAATTGTTTCATCTATATAGGCTCATTTAACTTCTTTGGTCAATTGTTTATGTTCTCAGCCGCACCTCTCTTTCCAAAACTGAATAGGATATTCAATTGTGTTATCTATATAGGCACATTTAATTTCTTTGGCAATTTTTTAATTTCTCAGCCGCACCTCTATTTCCTAAAATGTATATAATTTTCAATTGTTTTATCCATATAGGCTCATTTAGCTTCTTTGGTCAATTCTTCAATTTCTCAGCCGCACCTCTCTTTCCTAAACTGTATATGATATTCAATTGTTTCATCTATATAGGCTAATATAACTTCGTTGGTCAATTCTTTAATTTCTCAGCCGCACAACCCTCTTTCCTAAGCTGTATACGATATTCAATTGTTTTATCTGTATAGGTTCATTTAAGTTCTTTGGTCAATTCTTTAAGTTCTCAGCCACACCTCTCTTTCCCAAACTGTATACGATATTCAATTGTTTCATCTATATAGGCTTATATAACTTCTTTGGTCAATTATCTAACTTTTCAGCCGCACCTCTCTTTCCAAAACTGTATACGATAATCAACTGTTTCATCTATATAGGCTCATTTAACTTCTTTGGTCAATTCTCTAAGTTCTCAGCCGCACACCCCTCTTTCCTAAACTGTATACGTAATTCAATTTTTCATCTATATAGGCTCATTTAACTTCTCTGGTCAATTCTTTAAGTTCTCAGCCGCACCTCTCTTTCATACACTGTATACGATATTCAATTCTTTCATCTATATAGGCTTATATAAACTCTTTGCTCAATTCTTTAAAGTCTCAGCCACACACCCCTCTTTCCTAAACTGTATACGATATTCAATTGTTTCATCTATATAGGCCTATTAAACTTCTTTGGTCAATTCTTTAATTTCTCAGGCGCACACCCCTCTTTCTTAAACTGTATACGATATTCCATTGTTTTATCTATATAGGCTCATTTAACTTCTTTGTTGATTTCGTTAAGTTCTCAGCCGCACCTCTCTTTCCTAAACTGTATACGATATTCCATTGTTTTATCTATACACGCTCATTTAACTTCTTTGGTCAATTCTTTAAGTTCTCAGCCGCAACTCTCTTTCCTAAACTGTATACGATATTCAACTGTTTTATCTATATAGGCTCATTTAACTGCTTTGGTCAATTCTTTAAGTTCTCAGCCGCACCTCCCTTTCCTTAACAGTATACGATATTCAATTGTTTCATCTATATAGGCTTATATAACTTCTTTGGTCAATTCTTCAATTTCTCAGCCGCACACCCCTCTTTCCTAAACTGTATACTATATTCAATTGTTTTATCTATATAGGCTCATTTAACTGCTTTGGTCAATTCTTTAAGTTCTCAGCCGCACCTCCCTTTCCTTAACAGTATACGATATTCAATTGTTTCATCTATATAGGCTTATATAACTTCTTTGGTCAATTCTTTAAGTTCTCAGCCGCACTCCCTCTTTCCTAACTGTATACGGTATTCAATTGTTTCATCTATATAGGCTTATATAACTTCTTTGGTCAATTCTTTAAGTTCTCAGCCGCACATCCCTTTCCCAAACTGTATACGACATTCAATTGTTTCATCTATATAGGCTTATATAACCTCTTTGGTCAAATCTCTGAAGTCTCAGCCGCACACTCCTCTTTCCTAAACTGTATGCGATATTCAATTGTTTTACCTATTTAGGCTCATTTAGCTTCTTTGGTCAATTCTTTAAGTTCTCAGCCGCACCTCTCTTTCCTAAACTGTATACGATATTCCATTGTTTCATCTATATAGGCTCATTTAACTTCTTTGGTCAATTCTTAAATTATCAGCCGCAACTCACTTTCCTAAACTGTATACGATATTCAATTGTTTCATCTATATAGGCTCATTTAACTTCTTTGGTCAATTCTGTAAGTTCTCAGCCGCACCTCGCTTTCTTAAACTGTATAAAATATTCCATTGTTTCATCTATATAGGCTTATTTAACTTCTTTGGTCAATTCTTTAAGTTCTCAGCCGCACACCCCTCTTTCCTAACTGTATACGGTATTCAATTGTTTCATCTATATAGGCTCATTTAACTTCTCTGGTCAATTCTTTAAGTTTTCTGCCGCACCTCTCTTTCATAAACTGTATACGATATTCAATTGTTTCATCTATATAGGCTTATATAACCTCTTTGGTCAATTCTTCAAAGTCTCAGCCGCACACTCCTCTTTCCTAAACTGTATACGATATTCAATTGTTTTACCTATCTAGGCTCATTTAGCTTCTTTGGTCAATTCTTTAAATTCTCAGCCGCACATCTCTTTCCTAAACTGTATACGACATTTAATTGTTTCAATTATATAGGCTTATATAACTTCTTTGGTCAACTCTTTAAGTTCTCCGCCGCACCTCTCTTTCCAAAACTGTATACGATATTCAACTGTTTCATCTATATAGGCTCATTTAACTTCTTTGGTCAATTCTTTAAGTTCTCAGCCGCACCTCTCTTTCCTAAACTGTATATGATATTCAATTGTTTCATCTATATAAGCTTATATAACGTCTTTGGTCAATTCTTTAATTTCTCAGCTGCACACCCCTCTTTCCTAAACTGTATACGATATTCAATTGTTTTATCTATATAGGCTCATTTAACTTCCTTGGTCAATTCTTTAAGTTCTCAGCCGCACCTCTCTTTCGCATACTGTATACGATATTTAATTGTTTCATCTATATAGGCTTATATAGCTTCTTTGGACAATTCTTTAAGTTCTCAGCCGCACCTCTCTTTCCAAAACTGTATACGATATTCAACTGTTTCATCTATATAGGCACATTTAACTTCTTTGATCAGTTCTTTAAGTTCTCAGCCACATACCCGTCTTTCCTAAACTGTATACGATATTCAATTGCTTCATCTGTATAGGCCTATTTAACTTCTTTGGTCAATTCTTTAATTTCTCAGGCGCAAACCCCTCTTTTCTAAACTGTATACGATATTCAATTGTTTTATCTATATAGTCTCATTTAACTTCTTTGTTGATTTCTTTAAGTTCTCAGCCGCACCTCTCTTTCCTAAACTGTATACGATATTCAATTGTTTTATCTATATAGGCTCATTTAATCCCTTTGGTCAATTCCTTAGGTTCTCAGCCGCACCCCCCTTTCCTAACTTGTATACGATTTTCAATTGTTTTTACTATATAGGCACATTTAAATTCTTTGGGCACTCCTTTATATTCTCAGCCGCAAGCTCCTCTTTCCTAAACTGTATAAGATTTTCAATTGTTTCATCTATATAGGCTCCTGGACGCAAACTCCTCTTTCCATAACTGTATACGATTTTCAATTGTTTCATCGATATAGGCTCATCTAGTTTATTTGGTCAATTATTAAATTTCTCAGACACAAACTTCTCTTTCGTAAACTATATAATATTTTTAATTTTTTCATCTATATAGTTTCTTAGCCGCACACTCTTTCCTAACGTGTATACGACTTTCAGTTGTTTTATCACTATAGGATAATTTAGTTTCTTTGGTCATTTCATTTCAGTTCTCAGGCGCACCTCGCTTTCATATATTGTATACGATTTTCAATTGTTTCATGTATATAGGCTCGTGGTCAATTCTTTAAGCTCTCAGCCGCACGTCGCTTTCCTAAACTGTATACTGTTTTCAATTGTTTTATCTATATAAGCTCATTTAATTTCTTTGGTCAATACTTTAATATACTTCATGTATATAGGCTCATTTAATTTCTTTGGTTAATACCTTAAGTTCTCAGTTGCACCACTCTATCCTAAACTGTATACGATTTTCAACTGCTTTATCTATAAATGTTCATTTAATTTCTTTGGTCAATACTTTAAGTTCGCAGCCACATTCCTCTTTCCTAAACTGTATAAGATTTTCAATTGTTTCATCTATACAGGGTAATTTAACATCTTTGGTCAATTCTTTAATTTCTCAGCCACACTCCTCTTTCCTAAAGTGTATATGATATTCAATTGTTTCTTCTATATAGGCACATTTAATATCTTTAGTCAAAACCTTAATTTCTCAGCCGCATCACGCTTTCGCAAACAGTAAAAGGTTTTATATTGTTTCATCTATATAGGCTCATTTAATTCCCTTGGTCAATTCTTTTAGTAATCACGCGCACACTACTCTTTCCAAAACTGTATACGATTTTCAATTGTTTTATTTATATAGGCTGATTTAATTTCTTTGGTCAGTTGTTAGATTCTCAGCCGCAACTCTCTTTCCTAAACTGTATAAGATTTTCAATTGTTTCATCTGTATAGGCTCATTTAATTTCCTTGGTCAATTCTTTAAGTTCTCAGCCGCACCTCTCTTTCCAAAACTGTATACCATTTTCAATTGTTTTATCTATATAGGCTCATTTAACTTCTTTGGTCAATTCTTTAAGTTCTCAGCCGCACCGCTCTTTCCAAAACTGTATACCATATTCAATTGTTTTATCTATATAGGCTCATTTAACTTCTTTGGTCAATTATTTAATTTCGCAGCCGCACCTCTCTTTCCTAAACTGTACACCATATTCATTTGTTTTATCTATATAGGCTCATTTAACGTCTTTGGTCAATTCTTTAATTTCTCAGCCGCACACCCCTCTTTCCTAAACTGTATGCGATATTCAATTGTTTTATCTATATAGGCTCATTTAACTTCTTTGGTCAATTCTTTAATTTCGCAGCCGCACCGCTCTTTCCTAAACTGTATGCGATATTCAATTGTTTTATCTATATAGGCTCATTTAACTTCTTTGGTCAATTCTTTAATTTCGCAGCCGCACCTCTCTTTCCTAAACTGTATACCATATTCAATTGTTTTATCTATATAGGCTCATTTAACTTCTTTGGTCAATTCTTTAATTTCGCAACCGCACCTCTCTTTCCTAAACTGTATGCGATATTCAATTGTTTTATCTATATAGGCTCATTTAACTTCTTTGGTCAATTCTTTAACTTCGCAGCCGCGCCCCTCTTTCCTAAACTGTATACCATATTCAATTGTTTTATCTATATAGGCTCATTTAACTTCTTTGGTCAATTCTTTAATTTCGCAGCCGCACCCCTCTTTCCTAAACTGTATACCATATTCAATTGTTTTAACTATATAGGCTCATTTAACTTCTTTGGTCAATTCTTTTGTTTCGCAGCCGCACCCCTCTTTCCTAAACTGTATGCGATAATCAATTTTTTTATCTATATAGGCTCATTTAACTTCTTTGGTCAATTCTTTAATTTCGCAGCCGCACCTCTCTTTCTTAAACTGTATAAGAAATTCAATTGTTTCATCTATATAGGCTTATTTAACTTCTTTGTTCAATTATTTAAGTTCTCAGGCGCACCTCTCTTACCTAAATTGTATAGGATATTCAATTGTTGCATCTATATAGGCTTATTTAACTTCTTTGGTCAATTCTTTAAGTTCTCAGCCGCACACCCCTCTTTCCTAACTGTATACGGTATTCAATTGTTTCATCTATATAGGCTCAATTAACTTATTTGGTAATTTCTTTAAGTTCTCAGCCGCACCTCTCATTCCTAACCCGTATACGATATTGAATTGTTTCATCTGTATAGGCGCATTTTACTTCTTTGGTCAATTCTTTAAGTTCTCAGCCGCACCTCTCTTTCCTAAACTGTATACGATATTCAATTGTTTCATCTATATAGGCTCATTTAACTCCTTTGGTCAATTCCTTAAGTTCTCAGCCACACACCCCTCTTTCCTGAACTGTACACGATATTCAATTGTTTTTTCTATATATGCTCATTTAATTTCTTTGGTCAATTCCTTAAGTTCTCAGCCGCACACCCCTCTTTCCTAAACTGTATACGATATTCAATTGTTTTATCTATATAGGTCCATTTAACTTCCTTGGTCGATTCTTTAAGTTCTCAGCCGCACACCCCTCTTTCCTAAACTGTATACGATATTCAATTGTTTTATCTATATAGGTTCATTTAACTTCTTTGGTCAATTCTTTAATTTCTCAGCCGCACCACTCTTTCTTAACTGTATACGATATTCAATAGTTTCATCTATATAGGCTCATTTAACTTCTTTGGTCAATTCTCTTATTTCTCAGCCGCACCTCTCTTTCCTAAACTGTATACGATATTCAATTGTTTCATCTATATAGGCTCATTTAACTTCTTTGGTCAATTGTTTATGTTCTTAGCCGCACCTCTCTTTCCAAAACTGAATAGGATATTCAATTGTGTTATCTATATAGGCACATTTAATTTCTTTGGCAATTTTTTAATTTCTCAGCCGCACCTCTATTGCCTAAAATGTATATAATTTTCAATTGTTTTATCCATATAGGCTCATTTAGCTTCTTTGGTCAATTCTTCAATTTCTCAGCCGCACCTCTCTTTCCTAAACTGTATATGATATTCAATTGTTTCATCTATATAGGCTAATATAACTTCGTTGGTCAATTCTTTAATTTCTCAGCCGCACAACCCTCTTTCCTAAGCTGTATACGATATTCAATTGTTTTATCTGTATAGGTTCATTTAAGTTCTTTGGTCAATTCTTTAAGTTCTCAGCCACACCTCTCTTTCCCAAACTGTATACGATATTCAATTGTTTCATCTATATAGGCTTATATAATTTCTTTGGTCAATTATCTAACTTTTCAGCCGCACCTCTCTTTCCAAAGCTGTATACGATAATCAACTGTTTCATCTATATAGGCTCATTTAACTTCTTTGGTCAATTCTCTAAGTTCTCAGCCGCACACCCCTCTTTCCTAAACTGTATACGTAATTCAATTTTTCATCTATATAGGCTCATTTAACTTCTCTGGTCAATTCTTTAAGTTCTCAGCCGCACCTCTCTTTCATACACTGTATACGATATTCAATTGTTTCATCAATATAGGCTCATTGAACTTCTTTGGTCAATTCTTTAAAGTCTCAGTCGCACACTCCTCTTTCCTAAACTGTATACGATATTCAATTGTTTTCCCTGTATAGGCTCATTTAGCTTCTTTGGTCAATTCTTTAGGTTCTCAGCCGCACACCGCTCTTTCCTAAACTGTATACGATATTCAATTTTTCATCTATATAGGCTTATATAACTTCTTTGGTCAATTCTTTAAGTTCCCAGCCGCACCTCTCTTTCCAAAACTGTATACGATATTCAACTGTTTCATCTATATAGGCTTATATAACCTCTTTGGTCAATTCTTTAAAGTCTCAGACGCACCTCTCTTTCCTAAACTGTATACGATATTCAATTTTTCATCTATATAGGTTCATTTAACTACTTTGGTCAATTCTTTAATTTCTCAGCCGCACACCCCTCTTTCCTGAACCTTATACGATATTCTATTGTTTTATCTATATATGCTCATTTAATTTCTTTGGTCACTTCCTTAAGTTCTCAGCCGCACACCCCTCTTTCCTAAACTGTATACGATATTCAATTGTTTTATCTATATAGGTTCATTTAACTTCTTTGGTCAATTCTTTAAGTTCTCAGCCGCACAACCCTCTTTCCTAAACTGTATACGGTATTCAATTGTTTTATCTATATAGGTTCATTTAACTTCCTTGGTCAATTCTTTAATTTCTCAGCCGCACCTCTCTTTCATACACTGTATACGATATTCAATTGTTTCATCTATATAGGCTTATATAACCTCTTTGGTCAATTCTTTAAAGTCTCAGCCACACACCCCTCTGTCCTAAACTGTATACGATATTCAATTGTTTCATCTATATAGGCTTATATAACCTCTTTGGTCAATTCTTTAAAGTCTCAGCCGCACACTCCTCTTTCCTAAACTGTATACGATATTCAATTGTTTCATCTATATAGGCTCATTTAACTTCTTTGGTCAATTCTTTAAGTTCTCAGCCGCACCTCTCTTTCCTAAACTGTATACGATATTCAATTGTTTCATCTATAAAGGTTCATTTAACTTCTTTGGTCAATTCTTTAAGTTCTCAGACGCACCTCTCTTTCCTAAGCTGTATAGGATATTCAATTGTTTCATCTATATAGGCTCATTTAACTTCTTTGGTCAATTCTTTAAGTTTTCTGCCGCACACCCCTCTTTCCTAAACTGTATGCGATGTTCAATTGTTTCATCTATATACGCTCATTTAACCTCTTTGGTCAATTCTTTAATTTCTCAGCCGCACACCCCTCTTTCCTGAACCTTATACGATATTCTATTGTTTTATCTATATATGCTCATTTAATTTCTTTGGTCACTTCCTTAAGTTCTCAGCCGCACACCCCTCTTTCCTAAACTGTATACGATATTCAACTGTTTCATCTATATAGTCTCATTTTACTTCTTTGGTCAATTCTTTAAGTTCTCATCCGCACCTCTCTTTCCTAAACTGTATACGTTATTCAATTGTTTTATCTATATAGGTTCATTTAACTTCTTTGGTCAATTCTTTAAGTTCTCAGCCGCACCTCTCTTTCCTAAACTGTATATGATATTCAATTGTTTTATCTATATAGGTTCATTTAACTTCTTTGGTCACTTCCTTAAGTTCTCAGCCGCACACCCCTCTTTCCTAAACTGTATACGATATTCAATTGTTTTATCTATATAGGTTCATTTAACTTCCTTGGTCTATTCTTTAATTTCTCAGCCGCACCTCTCTTTCATACACTGTATACGATATTCAATTGTTTCATCTATATAGGCTTATATAACCTCTTTGGTCAATTCTTTAAAGTCTCAGCCATACACCCCTCTTTCCTAAACTGTATACGATATTCAATTGTTTCATCTATATAGGCCTATGTAACTTCTTTGGTCAATTCTTTAATTTCGCAGGCGCACACCCCTCTTTTCTAAACTGTATACGATATTCCATTGTTTTATCTATATAGGCTCATTTAACTTCTTTGTTGATTTCTTTAAGTTCTCAGCCGCACCTCTCTTTCCTAAACTGTATACGATATTCCATTGTTTTATCTATACACGCTCATTTAACTTCTTTGGTCAATTCTTTAAGTTCTCAGCCGCAAATCTCTTTCCTAAAAAGTATACGATATTCAATTGTTTCATCTATATAGGCTCATTTAACTTCTTTGGTCAATTCTTTAAGTTCTCAGCCACACACCCCACTTTCCTAAACTGTATACGATATTCAATTGTTTTATCTATATAGGTTCATTTAAATTCTTTGGTCAATCCTTTAAGTTATCAGCCGCACCTGTCTTTCCTAAACAGAACGCGATATTCAATTGTTTCATCTATATAGGCTTATTTAACTTCTTTGGTCAATTCTTTAATTTCTCAGCCAAACACCCCTCTTTCCTAAACTGTATACGATATTCAACTGTTTTATCTATTTAGGCTCATTTATCTGCTTTGGTCAATTCTCTAAGTTCTCAGCCGCACCTCCCTTTCCTAAACAGTATACGATATTCAATTGTTTCATCTATATAGGCTCATTTAACTCCTTTGGTCAATTCCTTAAGTTCTCAGCCACACACCCCTCTTTCCTGAACTGTACACGATATTCAATTGTTTTTTCTATATATGCTCATTTAATTTCTTTGGTCAATTCCTTAAGTTCTCAGCCGCACACCCCTCTTTCCTAAACTGTATACGATATTCAATTGTTTAATCTATATAGGTCCATTTAACTTCCTTGGTCAATTCTTTAAGTTCTCAGCCGCACACCCCTCTTTCCTAAACTGTATACGATATTCAATTGTTTTATCTATATAGGTTCATTTAACTTCTTTGGTCAATTCTTTAATTTCTCAGCCGCACCACTCTTTCTTAACTGTATACGATATTCAATAGTTTCATCTATATAGGCTCATTTAACTTCTTTGGTCAATTCTCTTATTTCTCAGCCGCACCTCTCTTTCCTAAACTGTATACGATATTCAATTGTTTCATCTATATAGGCTCATTTAACTTCTTTGGTCAATTGTTTATGTTCTCAGCCGCACCTCTCTTTCCAAAACTGAATAGGATATTCAATTGTGTTATCTATATAGGCACATTTATTTTCTTTGGCAATTTTTTAATTTCTCAGCCGCACCTCAATTTCCTAAAATGTATATAATTTTCAATTGTTTTATCCATATAGGCTCATTTAGCTTCTTTGGTCAATTCTTCAATTTCTCAGCCGCACCTCTCTTTCCTAAACTGTATATGATATTCAATTGTTTCATCTATATAGGCTAATATAACTTCGTTGGTCAATTCTTTAATTTCTCAGCCGCACAACCCTCTTTCCTAAGCTGTATACGATATTCAATTGTTTTATCTGTATAGGTTCATTTAAGTTCTTTGGTCAATTCTTTAAGTTCTCAGCCACACCTCTCTTTCCCAAACTGTATACGATATTCAATTGTTTCATCTATATAGGCTTATATAACTTCTTTGGTCAATTATCTAACTTTTCAGCCGCACCTCTCTTTCCAAAACTGTATACGATAATCAACTGTTTTATCTATATAGGCTCATTTAACTTCTTTGGTCAATTCTCTAAGTTCTCAGCCGCACACCCCTCTTTCCTAAACTGTATACGTAATTCAATTTTTCATCTATATAGGCTCATTTAACTTCTCTGGTCAATTCTTTAAGTTCTCAGCCGCACCTCTCTTTCATACACTGTATACGATATTCAATTGTTTCATCAATATAGGCTCATTGAACTTCTTTGGTCAATTCTTTAAAGTCTCAGTCGCACACTCCTCTTTCCTAAACTGTATACGATATTCAATTGTTTTCCCTGTATAGGCTCATTTAGCTTCTTTGGTCAATTCTTTAGGTTCTCAGCCGCACACCCCTCTTTCCTAAACTGTATACGATATTCAATTTTTCATCTATATAGGCTTATATAACTTCTTTGGTCAATTCTTTAAGTTCCCAGCCGCACCTCTCTTTCCAAAACTGTATACGATATTCAACTGTTTCATCTATATAGGCTTATATAACCTCTTTGGTCAATTCTTTAAAGTCTCAGACGCACCTCTCTTTCCTAAACTGTATACGATATTCAATTTTTCATCTATATAGGTTCATTTAACTACTTTGGTCAATTCTTTAATTTCTCAGCCGCACACCCCTCTTTCCTGAACCTTATACGATATTCTATTGTTTTATCTATATATGCTCATTTAATTTCTTTGGTCACTTCCTTAAGTTCTCAGCCGCACACCCCTCTTTCCTAAACTGTATACGATATTCAATTGTTTTATCTATATAGGTTCATTTAACTTCTTTGGTCAATTCTTTAAGTTCTCAGCCGCACAACCCTCTTTCCTAAACTGTATACGGTATTCAATTGTTTTATCTATATAGGTTCATTTAACTTCCTTGGTCAATTCTTTAATTTCTCAGCCGCACCTCTCTTTCATACACTGTATACGATATTCAATTGTTTCATCTATATAGGCTTATATAACCTCTTTGGTCAATTCTTTAAAGTCTCAGCCACACACCCCTCTGTCCTAAACTGTATACGATATTCAATTGTTTCATCTATATAGGCTTATATAACCTCTTTGGTCAATTCTTTAAAGTCTCAGCCGCACACTCCTCTTTCCTAAACTGTATGCGATATTCAATTGTTTTACCTATATAGGCTCATTTAGCTTCTTTGGTAAATTCTTTAAGCTTTCAGCCGCACCTCTCATTCCTAACCCGTATACGATATTCAATTGTTTCATCTATATAGGCTCATTTAACTTCTTTGGTCAATTCTTTAAGTTCTCATCCGCACTTCTCTTTCCTAAACTGTATACGATATTCAATTGTTTCATCTATAAAGGTTCATTTAACTTCTTTGGTCAATTCTTTAAGTTCTCAGACGCACCTCTCTTTCCTAAGCTGTATAGGATATTCAATTGTTTCATCTATATAGGCTCATTTAACTTCTTTGGTCAATTCTTTAAGTTTTCTGCCGCACACCCCTCTTTCCTAAACTGTATGCGATGTTCAATTGTTTCATCTATATACGCTCATTTAACCTCTTTGGTCAATTCTTTAAGTTCTCAGACGCACCTCTCTTTCCTAAACTGTATACGATATTCAATTGTTTCATCTATATAGGTTCATTTAACTACTTTGGTCAATTCTTTAATTTCTCAGCCGCACACCCCTCTTTCCTGAACCTTATACGATATTCTATTGTTTTATCTATATATGCTCATTTAATTTCTTTGGTCACTTCCTTAAGTTCTCAGCCGCACACCCCTCTTTCCTAAACTGTATACGATATTCAACTGTTTCATCTATATAGTCTCATTTTACTTCTTTGGTCAATTCTTTAAGTTCTCATCCGCACCTCTCTTTCCTAAACTGTATACGTTATTCAATTGTTTTATCTATATAGGTTCATTTAACTTCTTTGGTCAATTCTTTAAGTTCTCAGCCGCACCTCTCTTTCCTAAACTGTATATGATATTCAATTGTTTTATCTATATAGGTTCATTTAACTTCTTTGGTCACTTCCTTAAGTTCTCAGCCGCACACCCCTCTTTCCTAAACTGTATACGATATTCAATTGTTTTATCTATATAGGTTCATTTAACTTCTTTGGTCAATTCTTTAAGTTCTCAGCCGCACAACCCTCTTTCCTAAACTGTATACGATATTCAATTGTTTTATCTATATAGGTTCATTTAACTTCCTTGGTCAATTCTTTAATTTCTCAGCCGCACCTCTCTTTCATACACTGTATACGATATTCAATTGTTTCATCTATATAGGCTTATATAACCTCTTTGGTCAATTCTTTAAAGTCTCAGCCATACACCCCTCTTTCCTAAACTGTATACGATATTCAATTGTTTCATCTATATAGGCCTATGTAACTTCTTTGGTCAATTCTTTAATTTCGCAGGCGCACACCCCTCTTTTCTAAACTGTATACGATATTCCATTGTTTTATCTATATAGGCTCATTTAACTTCTTTGTTGATTTCTTTAAGTTCTCAACCGCACCTCTCTTTCCTAAACTGTATACGATATTCCATTGTTTTATCTATACACGCTCATTTAACTTCTTTGGTCAATTCTTTAAGTTCTCAGCCGCAAATCTCTTTCCTAAAAAGTATACGATATTCAAAGGTTTCATCTATATAGGCTCATTTAACTTCTTTGTTGATTTCTTTAAGTTCTCAACCGCACCTCTCTTTCCTAAACTGTATACGATATTCCATTGTTTTATCTATACACGCTCATTTAACTTCTTTGGTCAATTCTTTAAGTTCTCAGCCGCAAATCTCTTTCCTAAAAAGTATACGATATTCAAAGGTTTCATCTATATAGGCTCATTTAACTTCTCTGGTCAATTCTTTAAGTTCTCAGCCGCACCTCTCTTTCATACACTGTATACGATATTCAATTGTTTCATCAATATAGGCTCATTGAACTTCTTTGGTCAATTCTTTAACTTCTCAGCCGCACCTCCCTTTCCTAAACAGTATACGATATTCAATTGTTTCATCTATATAGGCTTATTTAACTTCTTTGGTCAATGTTTTAAGTTCTCAGCCGCACACCACTCTTTCCTAAACTGTATAAGATATTCAATTGTTTTATCTATATAGGCTTATTTAACTTCTTTTGTCAATCTTTTAAGTTCTCAGCCGCACACCCCTCTTTCCTAAACTGTATAAGATATTCAATTGTTTTATCTATATAGGCTTATTTAACTTCTTTGGTCAATGTTTTAAGTTCTCTGCCGCACACCACTCTTTTCTAAACTGTATAAGATATGCAATTGTTTCATCTATATAGGCTCATTTAACTTCTTTGGTCAATTCTTTAAGTTCTGAGCCGCACACCCCTCTTTCCTAAACTGTATGCGATCTACAATTGTTTCATCTATATAGGCTCATTTAACTTCTTTGGTCAATGTTTTAAGTTCTCAGCCGCACACCCCTCTTTCCTAAACTGTATGCGATATACAATTGTTTCATCTATATAGGCTCATTTAACTTCTTTGGTCAATTCTTTAAGTTCTCAGCCGCACACCCCTCTTTCCTAAACTGTATGCGATATTCAATTGTTTTATCTATATAGGCTCATTTAACTTCTTTGGTCAATTCTTTAATTTCGCAGCCGCACCTCTCTTTCCAAAACTGTATACGATATTCAATTGTTTCATCTATATAGGCTCATTTAACTTCTTTGTTCAATTCTTTAATTTCGCAGCCGCACCTCTCTTTCCTAAACTGTATGCGATATTCAATTGTTTTATCTATATAGGCTCATTTAACTTCTTTGGTCAATTCTTTAATTTCGCAGCCGCACCTCTCTTTCCAAAACTGTATACCATATTCAATTGTTTTATCTATGTAGGCTCATTTAACTTCTTTGGTCAATTCTTTAAGTTCTGAGCCGCACCTCTCTTTCCTAAACTGTATACCATATTCAATTGTTTCATCTATATAGGCGCATTTAACTTCTTTGGTCAATTCTTTAATTTCTCAGCCGCAAACCCCTCTTTCCTAAGCTGTATACGATATTCAATTTTTTTATCTATATAGGTTCATTTGACTTCTTTGGTCAATTCTTTAAGTTCTCAGCCGCAACTCTCTTTCCTAAACTGTATGCGATATTCAATTGTTTCATCTATATAGGCTTATTTAACTTCTTTGGTCAATTCTTTAAGTTCTCAGCCGCACCTCTCTTTCCCAAACTGTATACGATATTTAATTGTTTCATCTATATAGGCTTATATAACTTCTTTGGTCAATTCTTTAAATTCTCAGCCGCACACTCCTCTTTCCAAAACTGTATACGATATTCCATTGTTTTATCTATATAGGCTCATTTAACTTCTTTGTTGATTTCTTTAAGTTCTCAGCCGCACCTCTTTTTCCTAAACTGTATACGATGTTCAATTGTTTTATCTATATAGGCTCATTTAACTCCTTTGGTAAATTCTTTAAGTTCTCAGCCGCACACCCCTCTTTCCTAAACTGTATACGATATTCAATTGTTTCATCTATATAGGCTCATTTAACTTCTTTGGTCAATTCTTTAAGTTCTCAGCCGCACACCCCTCTTTCCTAAACTGTATACGATATTCAATTGTTTTATCTATATAGGTTCATTTGACTTCTTTGGTCAATTCTTTAAGTTCTCAGCCGCAACTCTCTTTCCTAAACTGTATGCGATATTCAATTGTTTCATCTATATAGGCTTATTTAACTTCTTTGGTCAATTCTTTAATTTCTCAGCCGCAGACCCCTCTTTCCTAAACTGTATACGATATTCAACTGTTTTATCTATATAGGCTCATTTAACTTCTTTGGTCAATTCTTTAAGTTCTCAGCCGCACCTCTCTTTCCTAAACAGTATACGATATTCAATTGTTTCATCTATATAGGCTTATATAACTTCTTTGGTCAATTCTTTAAGGTCTCAGCCGCACCTCTCTTTCCCAAACTGTATACGACATTTAATTGTTTCATCTATATAGGCTTATATAACTTCTTTGGTCAATTCTTTAAGTTCTCAGCCGCACCTCTCTTTCCAAACCTGTATACGATATTCAACTGTTTCATCTATATAGGTTCATTTACCTTCTTTGGTCAATTCTTTAAGTTCTCAGCCACACACCCCTCTTTCCTAAACTCTATACGATATTCAATTGTTTCATCTATATAGGCTCATTTAACTTTTTTGGTCAATTCTTTAAGTTCTCTGCCGCACACCCCTCTTTCCTAAACTGTATGCGATATTCAATTGTTTTATCTATATAGGCTCATTTAACTTCTTTGGTCAATTCTTTAATTTCTCAGCCGCACCTCTCTTTCCTAAACTGTATACGATATTCAATTCTTTCATCTGTATAGGCTTATAAAACTTCTTTGGTCAATTCTTTAAGTTCTCAGCCGCACCTCTCTTTCCTAAACTGTATATGATATTCAATTGTTTCATCTATATAGGCTTATATAACTTTTTTGGTCAATTCTTTAATTTCTCAGCCGCACACCCCTCTTTCCTACGATATTCAATTGTTTTATCTGTATAGGCATATTTAACTTCTTTGGTCAATTCTTTAAGTTCACAGCCGCACCTCTCTTTCCTAAACTGTATATGATATTCAATTGTTTCATCTATATAGGCTTATATAACTTCTTTGGTCAATTCTTTAAGTTCACAGCCGCACCTCTCTTTCCAAAACTGTATACGATATTCAACTGTTTCATCTATATAGGCTCATTTAACTTCTTTGGTCAATTCTTTAAGTTCTCAGCCGCACAACCCTCTTTCCTAAACTGTATACGATAATCAATTCTCTCATCTATATAGGCTCATTTAACTTCTCTGGGCAATTCTTTAAGTTCTCAGCCGCACCTCTCTTTCATACACTGTATACGATATTCAATTGTTTCATCTATATAGGCTTATATAACCTCTATGGCCTATTCTTTAAAGTCTCAGCCGCACCTCTCTTTCCTAAACTGAATACGATATTCAATTGTTTCATCTATAGGCTCATTTAACTTCTTTGGTCAATTCTTTAAGTTCTCAGCAGCACCTCTCTTTCCTAAACTGTATATGATATTTAATTGTTTATCTATATAGGCTTATATAACTTCTTTGGTCAATTCACTAATTTCTCAGCCGCACACCCCTCTTTCCTAAACTGTATACGATATTCAATCTTTTTATCTATATAGGCTCATTTAACTTCTTTGGTCAATTCATTAAGTTCTCAGCCTCACCTCTCTTTTCCAAACTGTACACGACATTTAATTGTTTCATCTATATAGGCCTATTTAACTTCTTTGGTCATATCTTTTATTTCTCAGGCGCACACCCCTCTTTTCTAAACTGTATACGATATTCCATTGTTTTATCTATATAGGCTCATTTAGCTTCTTTGTTGATTTCTTTAAGTTCTCAGCCGCACCTCTCTTTCCTAAACAGTATGCGATATTCAATTGTTTCATCTATATAGGCTTATTTAACTTCATTGGTCAATTCTTTAAGTTCTCAGCCGCACACCCCTCTTTCCTGAACTGTACACGATATTCAATTGTTTTTTCTATATATGCTCATTTAATTTCTTTGGTCAATTCCTTAAGTTCTCAGCCGCACACCCCTCTTTCCTAAACTGTATACGATATTCAATTGTTTAATCTATATAGGTCCATTTAACTTCCTTGGTCAATTCTTTAAGTTCTCAGCCGCACACCCCTCTTTCCTAAACTGTATACGATATTCAATTGTTTTATCTATATAGGTTCATTTAACTTCTTTGGTCAATTCTTTAATTTCTCAGCCGCACCACTCTTTCTTAACTGTATACGATATTCAATAGTTTCATCTATATAGGCTCATTTAACTTCTTTGGTCAATTCTCTTATTTCTCAGCCGCACCTCTCTTTCCTAAACTGTATACGATATTCAATTGTTTCATCTATATAGGCTCATTTAACTTCTTTGGTCAATTGTTTATGTTCTCAGCCGCACCTCTCTTTCCAAAACTGAATAGGATATTCAATTGTGTTATCTATATAGGCACATTTAATTTCTTTGGCAATTTTTTAATTTCTCAGCCGCACCTCCATTTCCTAAAATGTATATAATTTTCAATTGTTTTATCCATATAGGCTCATTTAGCTTCTTTGGTCAATTCTTCAATTTCTCAGCCGCACCTCTCTTTCCTAAACTGTATATGATATTCAATTGTTTCATCTATATAGGCTAATATAACTTCGTTGGTCAATTCTTTAATTTCTCAGCCGCACAACCCTCTTTCCTAAGCTGTATACGATATTCAATTGTTTTATCTGTATAGGTTCATTTAAGTTCTTTGGTCAATTCTTTAAGTTCTCAGCCACACCTCTCTTTCCCAAACTGTATACGATATTCAATTGTTTGATCTATATAGGCTTATATAATTTCTTTGGTCAATTATCTAACTTTTCAGCCGCACCTCTCTTTCCAAAACTGTATACGATAATCAACTGTTTCATCTATATAGGCTCATTTAACTTCTTTGGTCAATTCTCTAAGTTCTCAGCCGCACACCCCTCTTTCCTAAACTGTATACGTAATTCAATTTTTCATCTATATAGGCTCATTTAACTTCTCTGGTCAATTCTATAAGTTCTCAGCCGCACCTCTCTTTCATACACTGTATACGATATTCAATTGTTTCATCAATATAGGCTCATTGAACTTCTTTGGTCAATTCTTTAAAGTCTCAGTCGCACACTCCTCTTTCCTAAACTGTATACGATATTCAATTGTTTTCCCTGTATAGGCTCATTTAGCTTCTTTGGTCAATTCTTTAGGTTCTCAGCCGCACACCCCTCTTTCCTAAACTGTATACGATATTCAATTTTTCATCTATATAGGCTTATATAACTTCTTTGGTCAATTCTTTAAGTTCCCAGCCGCACCTCTCTTTCCAAAACTGTATACGATATTCAACTGTTTCATCTATATAGGCTTATATAACCTCTTTGGTCAATTCTTTAAAGTCTCAGACGCACCTCTCTTTCCTAAACTGTATACGATATTCAATTTTTCATCTATATAGGTTCATTTAACTACTGTGGTCAATTCTTTAATTTCTCAGCCGCACACCCCTCTTTCCTGAACCTTATACGATATTCTATTGTTTTATCTATATACGCTCATTTAATTTCTTTGGTCACTTCCTTAAGTTCTCAGCCGCACACCCCTCTTTCCTAAACTGTATACGATATTCAATTGTTTTGTCTATATAGGTTCATTTAACTTCTTTGGTCAATTCTTTAAGTTCTCAGCCGCACAACCCTCTTTCCTAAACTGTTGTCGGTATTCAATTGTTTTATCTATATAGGTTCATTTAACTTCCTTGGTCAATTCTTTAATTTCTCAGCCGCACCTCTCTTTCATACACTGTATACGATATTCAATTGTTTCATCTATATAGGCTTATATAACCTCTTTGGTCAATTCTTTAAAGTCTCAGCCACACACCCCTCTGTCCTAAACTGTATACGATATTCAATTGTTTCATCTATATAGGCTTATATAACCTCTTTGGTCAATTCTTTAAAGTCTCAGCCGCACACTCCTCTTTCCTAAACTGTATGCGATATTCAATTGTTTTACCTATATAGGCTCATTTAGCTTCTTTGGTAAATTCTTTAAGCTTTCAGCCGCACCTCTCATTCCTAACCCGTATACGATATTCAATTGTTTCATCTATATAGGCTCATTTAACTTCTTTGGTCAATTCTTTAAGTTCTCATCCGCACTTCTCTTTCCTAAACTGTATACGATATTCAATTGTTTCATCTATAAAGGTTCATTTAACTTCTTTGGTCAATTCTTTAAGTTCTCAGACGCACCTCTCTTTCCTAAGCTGTATAGGATATTCAATTGTTTCATCTATATAGGCTCATTTAACTTCTTTGGTCAATTCTTTAAGTTTTCTGCCGCACACCCCTCTTTCCTAAACTGTATGCGATGTTCAATTGTTTCATCTATATACGCTCATTTAACCTCTTTGGTCAATTCTTTAAGTTCTCAGACGCACCTCTCTTTCCTAAACTGTATACGATATTCAATTGTTTCATCTATATAGGTTCATTTAACTACTTTGGTCAATTCTTTAATTTCTCAGCCGCACACCCCTCTTTCCTGAACCTTATACGATATTCTATTGTTTTATCTATATATGCTCATTTAATTTCTTTGGTCACTTCCTTAAGTTCTCAGCCGCACACCCCTCTTTCCTAAACTGTATACGATATTCAACTGTTTCATCTATATAGTCTCATTTTACTTCTTTGGTCAATTCTTTAAGTTCTCATCCGCACCTCTCTTTCCTAAACTGTATACGTTATTCAATTGTTTTATCTATATAGGTTCATTTAACTTCTTTGTTCAATTCTTTAAGTTCTCAGCCGCACCTCTCTTTCCTAAACTGTATATGATATTCAATTGTTTTATCTATATAGGTTCATTTAACTTCTTTGGTCACTTCCTTAAGTTCTCAGCCGCACACCCCTCTTTCCTAAACTGTATACGATATTCAATTGTTTTATCTATATAGGTTCATTTAACTTCTTTGGTCAATTCTTTAAGTTCTCAGCCGCACAACCCTCATTCCTAAACTGTATACGATATTCAATTGTTTTATCTATATAGGTTCATTTAACTTCCTTGGTCAATTCTTTAATTTCTCAGCCGCACCTCTCTTTCATACACTGTATACGATATTCAATTGTTTCATCTATATAGGCTTATATAACCTCTTTGGTCAATTCTTTAAAGTCTCAGCCATACACCCCTCTTTCCTAAACTGTATACGATATTCAATTGTTTCATCTATATAGGCCTATGTAACTTCTTTGGTCAATTCTTTAATTTCGCAGGCGCACACCCCTCTTTTCTAAACTGTATACGATATTCCATTGTTTTATCTATATAGGCTCATTTAACTTCTTTGTTGATTTCTTTAAGTTCTCAACCGCACCTCTCTTTCCTAAACTGTATACGATATTCCATTGTTTTATCTATACACGCTCATTTAACTTCTTTGGTCAATTCTTTAAGTTCTCAGCCGCAAATCTCTTTCCTAAAAAGTATACGATATTCAAAGGTTTCATCTATATAGGCTCATTTAACTTCTTTGGTCAATTCTTTAAGTTCTCAGCCACACACCCCACTTTCCTAAACTGTATACGATATTCAATTGTTTTATCTATATAGGTTCATTTAAATTCTTTGGTCAATCCTTTAAGTTATCAGCCGCACCTGTCTTTCCTAAACAGAACGCGATATTCAATTGTTTCATCTATATAGGCTTATTTAACTTCTTTGGTCAATTCTTTAATTTCTCAGCCAAACACCCCTCTTTCCTAAACTGTATACGATATTCAACTGTTTTATCTATTTAGGCTCATTTATCTGCTTTGGTCAATTCTTTAACTTCTCAGCCGCACCTCCCTTTCCTAAACAGTATACGATATTCAATTGTTTCATCTATATAGGCTTATTTAACTTCTTTGGTCAATGTTTTAAGTTCTCAGCCGCACACCACTCTTTCCTAAACTGTATAAGATATACAATTGTTTCATCTATATAGGCTTATTTAACTTCTTTGGTCAATGTTTTAAGTTCTCAGCCGCACACCACTCTTTCCTAAACTGTATAAGATATTCAATTGTTTTATCTATATAGGCTTATTTAACTTCTTTTGTCAATCTTTTAAGTTCTCAGCCGCACACCCCTCTTTCCTAAACTGTATAAGATATTCAATTGTTTTATCTATATAGGCTTATTTAACTTCTTTGGTCAATGTTTTAAGTTCTCTGCCGCACACCACTCTTTTCTAAACTGTATAAGATATGCAATTGTTTCATCTATATAGGCTCATTTAACTTCTTTGGTCAATTCTTTAAGTTCTGAGCCGCACACCCCTCTTTCCTAAACTGTATGCGATCTACAATTGTTTCATCTATATAGGCTCATTTAACTTCTTTGGTCAATGTTTTAAGTTCTCAGCCGCACACCCCTCTTTCCTAAACTGTATGCGATATACAATTGTTTCATCTATATAGGCTCATTTAACTTCTTTGGTCAATTCTTTAAGTTCTCAGCCGCACACCCCTCTTTCCTAAACTGTATGCGATATTCAATTGTTTTATCTATATAGGCTCATTTAACTTCTTTGGTCAATTCTTTAATTTCGCAGCCGCACCTCTCTTTCCAAAACTGTATACGATATTCAATTGTTTCATCTATATAGGCTCATTTAACTTCTTTGTTCAATTCTTTAATTTCGCAGCCGCACCTCTCTTTCCTAAACTGTATGCGATATTCAATTGTTTTATCTATATAGGCTCATTTAACTTCTTTGGTCAATTCTTTAATTTCGCAGCCGCACCTCTCTTTCCAAAACTGTATACCATATTCAATTGTTTTATCTATGTAGGCTCATTTAACTTCTTTGGTCAATTCTTTAAGTTCTGAGCCGCACCTCTCTTTCCTAAACTGTATACCATATTCAATTGTTTCATCTATATAGGCGCATTTAACTTCTTTGGTCAATTCTTTAATTTCTCAGCCGCAAACCCCTCTTTCCTAAGCTGTATACGATATTCAATTTTTTTATCTATATAGGTTCATTTGACTTCTTTGGTCAATTCTTTAAGTTCTCAGCCGCAACTCTCTTTCCTAAACTGTATGCGATATTCAATTGTTTCATCTATATAGGCTTATTTAACTTCTTTGGTCAATTCTTTAAGTTCTCAGCCGCACCTCTCTTTCCCAAACTGTATACGATATTTAATTGTTTCATCTATATAGGCTTATATAACTTCTTTGGTCAATTCTTTAAATTCTCAGCCGCACACGCCTCTTTCCAAAACTGTATACGATATTCCATTGTTTTATCTATATAGGCTCATTTAACTTCTTTGTTGATTTCTTTAAGTTCTCAGCCGCACCTCTTTTTCCTAAACTGTATACGATGTTCAATTGTTTTATCTATATAGGCTCATTTAACTCCTTTGGTCAATTCTTTAAGTTCTCAGCCGCACACCCCTCTTTCCTAAACTGTATACGATATTCAATTGTTTCATCTATATAGGCTCATTTAACTTCTTTGGTCAATTCTTTAAGTTCTCAGCCGCACACCCCTCTTTCCTAAACTGTATACGATATTCAATTGTTTTATCTATATAGGTTCATTTGACTTCTTTGGTCAATTCTTTAAGTTCTCAGCCGCAACTCTCTTTCCTAAACTGTATGCGATATTCAATTGTTTCATCTATATAGGCTTATTTAACTTCTTTGGTCAATTCTTTAATTTCTCAGCCGCAGACCCCTCTTTCCTAAACTGTATACGATATTCAACTGTTTTATCTATATAGGCTCATTTAACTTCTTTGGTCAATTCTTTAAGTTCTCAGCCGCACCTCTCTTTCCTAAACAGTATACGATATTCAATTGTTTCATCTATATAGGCTTATATAACTTCTTTGGTCAATTCTTTAAGGTCTCAGCCGCACCTCTCTTTCCCAAACTGTATACGACATTTAATTGTTTCATCTATATAGGCTTATATAACTTCTTTGGTCAATTCTTTAAGTTCTCAGCCGCACCTCTCTTTCCAAACCTGTATACGATATTCAACTGTTTCATCTATATAGGTTCATTTACCTTCTTTGGTCAATTCTTTAAGTTCTCAGCCACACACCCCTCTTTCCTAAACTCTATACGATATTCAATTGTTTCATCTATATAGGCTCATTTAACTTTTTTGGTCAATTCTTTAAGTTCTCTGCCGCACACCCCTCTTTCCTAAACTGTATGCGATATTCAATTGTTTTATCTATATAGGCTCATTTAACTTCTTTGGTCAATTCTTTAATTTCTCAGCCGCACCTCTCTTTCCTAAACTGTATACGATATTCAATTCTTTCATCTGTATAGGCTTATAAAACTTCTTTGGTCAATTCTTTAAGTTCTCAGCCGCACCTCTCTTTCCTAAACTGTATATGATATTCAATTGTTTCATCTATATAGGCTTATATAACTTTTTTGGTCAATTCTTTAATTTCTCAGCCGCACACCCCTCTTTCCTACGATATTCAATTGTTTTATCTGTATAGGCATATTTAACTTCTTTGGTCAATTCTTTAAGTTCACAGCCGCACCTCTCTTTCCTAAACTGTATATGATATTCAATTGTTTCATCTATATAGGCTTATATAACTTCTTTGGTCAATTCTTTAAGTTCACAGCCGCACCTCTCTTTCCAAAACTGTATACGATATTCAACTGTTTCATCTATATAGGCTCATTTAACTTCTTTGGTCAATTCTTTAAGTTCTCAGCCGCACAACCCTCTTTCCTAAACTGTATACGATAATCAATTCTCTCATCTATATAGGCTCATTTAACTTCTCTGGGCAATTCTTTAAGTTCTCAGCCGCACCTCTCTTTCATACACTGTATACGATATTCAATTGTTTCATCTATATAGGCTTATATAACCTCTTTGGCCTATTCTTTAAAGTCTCAGCCGCACCTCTCTTTCCTAAACTCAATACGATATTCAATTGTTTCATCTATAGGCTCATTTAACTTCTTTGGTCAATTCTTTAAGTTCTCAGCAGCACCTCTCTTTCCTAAACTGTATATGATATTTAATTGTTTATCTATATAGGCTTATATAACTTCTTTGGTCAATTCACTAATTTCTCAGCCGCACACCCCTCTTTCCTAAACTGTATACGATATTCAATTTTTTTATCTATATAGGCTCATTTAACTTCTTTGGTCAATTCTTTAAGTTCTCAGCCTCACCTCTCTTTTCCAAACTGTACACGACATTTAATTGTTTCATCTATATAGGCCTATTTAACTTCTTTGGTCATATCTTTTATTTCTCAGGCGCACACCCCTCTTTTCTAAACTGTATACGATATTCCATTGTTTTATCTATATAGGCTCATTTAGCTTCTTTGTTGATTTCTTTAAGTTCTCAGGGGCACCTCTCTTTCCTAAACAGTATGCGATATTCAATTGTTTCATCTATATAGGCTTATTTAACTTCATTGGTCAATTCTTTAATTTCCCAGCCGCAAACCCCTCTTTCCTAAACTGTATACGATATTCAACTCTTTTATCTATATAGGCTCATTTAACTTCTTTGGTCAATTCTTTAAGTTCTCAGCCGCACCTCTCTTTCCTAAACAGTATACGATATTCAATTGTTTCATCTATATAAGCTTATATAACTTCTTTGGTCACTTCTTTAAGTTCTCAGCCGCACCTCTCTTTCCTATACTGTATATGATATTCAATATTTTCATCTATATAGGCTTATATAACTTCTTTGGTCAATTCTTTAATTTCTCATCCGCACACCCCTCTTTCCTAAACTGTATACGATATTCAATTGTTTTATCTATATACGCTCATTTAACTTCTTTGGTCAATTCTTTAAGTTCTCAGCCGCACCTCTCTTTCCCAAACTGTATACGACATTTAATTGTTTCATCTATATAGGCTTATATAACTTCTTTGGTCAATTCTTTAAGTTCTCAGCCGCACCTCTCTTTCCAAAACTGTATACGATATTCAACTGTTTCATCTATATAGGCTCATTTACCTTCTTTGGTCAATTCTTTAAGTTCTCAGCCACACACCCCTCTTTCCTAAGCTGTATACGATATTCAATTGTTTCATCTATATAGGCTCATTTAACTTCTCTGGACAATTCTTTAAATTCTCAGCCGCACCTCTCTTCCATACACTGTATACGACATTAAATTGTTTCATCTATATAGGCTTATATAACCTCTTTGGTCAATTCTTTAATGTCTCAGCCGCACACTCCTCTTTCCTAAACTGTATAGGATATTCAATTGTTTCATCTATATAGGCTTATTTAACTTCTTTGGTTAATTCTTTAAGTTCTCAGCCGCACACCCCTCTTTCCTAACTGTATACGGTATTCAATTCATTCATCTATATAGGCTCATTTAACTTACCTGGTAAATTCTTTAAGTTCTCAGCCGCACCTCTCTTTCCTAAACTGTATACGATATTCAATTGTTTAATCTGTATAGGCTCATTGAACTTCTTTGGTCTTTTCTTTAAGTTCTCAGCCGCACCTCTCTTTCCCAAACTGTATACGATATTCAATTTTTTCATGTATATAGGCTTATATCATTTCTTTGGTCAATTCTCTAACTTCTCAGCCGCACCTCTCTTTCCAAAACTGTATACGATATTCAACTGTTTCATCTATATAGGCTCATTTAGCTTCTTTGGTCAATTCTTTATGTTCTCAGACGCACACCCCTCTTTCCTAAACTGTATACGATATTCAATTGTTTCTTCTATATAGGCTAATTTAACTTCTCTGTTCAATGCTTTAAGTTCTCAGCCGCACCTCTATTTCATACACTCTATACGATATTCAATTGTTTCATCTATATAGGCTTATATAACCTCCTTGGTCAATTATTTAAAGTCTCAGCCACACACTCCTCTTTCCTAAACTGTATACGATATTCAATTGTTTTACCTATATAGGGTCATTTAGCTTCTTTGGTCAATTCTTTAAGTTCTCAGCCGCACCTCTCTTTCCAAAACTGTATACCATATTCAACTGTTTCATCTATATAGGCTCATTTACCTTCTTTGGTCAATTCTTGAAGTTCTCAGCCACACACCCCTCTTTCCTAAACTGTATACGATATTCAATTGTTTCATCTATATAGGCTCATTTAACTTCTCTGGTCAATTCTTTAAGTTCTCAGCCGCACCTCTCTTTCATACACTGTATACGACATTCAATTGTTTCATCTATATAGGCTTATATAACCTCGTTGGTCAATTCTTTAAAGTCTCAGCCGCACACTCCTCTTTCCTAAACTGTATGCGATATTCAATTGTTTTACCTATATAGGCTCATTTAGCATCTTTGGTCAATTCCTTAAGTTCTCAGCCGCAACTCTCTTTCCTAAACTGTATACGATATTCAATTGTTTCATCTATATAGGCTCATGTAACTTCTTTGGTCCATTCTTTAACTTCTCAGCCGCAACTCTCTTTCCTAAAATGTATACGATATTCAATTGTTTCATCTATATAGGCTCATTTAACTGCTTTGGTCAATTCTTTAAGTTCTCAGCCGCACCTCTCTTTCTTAAACTGTATAAGAAATTCAATTGTTTTATCTATATAGGCTTATTTAACTGCTTTGTTCAATTATTTAAGTTCTCAGCCGCACCTCTCTTTCCTAAACTGTATAGGATATTCAATTGTTGCATCTATATAGGCTTATTTAACTTCTTTGGTCAATTCTTTAAGTTCTCAGCCGCACACCCCTCTTTCCTAACTGTATACGGTATTCAATTGTTTCATCTATATAGGCTCAATTAACTTATTTGGTAAATTCTTTAAGTTCTCAGCCGCACCTCTCATTCCTAACCCGTATACGATATTCAATTGTTTCATCTGTATAGGCGCATTTTACTTCTTTGGTCAATTCTTTAAGTTCTCAGCCGCACCTCTCTTTCCTAAACTGTATACGATATTCAATTGTTTCATCTATATAGGCTCATTTAACTTCTTTGGTCAATTCCTTAAGTTCTCAGCCGCACACCCCTCTTTCCTGAACAGTACACGATATTCAATTGTTTTTTCTATATATGCTCATTTAATTTCTTTGGTCAATTCCTTAAGTTCTCAGCCGCACACCCCTCTTTCCTAAACTGTATACGATATTCAATTGTTTTATCTATATAGGTCCATTTAACTTCCTTGGTCAATTCTTTAAGTTCTCAGCCGCACACCCCTCTTTCCTAAACTGTATACGATATTCAATTGTTTTATCTATATAGGTTCATTTAACTTCTTTGGTCAATTCTTTAATTTCTCAGCCGCACCACTCTTTCTTAACTGTATACGATATTCAATAGTTTCATCTATATAGGCTCATTTAACTTCTTTGGTCAATTCTCTTATTTCTCAGCCGCACCTCTCTTTCCTAAACTGTATACGATATTCAATTGTTTCATCTATATAGGCGCATTTAACTTCTTTGGTCAATTGTTTATGTTCTCAGCCGCACCTCTCTTTCCAAAACTGAATAGGATATTCAATTGTGTTATCTATATAGGCACATTTAATTTCTTTGGCAATTTTTTAATTTCTCAGCCGCACCTCTATTTCCTAAAATGTATATAATTTTCAATTGTTTTATCCATATAGGCTCATTTAGCTTCTTTGGTCAATTCTTCAATTTCTCAGCCGCACCTCTCTTTCCTAAACTGTATATGATATTCAATTGTTTCATCTATATAGGCTAATATAACTTCGTTGGTCAATTCTTTAATTTCTCAGCCGCACAACCCTCTTTCCTAAACTGTATACGATATTCAATTGTTTCATCTGTATAGGCTCATTTTACTTCTTTGGTCAATTCTTTAAGTTCTCAGCCGCACCTCTCTTTCCCAAACTGTATACGATATTCAATTGTTTCATCTATATAGGCTCATTTAACTTCTTTGGTCAATTCTTTAAGTTCTCAGCCGCACATCCCTTTTTCCTGAACTGTATACGATATTAAATTGTTTTATCTATATATGCTCATTTAATTTCTTTGGTCAATTCCTTAAGTTCTCAGCCGCACACCCCTCTTTCCTAAACGGTATACGATATTCAACTGTTTCATCTATATAGGCTAATTTTACTTCTTTGGTCAATTCTTTAAGTTCTCAGCCGCACACCCCTCTTTCCTAAACTGTATACGATATTCAATTGTTTTATCTATATAGGATCATTTAACTTCTTTGGTCAATTCTTTAAGTTCTCAGCCGCACACCCCTCTTTCCTAAACTGTATACGATATTCAATTGTTTTATCTATATAGGTTCATTTAACTTCTTTGGTCAATTCTTTAATTTCTCAGCCGCACCACTCTTTCTTAACTGTATACGATATTCAATTGTTTCATCTATATAGGCTCATTTAACTTTTTTGGTCAATTCTCTTATTTCTCAGCCGCACCTCTATTTCCTAAACTGTATACGATATTCAATTGTTTCATCTATATAGGCTCATTTAACTTCTTTGGTCAATTCTTTAGGTTCTCAGCCGCACCTCTCTTTCCAAAACTGTATAGGATATTCAATTGTTTCATCTATATAGGCTTGTAAACTTCTTTGGTCAATTCTTCAATTTCTCAGCCGCACCTCTCTTTCCAAAACTGTATACGATATTCAATTGTTTCATCTATATAGGCTCATTTAACTTCTTTGGTCAATTCTTCAATTTCTCAGCCGCACCTCTCTTTCCTAAACTGTATACGATATTCAATTGTTTCATCTATATAGGCTTGTAAATTTCTTTGCTCAATTCTTTAAGCTCTCAGCCGCACCTCTCTTTCCTAAACTGTATATGATATTCAATTATTTCATCTATATAGGCTTATATATCTTCTTTGGTCAATTCTTTAATTTCTCAGCCGCACAACCCTCTTTCCTAAACTGTATACGATATTCAATTGTTTTATCTGTATAGGCTCATTTAACTTCTTTGGTCAATTCTTTAAGTTCTCATCCGCACACCCCTCTTTCCTAAACTGTATACGATATTCAATTGTTTTATCTATATAGGTTCATTTAACTTCTTTGGTCAATTCTTTAAGTTCTCAGCCGCACAACCCTCTTTCCCAAACTGTATACGATATTCAATTGTTTCATCTATATAGGCTTATATAATTTCTTTGGTCAATTATCCAACTTTTCAGCCGCACCTCTCTTTCCAAAACTGTATACGATAATCAACTGTTTCATCTATATAGGCTCATTTAACTTCTTTGGTCAATTCTCTAAGTTCTCAGCCGCACTCCCCTCTTTCCTAAACTGTATACGTAATTCAATTTTTTATCTATATAGGCTTATATAACTTCTTTGGTCAATTCTTTAAGTTCCCAGCCGCACCTCTCTTTCCAAAACTGTATACGATATTCAACTGTTTCATCTATATAGGCTTATATAACCTCTTTGGTCAATTCTTTAAAGTCTCAGCCGCACACTCCTCTTTCCTAAACTGTATGCGATATTCAATTGTTTTACCTATATAGGCTCATTTAGCTTCTTTGGTAAATTCTTTAAGCTCTCAGCCGCACCTCTCATTCCTAGCCCGTATACGATATTCAATTGTTTCATCTATATAGGCTCATTTAACTTCTTTGGTCAATTCTTTAAGTTCTCAGCCGCACCTCTCTTTCCTAAACTGTATACGATATTCAATTGTTTCATCTATAAAGGTTCATTTAACTTCTTTGGTCAATCCTTTAAGTTATCAGCCGCACCTGTCTTTCCTAAACAGAACGCGATATTCAATTGTTTCATCTATATAGGCTTATTTAACTTCTTTGGTCAATTCTTTAATTTCTCAGCCAAACACCCCTCTTTCCTAAACTGTATACGATATTCAACTGTTTTATCTATTTAGGCTCATTTATCTGCTTTGGTCAATTCTTTAAGTTCTCAGCCGCACCTCCCTTTCCTAAACAGTATACGATATTCAATTGTTTCATCTATATAGGCTTATATAACTTCTTTGGTCAATTCTTTAAGTTCTCAGCCGCACATCTCTTTCCTAAACTGTATATGATATTCAATTGTTGCATCTATATAGGCTTAAATAACTTCTTTGGTCAATTCTTTAATTTCTCAGCCGCACACCCCTCTTTCCTAAACTGTATACGATATTCAATTGTTTTATCTATATAGGCTCATTTAACTTCTTTGGTCAATTCTTTAAGTTCTCAGCCGCTCCTCTCTTTCCCAAACTGTATACGACATTCAATTGTTTCATCTATATAGGCTTATATAAGCTCTTTGGTCAAATCTCTGAAGTCTCAGCCGCACACTCCTCTTTCCTAAACTGTATGCGATATTCAATTGTTTTACCTATTTAGGCTCATTTAGCTTCTTTGGTCAATTCTTTAAGTTCTCAGCCGCACCTCTCTTTCCTAAACTGTATACGATATTCCATTGTTTCATCTATATAGGCTTATTTAACCTCTTTGGTCAATTCTTAAATTCTCAGCCGCAACTCACTTTCCTAAACTGTATACGATATTCAATTGTTTCATCTATATAGGCTCATTTAACTTCTTTGGTCAATTCTGTAAGTTCTCAGCCGCACCTCGCTTTCTTAAACTGTATAAAATATTCAATTGTTTCATCTATATAGGCTTATTTAACTTCTTTGGTCAATTCTTTATGTTCTCAGCCGCACACCCCTCTTTCCTAAACTGTATACGATATTCAATTGTTTCTTCTATATAGGCTAATTTAACTTCTCTGTTCAATGCTTTAAGTTCTCAGCCGCACCTCTATTTCATACACTCTATACGATATTCAATTGTTTCATCTATATAGGCTTATATAACCTCCTTGGTCAATTATTTAAAGTCTCAGCCGCACACTCCTCTTTCCTAAACTGTATACGATATTCAATTGTTTTACCTATATAGGGTCATTTAGCTTCTTTGGTCAATTCTTTAAGTTCTCAGCCGCACCTCTCTTTCCCAAACTGTATACGACATTTAATTGTTTCATCTATATAGGCTTATATAACTTCTTTGGTCATTTCTTTAAGTTCTCAGCCGCACCTCTCTTTCCAAAACTGTATACCATATTCAACTGTTTCATCTATATAGGCTCATTTACCTTCTTTGGTCAATTCTTGAAGTTCTCAGCCACACACCCCTCTTTCCTAAACTGTATACGATATTCAATTGTTTCATCTATATAGGCTCATTTAACTTCTCTGGTCAATTCTTTAAGTTCTCAGCCGCACCTCTCTTTCATACACTGTATACGACATTCAATTGTTTCATCTATATAGGCTTATATAACCTCGTTGGTCAATTCTTTAAAGTCTCAGCCGCACACTCCTCTTTCCTAAACTGTATGCGATATTCAATTGTTTTACCTATATAGGCTCATTTAGCATCTTTGGTCAATTCCTTAAGTTCTCAGCCGCAACTCTCTTTCCTAAACTGTATACGATATTCAATTGTTTCATCTATATAGGCTCATGTAACTTCTTTGGTCAATTCTTTAAGTTCTCAGCCGCAACTCTCTTTCCTAAAATGTATACGATATTCAATTGTTTCATCTATATAGGCTCATTTAACTGCTTTGGTCAATTCTTTAAGTTCTCAGCCGCACCTCACTTTCTTAAACTGTATAAGAAATTCAATTGTTTTATCTATATAGGCTTATTTAACTTCTTTGTTCAATTATTTAAGTTCTCAGCCGCACCTCTCTTTCCTAAACTGTATAGGATATTCAATTGTTGCATCTATATAGGCTTATTTAACTTCTTTGGTCAATTCTTTAAGTTCTCAGCCGCACACCCCTCTTTCCTAACTGTATACGGTATTCAATTGTTTCATCTATATAGGCTCAATTAACTTATTTGGTAAATTCTTTAAGTTCTCAGCCGCACCTCTCATTCCTAACCCGTATACGATATTCAATTGTTTCATCTGTATAGGCGCATTTTACTTCTTTGGTCAATTCTTTAAGTTCTCAGCCGCACCTCTCTTTCCTAAACTGTATACGATATTCAATTGTTTCATCTATATAGGCTCATTTAACTTCTTTGGTCAATTCCTTAAGTTCTCAGCCGCACACCCCTCTTTCCTGAACAGTACACGATATTCAATTGTTTTTTCTATATATGCTCATTTAATTTCTTTGGTCAATTCCTTAAGTTTTCAGCCGCACACCCCTCTTTCCTAAACTGTATACGATATTCAATTGTTTTATCTATATAGGTCCATTTAACTTCCTTGGTCAATTCTTTAAGTTCTCAGCCGCACACCCCTCTTTCCTAAACTGTATACGATATTCAATTGTTTTATCTATATAGGTTCATTTAACTTCTTTGGTCAATTCTTTAATTTCTCAGCCGCACCACTCTTTCTTAACTGTATACGATATTCAATAGTTTCATCTATATAGGCTCATTTAACTTCTTTGGTCAATTCTCTTATTTCTCAGCCGCACCTCTCTTTCCTAAACTGTATACGATATTCAATTGTTTCATCTATATAGGCTCATTTAACTTCTTTGGTCAATTGTTTATGTTCTCAGCCGCACCTCTCTTTCCAAAACTGAATAGGATATTCAATTGTGTTATCTATATAGGCACATTTAATTTCTTTGGCAATTTTTTAATTTCTCAGCCGCACCTCTATTTCCTAAAATGTATATAATTTTCAATTGTTTTATCCATATAGGCTCATTTAGCTTCTTTGGTCAATTCTTCAATTTCTCAGCCGCACCTCTCTTTCCTTAACTGTATATGATATTCAATTGTTTCATCTATATAGGCTAATATAACTTCGTTGGTCAATTCTTTAATTTCTCAGCCGCACAACCCTCTTTCCTAAGCTGTATAGGATATTCAATTGTTTTATCTGTATAGGTTCATTTAAGTTCTTTGGTCAATTCTTTAAGTTCTCAGCCACACCTCTCTTTCCCAAACTGTATACGATATTCAATTGTTTCATCTATATAGGCTTATATAATTTCTTTGGTCAATTATCTAACTTTTCAGCCGCACCTCTCTTTCCAAAACTGTATACGATAATCAACTGTTTCATCTATATAGGCTCATTTAACTTCTTTGGTCAATTCTCTAAGTTCTCAGCCGCACTCCCCTCTTTCCTAAACTGTATACGTAATTCAATTTTTTATCTATATAGGCTTATATAACTTCTTTGGTCAATTCTTTAAGTTCCCAGCCGCACCTCTCTTTCCAAAACTGTATACGATATTCAACTGTTTCATCTATATAGGCTTATATAACCTCTTTGGTCAATTCTTTAAAGTCTCAGCCGCACACTCCTCTTTCCTAAACTGTATGCGATATTCAATTGTTTTACCTATATAGGCTCATTTAGCTTCTTTGGTAAATTCTTTAAGCTCTCAGCCGCACCTCTCATTCCTAGCCCGTATACGATATTCAATTGTTTCATCTATATAGGCTCATTTAACTTCTTTGGTCAATTCTTTAAGTTCTCAGCCGCACCTCTCTTTCCTAAACTGTATACGATATTCAATTGTTTCATCTATAAAGGTTCATTTAACTTCTTTGGTCAATTCTTTAAGTTCTCAGACGCACCGCTCTTTCCTAAGCTGTATAGGATATTCAATTGTTTCATCTATATAGGCTCATTTAATTTCTTTGGTCACTTCCTTAAGTTCTCAGCCGCACCTCTCTTTCCTAAACTGTATACGATATTCAATTGTTTCATCTATAAAGGTTCATTTAACTTCTTTGGTCAATTCTTTAAGTTCTCAGACGCACCTCTCTTTCCTAAACCTTATACGATATTCTATTGTTTTATCTGTATATGCTCATTTAATTTCTTTGGTCACTTCCTTAAGTTCTCAGCCGCACACCCCTCTTTCCTAAACTGTATACGATATTCAACTGTTTCATCTATATAGTCTCATTTTACTTCTTTGGTCAATTCTTTAAGTTCTCATCCGCACACCTCTCTTTCCTAAACTGTATACGATATTCAATTGTTTTATCTATATAGGTTCATTTAACTTCTTTGGTCAATTCTTTAAGTTCTCAGCCGCACCTCTATTTCCTAAGATGTATATAATTTTCAATTGTTTTATCCATATAGGCTCATTTAACTTCTTTGGTCAATTCTTTAATTTCTCAGCCGCACCTCTCTTTCCTAAACTGTATACGATATTCAATTGTTTCATCTATATAGGCTTATAAAACTTCTTTGGTCAATTCTTTAATTTCTCAGCCGCGCACCCCTCTTTTCTAAACTGTATACGATATTCAATTGTTTTATATATATATATATATATATATATATATATATATATATATATAGGCTCATTTAACTTCTTTGGGCAATTCTTTAAGTTCTCAGACGCACCTCTCTTTCCTAAGCTGTATAGGATATTCAATTGTTTCATCTATATAGGCTCATTTAACTTCTTTGGTCAATTCTTTAGGTTCTCAGCCGCACACCCCTCTTTCCTAAACTGTATACGATGTTCAATTGTTTCATCTATATACGCTCATTTAACCTCTTTGGTCAATTCTTTAAGTTCTCAGACGCACCTCTCTTTCCTAAACTGTATACGATATTCAATTGTTTCATCTGTATAGGCTCATTTTACTTCTTTGGTCAATTCTTTAAGTTCTCAGCCGCACCTCTCTTTCCCAAACTGTATACGATATTCAATTGTTTCATCTATATAGGCTCATTTAACTTCTTTGGTCAATTCTTTAAGTTCTCACCCGCACATCCCTTTTTCCTGAACTGTATACGATATTAAATTGTTTTATCTATATATGCTCATTTAATTTCTTTGGTCAATTCCTTAAGTTCTCAGCCGCACACCCCTCTTTCCTAAACTGTATACGATATTCAACTGTTTCATCTATATAGGCTAATTTTACTTCTTTGGTCAATTCTTTAAGTTCTCAGCCGCACACCCCTCTTTCCTAAACTGTATACGATATTCAATTGTTTTATCTATATAGGATCATTTAACTTCTTTGGTCAATTCTTTAAGTTCTCAGCCGCACACCCCTCTTTCCTAAACTGTATACGATATTCAATTGTTTTATCTATATAGGTTCATTTAACTTCTTTGGTCAATTCTTTAATTTCTCAGCCGCACCACTCTTTCTTAACTGTATACGATATTCAATTGTTTCATCTATATAGGCTCATTTAACTTTTTTGATCAATTCTCTTATTTCTCAGCCGCACCTCTATTTCCTAAACTGTATACGATATTCAATTGTTTCATCTATATAGGCTCATTTAACTTCTTTGGTCAATTCTTTATGTTCTCAGCCGCACCTCTCTTTCCAAAACTGTATAGGATATTCAATTGTTTCATCTATATAGGCTTGTAAACTTCTTTGGTCAATTCTTCAATTTCTCAGCCGCACCTCTCTTTCCAAAACTGTATACGATATTCAATTGTTTCATCTATATAGGCTCATTAACTTCTTTGGTCAATTCTTCAATTTCTCAGCCGCACCTCTCTTTCCTAAACTGTATACGATATTCAATTGTTTCATCTATATAGGCTTGTAAGTTTCTTTGCTCAATTCTTTAAGTTCTCAGCCGCACCTCTCTTTCCTAAACTGTATATGATATTCAATTATTTCATCTATATAGGCTTATATATCTTCTTTGGTCAATTCTTTAATTTCTCAGCCGCACAACCCTCTTTCCTAAACTGTATACGATATTCAATTGTTTTATCTGTATAGGCTCATTTAACTTCTTTGGTCAATTCTTTAAGTTCTCATCCGCACACCCCTCTTTCCTAAACTGTATACGATATTCAATTGTTTTATCTATATAGGTTCATTTAACTTCTTTGGTCAATTCTTTAAGTTCTCAGCCGCACAACCCTCTTTCCTAAACTGTATACGATATTCAATTGTTTTATCTATATAGGTTCATTTAACTTCCTTGGTCAATTCTTTAATTTCTCAGCCGCACCTCTCTTTCATACACTGTATACGATATTCAATTGTTTCATCTATATAGGCTTATATAACCTCTTTGGTCAATTCTTTAAAGTCTCAGCCACACACCCCTCTTTCCTAAACTGTATACGATATTCAATTGTTTCATCTATATAGGCCTATGTAACTTCTTTGGTCAATTCTTTAATTTCGCAGGCGCACACCCCTCTTTTCTAAACTGTATACGATATTCCATTGTTTTATCTATATAGGCTCATTTAACTTCTTTGTTGATTTCTTTAAGTTCTCAGCCGCACCTCTCTTTCCTAAACTGTATACGATATTCCATTGTTTTATCTATACACGCTCATTTAACTTCTTTGGTCAATTCTTTAAGTTCTCAGCCGCAAATCTCTTTCCTAAACAGTATACGATATTCAATGGTTTCATCTATATAGGCTCATTTAACTTCTTTGGTCAATTCTTTAAGTTCTCAGCCACACACCCCTCTTTCCTAAACTGTATACGATATTCAATTGTTTTATCTATATAGGTTCATTTAAATTCTTTGGTCAATCCTTTAAGTTATCAGCCGCACCTGTCTTTCCTAAACAGAACGCGATATTCAATTGTTTCATCTATATAGGCTTATTTAACTTCTTTGGTCAATTCTTTAATTTCTCAGCCAAACACCCCTCTTTCCTAAACTGTATACGATATTCAACTGTTTTATCTATTTAGGCTCATTTATCTGCTTTGGTCAATTCTTTAAGTTCTCAGCCGCACCTCCCTTTCCTAAACAGTATACGATATTCAATTGTTTCATCTATATAGGCTTATATAACTTCTTTGGTCAATTCTTTAAGTTCTCAGCCGCACATCTCTTTCCTAAACTGTATATGATATTCAATTGTTGCATCTATATAGGCTTAAATAACTTCTTTGGTCAATTCTTTAATTTCTCAGCCGCACACCCCTCTTTCCTAAACTGTATACGATATTCAATTGTTTTATCTATTTAGGCTCATTTAACTTCTTTGGTCAATTCTTTAAGTTCTCAGCCGCTCCTCTCTTTCCCAAACTGTATACGACATTCAATTGTTTCATCTATATAGGCTTATATAAGCTCTTTGGTCAAATCTCTGAAGTCTCAGCCGCACACTCCTCTTTCCTAAACTGTATGCGATATTCAATTGTTTTACCTATTTAGGCTCATTTAGCTTCTTTGGTCAATTCTTTAAGTTCTCAGCCGCACCTCTCTTTCCTAAACTGTATACGATATTCCATTGTTTCATCTATATAGGCTTATTTAACTTCTTTGGTCAATTCTTAAATTCTCAGCCGCAACTCACTTTCCTAAACTGTATACGATATTCAATTGTTTCATCTATATAGGCTCATTTAACTTCTTTGGTCAATTCTGTAAGTTCTCAGCCGCACCTCGCTTTCTTAAACTGTATAAAATATTCAATTGTTTCATCTATATAGGCTTATTTAACTTCTTTGGTCAATTCTTTAAGTTCTCAGCCGCACACCCCTCTTTCCTAAACTGTATACGATATTCAATTGTTTTATGTATATAGGCTCATTTAACTTCCTTGGTCAATTCTTTAAGTTCTCAGCCGCACCTCTCTTTCGCATACTGTATACGATATTTGTTTCATCTATATAGGCTTATATAGCTTCTTTGGTCAATTCTTTAAGTTCTCAGCCGCACCTCTCTTTCCAAAACTGTATACGATATTCAACTGTTTCATCTATATAGGCACATTTAACTTCTTTGGTCAATTCTTTAAGTTCTCAGCCACACACCCGTCTTTCCTAAACTGTATACGATATTCAATTGTTTCATCTGTATAGGCCTATTTACTTCTTTGGTCAATTCTTTACCTTCTCAGGCGCAAACCCCTCTTTTCTAAACTGTATACGATATTCAATTTTTTTATCTATATAGCTCATTTAACTTCTTTGGTGATTTCCTTAAGTTCTCAGCCGCACCTCTCTTTCCTAAACTGTATACGATATTCAATTGTTTTATCTATATAGGCTCATTTAATCCCTTTGGTCAATTCCTTAGGTTCTCAGCCGCACCCCCCTTTCCTAACTTGTATACGATTTTCAATTGTTTTTACTATATAGGCACATTTTAATTCTTTGGGCACTCCTTTATATTCTCAGCCGCAAGCTCCTCTTTCCTAAACTGTATAAGATTTTCAATTGTTTCATCTATATAGGCTCCTGGACGCAAACTCCTCTTTCCATAACTGTATACGATTTTCAATTGTTTCATCGATATAGGCTCATCTAGTTTATTTGGTCAATTATTAAATTTCTCAGACACAAAGTTCTCTTTAGTAAACTATATAATATTTTTAAATTTTTCATCTATATAGTTTCTTAGCCGCACACTCTTTCCTAACGTGTATACGACTTTCAGTTGTTTATCACTATAGGATAATTTAGTTTCTTTGGTCATTTGATTTCAGTTCTCAGGCGCACCTCGCTTTCATATATTGTATACGATTTTCAATTGTTTCATGTATATAGGCTCGTGGTCAATTCTTTAAGCTCTCAGCCGCACGTCGCTTTCCTAAACTGTATACTGTTTTCAATTGTTTTATCTATATAAGCTCATTTAATTTCTTTGGTCAATACTTTAAGTTTTCAGAAGCACCACACTTTACCAATCTGCATACGAATTTCAATTGTTTCATCTATATTGGTACATTTAGCTCTTTGGTCAATTCTTTAATTTCTCAGCCGCATCTCTCTTTCCTACACTGTATTCGATCTTCAATTGTTTTATCTATATAGGCTCATCTAAATTCTTTGGGCAATTCATTGAATTCTCAGCCGCAAGCCCCTTTTTACTTAACTGTATACGATTTTCAATTGTTTTATCTATATAATTTCATAACCGCACTTCCCTTTCCTAAAGTGTATACGATTTTCAATTGTTTTATCAATATAGGCTCATTTAGTTTCTTTGATCATTTCCTTTAAGTTCCCAGACGCACCTCTCTTTCATAAACTGTATACGATTTTCAATTGTTTCATTTATATAGGCTCATTTAATTTCTTTGGTTAACACCTTAAGTTCTCAGTTGCACCACTCTATCCTAAACTGTATGCGATTTTCAACTGCTTTGTCTATAAATGCTCATTTAACTTCTTTGGTCAATTCTTTAAGTTCTCAGCCGCACCTCTCTTTCCTAAACTGTATATGATATTCAATTGTTTCATCTATATAGGCCTATATAACCTCTTTGGTCAATTCTTTAAGTTCTCAGCCGCGCACTTCTCTTTTCTTAACTGTATACGATATTCAATTGTTTTATCTATATAGGCTCATTTAACATCTTTGGTCAATTCTTTAAGTTCTTAGCTGCACCTCTCTTTCCTAAACTGTATACGATATTCAATTGTTTCATCTATATAGGCTTATATAACTTCTTTGGTCAATTCTTTAATTTCTCAGCCGCACCACTCTGTCTTATCTGTATACGATATTCAATTGTTTCATCTATATAGGCTCATTTAAGTTCTTTGGTCAATTCTCTTATTTCTCAGCCGCACCTCTCTTTCCAAAACCGTATACGATATTCAATTGTTTCATCCATATAGGCTCATTTAACTTCTTTGGTCAATTCTTTAAGTTCTCAACCTCACCTCTCTTTCCAAAACTGTATAGGATATTCAATTGTGTTATCTATATAGGCACATTTAATTTCTTTGGCAATTTTTTAATTTCTCAGCCGCACCTCTATTTCCTAAAATGTATATAATTTTCAATTGTTTTATCCATATAGGCTCATTTAACTTCTTTGGTCAATTCTTTAATTTCTCAGCCGCACCTCTCTTTCCTAAACTGTATACGGTATTCAATTGTTTCATCTATATAGGCTTATAAAACTTCTTTGGTCAATTCTTTAATTTCTCAGCCGCACACCCCTCTTTTCTAAACTGTATACGATATTCAATTGTTTTATATATATAGGCTCATTTAACTTCTTTGGGCAATTCTTTAAGTTCTCAGCCGCACCTCTCTTTCCTAAACTGTATACGATATGCAATTGTTTCATCTATATAGGCTCATTTAACTTCTTTGGTCAATTCTTAAAGTTCTCAGCCGCAACTCTCTTTCCTAAACTGTATATGATATTCAATTGTTTCATTTATATAGGCTTATATAACTTCTTTGGTCAATTCTTTAATTTCTCAGCCGCACACCCCTCTTTCCTAAACTGTATACGATATTCAATGTTTTTATCTATATAGGTTCATTTAACTTCTTTGGTCAATTCTTTAATTTCTCAGCCGCACCACTCTTTCTTAACTGTATACGATATTCAATTGTTTCATCTATATAGGCTCATTTAACTTCTTTGGTCAATTCTCTTATTTCTCAGCCGCACCTCTATTTCCTAAACTGTATACGATATTCAATTGTTTCATCTATATAGGCTCATTTAACTTCTTTGGTCAATTCTCTTATATCTCAGCCGCACCTCTCTTTCCTAAACTGTATACGATATTCAATTGTTTCATCTATATAGGCTCATTTAACTTCTTTGTTCAATTCTTTAAGTTCTCAGCCGCACCTCTCTTTCCAAAACTGTATAGGATATTCAATTTTGTTATCTATATAGGCACATTTAATTTCTTTGGCAATTTTTTAATTTCTCAGCCGCACCTCCATTTCGTAAAATGTATATAATTTTCAATTGTTTCATCCATATAGGCTCATTTAACTTCTTTGGTCAATTCTTCAATTTCTCAGCCGCACCTCTCTTTCCTAAACTGTATATGATATTCAATTGTTTCATCTATATAGGCTTATATAACTTCTTTGGTCAATTCTTTAATTTCTCAGCCGCACAACCCTCTTTCCTAAACTGTATACGATATTCAATTGTTTTATCTGTATAGGCTCATTTAACTTCTTTGGTCAATTCTTTAAGTTCTCAGCAGCACCTCTCTTTCCCAAACAGTATACGATATTCAATTGTTTCATCTATATAGGCTTATATAATTTCTTTGGTCAATTCTCTAACTTCTCAGCCGCACCTCTCTTTCCAAAACTGTATAAGATATTCAACTGTTTCATCTATATAGGCTCATTTAACTTCTTTGGTCAATTCTTTAAGTTCTCAGCCGCACATCCCTCTTTCCTAAACTGTATACGATATTCAATTTTTCATCTATATAGGCTCATTTAACTTCTGTGGTCAATTCTTTAAGTTCTCAGCCGCACCGCTCTTTCATACACTGTATACGATATTCAATTCTTTCATCTATATAGGCTTATATAACCTCTTTGGTCAATTCTTTAAAGTCTCAGCCGCACACTCCTCTTTCCTAAACTGTATACTATATTCAATTGTTTTACCTATACAGGCTCATTTACCTTCTTTGGTCAATTCTTTAAGTTCTCAGCCGCACATCTCTTTCCTAAACTGTATACGACATTTAATTGCTTCAACTATATAGGCTTATATAACTTCTTTGGTCAATTCTTTAAGTTCTCAGCCGCACCTCTCTTTCCAAAACTGTATGCGATATTCAACTGTTTCATCTATATAGGCTCATTTACCTTCTTTGGTCAATTCTTTAAGTTCTCAGCCACACGCCCCTCTTTCTTAACTGTATACGCTATTCAATTGTTTCATCTATTTAGGCTCATTTAACTTCTCTGGTCAATTCTTTAAGTTCTCAGCCGCACCTCTCTTTCATACGCTGTATACGATATTCAATTGTTTCATTTATATAGGCTTATATAACCTCTCTGCTCAATTCTTTAAAGTCTCAGCCATACAACCCTCTTTCCTAAACTGTATACGATATTCAATTGTTTCATCTATATAGGCCTATTTAATTTCTTTGGTCAATTCTTTAATTTCTCAGGCGCACACCCCTCTTTCTTAAACTGTATACGATATTCCATTGTTTTATCTATATAGGCTCATTTAACTTCTTTGTTGATTTCGTTAAGTTCTCAGCCGCACCTCTCTTTCCTAAACTATATACGATATTCCATTGTTTTATCTATACACGCTCATTTAACTTCTTTGGTCAATTCTTTAAGTTCTCAGCCGCAACTCTCTTTCCTAAACTGTATACGATATTCAACTGTTTTATCTATATAGGCTCATTTAACTGCTTTGGTCAATTCTTTATGTTCTCAGCCGCACCTCCCTTTCCTTAACAGTATACGATATTCAATTGTTTCATCTATATAGGCTTATATAACTTCTTTGGTCAATTCTTTAATTTCTCAGCCGCACATCCCTTTCCTAAACTGTATTTGATATTCAATTGTTTCATCTATATAGGCTTATATAACTTCTTTGGTCAATTCTTTAATTTCTCAGCCGCACACCCCTCTTTCCTAAACTGTATACTATATTCAATTGTTTTATCTATATAGGCTCATTTAACTTCTTTGGTCAATTCTTTAAGTTCTCAGCCGCTCCTCTCTTTCCCAAACTGTATACGACATTCAATTGTTTCATCTATATAGGCTTATATAACCTCTTTGGTCAAATCTCTGAAGTCTCAGCCGCACACTCCTCTTTCCTAAACTGTATGCGATATTCAATTGTTTTACCTATATAGGCTCATTTAGCTTCTTTGGTCAATTCTTTAAGATCTCAGCCGCACATCTCTTTCCTAAACTGTATATAATATTCCATTGTTTCATCTATATGGGCTCATTTAACTTCTTTGGTCAATTCTTAAATTCTCAGCCGCAACTCACTCTCCTAAACTGTATACGATATTCAATTGTTTCATCTATATAGGCTCATTTAACTTCTTTGGTCAATTCTGTAAGTTCTCAGCCGCACCTCGCTTTCTTAAACTGTATAAAATATTCAATTGTTTCATCTATATAGGCTTATTTAACTTCTTTGGTCAATTCTTTAAGTTCTCAGCCGCACTCCCCTCTTTCCTAACTGTATACGGTATTCAATTGTTTCATCTATATAGGCTTATATAACTTCTTTGGTCAATTCTTTAAGTTCTCAGCCGCACATCCCTTTCCCAAACTGTATACGACATTCAATTGTTTCATCTATATAGGCTTATATAACCTCTTTGGTCAAATCTCTGAAGTCTCAGCCGCACACTCCTCTTTCCTAAACTGTATGCGATATTCAATTGTTTTACCTATTTAGGCTCATTTAGCTTCTTTGGTCAATTCTTTAAATTCTCAGCCGCACATCTCTTTCCTAAACTGTATACGACATTTAATTGTTTCAATTATATAGGCTTATATAACTTCTTTGGTCAACTCTTTAAGTTCTCCGCCGGACCTCTCTTTCCCAAACTGTATACGATATTCAACTGTTTCATCTATATAGGCTCATTTAACTTCTTTGGTTAATTCTTTAAGTTCTCAGCCGCACCTCTCTTTCCTAAACTGTATATGATATTCAATTGTTTCATCTATATAAGCTTATATATCGTCTTTGGTCAATTCTTTAATTTCTCAGCTGCACACCCCTCTTTCCTAAACTGTATACGATATTCAATTGTTTTATCTATATAGGCTCATTTAACTTCCTTGGTCAATTCTTTAAGTTCTCAGCCGCACCTCTCTTTCGTATACTGTATACGATATTTAATTGTTTCATCTATATAGGCTTATATAGCTTCTTTGGACAATTCTTTAAGTTCTCAGCCGCACCTCTCTTTAAAAAACTGTATACGATATTCAACTGTTTCATCTATATAGGCACATTTAACTTCTTTGGTCAATTCTTTACACCCGTCTTTCCTAAACTGTATACGATATTCAATTGCTTCATCTGTATAGGCCTATTTAACTTCTTTGGTCAATTCTTTAATTTCTCAGGCGCAAACCCCTCTTTTCTAAACTGTATACGATATTCAATTGTTTTATCTATATAGGCTCATTTAACTTCTTTGTTGATTTCTTTAAGTTCTCAGCCGCACCTCTCTTTCCTAAACTGTATACGATATTCAATTGTTTTATCTATATAGGCTCATTTAATCCCTTTGGTCAATTCTTTAGGTTCTCAGCCGCACCCCCCTTTCCTAACTTGTATACGATTTTCAATTGTTTTTACTATATAGGCACATTTAAATTCTTTGGGCAATTCTTTAAGTTCTCAGCCGCACCTCTCTTTCCTAAACTGTATACGATAAGCAATTGTTTCATCTATATAGGCTCATTTAACTTCTTTGGTCAATTCTTAAAGTTCTCAGCCGCACCTCTCTTTCCAAAACTGTATACGATATTCAACTGTTTCATCTATATAGGCTCATTTAACTTCTCTGGTCAATTCTTTAAGTTCTCAGCCGCACCTCTCTTTCATACACTTTATACGATATTCAATTGTTTCATCTATATAGGCTTATATAACCTCATTGGTCAATTCTTTAAAGTCTCAGCCACACACCCCTCTTTCCTAAACTGTATACGATATTCAATTGTTTCATCTATATAGGCCTATTTAACTTCTTTGGTCAATTCTTTAATTTCTCAGGCGCACACCCCTCTTTTCTAAACTGTATACGATATTCCATTGTTTTATCTATATAGGCTCATTTAACGTCTTTGTTGATTTCTTTAAGTTCTCAGCCGCACCTCTCTTTCCTAAACTGTATACGATATTCCATTGTCTTATCTATATACGCTCATTTAACTTCATTGGTCAATTCTTTAAGTTCTCAGCCGCAACTCTCTTTCCTTAACTGTATACGATATTCAATGGTTTCATCTATATAGGCTCATTTAACTTCTTTGGTCAATTCTTTAAGTTCTCAGCCGCACCTCTCTTTCCTAAACTGTATACGATTTTGGATTGCTTTATCTATAGAAATTCATTTAATTTCTTAATCAATTTTTTAAGTTCTCAGGCGCAAACGCCTCTTTCCTAATCTCAATACAATTTTCAATTTTTTAATCTATATAGGCTATTTTAATTTCTTTGGTCAATTCTTTGTGTTCTCAGAAGCACCTATCTTTCCTAAACTATGTAACTTTTTCAATTGCTTTATCTATATAGATTCGTTTAGCTTCCTTGGTCAATTCTTTAATTTCTCAGCCGCAATCCCCTCTTTTCTAAACTGTATACGATATTCAATTGTTTTATATATATAGGCTCATTTAACTTCTTTGGTGAATTCTTTAAGTTCTCAGCCGCACCTCTCTTTCCTAAACTGTATACGATATGCAATTGTTTCATCTATATAGGCTCATTTAACTTCTTTGGTCAATTCTTTAAGTTCTCAGCCACACTCCTCTTTTACTAATCTGTATACGACTTTGGGTTGTTTTATGTATAGAAATTCATTTAATTTCTTAATCTATTTTTAAGTTCTCAGGCGCAAACGCCTCTTTCCTAATCTCAATACGGTTTTCAATTTTTTAATCTATATAGGCTATTTTAATTTCTTTGCTCAATTCTTTATGTTCTCAGAAGCACCTATCTTTCCTAAGCTATATACGATTTTTAATTGCTTTATCTATATAGATTCGTTTCGTTTCTTTGGTCAATTCTTTAATTTCTCAGCCGCACACCCCTCTTTTCTAAACTGTATACGATATTCAATTGTTTTATACATATATAGGCTCATTTAACTTCTTGGGGCAATTCTTTAAGTTCTCAGCCGCACCTCTCTTTCCTAAACTGTATACGATATGCAATTGTTTCATCTATATAGGCTCATTTAACTTCTTTGGTCAATTCTTAAAGTTCTCAGCCGCAACTCTCTTTCCTAAACTGTATATGATATTCAATTGTTTCATTTATATAGGCTTATATAACTTCTTTGGTCAATTCTTTAATTTCTCAGCCGCACACCCCTCATTCCTAAACTGTATACGATATTCAATGTTTTTATCTATATAGGCTCATTTAACTTCTTTTGTCAATTCTTTAAGTTCTCAGCCGCACCTATCTTTCCCAAACTCTATAAGATATTTAATTGTTTCATCTATAGAGGCTTATATAACTTCTTTGGTCAATTCTTTAAGTTCTCAGCCGCACCTCTCTTTCCAAAACTGTATACGATATTCAACTGTTTCATCTATATAGGCTCATTTACCTTCTTTTGTCAATTCTTTAAGTTCTCAGCCACACCTCTCTTTCATACACTGTATACGATATTCAATTGCTTCATCTATATAGGCTTATATAACCTCTTTGGTCATTTCTTTAAAGTCTCAGCCGCACAATCCTCTTTCCTAATCTGTATGCGATATTCAATTGTTTTACCTATATAGGCTCATTTAGCTTCTTTGGTCAATTCTTTAAGTTCTCAGCCGCATCTCTCCTTCCTAAACTGTATACGATATTCATTTGTTTCATCTATATAGGCTCATTTAACTTCTTTGGTCAATTCTTTAAGTTCTCAGCCGCACACCCCTCTTTCCTGAACTGTATACGATATTCAATTGTTTTAACTATATATGCTCATTTATTTTCTTTGGTCAATTCCTTAAGTTCTCAGCCGCACACCCCTCTTTGCTAAATTGTATACGATATTCAACTGTTTCATCTATATAGGCTCATTTTACTTCTTTGGTCAATTCTTTAAGTTCTCAGCCGCACACCCCTCTTTTCTTAACTGTATACGATATTCAATTGTTTTATCTATATAGGCTCATTTAACTTCTTTAATCAATTCTTTAAGTTCTCAGCCGCACCTCTCTCTCCTAAACTGTATACGATATTCAATTGTTTCATCTATCTAGGCCTTTATAACTTCTTTGGTCAGTTCTTTAATTTCTCAGCCGCACCACTCCTTCCTAAACTGTATACGATATTCAATTGTTTCATCTATATAGACTCATTTAACTTCGTTGGTCAATTCTCTTATTTCTCAGCCGCACCTCTCTTTCCTAAACTGTATAAGATATTCAATTGTTTCGTCTATATAGGCTCATTTAACTTCTTTGGTCAATTCTTTAGGTTCTCAGCCGCACCTCTCTTTCCAAAACTGTACAGGATATTCAATTGTGTTATCTATATAGGCACATTTAATTTCTTTGGCAATTTTTTAATTTCTCAGCCGCACCTCTATTTCCTAAAACTGTATATAATTTTCAATTGTTTTATCCATATAGGCTCATTTAATTTCTTTGGTCAATTCTTGAAGTTCGCATCCGCACCTGTCTTTCCTAATCTGTATACGATTTTCAATCCTTTATCTATATATGCTCATTTAATTTCTTTGGCCCATTCTTGAAGTTCTCAGCCGCACCTCTCTTTCCTAAACTGTATACGATTTTCAAGGTTTTGTTTATATGGGATCATTTAGTCTCTTTGGTCAATGATTTAAGATGTCAGCCACACTCCCCTTTCCTAAGCTGTATACGATTTTCAATTGTTTCATCTGTATAGGCTCATTAAATTTCCTTGGTCAATTCTTTAAGTTCTCAGCCGCACCTCTCTTTCCTATACTATATAAGAATTTCAATTGTTTCTTCTATATAGACTCATTTTATTTCTTTGGTCGGTTCTTTCAGTTCTCAGACACACTCCTCTTTCCTAAACTGTATACGATTTTGGATTGTTTTATCTATATAAATTCATTTAATTTCTTAATTAATTTTTTAAGTTCTCAGGCGCAAACGCCTCTTTCTTAATCTCAATACGATTTTCAAATTTTAATCTATATAGGCTATTTTAATTTCTTTGGTCAATTCTTTGTGTTCTCAAAATTACCTATCTTTCCTAATCTATATACCTTTTTCAATTGCTTTATCTATATAGATTCGTTTAGTTTCCTTGGTCAATTCTTTAATTTCTCAGCCGCACACCCCTCTTTTCTAAACTGTATACGATATTGAATTGTTTTATATATATATTTAGGCTCTTTTAACTTCTTTGGTCAATTCTTTAAGTTCTCAGCCGCACCTCTCTTTCCTAAACTGTATATGATATGCAATTGTATCATCTATATAGGCTCATTTAACTTCTTTGGTCAATTCTTTAAGTTCTCAGCCGCACCTCTCTTTCCTAAACTGTATATGATATTCAATTGTTCCATCTATATAGGCTTTTATAACTTCTTTGGTCAATTCTTTAATTTCTCAGCCGTACACCCCTCTTTCCTAAACTGTTTACGATATTCAATTGCTTTATCTATATAGGCTCATTTAACTTCTTTGGTCAATTCTTTAAGTTCTCAGCCGCACCTATCTTTCCCAAACTCTATAAGATATTTAATTGTTTAATCTATATAGGCTTATATAACTTCTTTGGTGAATTCTTTAAGTTCTCAGCCGCACCTCTCTTTCCAAAACTGTATACGATATTCAACTGTTTCATCTATATAGGCTCATTTAACTTCTTTGGTTAATTCTTTAAGTTCCCAGCCACACACCCCTCTTTCCTAAACTGTATACGATATTCAATTGTTTCATCTGTATAGGCCTATTTAACATTTTTGGTCAATTCTTTAATTTCTCAGGCGCACACCCCTCTTTTCTAAACTGTATACGATATCAATTGTTTTACCTATATAGGTTCATTTAACTTCTTTGGTCAATTCTTTAAGTACTCAGCCGCACCTCTCTTTCCTAAACTGTATAGGATATTCAATTGCTTTATCTATATAGGCTCATTTAACTTCTTTGGTCAATTCTTTAAGTTCTCAGCCGAACACCCCTCTTTCCTAAACTGTATACGATATTGAATTGTTTCATCTATATAGGCTCATTTAACTTCTTTGGTCAATTCTTTAAGTTCTCAGCCGCACCTCCCTTTCCTAAACTGTATAGGATATTCAATTGTTTTATCTATAAAGGCTCATTTAACTTCTTTGGTAAATTCTTTAAGTTCTCAGCCGCACCTCTCTTTCCTATACTGTATAAGATATTCAATTGTTTCATCTATATAGGCTCATTTAACTTCTTTGGTTAATTCTTTATGTTCTCAGCCGCACCTCTTTCCTAAACTTAATACGATTTTCAATTGTTTCATCTATATAGGCTTATTAACTTCATTGGTCATTTCTTTAAGTTCTCATTAGCACCACTCTTTCCTAAACTGTGTAGGATATTCAATTGTTTTATCTATATAGGTTCATTTAACTCCTTTGGTCAATTCTTTAAGTACTCAGCCACACTTCTCTTTCCTAAACTGTATAGGATATACAATTGTTTCATCTGTATAGGCTCATTTAACTTCTTTGGTCAATTCTTTAAGATCTCAGCCGCACCTCTCTTTACTAAACTGTATAGGATACTCAATTGTTTTATCTATATAGGCTCATTTAACTTCTTTGGTCAATTCTTTAAGTTCTCAGCCGCACCTCTCTTTCCTAAACTGTATACGATATTCAATTGTTTCATCTATATAGGTTCATTTAACTTCCTTGGTCAATTCTTTAAGTTCTCAGCCGCACCTCTCTTTCCTAAACTGTATACGATATTCAATTGTTTCATCTATATAGGCTCATTTAACTTCTTTGGTCAATTCTTTTAGTTCTCAGCCGCACCTCTCTTTCCTAAACTGTATACGATATTCAACTGTTTCATCTATATAGGCTCATTTAACTTCTTTGGTCAATTCTTTAAGTTCTCAGCCGCACCGCTCTTTCCTAAACTGTATACGATATTCAATTGTTTCATCTATATAGGCTCATTTAACTTCTTTGGTCAATTCTTTTAGTTTTCTGCCACACACTCCTCTTTCCTAAACTGTATAGAATATTCAAATATTTTACCTATATAGGCTCTTTTAGCTTCTTTTTATCAATTCTTTAATTTCTCATCCGCACATCTCTTTTCTAAACTCTATGGGATATTCAATTGATTCATCTATATAGGTTCATTTAACATCTTTGGTCAATTCTTTAAGTTCTCAGCCGCACCACTCTTTCCTAAACTGTATAGGATATTTAATTGTTTTACCTATATAGGCTCAATTAGCTTCTTTTTATCAATTCTTTAAGTTCTCATCCGCACCTCTCTTTCCTAAAATGTATAGGATATTCAATTGTTTCATCTATATAGGCTTGTTTACCTTCTTTGATCAATTCTTTAAGTTCTCAGCCGCACCTCTCTTTCCTAAACTGTATAGGATATTCAATTATTTTACCTATATAGGCTCTTTTAGCTTCTTTTTATCAATTCTTTAATTTCTCATCCGCACATCTCTTTTCTAAACTGTATAGGATATTCAATTGATTCATCTATATAGGCTCATTAACTTCTTTGGTCAATTCTCTAAGTTCTCACCCGCACCTCTCTTTCCTAAACTGTATAGGATATTCAATTGTTTTACCTATATAGGCTCATTTAAATTCTTTGGTCAATTCTTTAAGCTCTCAGCCACACTTCTCTTTCCTAAACTGTATAAGATATTCAATTGTTTTACTTATATCGGCTCATTTAGCTTCTTCATATCAATTCTTTAAGTTCTCATCCGCACCTCTCTTTCCTAAACTGTATAGGATATTCAATTGTTTCATCTATATAGGCTCATTTAACTTCTTTGCTCAATTCTTTAAGTTCTCTTCCGCACCTCTCTTTAATAAACTGTATAGGATATACAATTTTTCATCTACATAGGCTCTTTTAACTTCTTTGGTCATTTCTTTAAGTTCTCAGCCGCACCTCTCTTTCCTAAACTGTATAGGATATTCAATTGTTTTACCTATATAGGCTCATTTATCTTCTTTTTACCGATTCTTTAAGTTCTCATCCGCACCTCTCTTTCCTAAAATGTATAGGATATTCAATTGTTTCATCTTATATAGGCTCTTTTAACTTCTTTGGTCAATTCTTTAAGTTGTCATCCGCACCTCCCTTTCCTAAACTGTATAGGATATTCAATTGTTTTACCTATATAGGCTCATTTAGCTTCTTTTTATCAATTCTTTAAGTTCTCATCCGCACCTCTCTTTCTTAAACTGTATAGGATATTCAATTGTTTCATCTATATAGGCTCATTTAACTTCTTTGGTCAATTCTTTATGTTCTCAGCCGCACCTCTCTTTCCTAAACTGTATAGGATATTCAATTGTTTTACCTATATAGGCTCATTTAGCATCTTTTTATCAATTTTTAGGTTCACATTCGCACCTCTCTTTCCCAAACTGTATAGGATACTCAATTGTTTTTCGTATATAGGCTCATTTAGCTTCTTTGGTCAATTCTTTAAGATCTCAGCCGCACCTCTCTTTCCTAAACTGTATAGGGTATTCAATTGTTTCATCTGTATAGGCTCATTTAACTTCTTTTTTTCCATTCTTTAGGTTATCATCCGCACCTCTCTTTCCTAAACTGTATAGGATGTTCAATGGTTTCATCTGTATAGGCTCATTTAACTTCTTTTTTTGAATTCTTTAGGTTATCATCCGCACCTCTCTTTCCTAAACGGTATAGGATGTTCAATTGTTTCATCTGTATAGGCTCATTTAACTTCTTTTTTTTCAATTCTTTAGGTTATCAACCGCACCTCTCTTTCCTAAACTGTATAGGATGTTCAATTGTTTTAACTATATAGGCTCATTTAACTTCTTTGGTCAATTCTTTAGGTTCTCAGCCGCACCTCTCTTTCCTAAACTGTATAGGGTATTCAATTGTTTTACCTATATAGGCTCATTTTGCTTCTTTTTATCAATTCTTTAAGTTCTCATCCGCACCTCTCTTTCCTACACTGTATAGGATATTCAATTGTTTCATCTATATAGGTTCATTTAACTTCCTTGGTCAATTCTTTAAGTTCTCAGCCGCACCTCTCTTTCCTAAACTGTATACGATATTCAATTGTTTCATCTATATAGGCTCATTTAACTTCTTTGGTCAATTCTTTTAGTTCTCAGCCGCACCTCTCTTTCCTAAACTGTATACGATATTCAACTGTTTCATCTATATAGGCTCATTTAACTTCTTTGGTCAATTCTTTAAGTTCTCAGCCGCACCGCTCTTTCCTAAACTGTATACGATATTCAATTGTTTCATCTATATAGGCTCATTTAACTTCTTTGGTCAATTCTTTAAGTTCTCTGCCACACACTCCTCTTTCCTAAACTGTATAGAATATTCCATTGTTTTATCTATATAGGCTCATTTAACTTCTTTGGTCAATTCTTTAAGTTCTCAGCCGGACACTCCTCTTTCCTAAACTATATACGATATTCAATTGTTTCATCTGTATAGGTTTATTTTATTTCTTTGGTGAACACCTTAAGTTCTGAGTAGCTCCACTCTTTCCTAAACTGTATAGGATATTCAATTGTTTCATCTATATAGGCTCATTTAATTTCTTTGGTGAATACCTTTAGTTCTCGGTAGCACCACTCTTTCGTAAACTGTATAGGATATTCCATTGTTTCATCTGTATAGGCTCATTTAACTACTTTGGTCAATTCTTTAAGTCCTCATCCGCAACTCTCTTTCCTAAACTGTATACGATATTCAATTGTTTCTTCTATATAGGCTCATTTGTCTTCTTTGGTCAATTCTTTAAGTTCTCAGCCGCAACTCTCTTTCCTAAACTGTATAGGATATTTAATTGTTTTACCTATATAGGCTCTTTTAGCTTCTTTTTATCAATTCTTTAAGTTCTCATCCGCACCTCTCTTTCCTAAAATGTATAGGATATTCAATTTTCTCATCTATATAGGCTCGTTTACCTTCTTTGATCATTTCTTTAAGTTCTCAGTAGCACCACTCTTTCCTAAACTGTATAGGATATTCAATTGTTTTATCTATATAGGTTCATTTAACATCTTTGGTCAATTCTTTAAGTTCTCAGCCGCACCTCTCTTTCCTAAACTGTATAGGATATTTAATTGTTTTCCTATATAGGCTCATTTAGCATCTTTTTATCAATTCTTTAAGTTCTCATCCGCACCTCTCTTTACTAAAATGTATAGGATATTCAATTGTTTCATCTATATAGGCTTGTTTACCCTCTTTGGTCAATTCTTTAAGTTCTCAGCCGCACCTCTCTTTCCTAAACCGTATAGGATATTCAATTATTTTACCTATATAGGCTCTTTTAGCTTCTTTTTATCAATTCTTTAATTTCTCATCCGCACATCTCTTTTCTAAGCTGTATAGGATATTCAATTGTTTCATCTATATAGGCTCATTAACTTCTTTGGTCAATTCTTTAAGTTCTCACCCGCACCTCTATTTCCTAAACAGTATAGGATATTCAATGTTTTTACCTATATAGGCTCATTTAAATTCTTTGGTCAATTCTTTAAGCTCTCAGCCACACTTCTCTTTCCTAAACTGTATAGGATATTCGATTGGTTTACCTATATCGGCTCATTTAGCTTCTTCATATCAATTCTTTAAGTTCTCTTCCGCACCTCTCTTTCCTAAACTGTATAGGATATTCAATTGTTTCATCTACATAGGCTCTTTTAACTTCTTTGGTCAATTCTTTAAGTTCTCAGCCGCACCTCTCTTTCCTAAAATGTATAGCATATTCAATTGTTTTACTTATATAGGCTCATTTATCTTCTTTTTACCGATTCTTTAAGTTCTCATCCGCACCTCTCTTTCCTAAAATGTATAGAATATTCAATTGTTTTATCTATAAAGGCTCATTTAACTTCTTTGGTCAATTCTTTAAGTTCTCAGCCGCAACTCTCTTTCCTAAACTATATACGATATTCAATTGTTTCATCTGTTTAGGTTTATTTAATTTCTTTGGTGAATACCTTAAGTTCTGAGTAGCCCCACTCTTTCCTAAACTGTATAGGGTATTCAATTGTTTCATCTATATACTCTCATTTAACTTCTTTGGTCAATTCTTTTAGTTCTCAGCCGCACCTCTCTTTCCTAAACTGTATAGGATATTCAATTTTTTCATCTGTATAGGCTCATTTAATTTCTTTGGTGAATACCTTGAGTTCTCGGTAGCACCACTCTTTCCTACACTGTATAGGATATTCAATTGTTTCATCTGTATAGACTCATTTAACTACTTTGGTCAATTCTTTAAGTCCTCATCCGCAACTCTCTTTCCTAAACTGTATGCGATATTCAATTGTTTCATCTATATAGGCTCATTTAACTTTTTTGGTCAATTCTTTATGTTCTCAGCCGCACTTCTCTTTCCTAAACTGTATACGATTTTCAATTGTTTCATCTATATAGGCCTATTTAAATTCTTTGGTCAATTCTTTAATTTCTCATCCGCACCTCTCTTTCCTTAACTGTATAGGATATTCAATTGTTTTATCTATATAGGTTCATTTAACATCTTTGGTCAATTCTTTAAGTTCTCAGCCGCACCACTCTTTCCTAAACTGTATAGGATATTTAATTGTTTTACCTATATAGGCTCATTTAGCTTCTTTTTATCAATTCTTTAAGTTCTCATCCGCACCTCTCTTTCCTAAAATGTATAGGATATTCAATTGTTTCATCTATATAGGCTTGTTTACCTTCTTTGATCAATTCTTTAAGTTCTCAGCCGCACCTCTCTTTCCTAAACTGTATAGGATATTCAATTATTTTACCTATATAGGCTCTTTTAGCTTCTTTTTATCAATTCTTTAATTTCTCATCCGCACATCTCTTTTCTAAACTGTATAGGATATTCAATTGTTTCATCTATATAGGCTCATTAACTTCTTTGGTCAATTCTTTAAGTTCTCACCCGCACCTCTCTTTCCTAAACTGTATAGGATATTCAATTGTTTTACCTATATAGGCTCATTTAAATTCTTTGGTCAATTCTTTAAGCTCTCAGCCACACTTCTCTTTCCTAAACTGTATAAGATATTCAATTGTTTTACCTATATCGGCTCATTTAGCTTCTTCATATCAATTCTTTAAGTTCTCATCCGCACCTCTCTTTCCTAAACTGTATAGGATATTCAATTGTTTCATCTATATAGGCTCATTTAACTTCTTTGCTCAATTCTTTAAGTTCTCTTCCGCACCTCTCTTTCCTAAACTGTATAGGATATACAATTTTTCATCTATATAGGCTCTTTTAACTTCTTTGGTCAATTCTTTAAGTTCTCAGCCGCACCTCTCTTTCCTAAACTGTATAGGATATTCAATTGTTTTACCTATATAGGCTCATTTATCTTCTTTTTACCGATTCTTTAAGTTCTCATCCGCACCTCTCTTTCCTAAAATGTATAGGATATTCAATTGTTTCATCTTATATAGGCTCTTTTAACTTCTTTGGTCAATTCTTTAAGTTGTCATCCGCACCTCCCTTTCCTAAACTGTATAGGATATTCAATTGTTTTACCTATATAGGCTCATTTAGCTTCTTTTTATCAATTCTTTAAGTTCTCATCCGCACCTCTCTTTCTTAAACTGTGTAGGATATTCAATTGTTTCATCTATATAGGCTCATTTAACTTCTTTGGTCAATTCTTTAAGTTCTCAGCCGCACCTCTCTTTCCTAAACTGTATAGGATATTCAATTGTTTTACCTATATAGGCTCATTTAGCATCTTTTTATCAATTTTTAGGTTCACATCCGCACCTCTCTTTCCCAAACTGTATAGGATACTCAATTGTTTTTCGTATATAGGCTCATTTAGCTTCTTTGGTCAATTCTTTAAGATCTCAGCCGCACCTCTCTTTCCTAAACTGTATAGGGTATTCAATTGTTTCATCTGTATAGGCTCATTTAACTTCTTTTTTTCCATTCTTTAGGTTATCTTCCGCACCTCTCTTTCCTAAACTGTATAGGATGTTCAATGGTTTCATCTGTATAGGCTCATTTAACTTCTTTTTTTGAATTCTTTAGGTTATCATCCGCACCTCTCTTTCCTAAACGGTATAGGATGTTCAATTGTTTCATCTGTATAGGCTCATTTAATTTCTTTTTTTTCAATTCTTTAGGTTATCAACCGCACCTCTCTTTCCTAAACTGTATAGGATATTCAATTGTTTCATCTTATATAGGCTCATTTAACTTCTTTGGTCAATTTTTAAGTTCTCAGCCGCACCTCTCTTTCCTAAACTGTATAGGGTATTCAATTGTTTTACCTATATAGGCTCATTTTGCTTCTTTTTATCAATTCTTTAAGTTCTCATCCGCACCTCTCTTTCCTACACTGTATAGGATATTCAATTGTTTCATCTCTATATGCTCATTTAACTTCTTTGGTCAATTCTTTAAGTTCTCAGCCGCACCTCTCTTTCCTATACTGTATAGGATATTCAATTGTTTCATCTATATAGGCTCATTTAACTTCTTTGGTCAATTCTTTCAGTTCTCAGCCGCACTTCTCTTTCCTCAACTGTATAGGATATTCAATTGTTTTACTTAAATAGGCTCATTGAGCTTCTTTTTATCAATTCTTTAAGTTCTCATCCGCACCTCTCTTTCCTAAACTGTATAGGATATTCAATTGTTTCATCTATATAGGCTCATTTAACTTCTTTGGTGAATTCTTTAAGTTCTCAGCCGCACCTCTCTTTCCTAAACTGTATAGGATATTCAATTGTTTCATCTTATATAGGCTCATTTAACTTCTTTGGTCAATTCTTTAAGTTCTCAGCCGCACCTCTCTTTCCTAAACTGTATAGGGTATTCAATTGTTTTACCTATATAGGCTCATTTTGCTTCTTTTTATCAATTCTTTAAGTTCTCATCCGCACCTCTCTTTCCTACACTGTATAGGATATTCAATTGTTTCATCTATATATGCTCATTTAACTTCTTTGGTCAATTCTTTAAGTTCTCAGCCGCACCTCTCTTTCCTATACTGTATAGGATATTCAATTGTTTCATCTATATAGGCTCATTTAACTTCTTTGGTCAATTCTTTCAGTTCTCAGCCGCACTTCTCTTTCCTCAACTGTATAGGATATTCAATTGTTTTACTTAAATAGGCTCATTGAGCTTCTTTTTATCAATTCTTTAAGTTCTCATCCGCACCTCTCTTTCCTAAACTGTATAGGATATTCAATTGTTTCATCTATATAGGCTCATTTAACTTCTTTGGTGAATTCTTTAAGTTCTCAGCCGCACCTCTCTTTCCTAAACTGTATAGGATATTCAATTGTTTTACCTATATAGGCTCATTTAGCTTCTTTTTATCAATTCTTTAAGTTCCCATCCGCACCTCTCTTTCTTAAACTGTATAGGGTATTCAATTGTTTTACCTATATAGGCTCATTTAACCTCTTTGGTCAATTCTTTAAGTTCTCAGCCGCACCTCTCTTTCCTAAACTGTATAGGATATTCAATTGTTTTATCTATATAGGCTCATTTAGCTTCTTTTTATCAATTCTTTAAGTTCTCTTCCGCACCTCTCTTTCCTAAACTGTATAGGATATACAATTTTTCATCTACATAGGCTCTTTTAACTTCTTTGGTCATTTCTTTAAGTTCTCAGCCGCACCTCTCTTTCCTAAACTGTATAGGATATTCAATTGTTTTACCTATATAGGCTCATTTAGCTTCTTTTTATCAATTCTTTAAGTTCTCATCCGCACCTCTCTTTCCTAAACTGTATAGGATATTCAATTGTTTTACCTATATAGGCTCATTTAACTTCTTTGGTCAATTCTTTAAGTTCTCAGCCGCACATCTCTTTCCTAAACTGTATAGGGTATTCAATTGTTTCATCTGTATAGGCTCATTTAACTTCTTTTTTTCAATTCTTTAAGTTATCATCCGCACCTCTCTTTCCTAAACTGTATAGGATATTCAATTGTTTCATCTATATAGGCTCATTTAACTTCTTTGGTCAATTCTTTAAGTTCTCAGCCGTACCTCGCTTTCCTAAACTGTATAGGATATTCAATTGTTTTACTTATATAGGCTCATTTAGCTTCTTTTTATCAATTCTTTAAGTTCTCATCCGCACCTCTCTTTCCTAAACTGTATAGGATTTTCAATTGTTTTGTCTATATAGGCTTATTTAGCTTCTTTGTTCAATTCTTTAAGTTCTCAGCCGCACCTCTCTTTCCTAAACTGTATAGGATATTCAAACGTTTTATCTATATAGGCTCATTTAGCTTCTCTTTATCAATTCTTTAAGTTCTCATCCGCACTTCTCTTTCCTAAACTGTATAGGATATTCGATAGTTTTACCTATATAGGCTCATTTAACTTCTTTGGTCAATTCTTTAAGTTCTCAGCCTCACCTCTCTTTCCTAAACTGTATAGGGTATTCAACTGTTTCATCTGTATAGGCTCATTTAACTTCTTTTTTTCAATTTTTTAAGTTGTCATCCACACCTCTCTTTCCTAAACTGTATAGGATATTCAACTGTTTTACCTATATATGCTCATTTAACTTCTTTGGTCAATTCTTTAAGTTCTCAGCCGTACCTCGCTTTCCTAAACTGTATAGGATATTCAATTGTTTTACCTATATAGGCTCATTTAGCTTCTTTTTATCAATTCTTTAAGTTCTCATCCGCACCTCTCTTTCCTAAAATGTATAGGATATTCAATTGTTTTGTTTATATAGGCTTATTTAGCTTCTTTGGTCAATTCTCTAAGTTCTCAGCCGCACCTCTCTTTCCTAAACTGTATAGGATATTCAAATGTTCTATCTATATAGGCTCATTTAGCTTCTTTTTATCAATTCTTTAAGTTTTCATCCCCACTTCTCTTTCCTAAACTGTATAGCATATTCAATAGTTCTACCTATATAGGCTCATTTAACTTCTTTGGTCAATTCTTTAATTTCCCAGCCGCACCTCTCTTTCCTAAACTGTATAGGGTATTCAATTGTTTCATGTGTATAGGCTCATTTAACTTCTTTTTTTTTTTCAATTTTTTAAGTTATCATCCACACCTCTCTTTCCTAAACTGTATAGGATATTCAATTGTTTTACCTATATAGGCTCATTTAACTTCTTTGGTCAATTTTTAAGTTCTCAGCCGCACCTCTCTTTCCTAAACTGTATAGGATATTCAATTGTTTTACTTATATAGGCTCATTTAGATTCTTTTTATCAATTCTTTAAGTTCTCATCCGCACCTCTCTTTCCTAAACTGTATAGGATATTCAATTGTTTTACCTATATAGGCTCATTTAACTTCTTCGGTCAATTCTTTAAGTTCTCAGCCGCACCTCTCTTTCCTAAACTGTATAGAATATTCAATTGTTTTATCTATATAGGCTCATTTAGCTTCTTTTTATCATTTCTTTAAGTTCTCATCCGCACCTCTCTTTCTTAAACTGTATAGGATATTCAATTGTTTTACCTATATAGGCTCATTTAACTTCTTTGGTCAATTCTTTAAGTTCTCAGCCGCAGCTTTCTTTCCTAAACATTATAGGGTATTCAATTGTTTCATCTGTATAGGCTCATTTAACTTCTTTGGTCAATTCTTTAAGTTCTCAGCCGCACCTCTCTTTCCTAAACTGTATAGAATATTCAATTGTTTTATCTATATAGGCTCATTTAGCTTCTTTTTATCATTTCTTTAAGTTCTCATCCGCACCTCTCTTTCTTAAACTGTATAGGATATTCAATTGTTTTACCTATATAGGCTCATTTAACTTCTTTGGTCAATTCTTTAAGTTCTCAGCCGCAGCTTTCTTTCCTAAACATTATAGGGTATTCAATTGTTTCATCTATATAGGCTCATTTAACTTCTTTGGTCAATTCTTTAAGTTCTCAGCCGCACCTCTCTTTCCTATACTGTATAGGATATTCAATTGTTTCATCTATATAGGCTCATTTAACTTCTTTGGTCAATTCTTTCAGTTCTCTGCCGCACTTCTCTTTCCTAAACTGTATAGGATATTCAATTGTTTTACTAAATAGGCTCATTGAGCTTCTTTTTATCAATTCTTTAAGTTCTTATCCGCACCTCTCTTTCCTAAACTGTATAGGATATTCAATTGTTTTGTCTATATAGGCTCATTTATCCTCTTTGGTCAATTCTTTAAGTTCTCAGCCGCACCTCTCTTTCCTAAACTGTATAGGATATTCAATTGTTTTATCTATATAGGCTCATTTAGCTTCTTTTTATCAATTCTTTAAGTTCTCATCCGCACCTCTCTTTCCTAAACTGTATAGGATATTCAATTGTTTTACCTATATAGGCTCATTTAACTTCTTTGGTCAATTCTTTAAGTTCTCAGCCGCAGCTTTCTTTCCTAAACATTATAGGGTATTCAATTGTTTCATCTGTATAGGCTCATTTAACGTCTTTTTTTCAATTCTTTAAGTTATCATCCGCACCTCTCTTTCCTAAACTGTATAGGATATTCAATTGTTTTACCTATATAGGCTCATTTAACTTCTTTGGACAATTTTTAAGTTCTCAGCTGCACCTCTATTTCCTAAACTGTATAGGATATTCAATTGTTTTACCTATATAGGCTCATTTAGCTTCTTTTTATCAATTCTTCAACTTCTCATCCGCACATCTCTTTCCGAAACTGTATAGGATATTCAATTGTTTTACCTATATAGGCTCAGTTAGCTTCTTTGGTCAATTCTTTAAGTTCTCAGCCGCACCTCTCTTTCCTAAACTGTATAGGATATTCAACTGTTTTATCTATATAGGCTCATTTAGCTTCTATTTATCAATTCTTTAAGTGCTCATCCGCAACTCTCTTTCCTAAACTGTATAGGATATTCAATTGTTTTACCTATATAGGCTCATTTAACTTCTTTGGTCAATTCTTTCAGTTCTCAGCCGCACTTCTCTTTCCTAAACTGTATAGGATATTCAATTGTTTTACTTTTATAGGCTCATTTAGCTTCTTTCTATCAATTCTTTAAGTTCTGATCCGCACCTCTCTTTCCTACACTGTATAGGATATTCAATTGTTTTACCTATATAGGCTCAGTTAACTTCTTTGGTCAATTCTTTAAGTTCTCAGCCGCACCTCTCTTTCCTATACTGTATAGGATATTCAATTGTTTCATCGATATAGGCTCATTTAACTTCTTTGGGCAATTCTTACAGTTCTCAGCCGCACTTCTCTTTCCTAAACTGTATAGGATATTCAATTGTTTTACTTATATAGGCTCATTTAGCTTCTTTTTATCAATTCTTTAAGTTCTCATCCGCAACTCTCTTTCCTGAACTGTATAGGATATTTAATTGTTTCATCTATATAGGCTCATTTAACTTCTTTGGTCAATTCTTTATGTACTCAGCCGCACCTCTCTTTCCTAAATGGTATAGGATATTCAATTGTTTCATCTATATAGGCTCATTTAGCTTGTTGTTAACAGTTCTTTAAGTTCTCACCCGCACCTCTCTTTCCTAAACTGTATAGGATATTCAATTTATTCATTTTAATAGGCTCATTTAGCTTCTTTGGTTAATTCTTTAAGTTCTCTGCCGCACCTCTCTTTCCTAAACTGTATAAGATATTCAATTGTTTTATCTATATAGGCTCATTTAGCTTCTTTTTATCAATTCGTTAAGTTCTCATCCGCACCTCTCTTTCCTAAACTGTACAGGATATTCAATTGTTTCATCTATATAGGCTCATTTAACTTCTTTGGTCAATTCTTTAAGTTCTCAGCCGCACCTCTCTTTCCTAAACTGTATAGGATATTCAATTGTTTTACCTATATAGGCTCATTTAGCTTCTTTTTATCAATTGTTTAAGTTCTCATCCGCACCTCTCTTTCCTAAGCTGTATAGGATATTGAATTGTTTTTCGTATATAGGCTCATTTAACTTCTTTGGTCAATTCTTTAAGTTCTCAGCCGCACCTCTCTTTCCTAAACTGTATAGGATATTCAATTGTTTTTCCTGTATAGGCTCATTTAGCTTCTTTTTATCAATTCTTTAAGTTCTCATCCGCACCTCTCTTTCCTAAACTGTATAGGATATTCAATTGTTTCATCTATATAGGCTCATTTAACTTCTTTGGTCAATTCTTTAAGTTCTCAGCCGTACCTCGCTTTCCTAAACTGTATAGGATATTCAATTGTTTTACCTATATAGGCTCATTTAGCTTCTTTTTATCAATTCTTTAAGTTCTCATCCGCACCTCTGTTTCCTAAACTGTATAGGATATTCAATTGTTTCGTCTATATAGGCTTATTTAGCTTCTTTGGTCAATTCTTTAAGTTCTCAGCCGCACCTCTCTTTCCTAAACTGTGTACGATATTTAATTGTTTTACCTATATAGGCTCATTTAGCTTCTTTTTATTAATTCTTTAAGTTCTCAGCTGCACCTCTCTTTCCTAAACTGTATACGATTTTCAATTGTTTCATCTATATAGGCACATTTAATTTCTTTGGTCAATTCTTTATGTTCTCAGCCAGGCACTCGTCTTTTCTAAAATTTATAGCATTTTAATTGTTTCACCTATATAGACTCATTAATTTCTTTGATCACATCGTAATTTTTTTCTGAGAAAAATTAATGCCATTATTGCTCAATGAAGTCTAAGCTCTCTTAACATTCGTTTTATCGCCATCTACATATTGGGCACTCTCACATGCCTACGCTGAGACGATGCAGGTAGTGGGGAATGTTTCTGTTAAATATTTTTTCCCTTCGGAACCTAGAGTCTAAGCCGACAACTCTGGGTTGAGGTCAACGTTATGTGATTATACACTTGTGTGCAAATTTTTAGTTAGGCTTCTACATGCTATAAAGATGTAAACCCAATCTAGATCTGAGTGTTTTTTTAAATATTCTATTTCAGGTGAAACGAGGGAGAAGTTGGAATTATATTTCCTAATGAGTTCTGATCTAATGGTGAAAACAACCTGAGACTCGACCTTCCCAGAGGGAAAGGTTGATGATAAATACATCGCTCAAATGCACAATCACCACAAATTTTATTCAAGCATTTCATCTTAAATAATGAACCCACCTCCCCCGCGCCCCCCCAAAGGCTCATCTACCTTGTGTAGCTATGGCTTTCCTCAGCATCCGAACCGTGATGCTCGTCTCCAGCTCGTTAGATTATCGGCCGTTATGCCTAATTACGAGTCTTCCACGAGTGCTGCGGCTGAGCGCTAGGTAGCGCTGGCGCCGGTTCTAGTGGGCGCAAGAAGTTCGACAATTGAATAACGCTGCGCCGGGAGAGAATGGCTCCGAGGTTTCGTCTGAGAGGATCGCGGAAAAGAAGAGGACTGCCGACAAGGATCTCGGAAGCATAACATTGCAACATAACTTAAGGTAAATTTCGAGGAGTTAGGGCACTTAGAACATAAGAAACCGGGGATCTTTGGCGGAACGGAGTATGTTGCAAATCTGTTTAGCGGGCTTGTAGACGGTGTCAATGTTATGGCGTTTAAGTAGTTTGCCTATGCGGTCTGTGACTGATCTGATGTACGGTAAAAACGCTTTGCCCTTCCTATTATTTGTGGCTGTTTCTCTGATGTCGGGGCCTTTACTAGGGCGTAATGCTCTCTTAATTTCTCGTTTTGCGTAGCCATTAGAGTGGAGCGCTGTCTCTAAGTGTTGAAATTCCTGGTGTAGAACTTGTGGTTCGCAAATGCGTGTAGCTCGGTCTGACAGAGTTTTAATCATGGCACGCTTTTGTCCCGGATGGTGGTTAGAGTTTTTGTGAAGGTAGCGGTCTGTATGGGTCGGCTTGCGTTACACCTTGTGGCCTAGTGTGCCATCCTGTTTCCTGTTTACCATGACCTCCAGAAAGGGCAATTTGTTGTCTTGTTCCTTCTCCATGGTGAATCAGATCAGTCACAGACCGCATAGGCAAACTACTTAAACGCCATAACATTGACACCGTCTACAAGCCCACTAAACAGATTTGCTACATACTCCGTTCCGCCAAAGACCCCAGGGATCCTCTATCCACCGCAGGAGTATACAGAATACCTTGTTCGTGTGGCAAGGTATACATCGGTACCACACAACGCAGTATAAAAACCCGTATTGAAGAACACAGAAGAAATTGTCGCATGGGTCAAACAGAAAAATCAGCAATTGCGAAACATGCCATACTCGAAGAAGGGGAACACATCATCCAATATGGTAACACAGATATTCTGGCATCTACATCCCACTACTATTCTCGCTTATTCCGTGAAGCCACTGAAATACACAAGTACAAAAATAATATCAATCACAAAGAGGAAGGACTGAAACTCAACAGAATATGGCAAACAGCGTTAACAAAAACAAAAATCCAGAACCCCTCTCCAGCCAATCAGACGCCAGCTCCTTGTAGTACTCCGCTGATACAAGTACAGCCCACTGGCCACCCGGACCAATCACAACACACCTCCCCTCCGGCCGCTGACATAAATACCGCACCTCTGGTGGTGGCCAGCGCAGTCAGTGCTGAAATCTCCACTAGGAAACTTCGACCTCGCCGCCACTGAAGATGTCTGCCGCAGTCGCAGACGAAACGTTTGGGAAGAAGAAGGAACCCAATAGACCACGGCCCACAAGCCCGGTAAATATTGTATCTAGTATTGACACCGGCCGTGAAAGCCTTAGAACTTTGAATAATAATAATAATAATAATAATAATAATAATAATAATAATAATAATAATAATAATAATAATAATAATAATAATAATAATAATAATAATAATAATAATAATAATAATAATAATAATAATAATAATAATAATAATAATAATAATAATAATAATAATAATAATAATAATAATAATAATAATAATAATAATAATAATAATAATAATAATAATAATAATAATAATAATAATAATAATAATAATAATAATAACAATAACAATAACAATAACAATAACAATAACAATAACAATAACAATAACAATAACAATAACAATAACAATAACAATAACAATAACAATAACAATAACAATAACAATAATAATAATAATAATAATAATAATAATAATAATAATAATAATAATAATAATAATAATAATAATAATAATAATAATAATAATAATAATAATAATAATAATACTAATAATAATAATAATAATAATAATAATAATAATAATAATAATAATAATAATAATAATAATAATAATAACAATAATAAACATTCCTGATAACCAGCATTTATATGTGTTTCGATAATAATTTCTTTCGGTAACAATGCCGTTGGATCATTAATCGAATTACAGATAATCTATTAGTTCCTCTACACACTAGAGCTTTTAAGTGTAGTCCCAGACACACATTCCTGGAAGGACACCAAATACGAAGTTAAACAAGTACGACAACAAATAAATGTTTCTGTAATACCTGTTTGCCAGCAAGTTTTTGTGTCCAGATGAGAAAACAAGCTGTTTGTGTATAGTTCTCTTCAGCCGAGAACGTTTACTTTGGTTATTTGCTCACGTAACTTGACCACAATGTGCTTGTTTCAAATCTGCAAGTCAGAGCAAATATTTGGTGAGGGTTGAAAAATGAGAAAAAACATTTCGTTTGACATTTAGCGTTAGAGGAAACCCGCAGTTACAACTCCAGGTGAGTGTCTCATGATCTGTTGGAAGGGACCTACAGTACAATGAAAAATGAAAAACTTTTCACACTGATTGGTGAGAGACGTTATGAAATTATTATAGCCAAAATTTCAAAAATTTGTAAATTATTATTTACAATACAGATTTGATCCATTAATCCCTTCCGCTTTCAGGATAAATGAGTTCCACCTAGTGGAGGGACGGAAACCAACATGATTTTCAGTCAATGATCCGCTCATTCGTCTCAAGTGCTCTTGCCTGTTTCTCGTTTCATTTATATCTTCTATTAGAAAAAAATTATGTAATTCATGGCTGATTTGTTTAGGCGTTTTTACTCAAGATACTGTAAAGTGGCAGTGACCTCAGGAATATAATTTGGCAACAATAATTCATCTCATATCCAACCTATTCAGTATTTAAACTTTCACATTCGTGGGTTATTAGCGAAGCCTATTGCCTATTTTGTTCCTTTCTTTAGAACCACAGACTTTCTATAAAAATATATTTCATAGTTATTGGGGTAAAGTATAATTCCTTGGCCCATTTGTGTTATCCTTTTCTTTAGGTGAAAATTTTATGTACCTATATAAATAATTAAAATACACACATTTCACGCATTTTACGCTATTCGATAGAAAATTATATTCTCTACAAAATAGCTTATGTATGTGCATATGCTGTTTGTTCCTTTCAGGTTAATAAAGTAGAGTATTTTGCTTTTAACCGAAGTGTAGAGGTCACATAAGCACAGCTTGACACTCTATTTTATTAACCTTAAAGTAACAAACGCTATATAAGCATTCAAAAATAAAGACTGTCTCTAGAGTATAATTTAAAAGACATGAGCAAAATATTTTATTTTGTACACAAAATGTCACTTATAAGCGCAAAAAATTATGAGCCTGGCAGGTACTAATTTCATAGTACCTGTAACTTCCAAATATTATATTGTGTAGCTTTTGTAGCTTGATGGCCTGTTAATGCTCTTTTTGCGTCATAATTGTTTTTGACCATTTTAGTTTTCATGTTGTTATCGGTGTTTAATTAATATTTATTAGTCAGATGTTAACAACAGTATTGCAACTGTGACTTGGTGCACCGAGCAGTTAACCAGTTGCATACAAAATGCCTAAGGATGCTTGTAATATGTCATTCACTTCCTAGTCAGACGTTGCTTTGTTTCGTATAGTAATAAAATAGCGCCTGCTTAACTTAATGATATGTGAATAAATAAACTGCAAAAAACGCACTGGTGTACAACTAAAAAAAAAACCATTTTAGTATTAAACTTGACTTTTTCACTATACAATGGCTTTATTTCTTTCCGCTTCACAGCTGGGCGAAAACATGACAGATACCTAGCAGGAATATAGAGCTTGTTGGTTGCGAACTTTGGAGATCTTTTAAGAATAATACATAACATGCTCAGTAATAATTACAGACCATTACGGGAACGTAAGGTAAACTACCTATAAACGCGACACTATCACCTCAGTAATTAACCTTTCTCTAAAATGGGTTTATTCTTACAAAGGAGCCTGATATAAAATAGTTATAATCAATTATTGCTTTTAATTATAGGATTAAACTTTAGGAAATACATACAAGTGCAGGAGTTATGTAATTTACGTTCATTTATTTTAATTTTCTGAATAATTTATATAAGTTAGAGAAAATTTTGCTATATATAGACATACTACCATTATTCGATAGTCGCTTGGGGACTTCCTGCGGAAGTTCCTCTGCTTTACATATGTAATGTGCAAGGGGCCATATCTTAGTGAATAAAACACTTCAACAATAAATGGAAAACGTAAATCAATATGCTTTGCCATGTTTGTTGCAGCAAAGTTTTAATTATCTACTAATTTTTAAAGCACAGTTCAGAAACTCACAGTTAATACAGCGCATGAGTTTTCTTTAAAATGTAAATTGAAAGAGGCATAGATACTTTCGGAAAAATGAATTCGGCTTAATTGTATAACTTAAAGAAAGTAATGCTTTTAGTAAATTAAGATGCGCTTATTGCAAAACAAAATCATGACTTTTGAGGAAAAACACAATTTCGTAATGCTTTCATTTGGGTAATGCAGAAATATGATTTTAAGACCTGGAGAAGAGTGACAAGAACAAATTGGAGAGCCAAGGATTCCATATCAATGATATGAAAAAAAAAAGTTTGTTTGAAACAGTTAAGACGTAGAAAACAAATTTACGTGGCCGGAAAAGGTGGCTCTTATAAGAGCGAGGCAATGACTCTTCAACCAATGAGCCACTCTTCGGTCTACGTTATATAATTCTAGTCCACCAAGTAGTTTACATCTTCTAAAATGAAAGACTATGTGTTATACATGTATGCAATTTCCTTTTTATTTGGCATTTAGTTACTAATATATATCCAGTACAACATTTGTACTGCCTCTGTACTACTTCAATATATATTAAGCTAGATATAGTAAAACATTATTATTATGATTATGATTATGATTATGATTATGATTATGATTATGATTATTATTATTATTATTATTATTATTATTATTATTATTATTATTATTATTATTATTATTATTATTATTATTATTATTATTATTATTATTATTATTATTATTATTATTATTATTATTATTATTATTATTATTATTATTATTATTATTATTATTATTATTATTATTATTATTATTATTATTATTATTATTATTATTATTATTATTATTATTATTATTATTATTATTATTATGCTGAAATGGAAGTCAGAGAATGCATAGTAAGACGCTCACATTATTAGTAATATTCGAAATGTCATTTTATCCTTATTGGAGCTTAGTACGTAGCAAATATCAATTACATCACCGTATGCAGCACTTTAATTATTCATTGTGTTCTAAATGAATTGTTTACATGTCACTCAGAAGTGACCATACACCTAAATTTATTTTATTCTCCCTTATACGATTTCAGATGTAAGAATTATTACTATTGTTATTAACTGTATTATTACCTAAGCATAAATCGTTATTCTTTTTTTCCTGCAATGGAAGGTGTTAACTCGTTATCTTTGGTTATTTTAATCATAACATCACGCACACGTTCACACTCTCATTCATACTTCCAGACTCTGGCGAAGATGGGGAATGATCTTGGTCGGAGAAAAATCCCCACTCCCACCGCCGGGAATCGAACACGGGTCGCCGAGCACGGCAGGCGCTCTACCGACTGAGCTACGGGGCCAGCCTCGTTAATCCTCTTCCCAATTCCTAATTACTTAATACAAATTCATTTTATTTTCTGTTGTTAGAGGTTAGTTTCCACCTTATTTTAATTAATAGGTGTTAATGTGTTAATGTGTTTGTTAATGTGTTAAACACAATACTAAGAGCTTTATAAATGTGTAATACAATTGACAAATAATACCTCTGTAATATTAAATACGCTAAAATTCTTCATTTCTGGCATTAATAGTTCAAATAGTATAAATTATCTCTAAAATTGTAGCTAAATTTAATCAGATGTGGGTTGTGAAATACATGTTTTGGAAAATTCAGATGATAAATACTTCAACGAGGATACTTAACTTTACGTTAAGTAAATTCAATAACAATAAATGTGACGAAGAGCAATGTCGCGATTGAGTCCAACAAGCATACTGTGACTTTGTGGGTTCGTGGAATAAAAAGTCCAATTACACCACTCAACAATGTTCTTTATTTCTACCGACTTACAGTTTAACTCTTGCCAATTACACAAAATTACTTGCTGCACACAATTACAATTTACCCGTTCGTCCGTTACAACTTCACTTGTACTCGCGATTACATAAGCTCCGGTACACATTCACAGTTCGTACAGTCTTCCGTTGCACAACCCTTTCGTTCATTAACACGTCATCGACTAACACTGCCTTCTTACACCAAGAACTGTCTTCACTCACACACACTAACCAACTGATTGACCAACTCAACCAACAACTGACTGGCTACACCAAAACCAACTCAACAACTGACTCACACTGTCTGTCTGTAACCCTCTTTATAGGAATATCGCCGGTTTCTGGTGTTTACACGATTGTTCTTGTAACAGAAAGATCGAGAACCAGGTGGAAGGAAAACAGACGCACAATTATGTTTCTTTCCGACCGCTGGCTGTCACCACTATAAGACAAACGAGGGAAAGGCGTGGCTAACCGAGCCTCCCCTGTCTTCCGTTGCCAGCTGCTCACAGGGTGTTTCAGCGCTCCCCGTTACAATACTAATTTACACAGAATTTTTTGTCACTTCACAGCACTTTTTTAAGTAAAATTTGCAATTGGAATTAATTACGCTTTAGTTTGCGATTTTATATAATATATATTATATTATATATATTATATATACTATTCGTATGATATTTTAAGGAGGTAGTTGATTAAACAGAAGGATAGGATGTGGTTATCCAATGTAGTCTCTGGAAATTTCTGGAGGAAGTGGTGCACCACACGTTTATCGTAACATCTCTAATTAAGAGTCCAATACATTATGCAGGCATTTCTATTCCGTTTCTTATACAAAGGAATATCAAATCACGTTTAATGATTCTGATGAAGGTCTTTTAATTTCTCCATCAAGTATCTAGCAGATAGTGAAGCTATTGCACTGAACGAAAAAACCTGATATATAGATTTAACTGGAAATAAGTGCTTTGACGACCGCTGTTTCCACTAAAAGACCATTTTAAAGCTAACATCCTGCGCGCCTGCATGTGTATGTATGTGCATTTGAACTGAACAACAGAAATATTCAAGATTGTTCAAATATTAAATTATTCAATAAGAACAAAAATACGAATGTATATCAATTTGGTATTTTCCAGTGATGCGATATCGATGTAGTAATGAAAATCATAATATCCTAAACTATCCTTTAGATGGAAAATATGTCATTGTCCCTTTTTTCTCAGAAAAAGATCCTGATTAAAGTGTCATACACATAACATGATTATTTAAATGAAAAATCCAATGTATTATTTAAACATTTTGGGAATAGACTGTGAAGCCTTCTTCATTCCGAGGATGTTTTGTTGCATTTGTATAACTGTTAAACGTAAAGAGAGAGACAAGAGCGTACTGCAAAAATGTTGTAAATCATACAATTTACATTAAATAACTATTTGTGGATCCTGCGTTTCATATATGTTTTTTTTTTTTTTTTTTTTTTTTTTTTTTTTTTTTTTTGTAATTTACGTGCTCCAACGTTAAGTCATATCGAACGATGAATGGAATGGGTGAAATGATGGTCAAATGAGTCCGGGGTCCATAGAGCTTAGAGTCGCCCAACACTCGTCTTTAATGATAAGGGAAAGCCCCGAAAATAACCTTATCCAGGTAACCCATCCAGACCGAGATTCGAACTCGGTACCTCTTGATTTGAGGCAGACATGCTACCACCACGCTACAGAGGCGGGCTGCCAGCATTTACAGTTAGAGTTAAAATTAATATTCCTAAAAATATTAATTTTTCATATGAGAATTTAATGAATCCTTCAAAAGAACATACAACGCAACAGATGAAAAAGAAGGTTTGGTGAAGAGTAAAAGGGATAGGCCGTTGCCATGGAAATATAAACAAAAGTTTCCACTTTGGTTAAACTAGTAAATTATGTAGGAATTCCTCAGTTCAAATATTACTAATAGCGTGCTTGAGTGTTCACTTACACTGAGTGAGGTTATTATTATTATTATTATTATTATTATTATTATTATTATTATTATTATTATTATTATTATTATTATTATTATTATTATTATTATTATTATTATTATTATTATTATTATTATTATTATTATTATTATTATTATTATTATTATTATTATTATTATTATTATTATTATTATTATTATTATTATTATTATTATTATTATTATTATTATTATTATTATTATTATTATTATTATTATTATTATTATTATTATTATTATTATTATTATTATTATTATTATTATTATTATTATTATTATTATTATTATTATTATTATTATTATTATTATTATTATTATTATTATTATTATTATTATTATTATTATTATTATTATTATTATTATTATTATTATTATTATTATTATTATTATTATTATTATTATTATTATTATTATTATTATTATTATTATTATTATTATTATTATTATTATTATTATTATTATTATTATTATTATTATTATTATTATTATTATTATTGTTGCTGTTGTTGTTTAACTTGCTCCAATGTAAATCATATTACATGATGAAGTAGATGAAGTCTGAAATGGTCCATAAAGCTACCCGATATTCAGAATTCAGGTTCCGGGAAAATTCCAGCTAAAGACACTGTCCAGATGACTCACCCTGACCGAGATTCGAACTCAGCACCTCTTTAATGTGAGCAGTCACGCTAACACCTGGCTTTAGACATGGTTTACTGTATATTTTGTTAGCTTACTTTATTAGAATTCTTATATTAAGAACGTAATTATGAGCAAAAGTTGGTAGAGATAAAGGTTGACCGAATTCATAGCCCAAGACTCCGAAGTCAAACTTCGTTGCGGGATACATTGCATAGACAAGCAAAAAAAAAAAAATTACTGTTCTTTTTCGAGAATTCTTAGAACTGCAAGATGAAAATATACTCCTTCACAATGAAATGCCACTTCTGTCAACCAAGGGAGGAAAGCAACTGCAAGTTCTCTTCAAATTAGTAAGGTGGTCATTCTTGAATCTCTAAACAGAACCAGCTACAGCCTCGTACATAGCAAATTTTAACTTCTGAAAATTAACACCAACAGTATCTCCAAGTCATGCACTACACAATTTTTAATATTGTATAAGTAGGCACGCAGGCTATTACAACCGAAAGGAACATCTTAATACATATAAACTTCTTTCTTCTGTAGAGTGAAATAGTGGGAAGCCTTAGATTTTTTAACAAAGTGCTTCGTGATCTAGTTCTAGCAAGACAAATAATGTACGTTTACTTTAAAGTAGGCTAATACGTTTACATTTTTAGCTTACCACCTGTGTTTTGGCAAACACTGCAGCACTTCACGTAAAGAAGCCTATGGCTCTCATGTATCTCCATCAAATATCGCGTTGGCATGAGACACATTTTGGTTCTGCTACCAAAAGCAATTCTCCGGTTGGAAAGTGCAGGTTTACCACACAATGCAGTTCAGGCGAGATATCCATAAAATGAATAACTGGATCACTGATTGTTTTCAGCTACAACAGGTTCTTGGACGAAAATTAGGATTTGAGGATATGACTGTCGTAAATTAATTAATGGATGGCGAAAAGTTTACAGGGAAATTGCCCCCAGAGGCTGCTAAATTGGCATCTAAGTTGTTCCTTTCAGTGATGTCAATGAACACTTTCTTCATACTAGAATGCGTTGCATGATAATGGGAAATGGTTTACATCAGAAAATTTGGGTACATATCTACTGGAAACCTAAAAATAAATTGTACAAATGAAACAGTAAAATCCACTCTCTTTTGTGTTCGATGGGTACCTTTGGTAATGTAAAGTTTGTCAAAACAAAAATTAGCATCTCTGATTGCTTTAGGTTTTAGGTGCATTAATTGGACTGCTATTCTAATCCGAAATTTTGGGTTCTGCTTTCAGTTTTGCCAGGAACAGCTTTCCACAAGTGATATTGGAATATTGCTGTTAATATGAAGTTTATTGGAAACAGTGGGACTTAAGGAAGTGGTCGTGCATTGAATTTATTGATTAAACTAATTTGTAACTTTCACTTATCCAAGTTTACAGAAATATGAACTTTGTGACAAAGTGCAGCTGCAAACATATACCATACTGTTTCTCTCTCTCTCTCTCTCTCTCTCTCTCTCTCTCTCTCTCTCTCTCTCTCTCTCTCTCTCTCTCTCTCTTTCTTTTACTTTTAATTAAGTCCTTTAACGTTAAGGCATGCCGTACGATGAATTAAATGATGCTTCAATTTACCTGATATTCCTCTTTCAGGATAAGGTAAAACCCAGGATAAAAGCTTATTCAGATAAATCAGACTGACCGAGATTCGAATTCGTAACCACTAGAAGTGAGATAGAACGCTACAACTTGTGCTACAGAGGTAGGTCCCTACTGTTCCTGCCACAAAGGTAACATGTGAGGCTCGTATTTGTGAAGTCCTTTTTGAGATTCCGTGGACTGAACACAATGACATTTTTTCTCAACGTTCTCTTGGTTTCTTGGGACAAATGCTTGAGTGGCTCACCTTCTACCAGAATTTCCTGTTTACCATTTCCTTTCATCTGTATTGGAAGCACAAACGGCCTATTACGGCCTATGTACAGTGCGTGCTTCAGTTGCCATATAGTTGCATTTCCTTCCGTCTGACTACTCTTTAACTATGGGTTAAAAGTATATATTCATCTCGTCAATACAGCAATGATTATGGTTACTGCTGTCAAAATACCTTTGTATCAATAGCTATTTCAACTTGCGTTTCTTTCTCGCCACCTGACACCTAGGTAGCGTAGATGGTACCATGTCTGCCTCACGTTCAAGAGGTGCCGATTTCGAATCTCGGTCAGGGTGAGCTACCTGGATAAGGTTTTTCCGGGGTTTTCCCTTATCCTGAAAGACAAATGTCGGGTAACTCTAAGCTCCATGGACCCCGGACGCATTTAGCATCATTTCACCCATCTCATTCATCGTCTGATATGACAACGTTGGAGGACGTAAATTACCAAAAAAAAAAAAAAAAAAGTCACCACCCCACTATCTTATGAAAGCTTTTTCTACTTTTTAACCCACGTTATCCAAAACAATAAATCTGAGCATTAGAAATCTCACTAAATGCGACCAGTTAACAGTGATGCAATGTTTACTTTTTTATGATGCAAGGTTCAAAACGGTATAACATAATACATCAGTGCAACAATTTTTTATCTGGACCATGTTCAGTGGTTTTTGCCAGTTGTCTCAAACACAGCACTAACAAGACTTTTCATTATTGATTTACTTTTATTTTATTTTTTGTACCTCAAAAGGGGAGTGTCCCTAACGAAAAGTACATTTTTTTAATTTTCGCTACAGCCTATACTAATTAATTGATAGCATCGTAGTTACTGACCGTAACGGGTAATTTATTAAGTGATGAGAGATTTTAGTCAACATGAAAATTCGTACGCCGAAAGGCTTGTTTTTAAACGTGAAAGGTTTGAAAAGGCAGAATCAAACGCGGGATTTGTGTACACAGAGTGTAATGTGTAAAGTCGTTGCCTCTAAGTGTACCCGTAACCAAATGACAAATACTAATGTGGTCAACAAATGACGCCCGCTGCGGGGTAAAAGCACATGGGCAGTTAATCATTCATTTCACTCTCAAGAGTTGGATAAGCGGAACAGTCCCAGCGGAGAAACATCACGGTTTGATGCTGTTGATTTAACGTAACAGGTTGAACCCTCCTAGTAACACATTTGAGCTTGTCTCACAGATTTTTGAGCAGTCAGCGTTTTATGTCGTTGATACGTATTTGAAAGATTCATTTACGTCCTGCGGTCCGGGGTGCGGCTGATTATTTTGATTGCCGTTGTTTACTTCTGGGTATTTCAAATTAAGTGATATAAAAAGCTTAGGTATTACATTCACCAATAAATAAAACAAAATATCTAACTCCAACATAGTGCCATTTTTTAACATTCTCCAACGTAGGTCATATTGGATGGCAAATGAATTGAGTGAAATTATGCTCATGTCCAAGATCCATTGCACTTAAGAGTTACATTCACCTTTCAGGGTAAGGGAAAACTCTAGAAGAAAACCATATTCAGATCCTGCCCGAGATTCAAACTCGGATCTATCGAGTGTCAGACGGACACGCTACACCCGCACTAGATGCGGCATTCTGGCATATGGGTGTCTATGTCAGAACATTGGTAAATTACACAATTTATTTTATTATTTAAGTCCTCATATGGAATCATTTACACTCAATACTGTTCCGAATAAATCTTACCCTAAATAGACAAATAAAAAATATAATTAATGAACTCATATGCCTTTCTCTAGTCATTCTCGTACAAACTATTCTTACAAACGCTTACTGTTTCGAATAAAATGATTACAAGAATACAGTAAACTACAAGCGACAGTCGATTCGTTTAAGAGTAGTCCTGTGTGATGGTTTTGAAGTCCTCTTCACTTTGCACATTCAGAACACAAAAGTTTGAACTGTGCATTAACATGAATTCCTCGAACTATCCTTAAAACCCGTTATTAATATAAATTTCTTAAAAATGTGATATTTAAGAGTTCTGGTGCATTATTCCAAAAAGCGTTTTATGTGGAGGACAGTCTTTATTGGGAAAGTTTGCCTGAACATTTTCGTACCGCATACTTGGAGGTTCCTTTTTCCGTTTCTTATGTTGTGCTGGTTACAGACATACACAGAAAGTCACATGCGCGCACAAACACAGTTTTTCTGAAAATGACTTTCTTGGATTCATAAAGACTCAAAAATATGTTTCCAGTGAAATCTCGGAATCTTCTTTTTGGGTAGAATGTATTAGTTCCCTTACTTAATGTACAGATTTCCACATAATTCCCATTAAAAATCTCTAGTGAGAAACATTTTCTTCCACAGCTACCAGTAAATGGCAGACGTAACTACACTACATAACTCTACTATTAGGAAGACAAGTTTTCAAAATTCCAAACATAATAATGGGAATAGCAGATGTGGCTGATTCACACAAATTGTTTTTGAACTATATTGCGCTCGTGAAAGTGCGTAAATTTATGCTATAAGGGTTTGTCTACCTCTTATGGTTTGCAAATTTTAAAGAAAGCACACAAAATTAACGAACAAGACATCTTAGACTGTTTCTAGAAAACTCAGGGATTGGATTTAATTTGCTACGCAGACATCTTAAGTTTGTGATGGTTTAATCAAAATTAGTAGAGCCACATTTTAGAACATAAAACATTTCAAAGCATTCTCCATGTAACGAGTAAAATGACATAAATGATTGGAAGCAACACACATGGCTAACATGCAGGTAAATTGTATCAAACGTACATTTCTAACTTTACCTATTGGGGCGCAATAATGTCACAGGATGCCTTTATACGTCACAAAAATGTGAACGATAACATCTGAAAACTTTAAGCCCTATACCACTACTTTGTTCTTAACATTTTGATACTACTGCAAAGCACTACAATTCACTTCATAGACAGGTTAGAGAGGTTCTGGGTGACCCAAATTGGTCATCTTCAGCGGATTTTTCTTGTTGTGCTTATCACATTTTTTTCTGTACTTAGCTCTTTCTTAAAGCCACTCTTCTTTAGTTTTACTAATTCGTAATATTTTGCAGCCATTTTCAATTAGGTCTCCCTCCTCTTGTAATATATCTCTTCCATGCCCTGATCACTTAGGCTTAACCTGACAACCTCACCTGCCCTAATTATTTACTCTATTCTCCTAGCACATAACTTAGACTCTCCTCTTCCGGTCATCTAATCTAGCCTCAGGTCTCCTCTTCTTTTCACCCTATTCTACACTCTGCTATCCTCCTATTCTATTTTCATACATCCTAACCGAAGCCTTCTTAACCTATCGTACCCTAGATTCTCCGCCTCTACCTCTTCCACTCTATCGCTCTGTCCTATCATCCAGACTGAACCATACGGTGCTATTATCTTCTGTTCGACTATTCCGTCCTCTCGTCACATCCTTTTTACTGCCCACTCCACTTCTATTCGATAATTTCATACATAAATTATCCGGTCCGAGATGCAAAATCTCGCTTCACTTTTAGACGTTTTCCAACGATTTTACACGTTCAGAGCGTTCAGATTTCTGACATGCATACGTTTATAAATTTTAACACTATTTCGGAAATCTGTATGCTACCTTAACACTTTAGTAAATGTTTTAGCCACTTTTTGATTATTTAATGTGCTTTTAAAACTGCTTTCAGGGCTATTCGAGATACTTTTCAGGACATTTAGGATACTGAAGTAGATATTTTTTACCCTTTCAAAGTGCTTTAGAATTGCAATACAGACCTGCCTATTGCTGTAGAGGTATTTCAAAACTTTTTATAATATTTTTGTCTTTACGGGAAAATTTCCCGTTTTATAGGAGCTTAAAATGCTTTCATCATAATTTTTCTTGCCTTTCCACAAATTTGTCTTATTTTTATAGTACTTTCAAGCGTTATTCTAGGAAGCTCATGTGCTTTATATGCTTTTAAAATACCATTACCAACCAAGTTGAATTAAACATGGCATTCCGTAGAAGTATTTTCTTATCTTTTAAACTTCTATGTTTCTTTTTCTTCATCCTTTTGTATCAATGTTTTTCTGACCAAAACTAGAAGTTGCTCATAGCGATTTAGTAAACATCTGTCACTCTTTTCTTCATTTTTCTTCGTCTGAACTTCTAAAATGTGAAAAATCATTGGAAAATATTTAAAAATAACGGACAAATTTCACAACTTACATTTGAATACGATGACGATTAGGACAGTTTGGGGTCGGATAGAGTAGTCGAACAGAAGAGAAGCGGTCGGTAGAGGTTAGGTCACACGATGATGAAATATTGTTGCAGAAGACTTAGGTTAGATAAGTCTAGCGGTCGAGTAGAAGAGGATCTAGGTTATGTAAGGTTATGTTAAGTACATATGCTTAGGCTGGGGTATAAGGGAATAGAATTGGATGGTGGAACAGGATAAAATAGCGTGAACAGAAGAGATCTCAGGTTAGGTTAGTCGACAAGAAGATGGATCAAATGGTAAGATGAGAAGAATCTCAGTTATGTAACAGAATAAATTATTGAGCCACGTCAAGTAGTTAATAGAATGAATATATTATAAAAGGAGGAAGCATATACTGGAAATGGCTGTAAAACATTCCGAAATGTACAAATCAAGAGAACTGGTAGTAAAAGTCCACTAAATACAGAAAAAAAATGGCTAACCTATACACTATGATGCGTAACATCTCCCACTGCATTTATCTCATCTATAAACAGAAGGCAAAATGATCTCATTTCTGAACTAAAGAAAATATTCTTATTGTAGACATAAAGATTAATGGAGAGTGTGTACTTCAGAAAATGCAAGTCTGACTATTATAATATAGATTTTCACTGGCATGATATGCTTGTTTACATATATCCATTCAGATGCAAATGGGCCCCTCCACTCACATTATCTGCAATATGCCAAGATCGGCGTCCAAGATATTTGGCGCAAGCTCTTGTTTATAGACAGTGCTTGTAGCACATAAACTTGAAGTGTAGAAACGGATAGCTGCTCAAACACTATTACTGCTTCATTTCAATATGTTGACAATGGTGGCGTTATACATATTGAATAGCATATTTTTAAAATAAGTGCTTCTTACTTTTTCTTGCTATATACAAAACGCATTTTAATAATCTCTTTGCGTGTTTAGGTGACTTCACAGACGATTATGTCTACTTCTTGATACGCTTAGTGCATCGACTTTTAATTAAACTATTACATGTTTTTACTCTTGTACAAAGAGAAGAAAAGAAGAAAAAGGTGTCATTTAGTATTTGGAAAAACGTTCAGTATTTGAGAATTCAAGTTAATAGCATAGAATGCCATGGGAATAGCACTTCCAAATGGGTATTTGCCATAAACTAGGTGTTTTAAAGAGATATCCATGTTTTGTGTATTTCTTTTTACATATACAAATTATACAAAATTCGTTCAAATTAAATATCTCCAATATTCACAGAATATTCAAAGTGTATGTACATTTTAAAGCAATTTTCTTGAACATATATTTTAATAAACGCTATTAAATGATTTTTGAGAGAATCAAAGCTAACGACAATTTTTCAAACTAGATTGTACATTATGCTCAGGTATTTTTCTTTTTGCGAACGTTCATGTGGTTTCCTTAGAGCACGATGAACTTTGGATATATATATTGCATTTTACCGATTTTGCATTTTAGAGTTTACATACACAAACATGAAAAAGCATGCTTCGTTTCCATTCAGGGAGTATTGAAATGTATATTATCTGTAAAATCTTGACCCGTTGTTGCATTTCTTTGCCAGAGTGGAGTTTTGTGTCCTAAGAAACGTGTGAATATGTACTTTTTTGTAATTTAAGGTCCTCCAAAGTTAAGTCATATCAGACGATGAATGGAATGGGTGAAATTGTGCTCAAATGAGTCCAGGGTCCATAGAGCTTAGAGTTACCCAACATTCATCTTTCAGGATAAGGGAAAACCTCGGGAGAAAATCTTATCCAGGTAACCCAACCTGACCGAGATCGGAACTTGGGACCTCTTGCAAGTGAGGCAGACACGCTACCATCTACGTTACAGAGGCGGGCTGAAACTATGCAGTTTAGTCGCGTCATAAGCTCAACTGAGTTAACATGTATTTTTCAGTCACTAAAGTTCACATAGGTACCTTAATTTGAAATCCATGCACGCATTTGTAGTTGTTTGCCTCACTTGGGTAGAAGGATCAATAATGGGTAGAAGATATACTCTGTGCTATCACACCAGGATATTTTGTTTTGATATCACAACTTGCTGTTGTAATTAAGTAAGTATATCCATTAATGTAATAGATACAATGCACAAAATATGTTTTGTTATAAACAGTACAATATACCTGATTGTCACTCAGTTGAGGTAGTGATAGTTGTCTCTTCTCACACGATATTAAATGGCATGTGTCACACTTTCTTTTACACCATGTGTCCTCGTATTTATTTCCCTTTTGATGATACTCCTAGATTTTATGTACATACGTTTGATGTGGAAGCCATGTGTCGCGAATCTGGTTCCGACGTGTTGTAAATTATAGGGGGTTGAGTCCAGTCTGTGCAGTAAAAGTCATCCCACATTCCTTTCCGTTTCACTTCCATGTCTTGCAACATTCACAGCCGGATGTGGATGGTAGAAGAAGTTTCAACAGTCTCCTGTCCTCTACATGTATGTCATTGCTGTAGAATGTGTATATTAAACTAAGGTCAAAAATGTTTTTATTACTGAAACATAATAATTGGTTAACCCATCAGTCCTGCCACTTAATGAGTGAAAGTAATGCTTACAAAATAACATGTTTTGACAAAACGCTTTATATTATTGGGTAGAGAATTACATCCCCTCCAAAATAGTGCTTGTAGTGTTTGTACACTTATACAGCAGGAATATGACTGTTGTTTACATTCCACTTTGGTGATTTCTTTTCCAGAGCTAACGGCAATTTCGTTCAATACGTAAACACAGTATCACTCCCAGTACATGGTAATGCTATGTTTATTGTCACCTCCAATAAAGGATTTTGATTACTACATAGCATGTCTAGGTTTAAAAAATTACCTTATCCTATGCTGTAATGTGTTACATTATTGTTCAAAATATCATATAAGCACCAATAACATCAAATGTAGAGGGCACTATTGCACAACCTTCAGAATCAACAATTTGAAGAACCAAAATAAATTTGAAAAAGGAAAGAAATATTCGCCAAGACTCAAAATTACACATAAAAGTTATTGTCATTGGATTAACAGCTCACCACGTTGCCACTAAGCCACACATGCAAGCTTGCTAAATTTGTGGCAAATGCATGCGTGTGCCTGTGTGTGTAGATGTGTGTGTGTGTGTGTGTGTGTGTGTGTGTGTGTGTGTGTGTGTGTGTGTGTGTGTGTGTGTGTGTGTGAATCACTTACGCGGTATTAGTGACGTACTGGCCCGAATTTCATTTGATTTTTTCCACAAAATCATGCGCCCTGAGACCATAAGTTTCCTATGTCAAATTGTTCCCAAACATCCCTCTATAACCCCTTGAATTTTTTCGTTCGAATTCTGAAGCAGCCTGTATGCAGTTTCTTCCTTTTAGGTCAATAAAATGGAAAGTAAAGTCAAGTGTTCGTGAGCAGCTCGATTAAACGCAAAGAGCAGGATATGTCAAAATGTTCTTTGTTTTCTACTGGACAACTGTTGCTGAAACGTTTCATTTTTCACGCAAAACTTTTACTTAAAAATTAGTTCGAACACGCGGGCCAAAATATACATATCTGATAATCATTACACCACTACGTTACACATTGAGACTTGTTTGGCATCGATTACTAAGGAATTCGGGTACACATTTTAAAGCAAGACACCGTAAAAAATATTGCAGGCTACAGGTGATGCACAGTTTCTTAGGTGATACTGAGATGCCAGATTTAACACATTCGTGCGCACATATTTCACCATCCGTGCAAAGGACGTGTGGCCTATCCCATCTACAATATGGCTGACCTTGTTTGCAATCTGCCAACACTTCTACATATTACATATATGTATTATATATATGTATATATATATTGTGCCGATTGGCACAGAGGATTATTGCAGGGGCGGGGTAGTGGCTTGTTGTCTTTATCGAGAGGTCCCTATAGGGGAGGTGGTAATGGCTTGTCTTTTGTCTAGTGTTTGACTGCGCCCCCGTCGCTATCGGGAGGTGGAGGCTGGGTACTTTGTCCTGAGCAAGGCTGTTGGGAGTTTAGGGCTCGTTTCAACAAGCGGTGCTGAAGAGCGAAGAACATTCTTAAAACTGTTCAATGTTCGCTGTCGTGAAGTTGAAGAACATTCTTAAACTTTTCAGTCTACATTTATATAAGAGCAAGTGTTTAATTTTCACGAATGTTCAATGTTCAATGTCGTGAAATCATTATATAGGCTGAAATGTATTTGTAAATGTAAGAAGCTAAAGTTCTGAATATCTTCTGTATTCAGTTATTATTTAACTTAGATTCTGAATCCCCAATTCTCATCTGATGCCTTTGTGGCTTTTTAATCCAAAAGTATATCTAAAAATTCTCATCTCGTCAACTTTATATCTTCTGTTGTGAGGGGGATCTCAAGCAACCCAGAGGCAAATGTTGAGATTGCTGTCACATTATAACATATAAATATACCTGCCTTACTACAATTTTTAAGAGGTACTTTTATGCAATCACGTATTATTGAAAAATTATTTAACTGGTTCTGCGTCCTCTAATATTAATATGGCACAATGTATCCAAGATAGTTCAAATAATTTGTTGGTGAAAAAGTAACTGTTTATACAGCTCTTTTTTTTTTTTTGGCTCTTATATGCTTTATTCCTTTGAAGTCCATTATTTTGGTTTTGTGACATCGTATTTGATGGGTAAATTCACTTGAGATATTATATAATGCATGTAAGTATAGTCAACCACTGGCGCGACAACCATAATAGGGCCAAAGCCTACCAACCCGACAGCTGGCCTCACGCCCACTTACGCACGGCAGAGGTGGGATGATCATCCAAGCGATCCTTTTCCTTACGATGCTGAGCGGGCACCGGTCCCACACCTGGGACCTAAAATCCACACCACATGGATGGAATCGAACTCAGGCCGCTTTCCGTGGCCAGGGACCAAGGCATGCTGCCTTAGCAGGCTCCGCCACGGCGCAGGACGCATGTATGTATAGCACTCGTAAATTGTCTTCCGAGTTTTCAAACAAAACCTGGTCATAAGGGAATAGCAACATATGAATACCTGTTTTTATAATAAAATGAATTTTAAGCCTTTGTTGCCGTCGTATAACGTCATTATCTAACACTGTATTTATATTTGATGCAGTGCGGTGGTCCCTCCTATAATGCTATGTACATTGTAGCGTTCTTTTCATAGATCACAATTGTGTTTATATTATCGAGAGCAAAATTGACTTTAAAATGATGATGATGATGATGATAATTAAAACACAGTGAAACAAGAATAGTTAAGAATTTTATTTGGTTGAACAACAATTCCTGGCGTGTTTTCATTGAGTTATACTACATTAAATGTAGGTAATTTTTATAAAAGGTTTACAAGATTGAGGTAAAAATGAATAGATAAGTTACAAGTAGGGTCCGGACTTTTCTAAAATTCATATGTGCATAAGCGGATGCATATTTTGAAGTTTAGTGCATATTTAAAGATTATATGTATAATTCGGCATTTATTTACCTTATTTAAGATCGATTACCAAATATTTATGAATAAACGGAATTATTTAATTAATTTATATATTGGACACCCCTTGGCAGCACAGTAGTACTGCTATTTTAAGCCAAGTGGTAACGGGACCATACTTTCAGACTGTAATACATGCCGGCAGTTAGGTATTGCAGACCCTTTCCAAGGAAAGGATTTCTTACACTCGTTTCACTGCAGTAGAGTCTAAAATTTTGTGTCGCTAGGACACATGTGCCAGCCTGTTAATTCATTCTCTACTAATAGTGTAGAATTTTGTTAAAGTGCCTTAACATAACAGCAGCAGATCCTTTTTAATTAAACCGTGAATATCAAGCAATGTGACTTGTCAAGTAACGGCGAGATGGTGTTTTGTCAAGTGTGTGTGAAGAATATAAAATTCGATAAAAAAATGGCAACTTCAACAGCATTAAAAACAGCGGCACATCTCAGGTCAAATGGAAAGGGCAAGAAGAAGCAACAGCTACTTTTAACTCAAGTGAAACCACAGTCAGAGGGTTTGCATTTTACGCTGACCACTGAAAAGCCTTTACATCCAGCTGCATTCCGTTGCAAAAATTAAATAATCCTCATCTACAATCATTTCTACAGAAATATTATTCTGGACAAAAGATATCGGAGGGATCCAACCCTACAAAAAATTACTTGCTTTCGCTACACGCTTCTGTCCTGGATCCAGTACGTTCTGTCATAGGTGGGACAACGTGTGTGAGCGATACATAGCGAACTTCATAGTGGGAAAGTTATGTTCAGAAGAAACCCGGGAAACGTCTTTATTTGCGTGCAAAGTATTGGAAAGAAGCAACCACAACACGATTGCAAGATTTGTAAACGACTCCTTCTGTGGCCTACTGAATCGGAGAGCAATTATTACAGGATGTGTGTGTTAGATGCAGCTTCATATATGTTAAAAGCTGGCCAGTCTCTAAGCGTATTTTACCTGTTTTCCATCTCACATGTTTAGCCCGCGGGCTACACCGCATTGCAGAAGAGATACGCACAAGAGTTAACAAAGTGATATCAAACGGGGAATAAAGTGTTTTTAAAAGTGCCTACTTGTGTACAGTTATACAAGGAACGTCTGCCTGAGGTGTCTCTTCTGCTGGAACCAGCTCTCACAAGTTGGGGGAACTTGGTTATTTTTGGTGCCATTCTATCAGGAAAGCTTCAATCAAGTGGAATCTGCAATCACAAGTATTGATGAAACTCGTACTTCATGTGTTCGTAAAATAAAGGGTGCATTAGAATGTGAAACTGTATATGAAGGTTCCAATTAATGCACATTATTCTTCTCTTTCAAAGGCTATTAGGGGTCTAGAAACTTGCGGTGCACCCGTACACGGGTCTCTTCATTGACTGACAAAATAATTTCTTCTTTAAATGTCGTCCATGGTGGAATTGGTGAAAAAATTAAAAGTATGTGCGGCGTTGGACTCAAACCCAGAGCTAAAGAGCATTCAAGATATCAACAAGTGTTTAAGTGGAATCGGAAAGTCTTTGCCAGATGAATGTTCCAAGGAGTCAGTACCAGTATATAAGTACTGTCCAATCACATCTGTTGATGTGGAACTATCATTTTCAGCGTATAAACTTGATCTGTCTAACAACAGAAAATCCTTAACATCTGGAAACATCGAGAGAGTTTCATAAGACGGTAGCCAAGACATCGACCTGATAGCCCCACTTAAGTAAATTCAAAATCTACTTCCTTCACAGATGTTCGGACAATGAGTGGGAGGTGTAGAAGCGTCAAGAGATAAGATTGATTCAGACACTTCGCCCCAGGAATATATCACGTATGTCAAACCTAGGTTTCCTCGCCAGAAGAATGAACAATAGTGCAGTGCCATGTCTGGCTTCCCACGCAGGTCATTGTGCGACCCCACCCGAATCGTGTGTCCACCATAAATATGAAGGCGTTGTTAATGATCGTAAACCTACTTATAAAGTCCATGTTGATTTTAAGTGAGATATTAATATGGCTGAAAAAAGTGCGTTTGGATGGAGATTATCATTATTAGTTCATTTCTTAAGAGGTGCTAATGCCTTTACAAATTGCTGACTGCCAATACATACCATTTACTCTTTAAAACCACTTAAAGTTAACAATTTTAAATACAAAATATACTTTGTAATAATATTCTAATATTTATTTTTCTTTGTATAACATTAACAGTAGGTACAGGAAGTGCTGCATTCCATCTACAAATTCGAAACAGTTTCTCCAGGGTGGGTGGCGGACGAGAGCAGACAAGTAGCATCACTAACACGAGATGTCTGTTAATATAAAATTTGTTATCGGTTGTTATGTTATGTTTTTTAATCTCCTTTAAAAGTAGTTTTATAACTTTCGCAAATTTTTATCCGCTCCTTTTCATGATAGCGGCAGACAGCAACGAGCGCCGAGGGTGCGGACAGACAAAAACCCGCGCAGCCGTTCCTTATGTTTTTGAATTACCCTTTAGAATAGAATAGATTGTGGAACAGTATATAAGTGTAATAGATCACAATTGGTTTTTTAAGTGTGAAGGTCTTTTTTCGTTTCTTCTAGTGGTCATACAAAGAGCTTGAATCGATGATTTAGAAAATCTCACTACCGCTTTAATCTACGTTATCCTTGCTATTCTAAACAAGAAGCGTATATGTATAATAAAAATGATGTTCCTATTAAAATGAAGGAGAAGAGTAAGTTTTGTAAGTATTTATAATTGTTATAAGAGAAACTATAATGGATAGAGAAAGGCATATTAATGTACATTCAGATTCCCTTCTTATACTTTTACCTTGTGTGAAATTGTGCATTATGTAAGGAGCACGCGTGTATTTGTAATACCTATTTTAAAAGATCTGGGGTGTTTAACATCAAGTATTTAATTAAAATTTTCAAACTTTCATCTTTCACGGCTCACAGCCACATAGTGCAAAATTTACATAGACATGCACATTCACATTTCCATTATAATTGTTTCATCTCATCAGATATAATTTGTGATTCGTTTCCCGATCCCTTAAATTTATAGCTTCAGAAAAAGAAAGCTGTAATATTTACTTAGTTGAAGTCAAAATAGTGGATAATGGGTGGAATTTGACTTAGTCACGTTGTGGAACAAACGGCAGTAAGTTAACATAAAGTTAGTTCGGGAAACGTTCGTCAAGAATTCCATACATGATATGCTCGCGTTGTATCGATAATCGAGCTCTGTTGCCGGGAGTAAAGAATGGAGTTTAACGGAAGCGAAGATATCGTATGACGTCATCACACTCTGGTCTTGTCATTGACGTCTTACATAAAGCGATGTCAAATGCAGACAGTTTCTAAGGCGACATCTACAATTCTCCACGATGATGATGTGTATTAGGCGCTCAAATGCAGCAGTTATCAGCGTCCTTTAAAAATAAATCATGGCAAAATTCAGATATAAAGGGTTCTAAAAACCTAAACCAGTGTAAATAAACTTACAAAAAATACATGTACATAACAAAAAACAAACAAAAAAGAAACATATATATCCATATAATCAAAATTCCGTTCGCTAAATTCTAAAGTCTAACCTAGAAAAGAACCCAAAACCCTCCTACACTACTTTGTTATCATCCGCTAGCATTTCTGCAAAGCTGGCCGGCAGCTGCAGAGACCTCCTAAGTGTGCTAGGCAAAAACACTCTAGGCTGGCCCCGTAGCTCAGTCGGTAGAGCACCTGCCGTGGTAGGGGTCCCGGGTTTGATTCCCGGCGGTGGGGGTGCGGATTTTTCTCCCCATCTTCGCCAGAGTCTGGAAGTATGAATGAGAGTGTGAATGTGTGTGTGATCTAATGATTAAAAACCAAAGAGAACGAGTTAACACCTTACCTTCAGTATGTTCCAAAGGAGAACGGCCACCGATATGACCATGGCAGTTAAAGGCGGGGTATAAATGGAACAAGGAAAAGAAAAAAAAGCACACTAAGCACTCAGATAACGCTTAGTTGCCCAATGCGGAACTGAGCCAAACTCACCTCCTCACGACGAAATGAACGACAGGAGGTAGACCAGGGAATCGGAAGTTCTTCCACAGATCTGAGTTTATTATTGCGGAGAGCGCGATCTCCTGAATAGCTCGCATTCTCGTGAACTAGATGGATGTTCATCGCTACAGTTAACGCATGCTGGAGGTGATGTACATGCATTTTCATGCATGACGTCTCCACAGCTGACACATGTAGGTACACCTTTACAGAAGTTACTGGTGTGGCTGAACCGCTGACACTTGTAGCATGTCAGAGGACTAGGAATATATGTTATAACCTCTATTACTTCGTATCCTGCCTTTATCCTTTGAGGGAGATCTACCCGATCAGGGACCATTTCCCATCGCTCTCTTCGTTACACACGATAGACTGCTGTAACGCCTTGTTGCTGAAAGTTCTCCTAAATATCCTAGTTGGACATACCATCCAACGCACTAGTGTTTACGACACCGCGCGAGGAATTCAGGGTTCTATGCAACTCCACTTTGACTGCATCACTGCCCAGCATGCTGGCTCTCTGTATCTTAGCTGCCTGGCTTGCTGAAATTGCTTCCACCAGCAGCGTGCCATTCCTAGATTTTGTAAAGGATTTACTGCACCAGCTATGTTATCAAGAACCATCTGAATCAAAAACAGATTAACCGTTGAAAAATTTCTGCCTTCCTCTGTTCTTTTGATTACTACATAGAGAGGATCACACTCAAATACTTCTTTTACACTGTTCCTAAACATTTGCTTTCCACTTTCTATAATATTTTTCTTGAAATTGTGATTTACCATAATAGATGGAATACGTTTCATCCCCCACTGCTCCCCACCCACCACGGAGCCCAACAAGGGTTCATCCCACTGGGATGACAGGGCTACACAGGGGATATAGAGGGTTCGCCGTCCCACTCACCCTGGAGTTTAGTACAGTATCTAGTCCTGGTCGATTGATAATGTGTGTGTTAGTCCCTAACCTCCCATTTAGGCGAAACAGAAACCAAAGGTGTGTATTGGAAATGCGCACCCTCCCCGAATTCAGAATAACACTGGAACGAGCTCAGATGCGCATCCCTCAACCACCAGGACAAACCTTTCCACCGACACGGGTCTCCACGCACGGCCTACACGTGGGTGGGTGTTTTGTCTGACCCCTCACCACTAAGAGGAACCCACATCGAGGGTGTCACTTTGGCTCGGGACCCCGGGATCGCCAATTCCCGTACCTAACGTAGTAGGCCCCTGGGGGGCAATTCTCCACTGTGCGATACAATTAAGAAAGACGTGGAAGCAAATAAACGTGTTATGTTTCTACCGACAGTTTTCACGAGCTCTATGGTATTAAATCTTAATATCTATACAATTTAGCCAGGCATGTAAAGCTGAATATTCATACCCGTTTTATTTAAACTACCCCATATTACTATCTACCACAAAAGTTGATAAACATTCGCAGAACTAGTTTCATTCGAAATTTCGTTGCACAAGAGGGTCACAATAAGCTTGAAGCTATAATCTGAACTTTAGACAGCGTGTAAGGCGTACGCGGACTTTAAAATTTCCTACTCTCTGAGAAAGAAAATCAAGAGAATTTCACTTACCGCAAAATCAAAAGAAGATCAAAGAATATCACATGAATGCCTCATTCCATACACAGCATTAATAATGATTGCCTGTTTAAATTTTAGGCATGTTAAACACTGTTCAGTGAATGGATTCTGTCAGTTCATTAAGTTGTTTAAACTGTTCCAGATTTTATAAATATTTTGGTTTTTTGATATCCCACTTTAAACAAATTGAGTTTGACTTATTTAGGAATATGTTTCTCAAAAACAAGAATACCTTCAAATTATTCCTGAAGCTGAGCTTCATACTTGCCTTCAACTGGTAGAAAATTCATAGACGTAAATTAGGAAGAATATTTTAAGTGAAGATATTCGGAATAAATTTTCAAGACTTAAATTTAAAAAATATTTAGCTCAGCCTACAATTGTTAAAATGGTTAAGTTTTACTATATTATGTTGATGCTGACCTTAAAAATTTTATGGAAATGTAAACTGAGACTTATGAAGTTTAGTAAAGAATAGATTGGTGTGCTTCTTTCTTATTATACTTCATGGACCATTAATACGGCATAACATCTAAAATAATTGACTAAATAGTACTTCACTTCCGCAAAATTTAAATTTAATATCCTTTTTATACTTCATGTCAAACATCAGTTTATGAAATGACTTGCAAATGTAAAATCTGTGCATTATTTGTGCCTATTTGACGTACATTTTCCTTAAAAATTAGAGGAACTATAGCAAATTATTTGTTAATATGCATATGTCCTCTGCCTTATATACTTTTAAGAAATATTTCATTATTGCCAAACTTTAAACCCAGAACCAATCATCAAGTAAGGATTACTTTGATTTTCGGCTATCCATATCCATTACTTAAATGCTGTTCTCAATTATGCCACAACGGTGAGTAAAATTTTGAACTCAATTCAATGACACTAATATTACTGTGCATTTAACGTTTTAGCTATAAGTATTACAAAAATTAGGATTTATGATAATCCTTCTTCACGTACCACTAGCAGATTTAATTTGGGGCTTTAAATGCAATACTTTGAAGTATAATCATTTCTTTCTCTTAGCGGGGGCCAATATTACTGATTGCCGAATTCAAATTTAAGTATGATAAAATTATTTGCAAATAAAGTTCTTTCCATTCCGAAAATAAATATTCTGTTCCATTTCTTTATTAGCTTTATGTGAGAAAGTATTTAAGAGGTTCCTTTCTCATATGAAAGAGGTGCATTTACAGACACTACTGCTGTAGAATCCCATTAATGTACCAGTAATTGGTAATTATCCCTAATGAGCTACTCGGCAAGATGGAATCACCGGATATGTTTTGCTGTTTCATAATTGCATTATTTTACAACGCTGGGCCAACCTGTTGCTTCCTACTGGCCTTGCAAGCGGGTTGAGAATAGCGTTGATTGCTTAGACGCCCTTGGGTTAACATTACACGAAGAAATAGATTATTTACTGTTGTTTAGCATCCCGCACTCGATTGAATTGAATGTGTGCAATTGTATATTTTTAATACTCTGGAGTAATACACCAAGCATTAAAAATAAAGCGTTACTAAATAAACGCCTTTAAAGTATTGCCGAAGCTACAATTAATGTATGTGCAGCGCACAACCAAGAGTTAAGCAAAAAATGAGTTCTGTGCCGCTATTCACAATATAAATCTCCTACGTCTCTTAGGAGCGGCCTGCGACATAGACATTTTAAACAGCTTCATGTGCAAATGTGTTAAAATAACATTTGACGGAAATTCTGAGATAATTTACCTGCAGATATTCCAGAGCTTCAAATATTGGCGTTTTATTCAGGGTTAAGATAAACATTGAAAGAACGAATCACACTGCTAGACAGCATGCAGCCCGCCTCGGTAGCGTAGATGGCAGCATGTCTGCCTCGCGTTCAAGAGGTCCCGACTTCGAATCTCGGTCAGGGTGAGTTACCTGGATGAGGTTCTTTCCGGGAGTTTTCCTTATCCTGAAAGACGAATATCGGGTATCTCTAAGCTCCATGGACCCTGGGCTCATTTGAGCATCATTTCACCCATTCCATTCATCGTCCGATATAGCTTAACGTTGCGAAAGCATGCACTACAATGCAACCAGAAATAATAAAGCACTGGGAGGTCTATGACTCACGGAAACATTTTTCCCTTCATTTACTTCCTTCAACGTTTCTGTATCGAACGATGAATGAAATGGTTGAAATGATGCTCAGATGAGCCCGTGGTCCATAGAGCTTTGAGTTACCCGAAATTCATCTTGCAGGATAAGGGAAACCCCGGAAAAATCTTATCTAGATAAATTACCCGTACCAAAATTTGAATTAGGAACCTCCTGAAGAATCTGTTTTGTCCTCAATGCACTTCGTGTATGACTTGACTGCAGCATGATTTTACGTTTTACCATATCTAGCAATTATTCAAGATGTTCATGTTTTCATTCATGTTAAGAGCAGTAGTTATCTATAAAACGGTACATATTACTTATGTCATTATTGCATTTAATGTGTAGAAGGTAATTGCATTCCTTTCTATAGCAGTGATAAATTTCGCACACAGTGCACACGCATATTTTAACTGTTAGAGCTTAAATATTAACATTTCTAACCTTCTATTTCACTATGAAACAGTATTTAATTTTTGTGTAGAAAATAATTTGCATTATTTGTCTATTCCAGTGATTAATATCGTTATAAGTTGGTATCCCACACTGTAAATTATAAGTTTATAAAGAGTATATAGTTAGCAAAATAAACAAATTTAATAAATTTGTGAAGATATACATTTAAAATATGTATTCAAAAAGAGTTTTAAAAGTGTGGTATGCTTATAAATGTGCACACAAAGTAAACATGAATTTTGAGCAAAAAAAAAAAAAAAAGCTTTAAACGGAATCCAAGCAGCATCAATAAGATTTTTTAAGTAATTTGAAAAAAAGTTATACTGCTAAGAAAATGTGCTACGCCTGTTTATTTAATTTCAGGGGGATCAAAACATTTATTTTCAGTGAAATTTGGTCATCGAATTTTTGGATGGAATACAGAATTTTGTGTGCTTATTGTACAAGAGAAAGTAAAAACACCGCTTATGTCATCAGGAGACGATTTTAGTACACAAAGGAAGACAATACATTTTACTTGCTCTCAGAATACGTAGGTTGAGGCTCTAGAAAAAATGCATTTTTAAAACTGTACAGCTATTTAGAAAGATGCCAAAAATTAGTAACGAACTGATATGTAATATCTTTTTAACTGCTTTACAAACAGCTGGAAAAATAAAAATGAAAATGACAAAGAAACCTAGGTCTTAAGGCGTAGTAATTATTGCAAAATTATTAGTTTGAAATTATATTTTTGACTGAAAACATCGCTAATTTATACACCTGATAAAACTATTATCTTAATGTTCACTTTTAAAGATCTGTATTAATCCTCTGAGGAATTCTGAAGCACCCGTCTTATAACGTGGAGAATATGCAATTTGCTAGATTTCAACTAAAGGAATGAAGATTCCATTTAATGAAGTATAAATTATAACTACTAGAAGCAGGTACTGAAGAATTGAACACTGGAATTGGAACAGGTATAAAGACTTAAACCAAAAGGTTATTGATTATTATTAATCTCAGTTGCAAAAGGAACTTGAATTATAGAGCATTCAAATACCAACAGCTTATATGTAATTGTCCACACTATTAAGGCGTTCTGACGCCGCATTTTCTTTTCGTTAACTACTAAGTTTTCCTTAAACAGCAGGAGTGCGTTTCTAAATCGTATCACAGCTAACTGGTAACGAATTATTCCTTTTCTTTCCCCTATATTTTGACTAGCTGTTGTCATTGAAGTATGAACATCCTGGGAACAAGCAATCGCACCTTTTGCACTATTTTGCTGCGACACTCTACTACTATTACTACTACTAATACTACTACTGATACTACTACTACTATTATTATTATTATTATCATCATCATCATCGTCATCATCATCATCATCCAGCCCAAACTCAACATTTTATAAGACCTTTTCTTTAAGTTTTCACAAGTCCGTTATAAAGTAATCCTGTTGAAGCAGGCAGAATAAGCTTTTCGAAGAAAATCTAGCTAATTTTATAAGATAAACATATTTTCTTTATGTTTATAGTTGAGAAAAATACTAAATATTTCCGAATTAAAATAATAACAAAATTGGTTCTAATAAATGTTTAATTGCACAGAAAATTATGCCGAATATTGTGAGCTTTGATGTGATCCACCTTTTTGTGCAGTAACGTTTTCGACGTCTCTTAAAGTTAACCAGTTATCGAAATATCATGCAGAATGAAGGAGACTTCTGAGGACATTCCCAGAAAATTCAAGATACACATTTAATTTTTTGTGAAAATATTTTAATACGTAGTACTTTAATCAAAATCTTTGAAATTAATTTTTGATAAAAAAAAACTAGCTAAATATGTTACATAAACCTAATAGCCCGGAAATTATAATTTCTACCAAATTTGCATGTATCATCTGGAAAGGTCTGATTGTACACACCAACTTTCTATTTAGCTGACTTTTAATTTGTGAAATCTATTCAAACACGCACACACAGACACACTCACACACACGGACACACTCACACACACACCAATACACCGTTTACCTAATATGATTGTTAAGAAATCAATAGCCTTCAAAACATGTATTTGCGGTGAAATCTCAATATCGACGCTTGTATCCGACACTTTTTATGGGGTTCGTTACAATATTACCAAGTAGAGAATTTTCAATACTGTTTCCACATGTAAATAAGTACTTCTCGCTTAACTTGGAATCTTTCCTAAACAAAATATATCACGAATAACATAACATGGATAGAAGAATCAAGTAACTCTTGCGTACATTACAATTTCTAAAAGCACATACGCTTTATTATGTCATACATCACTTAAGAAGGCGAAGTTCTAAAAATTGCAAGTGAACTACAGGCCATCTGTATAATGTCCTCAACAAATATACTGCTAAGAAAATGTGCTACGCCTTAAGACCTAGGTTTCTTTGTCATTTTCATTTTTATTTTTCCAGCTGTTTGTAAAGCAGTTAAAAAGATATTACATATCAGTTCGTTACTAATTTTTGGCATCTTTCTAAATAGCTGTACAGTTTTAAAAATGCATTTTTTCTAGAGCCTCAACCTACGTATTCTGAGAGCAAGTAAAATGTATTGTCTTCCTTTGTGTACTAAAATCGTCTCCTGATGACATAAGCGGTGTTTTTACTTTCTCTTGTACAATAAGCACACAAAATTCTGTATTCCATCCAAAAATTCGATGACCAAATTTCACTGAAAATAAATGTTTTGATCCCCCTGAAATTAAATAAACAGTTTTGGAACTGTCTATGAACTGCATCTTTCGAAAGTTCATCCCAAACTATTTTTCATTTAGAACACTTTTAAAAGTGTTAATGTTCTCAAAAATGATTTTAATATACTGATTAAAATACCACACGATAATGTATATGCATACCAAATAAAATGTACGTATATCATTAAACTGGTAACAGATTTACATTTGTACAAGTATAACTGGTAAGCTGTAGAATATATAGAAAGTGTTAATAAACAGAAGTCTAGATATCACTAAAGCACACGATTTATACATAATATTATTTCTTTGACGTTGACTATTTCCCAGGTTATTGGTTTGAATAATGAAATATTTTACTTTGTGTGAAGCTTCAGAGCTATCACACTGCATATGTTCTGAACAGTTATTCGCTTCACCTACTGTTTCTTGCAAGGAACTGTGTAAACGTGTATTTAATTTAATCAAGATTAGCAAGAAGTGGTTATAATCACACGTCCTTATAAGAATATATTGCAGAGGACAGAGGTACTCTTTCTTCTAGAGAAGGTCATTAATCGATATCGTTAATATTACTGGAAGTACTTCAAGTAGGATGCACTGAAACAGAGTCAGTGTGGGACACGAAGAAACGTTTAAGTTACAGAGCTAAACAATGCAGATAGTTAAAATATCTATCAAAGAAAACCTCGAATCATTATGTTCAGTCTAGTTTACATATTCTAATAGTCTTATATCACAATAAAGTTTTCATGGCAGTCAAGCGGCACTAGCTCCTGTCACGTGGGGAACGCCTCTAATTGACTAAAGTTTTATGAGTCGATTCCTGTTGTATGGTAGCGGGGCAGCAACGAACTCTGCCGAATTAAAGATGTAGTGGCTACCCCGCTTCCATTCAGAGGGAATCGATTCATATGTAACGTTAGTCAATCAGAGACAGTAGGAATATGTTCCCCACACGGAGTAAATCACGTGACAGGAGCTGATTTCTCTTTAGGACTATAAACACTACTTGCGTTGTCAGTCTGATTATAAAATGATCTACACCTATTTAACAACAGTATGGCAGTCTGCCATAAATGATTCCTTCATGATGGACTAGCTCAGTTATGCCTTCAGCGAATGCTGAACACTATGCATAAGAATTCGGTTTTCAGTGTATAGAAATTTTGTAGAAAATCGGTTGCAACAGAAAAGATATTATTCTGCAAAAGAATTATTGGGAAGCAGGGTCCGGATTTGGTTGTCATTAAAGGTCGGAGGCGTGTGCGTTTATCCATAGTTATCTGCCCATTGACTTTAATGTTATTGCTCGCACATGTAAGCAATTGCAGGCTGGTATAGCCTGAGCGCGACAACCGCCTTACTGTCAGAAGAAACAAAACATTCGCGTTATACTACGCCTTGAGCTCTTGTCTGCATACACTTGAAAGGCAATGCTTCACTAGTTCGCAGAGTACTACGTTACGTTGTTTTCGACATATGCACATTTGATGGTCGTGCTGTAGATCTGACGTCATTCATACTGTGTGTCCAGCTCACTTGTGTCGCATGTGAGTGTACATCTCTCCGGCCTTTAATTATTATACAAGAGGAATGCACAGACATTAAGGAGGATGCGTCGTCAACCAACTTGGATAATTTATTGGTATCATCTAAAGTTAAGGGTTTCAGTAACCTCATTTCCACGTGTAATACTTAAAAGCCTGTACTATTGAATCGGTTGAACCTGAAAGGTGGTAAGTCATCTTTTGCAATTTTTCAGACGGTAGAAACTATAGGTTGCATGATATTTCAAACAGACTTAACCTTGCATGTGCATGTTTCTGTAAAGTCATGTCATTTTCCATAGATATTAATTTCAAGATAAAATTTAAACGTCTCATACATACTTTTAAATTGTTAAAGCAACTTAATGATTTTCAGCTCCTCAGTCACAATTCAAATCACAATACGTACCGACAAACACATTTATTAACATATCTGTGGCACTTCCCAGGCAAACCTTCTACAACCGCTATGAACTCCTCACCAACCAGCAGCCAGTATTCCGTTAAAGTATCTGTCTCTCTTTCTCTGTCTCCATTACAATTTTTTTTGCAACAGAATTGTTCTGTTTTGAGACAGATTATGGACACTGTAAGAAAGTTTGTAAGCATTTCTATACATGTCATAGAGTAGACTCCGGAATCCAAAGCATTACAAAATCATATTCTTTTTAGGGTGGAGGGTACAACAGAGGCGGATTTACCGGAATGATATGCAACTATAACATACTGGGACAGTAGGCTTTAGAAAATCTTAATTTAAAAGACAAACATACTATAGGTACATCCAATACATATTACATTAGTTTGATGAAAGCATATGATTGGTTGATGAGTTGGTAACCCTGCTGCTGGCTAGTTTATGTAAACTAATTTCTTCGGATGATTTGTTGTTCTTTCAAAAATATTTCCAGCCTGCCTATCATTTCTCTAACCAACTGAAGTACCGTGACAACATGTCGGCATGACATTAATTTGGTTAACTGACTGACCTTTCCGGCAACTACAAGGTGTTTTCTCAAATTTATTTCTGGGATTATATATCATACTGGCGACCTACAGTTTCATACTTTAATTATTAACAAATTCTAAATTCATAAAATCCTCTAATTAAATTACATTAAAATTATAAATAAAAATAATTTATTAAAAAATTGATAACGAATAACAGAATATCTTGCTATAATTATTGAGCTTTTTAGTTAACACCAGGATCAATGTTAAGCTTTCTTTTACTCATATAAAGCCGTATGCAAACCTGATTTGGAAGGATAGAAACAGACCGAAAAGTTCAATGCCATAGTCAGCTTTTGAACTACGGATCTGCGGCTAACCATACCACGATTCTAACTGTAAAAATAAAAAGTAAAATAAGGGCTAAGAATAAAATTGAAAGTTAAAAATGATTTTAAATATTATATCCTGGCACTTGGTTTTCTAAAACAAGGTAAATATCCCAAATACCCATTATTTATTTTAAAATGTTATATTTTCTACATTATTGTTGTAACGAATACATAACCTCAGTGCTATTAATACATATACTGCCACAGTATAAATACAAAAATTATAGCAATTAATCAAATAATGCGGTAAAAGAATGTGCATTACGCAATTAAAGTATACTAAAGTACTATATTACAATATGATAAACTAAAATATGTATACGTTCATTACATTTAATATTTAAACTTGCATACAACCTGATACCAAGATAAAAAAGCCATAAAACAAATCAACGATTCCCCAATTAATTCATCTGAATGAATTATGTTATATTGTTTAAATATATATTATATTTAATAATTGTTTACCGACCAAAATTCTATCAAAATATATCGTTTTACTTGATATTCATCAGCTAAGCTAGGTTTATATATTTTAAGTCGAACCCAGTGCCCGTATGGGGGTTCCGCTAGCTTTGACTAACTTTTAGATAGAGAAAGCAGGTTAGTTAACCCCGACCGTGACAGTATACTTATAACTTAATATGCTGCAAACCGAATCCTGAAGAAGTGTCATCGATTAGTAAAACTAAATGTTAACTTAGCTGCTATAGAGGAAGAGAGGCAGCTATCCAAAATATCCGTTTAAGAAGTATCTATCTGGTTTTGTATTTGATTTCGCATGTAGCGAGTATGTTACACAGCGACGCTGGAAGCCAACACGATATTGCTTTAGCCGCTGGCACGTTTCCGTTGAGTTGCGATACACAGAGGAGTAATATCGTGGTCTGCTCTAAACCATGCTGCTTTGTTTTTCAATCGTATGAATCTCTCTTGCCGTTTTATGCATTATGGTTTCCAGGTAAGTGGAAATTGAAGTCTGGCATCAGGTACATAGAACAACTAAAATATTAGCTATTTAGCTCAGCAAAATACACATTTAAACACTGAAAGGAAATTAAAACTATTTACTATAATTAATTTAAATAAGTAAGAAACAAATAAATTATTATCAGTTTCGACCTCATAATACTTTAATAAGACTTGTACTGTGGTATGGAACAGAAAGCAGAGCAGAAAAAGAGAAAGCTAAAGGGTTGCCCGGAATAAACATAACACGTTAAGCACAACAGTGGTGAAAACAAGGATAGACAGAATAAAAACGAAGAGATAAGGAAAGAATTTATATAACGTGCATAATAAAATGTGTAACATTATGAAAGAAATGTTGGAATGAACATGCTTGCAGAGTAGACGAATAAAAGATGCTTATGGAGAAGTCTTTCATCGGCAGTACATTCTGCGTGAAGGGAAGTAGTTGCAGTGCTTGGACAGTTTTGTTCAGATCTCAAAGGCATACGTAGCGGCTGCGACCAATATTATAAGAAGCTAGGAGCGCTCTTGGAACCCGCTTGCTCCTCCAGCATAAACATAAGGGCTATGCCAGGGAAATACCACCTTCTCTGTGTTTCGATATGTTGAACGTTCCAAAAAGTATCTACGGCTACATAAGCCAGTATAACGCGAGATTTAAAAACAGCAATTGCATTGAAATATGAATCAAGACGAAAACTTCCCTAATATTAAAAGAAATTTATATAATGAATATGCGGGTAGTATAAATTTTCTTCACGATTCCCAAACATTTTCCAAATTCTACTAATTTTGTATATTCTGTAGAATATTTAGCAGTGAAATTATTGTGGGAACGGTCGAGTAATTTTCACATTATTACAGCATATCAAACTTTAAACCTTTCCTATTTGTCTTTGCTATTGTAGCTATTAAGTTAAATAATCGCTCCACAGTTATAAAGCAAGAAAACGCTGCCATCATTCACCGAAATAGGGGCTAAAATTCCGAAAGTGAATATTCCTCTCAATACGACACCAGTTTAAAAAACTAGAAATCGCACGCACTCTGTAACATAGAGAAACATAATTACTTAGTTCCTTATTATAAATAACGTTTGACTAAATCTGAGGCTACATTAAAGACAATTTATTACCTATTTCATTTAACATTAAAGGGAATGAGCTTGATTACAATGTACTAAAGGGATGCCACTTTGGTACATAATAATTCGGAAAAGGCTTGGTAAACTTAAACTTAACAATTTTTTGGCACTTTTGCTAATGCTATGCCTTGAATCATAATCCCTGGCGTTTCTTAACTGAAAATTTTGGGTGCGAAACATGTTTTGGCAATTTGTTTATGTTATTCTACAATCATCTGCTCTGCAGAATTATATGTTATTTTCTTTATGCTTAAGTACTATTTGTTCTGCCCAGCTATTTAACATGAAGCGTCAAGTCCACAACAAAGAGCTTTTTGACAGCTTCTGCCCGAGCTAAGTCCTTCTGTGGTTTGGTACCTCAATTAAACACAGAAAAACGATATTCAGTTATCCGATTCCTAAAAGAGGAGCATTGCAATGCAATAGAAGCAAAATGTCAATATAATAGGTCCAAAAACCACCTCTGTGAATGTCATGATTACACATTACAGTTTTAAACAGGAAACTATGACGACAGAAAACAAAGCTGAACTGTTACTGGACCTGAAGAGAACAGTATTCTGGCGTTTACGAAATGATCTCACCAAACTTTTCTGCTACATATTTCTGGGAAAATCTCTCTCTTTCTCACTCTGTGTGTGTGTGTGTGTGTGTGTGTGTGTGTGTGTGTGTGTGTGTGTGTGTGTGTGTGTGTGTGTGTGTGTGTGTTTTAGTCTGTGTATTTCGGTATATCTGTCACTGTCTGGTCACATAAATCAAAGGCGAAAAGTCAGTTACGAAACCTAGTATTTGAGCTCAGCGTTTTCCAAGGATGAAACACGATAATTCTAAAACAAATTTTCTATTCCAACCTACCTATTATATGGAAAACTTTCCGAAATATTTCACTATCTCAAACACAGCTCTAATGATGTTGCCTAAATGGTCATAGGTTTAAACTATTTTAAAAACTATGAACTGTTTCGAATACATCTTGCATAACTAATTACTCCTAGAAATGGACAAAATCCTGATAAAACAATACATTTCATCATAACACAGAATTTGCGAGGTATTTTCAATTTTCCTTTTTAGTTGGTTAACCAAATTTTCCTTTATAAATTCTTGTGAGCTAACTGTACTTGCATTTTTTGTTATTATTTTGAATTTTTAATAGTTATACTTTCCTGAAATGGGAAGTCCTTACTAGTTTATTTAGTTCTTTTCATCCTGCCTAAGCAAACAATGCAATTTCAAGGCTAACTCGTAAAGTATTTTACTATCACTTAAGCTTATTGTATTCCCTTATTCCTATTTTACCCACCAGAGCACATATATCAAAACTATTCTTCACATGTCTATCTCGAATAACTGAAATAGAATAATAAGTGATGGTAAGAATAGTTGGTCCAAGAGTGGTAAAAGAAAGTTATGTGAGTGCATATATCTACATTTTTTTCAAATGAAATGTTGGTATTGTTATTCACTTTTAAAAGTTTCCACGTGCGTTTTTATCCAAATAACCAAAAATAGGGGGAAGCTAATGCTGTGTATGAAGTTAGCCTTAAATGTTAATATAATATAAATCCTTCCAGACAAGGCACGACATTTTGCAAATTCTTTGGAAATTAACGATCTGCATATGTTTATGTGCTTCTTAATAAATGCAAAAAATCAAAGGATAACACAGCCCACGTGTTTCAGCAATTTACAATATGTTGCAGTACAAAATGTTGTAGGTTTTCGAATATTTTAGGTAATTTTAATACGTTTAATGATTGTAATTTTTAAAGACAAGATTAACCGAACTATGTTTAAACATAGAATACGTTTTCATGTTTTTTGTAATATTTAACGTCATTGAATTATAATTTTAAAACGTGGGGGGAGATAATTTCATGAAAGCATCATAATAATTAAGAATTTTGCAGAACTGTCCCATTTTCACGACTGCATTCCTCCCTTCCTTAAAATCTTCTTTAAACTATATTTATACTAAGATAGTTCACGGCAACGTTTGATCTAGTAAGTGGATGACGTATTGCAGATTATATGGTCGAAGCATGTGCAGTTCCCCAAGGCCATAATTTCATGTAAGTCCTATTCTACCTCAAGTAACATGTACAAACACGGATTATGTGGTTACATTTACAAATCATCACATAGAATCCTATTTGACAGGAAATATAAAGGTTTTAGTACAATTGACAGACATTGTATATTGACTTTTAAGAGTTTCACTGTTACATTTGAATTGCTTTAGATTTTATAACAGGTACTATAAATAGCAATAATATGTAAACGCATCATTCTGTCCAGGAACAATTTTTACTTAGCATGTACGTTGAAGCTTCTTTAAATGTATAAAGTAATTTAAAAATATATTATCAACTTACTATGCAGACATTCCTAGTTTATTACGTATAAGCTGATATAAACAATCTACTCCTTGCAATTCAAAGTTTGATTTTCTTTCAAAATCTTTTGCTTAAAATAGAATATTATAATTTACTTATGTGACGTGTGGACGCCGCGATAGCGCAGTGCTATCGTTCGCGGTTCACGTGATAAGGGTTAGGAGTTTGATTCCCGGCTCTGGGTTTGGCCATTTTAAGTCGGCCCTATCCACGCCTTCACCTCTGTCCCCTATGCCCAAACTGGTTCCAAGTCCAAGCTGTAGGTCCTCTCACCTCACCGTCATCTTCACTATCACCCTACCATTGGAGAAAATCGATACCGCACTCTGGGTGCCTCCACCTGATAAATGGGTCCGATTATGACGTGGTAGGGCGAGGTTACCCCGAAGGCCAAGTTTGGCAGGTGGGAAGTGTCGGTAACCAACGAACCACGTATGTGAAGTGTCCATCAGCTTCATGAATAATATAGGATTTTAGATTTGTTCGTACCGAACAGTATTAAATTGTCTACAAAATTACTGTCTATAAAATATATTTTATAACTCCTATAAAATATAATTTGGCCTGTAATAGCAAATAGGACCAAATGTATGAGGAATACTGATGTGTATGAAATGTGAACCAAAACAATTGTTTATGTTGCTAATGCCATATCTAGACACGCATTAAACCAGCGTGAGTTGTTCTGTTCCTTGAGGTGCATTCAAGCCACTGGCGTCGGCCAAAAATATACCACAGCAGTCGACGGGTAACATTACAAACTACATGTTCTCACTAGCACAGGACCTTTAAGGCGACGCTTCGTTGAACTTTGACCCTTATAACTGTAGCAAAAAGTAGAAATGTAGTCTATATGCTTATTATCTTAATTTCCATGAAGCTGAAGGAAACACATGTCATGGTTGTTCAGTTTTAACCTCATAAGCAGAATAATTTATCCCTTCCTGAAATAATTTATCCATTCCTGTGTACCATTCGTAGTAAAATTACTTCACAGAGGCAGTATCCGAAGCAACTTTCGTTTCACATTATGCCATTGTTCATAGGTTTATTTTTGTGTCTCAAAATTATTTTTCAGCCCAGTCACTTAGAGAATTAATATTGACTGGGTGGAGTTACAGGTTGAGCACCGGAATGTGAAAACCTGTAGAGGAAAAACCGTCATTGCGATCTGAATGAACAGCCCTCTTTTCATGAACGTAAGTGTACATGTTGGATACACTTCAGTTGCTTTGCTTATTTCCAGTTATTTTATATTTTAAATAGTTCTGGTGAAACAGTGGAGCTTCTACTAGCGCTGTCCTAAGGTAAATAATTCGATGGAAAGCCAACACGTTGCGGTTGACGAGAACCGGATTCCCAACATAAAATATCCACGGCGAATGGGCATAGGGGTGCTTTCCAGACCCTTTGCTTCCTTCTTAATCATGAGTTAAACATTTAATTACTTGCGGGTGAGCTGGTTCATGCTCAGGAACAGGATGTAGAGTTTCCTCCCAACAACAGACGTCCTCATCAAACAACAAGCGTACGCATACACAAGTCAAGGGTCAGGCTCATATTTGCTATCTCTCTACGGGCTGCACCAGTATGCCGGTTTATCTTTCCCTGGGGGACAAATATATTAAAGGGCACCGCTATGTAAATACCACTCGATCTATGTTTGTTTGTTTCCATCATGTAGAATGCTTTAAAACTTTATGTTCTGTAACCAAGTCACCTATTGTAGTTATTTCGTTTAATAGAAATTGTAAACATCATTTATCAAAGGCATATCATTTCCTGCCATTCGTAAAGTATGTATTGCATTCCACTGAAAAATTTCATACCAACCTATATTCCTATATCTCATTCGAAATATATGTATGAGTTCTCCTGAAGCCAAAGAAATGTATTTATCAAAATTGTTTATGTATGTGGATGCGTATATGTACAGAGAAATTCAAAATGAACAATTAGTTAAATAAGAAACTTAGGAGTCAAATGTTAATTATTAAGGAATCACATAGCTTTTTGAAATTACTTTAGCTCATTACATTCTAGTGATACTCAAAACTTATTAAAGTACATATAATAATACACATTTTAAGAATAGTTTGTAGAAGAATGAGTAGAAAATGATATTTATATGTTAACATATCACACCATTTTTACCATACTAAACTGATAAATATATCCCACAGAAATGAAATGTGGGCGACAGTTTACTGTTTAATAACAATTGAATGTGCAGTTTTAATATTCCACATCTTGGAATAGGCTGATCAGGAACAAATGACGAACACAATGTTAGAAAAATACACTTTTAAAAACATTCAAGGGTTTAGAGAAGACCATAAAATATCTCGAAAATGTGAAATGCTACAAAACGTGTCATTTGTAGGAGTTCTATAATGTTTTTCTCTGAAAAACTTTCATCGTTCTATTTCTTAACACAATAAGAGTGAAGGAGCTTTACAGTCTATCTGCAAAAGTATTCAGGTTGTATATTTTATTTTCCTAATAATGTTCTAAAGGAGTAGTAATGCAATAAAAAACCACTGGGAAGCTTCTACCAAAGCAAAAAAGCTAAAGAATATGTTTCCAAATTAAGATTTTAAAAGGTGAGGAAGTTAATGTTTCATTTGTATGCTGGAAAACGCTGCTTAGCTGAACGTGAAGCAAACACGGCCCATTCTGACGACCTACTCCGTATGAATGAAAATAATGTACTAATATAATGTCCTTGTCTTCTGTTGTTTGGAACGTAACTGCAGAAGCAAAGCAAACCTGAGTTCACAATGTGTCAAATTCTTATTCACAATAAATAAATAAATAATCAATTTAGTTAAAAGTTGGAGAGCAAATTATCGATAATCTCAGTATGTTTTCCACGAAAACAACGATGGAAGATTACTAGATGTAAGACAAACTCGCTAACGCACTTTTAGTAGTTTTACTTGAAATCCAAAAGGATTTTTTACTGTCCCATATTTAGTTTCTTCAAGAGTCCACATGTACCATTAAAAGCTACTCACCGTAACGCAAATGAACAGCTAAAATTAATATCTAATTTATGTGACAGGTTTCACAGATTACTTCTCGATTATGGGAGACATGAAATACATATTCGACCCTTTTGCATTTAATATCATAAGTTTTTGTGCTTTTCATCTTCAATTCCCTTCCTTCTTTTCCTTCCTTTCTACTTCCCCCCCACACTTTTCTGTCCTATTTCCTTCTGATTGTTCTATTGTAATAAATGGAGCCCGAAACGTTCTATAGATAAATATATCTGTTATTAGATCAGTTAATTTTATTTATTTAGCACCGAAGACAAGCCAATAATCAAATAGTCGGTTAGAAAAGCCATAGATGTCCGCCCCCAAAAATTACATGACACCGGGCTTAATAACGTGCACCCTTAAACAGATAATACACAGTTTTGATTAATAACTAGGGGGCGGATTTTGCCCTGTTTGCCTATTGCATTCCTTTGTTCAGAAACGTAGGCTTCTAAGTTATAAGCATGTTTCCTACAATTATCAACCTAATTTCTTAGTTTTATAGTGGCTATAAATACCTATTTCATACGTTTGTGCCTATTTTGCTTATTAGTGCCAAAAACTGCCCTTTTTAGCCAAATTCTTCTGCTTATAATTTGTGACAACAGTTTTTGCATTTGTTGGTTTCAACGTGAAGTTTTCGGAAAAGAGAAACTTCTTACTGCTGTGCATTAAGAAAAAGTGCTGTAACCAGGTAAGGTATCTGACTTACAGGTGTATCACAATGCGCTGGTGACGTCATGGAAAAATCTTAGAATTCCCTCAAGGACGCGTAGAAAAGACCGGCTAAATGATATTTCAATGAATTGATAAATGACTACTTTTTATGTGGGGGATAGAAAGCCCATTTTGTGCACACATAGATCAGTTGCCTACGCAAATAAGCTAAAAGAGAGAAGCAACAGAAGTGTACTTCTTAAACAGTAGATAAATGGTGATCCATCGTTCAGCACAGATGGGAAAGTAATTTTTTGTCAGCCTTGTGTGAAACAGGTGAGTTTAATCATTCATGTTTGTATTAGTACTATATTATCCTAGTTTCAAAAACATTGTTAAGATCAGCCTCTGTAGCAACATTATGCCGAACACAACTTAGTATGTTGAGGAGAGCCGAAAGAAGAGAAGCTGAATGTTTTCAGTTTTCCAAAGTAAAGCACAAATTTTCCTAATGTGAAAACTTTCTTTATCACATGATACGACTTTAAATTGATATTTAGCTTAAAACTAGTCTGAATCGTTAAACAAGCCCGTCTAATGCATTTCATTTTAAAAAGAAAATTATATATTTGAAACTTATACGTATAGCTTTGCAAACTCAGTGTACTGGACTTCACAATTATGTTACGAGTATTATCTTTTGGTAGTTTTTGGCCACGCCGTCGCTCAGTGGTTAGACCGTTTGGCTCTCACCAAGGCGGCCCGGGTTCGATCCCAGGCGACCGCAAAGTGAGATTTGTGATGGACAACACGGCACTGGGGCGGGTTTTCTCCGGAATCTCCGGTTTCCCCCGCCATCTCATTCCACCGGTGCTCCATCTTCATCTCATATATCATCAGTTTCATCGCCTGCGGTGCCGAATGTAGTAAAAGCGGACGTTAAACACTACATATTTCATTTTGGTAGTTTCAATGAAGCAGCATGATATTTTTGTGCTGGTGTAAAGGCTTATTTCTTGAGCTAATAGTAATACTTGGGGGAGGGATTATTAACTAAATTATTGATGGTGTCAATTCTTAACAATCATATCAGATCACAATCAGTACCGCTGGTAAGCAGGAATTTACTCCTGTAAGATTTCCTTTACATGTGTGTAAATCTACTGACACGAAGCTGTTGTTTTACCCAATCTTGAAATCACCACTCTGGGACTCTGTTCAGGTTACAACTTAAACTTGTAAGGCCACAGCTTAATTAGCTAGGCTACACAGACTAAAATTGTATGTATGAAAAAATTGTGATTTTCTCGTGATTAGGTTTTTCTACATGTATCTCAAGGAATCATGAAGTCGTTTGCTTGGAGACCTCCGGTGTTGTTTCCAACATTGAAAATGAATCTGCAAACCAATAAATCTTAATAGTTTGTGTACAATTTTGCAGAAATGCCTTTATAAAAGTAGGTACGAGAATTCCTTTCACGATGCCGTAATTGCTGTGATTCTGTTTGAATGAACGCGAAATACTTACTAAAAAGCTGCGCTTTGTTATTTGTTCTTAGCCGACAATGAGATATTTAGGGTTTTTATTACAAAAACTAGCATTCCATAGATTTAGCTTTTAATTAATTTTGTCTGTGCTTTGTATCTTTCTGACACATCGTGACATCACTTGTAGTGTTATAAGGTTGCTGTGATGAGCTTTTGAATTTCTTATCTTTCCAACAATCATTTCTATTATGGGGACACATGTGTGCAAATTGGTCCAAAACTTACAACAATCCCAAATTTAGTTTTTTGTCTTAAAATTAATATAGACATACTTCAATAATATAATTTCTAGCGGCACTACAGAAAACGTCACATGACTATTTAAATAACTCTACACTTGTAGCAGCCATTACGCAATTTTAACCTCAGATTCCATATTATCTACATTTTCCTAACTTCAAAATGTTCTACAGTATGCAGTTTTCTATTAATCTGTATGAAATTCTAAATATGTCTGTTAGGATAACTGCATATTAAGTGTTCCCATTCATAATTGTTGTGCTTTTGTTATTTGTATTGTAAAGGATTATAATGCTTACTTTTTACTTAAAACATTTAGGAAAATAAAAATTGTTAAATAGAAATGTCTATTTTTTTCCCTTCGTTGATATGGCGAAGGCAAATATTTCACATAGGTACAGTTAATTGACAGGTTAAGGTGCAGAAACTTATACCCCAAGCATAAATTTTTAAAATTACAATATGTGGGACATTTTGAAAATCACCTGTAATTTAGACAAAAACTGTTAAATCCTCAGAAAATATTGTAACTAGAAAGCTGAAACTTGGTATTATTCCACTGTTGATCGATCACAAAAATAAGTGGTATAAACTTGAAGCAAATCTAACGAAAGCTTCAGATATTTCAACTTTCACCCTTAAGCTCCCCTTCCAAGCAGTTGTTTTTGTTTTTTGATATAGTTAATTACTTAACACCTTTCTGCACACTATGGTTCTTACTTATTGAAGTGGATTTAAATGTATTTTAATTATACGACAGTATCTGCCATTTTAACTTGCTGTGAAGCCATTTATGAAATTTGGAATAATTATTTCGCCTAGGGAACCGCAAAATAGTATGTGTTTAGCCAATTTATTTCAACATATATTTCGATGATTGTCATTTTGTTATCTGCATGGTCGTTATTAATTTAAGTTCGTTGTTCCATGGTTTGATACTTATACATATGAAATACAAATCTGCTTTTATCAGAAGCTATTTTTACAAAACTTTAGCGCCATTTTCTCAGAATCTACTGGAGATAAAAACATGAAAGCTTCACAGATTGTCAGTAAAGTTGTGGATCCACGAAAACAAGTGTTTTGCTTTATGAGAAGAACTTAGGGCTGATTTTCTATTAAAAATCAAAGGAAAAATTATGGATAAGATGAATACTATAAATAATTTTGAACTGTAAATAACAGTATAATAATTTGTAGCATTACCTATAGTGCATTTTAAGAGCCATTTTACTAATATTGTGTATTTATAAGTATTTACCTAGCAAACTTTTAGTGCCTACTTTAGTGCCTTTCTGCCTGGCTATTTCACACATTTCTGGTGCCTAAGAATCCGCTCCCTATAAATAACACATGCAACTATCTTTAAATGCAATGTTAAACCAATAAAATCGAATGACCTCAAATTGAAATATATGTAGTATCTACTTTGAGTTAAGTGGTAATGACGTTAAGCAGAAGTCGTTAAGCATGACGTTAAGTGGAGATGTTAAACGTAAAATAACCTGAAATATTGTGGATAATGGTCTACGTAATTATCGAGGCCAATGAGACGATTCCTACCTACAGAGCGAATTAAGTCTTTAAGACCATATAATGATTTACTGATATTTTCAATTGTTTTTATATTTACAAATAATTTTACTGACATGTCAAAAAGTATGTTTAGGAAAAGTTTCCAATAGGTATCATCGGTTTAAATGTTGAAGACTATTTTTCTATTTTATGGCACTTGCCTCTGAAAATACGAAGCTAAACTTAACAATGAGGGTTGAGTGACCATATAAATGTTAGCTCTCGTTGGAAAGTTTCGGCTTGTCGGGTAAGTTCTACGTCAACCAAAGGTCGGTGAAGAACCGGTATCAGCTGCTATATCATGAAGTGCCAAAGCGTGGTCTCCTACGAACATCGCCGAAAGTTTGTTTGAACGACAGTGTGATTGGCGTATTTTCATACTCGGCGTCTGACAGGAAAGCAGAATGTAGTCAAGTGTTCTCTATCACGTATGAGGATCGAAATTTCTTCTGGGACATCCAGTTTTCAGATGAAATCCAAACTCGTCTTGAACATTAACAGACAAATCGTCTTTAGGTATCAATAGCTTGATGCTATTACATAGAAACGACTGCACAATGTCTTCACAAACGTTATGAATAATGTGTAGAAATTGGCAGTTTGCTCTTTGAGCATATTCTATAGTATTTTACAATTTATAACATTCATAAATAATGATTGAAGCAACATTCTTGCAAGCTTTAATTTAGCAATTATTCATACCTAGTGTATATTCAATATTACCTCCAGTACAACGTTACCATAAATTAGTTGTCTAAGAAGTTTGTCAACCGATGAAGGAAGAGCAGCTGCGATGGAGGCCCTAAATAGTTTGGAGAGCAGATTATCTAACCTTGCTTATATAAACAGCACAATATGCGATCACCTGGGTCTATAATCTGTATATCGATAACCTAGAAATATTTAGAAACTTAGAAAATAAAGAAATTCTAAATTTGTTTAAATGATTTTATAATTAAAATTAATGTCCTAGAAGATAAATTTATTTAATTTATTAAAGTTAGTTTTCAGAAAAGTATAAGTACAATACAAGTTAAAAACACGGGTATAGAAGGCACGATGTTGATCAGGAAAATAATCAAACTTTTTTCGAGGTAATTTTTTGAAGAGTCAATTAAATGTTACAAGGCTACAGAGTTTATTTGGAAACTGATAGTTCCTAAGCCGTATTTGATGGTTGCAGAAGTAAAAGAGTCCTAACTGTGTCCAAAACTGTGAAACACCGAGTTTAAAATACTACGTGATGCAGGTTAAATAAACCAAGTTGGCCTACGAGATACATTTTCTGATGATAATCTACGTTTGATAGGCCACCCTATGACCCAAGTCGGGTCGGTAAATATAACCGCTGTCGTAATATTATGGCTGCAGGCTAGTGTTCGATTTACTCAAGAGATAGGAACCGAGATTTACTCGCCTCTGCTGTTATTAGTTAAACCATTCCAGATGGGGCTTTACATAAAGGCGCCTATTAATGCCGAGCTTACTAGCAGCTTCTCTCATAATCTCTTGTGGGCTTTTGTGTAAGACTTATGTGCTTACTGCGGTGGTATGTTCGGTTTGAGTACATGCAGTAAAAATAAAAGGCGAGCTTTAGTTACACCTTTCAAAACAGCAACGAAAAACTAGCAAGTTCTAAGACAGCGTGGATGTTCGGACTCAAAACACTAAATACTTTTAATTCATCTACTTCATACATACTGTATAAAAAGGTGTTCTATTTCAGCAAAAAATATTTGATATGAAGACTTTAACGAAAATACGTGTTTTAAAAGTCCTTGATTATAAAAGAAAAGCATTTTTTGAAAACGTCCGTGCCCGGTTGTATGTGTTTGCGCACACGTGAGTTTGTGTTTGTGAACAGCATAACAATAACTCAATAGTGAAACGTCAGATAAATACCAAACTAAGTATTTAAGTCCAAAGATGCTACAGGAAAGCGTGTCAAACGCAAGCTTCCTGTATTTCAAAATTTCGATTCTCTCATAAATGTTTCTAAGGATTTTGATTAGAATGACATACATTAGAGATATTTACATTACAAATAAGTAGCATATATTTAATTTTCTGTAAGTGGCCTGTGGAAATCTCTGGATTTGAAGGTAATTATGCAAACGTTTTTATTTGTGGTGATCCTTAATCGATTACTGAAAATATACTGCACAAAAATGAAGATATGTGCGATAAATGTTCTTGTGGCAGGAGTCATTTCAAAGATATCCAGCATTATTGGACCCAAACCTTCAATATTTTAATTCCTTAATGACACCTCTGTGCTCCCCGACGACCGCCAAGTGAGATTTGTAGTGGACAACACAGCACTGGGGTGGGATTTATCCGTTATCTCCGGTTTCCTCCGCCATTTCATTCATACGGTGTTCCATCTTCATCGCATGTATCGTCAGTTTCACCACTTGTGGTACCGTACGTACTAGCAGCGGGAGTTAAACACTACACACTTCACACACCTCCGTGCTCATTTGTTTTTGCAAATGATAGTCAAAGGATATGAAATTTTAAGACCCTTAAACACTACCTCTTAAACACTTGGTTATGGCGTTTTCATTTATATGTACAAGAAAATGATTAGTTTAACTATTTGTGTAAAAATATCTGGATAAACTTAATTTATGAGAATAAAATAATGTTTTAATATAGCACATTTTTTGACATTTTCTTATCTATAACTTTGTCTCCAACTTAGGTAGATAGACTATAGTATGTTAACCAAATATTTGTCATCCAGATTTCAGCATACAAGGCCTAAACCTCTGATCATCTCTTCCTATAATCTCTTAGGGTGCTCTGCTGAAGCCTTTAATCAAAACAAGCATGCTCTCTGATGCCTGTTAAGTTTTCCAGTCTGGAATAAGGCATTTTTGCATCTATATTTGTTCAAATTCTTAGAGCATATCGTAGTTCCTTGATGCTATTTTAAAAGATTTTAGTATATGCAAAGCGCTTTTACGAGATGTTTAAGTGTCTTTAAGTTTATTTTCAGGAATTAGTATACGCTACTTAAGTCATTTTCTGGCTTTTCTCAGGTATTTGGTGCTATTTCAGTGTAGTATTGAGCTCCTTTATTTTTATTTATTTACTTTTATTTGTTTTAACTCCTGTGCCTTGTATTCTCTGAAGCTTTAGGTGTGTCCGATGAGGACATATTTTGTCAGTGCTAGAGGTATTTATGATGTTTGGAAACGTTTTTTTTTAGCAGTCTTGCATGTTTTGTAGTACATTCTATGTTTTCCTATAGCTTAACTTTTTTACAGCCTGGGTTTCCTTTTCTGTGCTTTCTCTCAGCTTTTTACACCTGCTTCTCATCTTTGTGGAATTTTCCGATGCTAACATAGCTGCAGGTATTTTCTAAGCTGTGCATAGCTAGCATGACTTAGATTAGTAACCTAGTCGCATAGTCCCATTTATTGGTTTTATAGGTTATAATAAGGTTGTATTCAGGTTTTCTTACAGGTTTCTTGATGACATGATTACATTTCTTGGTTCCGGACATATATCGGGCTACATTTAGTGGCTACAGTGATTAAGCTTTATTTATCAACACCGTGACATATTAGGTGCAGGGATACCGGTATTTTCGGAACGGTGATGTTTTATTAATCATTTGGTGGAGTCTTTTTTTTTTCTTTTTTGTCTGCACTAGAGGTGTTTTAGGTGCTTTTAGGGTATTTGAGACACGTTTTTCAGTAATATTTCCGTTTCATGACAATTTATCATGGCCCAGGGATTTATAGGTCATTCGTGAACGCTTTCCAAAGACCTTAAATATGTTTAAAGTAGGTAGAATAATTTCAGAGTATTTTTGAAAAAATCTTTATGTCCATGCTGCTAATACTATTCTCTAGTTTTTAGAATTTTAAGACTTTTGATACTAGATATTGTGTATCAGTATCCTAGGTTGATCCCTTTTATAGGTCTTGTTTCCATTTTTCAACGATTTTAGGGTTTTGCTGTAGCTCAGTCAACCTAATTAAATGACATTTTGGACATTCGTACTGGTATTCAGCGGTCTGATATTAGGTATTTCCAGTGTGTTTTCAGAACGCTTTTTGCTCCGCTTTGGATACTCGTGGAACTCTCATTGCTATTTGGGTTGTTTTCGGAGGCACTTAGGATGCTGCTAAAAGAATTATCAGCTCCTTTTACGTGAGATTTTGCATTCCTTTCAGGGTATTTAGATGTTTTTATGGGTATTTGTGATTGGTGTAGAACTATTTTGGAGCACTAATGCAGGTATCACAAATGCATTGGAGGATGCTGTAGAATGTGACAGGTATTTTAAGTACTTTTCAGGATATAGGGATGTTGGAGCAGGGATTTTCTAGTCATTTAAGTATGGTTCAGAGTCCTAATACAAACAATTGTGGTATTTTGCTTGTTTTAAACATTTTTGCAGACTTTTATCAGTATTTCCACTCCTGTAGATCATCTGTAGTTATTTTGTGACTTCCTTCATCATCAGGTCACTTCCTAACCTGTATTCATACGTGTTTTATACGATTTGATGTCTTTATAGGAGGGACCAGATTTTCAGAGATATCTCAGTGTTCTTTGAAATTTATGATGGAAACTGTGTGTACCTTACAGTTTTAATTAAACATGAAACCACAACCGCGCTACGCTTGTATTTATTCTGAGATATTTTCTCTACTTTTTATTCATCGTTGTGCTGCCTCTTTGTACAGAGTTTTAAACATCAGAACTTGCTGTATCTCTATTTAGTGCTTACCCCTATGATTTTGTTCATCACGTATCTCCGGAGTATACGGAATCCGTGCTTGAGTTTTCACTACTGTATGCTGCTACCAAAATATATGACCAACACACCAACACCAACACCACAAAACCGCCACATCGCTACCATCATATAACGCTACCACCATATTGCTATCATCATCATCATCATCATCATCATCATCATCATCATCATCATCATCATCATCATCATCATCATCATCATCATCATCTTCATCATCATCATCATCATCATCACCACTGCTGTCACCAACATTAAAACCTACCATCACCGCTGCTAACAGCTGCATTTCAGGTAACTCCAGTAACACCAGAACTCGACAACACTGCAACAATCCTATACTACAATCGCCACTACTATGAGAACCATCACTATGACGATTCGAACCATAAATCCAAACCAACGATACCACCAACTTGGCTATCATCACTGTTGCACCTAAAAGCATTACCACCACTACTACCGGTAGCATTTCACACAATACCAGCAACCTGCATAGTCGCTATGAATACCACCACCAACACCACTACCACCAACACCATTACCACCACAGACTCCCGCCTCGGCAGCGTGGCTGCCTCATGTTCAAGAGGTTTCGAGTTTGAATCTTGTTCAGAGTGAGTTATCCGGAAGAAGTTTTTTTTTCCAGTTTATCCCTTATACTGAAAGATGAATGTTGGGTTACTCTAAGCTCTATGAAACCAGGGCTCATTTAAGCATTGTTTCATATATTTGATTCGTCGTCAGATATTGGAGGACGTAAATAAAAAAGAAAGAAAAACACCATCACATGCCTCAACAACCATCGCCACAACCAAAACCATCACCGCCGCAGACCAAGACATCACCATCGCCATTAGGCTCAGAACCTGACACCACCTACCCAAATCAATGCCATCATCAACACAGCGATCACTACCATTAGCATTATAACCCTTTACCGTCACAATAGCTATCACCATCACCACTACCGCTACTTCCACCTGCGGCAGCCACCAACTCCATCATCAGCCCATATATCCTGTTTTCACAACAATTTCACTTGCTTTTCCATATTTTAAATATATGCTAGAATTGTATATCTTTATAATATATTTTTCATATATAGAAATTTCTCTCCACTTTTCAAGATCACGTTAAATTTTTATTAATTTTTCTTTTGCTAAAATGTTGTCGGATGTAAGTGCAGGCAACCAAACTTCATCATCATGCGTCTTGAGCTATTTTCTTTTTGTCTGGTATGTTGCAAATGCTACTTTTCTCATTTTCCTCAAATGGTTGTACCCTTGGTTCTCATCAAGGCGGCTCGGGTTCGATCCCAGACGACGGCCACTTAAGATTTTTGGTGGACAACACGGCGCTGGGGGATTTTATTCAGGATCTCCGGTTTCGCCCACCATCTCATTCCACTGATGTTCCATCTGCTCTGGTGTTCCATCACTGGTTTTACCGCATTTGCCACTAATTTAAATCGTATTGTAGTGGTTTCCGGCTTTTCGCTGTGCTTTCAGCTACTTAATAAGCATTCTGTCGGTTGTTTCAGTATTTTATGCATGTTTGGTATCTTTTCTGAATCTTTTGCACTCTTTTGTCCGTATGTTATTACATCTGGAGTTCCTGTATTTCTCTACCCAAAATACCTTATTTAATCAATCTGATTTAACCTGAGATAATTTTTATTTCTTTACCTCCTGTATTGTATTTACTTCTCTTGTTCAGGCTGTTATGGCCAGAAACTAAATTTATCTAATTATTTCATGTCTGATCCGTTGATATACTTCCAAACAAATTACACCTTAAATTTAAAAAAAAAAATGTTTGTGTTTTCTGGGAAAGTACTAATCCGCGTATTTAATAATCGCATATCTCTAATATTTTTTTTTTTTCTATTTAAACTTATTTCACAATTCATTAGCCAGTTACACTGAACAAGCATCTAAGACATCTACCCTGTATTTGTGTTGCCTTTTGCATCAATTTGAAATGCTTCTACATCAGTTTAAACTTTTAAGCATAATATTTTTCATCATTTAGAGGTATTTTCGCTACGGTTTACTGTGTGTCTTCCATTTTACACATCTTTCCATGACAACGTACAGCATGCACACTGCTAAAAATAAAATAAACCACCTACCTCCGTGTTTCTATACCTGGACATACAGTTTGCATCCCCTCCATATAAATAATGGGTTGCAGTAATACGGATGGCTTTCAGTTTTGCAGAAGGCCGTAGATTGATTCTTGCGCTTATCATATTTTATTTGAAGATGATGAACTTGATTACTGATTTTCGTGCTTAACCAACCTCTCGTTTGTCAGTTAAGGTGTCCATAGAGCGCACATTGTAGTGCGGATGTTTTACTAAAGAAATTTCATTCAGTCTCAAAGCATATATTTTCACTCAAATCAGAGTACCAATTTCTTCATCGTGTAATGCTCAACTTCTTCTACTTACTGCAAGTCCGGAAGAGAGCAGGGAAGGGCATTCTGGCTTGAGGCTTGGTGAATATCTTGTTACAGTAATCCTTATGGTAATGAGCGTTTTCTTATTCACGACTGATAAAACGTATTTAAGAAAGGCTTGATTTTATTAAGAGGTTAGAAAGGGAACTTTTATGGAACCCGAAACAAAAACTTAAGTGACTTTTAAAGAATGAGATATTATTGCAGGTCCTCCTTTCTTTATATCAGATGATGACGCTCTTTTGATTCATGCGTGTGGTGAAAATTTCACCTCCATTCCATTCTAAAAATCTAAATAGTTAATAAAACGCAACGATTGTTTTAAATTGAGTTAAGCACAAAAGCTCTGATTCATTCTAATATTTTTAGCCAATACTACGTTTAATAGAAATTTTGGTGCTAATGATAAATATAGAATAATAAAGGGATACTGAGGGAAAAATAATATATTTTAAAAAATCGTATATATTTTACATGTCTTTCTCTGCTCGTTCACATACAAATTGTCCTTTAAACGTCCATTCTTTTATTTAGTTCATGATAATTGTGATAAACATTATATTATTAAATATTTCCTTGTGGCTACAATATGATTAGGAAAATAGCAGAGCCTAAGTGATCTAATTATGGCGTCGTCCTAACTTACAAAAGCCTATATAACTAGATCTTTTAGTTGGAGGCCTAACGTTTCCTGAACCAATAGAGCTATGTTCCCAATCTAATTTGATCTAATTTATTAATAAGAAGGACTTTGGTCTATGTGTGAATATCTGGAGTATTTATTTCCAGACCGGGAGGGCCAATTATAGCATTTCATGAAGTAATAATGCTAGCTGGTATCATTAAAATGAAGTAACTTGGCCTAAGCCTGTGTACCTGGAGCATTTAGTTTGAGGCTATTTTCTGAACTAATAGCAATAAAGTTCTCTTATAAACTCTGTGGAGCTTATCCATTAATCAGAAGAAACTTAATGTCTGTAAACGTGGTGTTCTTAGTTCGAGAACTTTTGTTATAAATACGAAGTGAATAGCGACAGGCAAATGTTTAACAACCGGGCGCTAATTACTAGGCTAACAACTGAATAGCATTTCCATGCAAACGCCAGAAAACAATTGCATATCGAAAGACGTTTGAAACAAGTACAACCGAGTAATCGAAACTTAATTCTGTAAACGTGGTGTTCTTAGTTCGAGAACTTATGTTATAAATACGAAGGGAATAGCGACAGGCAAATGTTTAACAATCGGGCGCTACTTACTAGGTTAAAAATTGAATAGCATTTCCATGCAAACGTCAGAAAACATTTGCATATCGAAAGACGTTTAAAACAATTACAACTGAGTAATCGAAACATTAATAATCACTAAATCCATAAATTGCATTTCCTTTGTATCGAAGTTTTGGGTGGAATACAATAATACCGCTACTTATAGATAAGAAGCAGAGAAGTTTAAAAATCTGTCTACATTCACATGACTTTCTCTAACCAATCTCCGATAAAACATTTTATTAACCAATAAAGTTCTATCTACCTTTATGTACTCCTTACCTCTTTTAATGCTCAAATATTTATCCACCACTGTATTTAAGATTAATATATTATCTTTAGTTCTCCTTTCATTTCTAAATACAGCTTGGAATTATGTTAACTACTCTCTTTCTCCATCCATCTCTGCACTCTATCAGCAAGTGTCCGTGTGTATACTTTACCTATCTTATTCCTTTCCTTAAGTTTCTGATATTCTTTTCCTTTCATTTATTCGTCGGATTACAGCTAGTACTGAATTATAACCATCTTAAAATAAAGAGCTTAATGAACCAATAATGAAATATAACACAGTTTTAATAGCTTAGTTCGATAAACATTCCTCTACAATAAAGTATATATACAATTGTAGAAAAATTTTGTAAATGCTTAAATTTTAAGTATAGAAAAACGTGTTTTACAAAATCTGTACGAGATACGTCATATAATAAGTAACAATATTCCAAGTGTTTGACACTTCATGTATACATTACGAGACAAAAAGGTGATTTTTTCTCAATTGTGGCCTCTTTTAAAATTAACATATTCCAAATGTCAATAATAAAAAATGTCAATAATTGAATCTACCATCTCAACATACTTCACACCGATTTATGACACACAATGTGTCCACGTGCTGTCTTTCAAGTAGATTTATGCAGATTCATTTCAATAGATAAAAACCTTTTCTCCACTTGTAACATACTATAGTCTTTCATATTTTGGTTTGTCTTATATACTTCCAGTTTTAATGTACACCTTTAACAGTTTCCAAAGCTGTTTTAGTTGTGCTCTTGCTTTCCGCTGTACTTTGATAAACAAATCACAAAACCCTTGTTGGCTCCTCCTGTTGACGCGCAAACAAGCATCATCTGAGCTTCTGTTCTTCTAGTTCACCAAGATAACCCTGTTCAAATATATTCTACTCATGAATGAATAATCTGAGGTATAGCACTCAAATTATTTTCTCTAGTCTTGAACAAAATGTTCTTACAAACGCTTATTCTTTTGTCTACTTCATGTAAATCGTATAGATATATTTAAGCGCTAGTCAAATGTTTCAAAGTTGATCGATTTGTGATGACATTCAAATTCCGTTCTCTTTATATGATAAAGGGATGAAAATGAATAACAACCACAAATTTCATAGAAGTCTTACTATTAGAAGGTTTAAAGATATAATAAGAATCATCTCAACAAATTACTCATTTGACATATTATCTGTGATATGACAAGATATATTTTCTGTAGTGTAAGACTTTATCTCTGTTGAAGTTTATCGGTTATACAACAGTCATTCAGAGTGGAGGATTTTTAGGACATTACCAGAAATTTCAAGATATAATTACATACCATTTGCTATAAAAATGTCTTAAACCTCTATCATTGCAATTGAGATTGTTAGTTTAGTTTTTGAGAACATCAAAGCTTACTGAGGTGCTCCAAGAGAAGGATAGCCTGGGGTGGGGGATTTTTTTGATTATGGACGTGTTTCTGCTCAGTTGAGGAGTTGCCAAATTTAGGCGGGAATTCCTGGACGAGAACGGGATAGAACCGTTCAGTGAGTGCGCCACCATCGCGCATTCGTCCGTGTGCGTGTACCGCAAGCGGTAATTACCGCCAACCGGGGGATAGGTACCCCCTGTCGAACAAGCACGCCCGAATCGCCTGCAAATGGCTTAAATGCTCATCCCAGAGACCACAGCTTAATACTAGAACATTAACTCTGTAGTGGGAGTTGATGCCACATAGCGCGCTTTTCCTAATATTTGGTTGCGACTTGTTGGTACTAACGATTCCATCGATAATGCAGTGAGCTATTATTTCAACCGAGCTATGGTGCATTCGCTAACCTCCCCTCCCCCCGCATTTACCGTCCGAAAAATATGTTTAACTTCTTTCGAAGTTACATTTGCGTGCTCATAAATGGTTTACGGCACATTTCAATTAATTAGCATAATACGATCTACGCTGAGGAAGTGTGCGGTGAACTGTTTATGAGAGCGCGAGAAATTACTTCTAAAGAAGTTGGTCAGCTAATTTCTCAAAAATAGATCACAAGAAGACACATCTAAACTTGGCCTGAAGCAGCATCTGTTCATACATTCTGTTCTTTGCCTTAAAGACTGCCCTTAACGTTATTTTCATCCTAAAAACCAGTTGAGAATATCAACGGAGAAACATAGTATGGTACTGTCATGTGATCAATAACAATGAATGGATGGTTTCCACAGAAATTATGCGACGTGTATCAGAAACAAAAATTAGACAATGTAAAAAGAGTAGAGCAAATACAAAGATGCAGGGACTGAAAGGATTACAATAAGCATATCCTATGGATAAAGTATATGAAGGAAAAAGTAAACAAGGATAAATTTTATCATTAGAGTTACTATCACTATAACTATAATCATTATCATTACTGTCATTATTAATATTATGGGCGCCTCGGTAACTGGATCTGTCTCACGTTCAAGAGGTCCCGAGTTCGAATCTCGGATAGAGTGACTGGATAAGGCTTTTCCCGGGGTTTTCCTTATACTGATAGACGAATGTTAAATGTTCGTCTATCAGGATCAGAGTAAACCTCGGAAAAAACCTTATCCAGGTAACAAAGCTGTAGGACGTAAGCTACAAAATAAATAAACAAATGAGTAAAAAGAATATTATTATAATTTAATGACATGTTGTGTACTAATGTTATTTAAGGAAGCTTATATTAGGTTATCTCATTAAGTAATACCAGCTTTTTGGAAAATTTATTGGTTTTCTTTGGGTTTTTTCAAAGCTATATACAGAATGCCATGGCCAATGTTGCGTACATTACGAGCATGTATCGTCATTAGTTGTAAATTCACAAAATGGAGATAACAAGTTAGAGTTCTTCTAAGACACAATTGGAAACAGGATTATCTAAAGCCGCTGCCGCAGCTCGAAGAATATGTAAAGTGAAAGGCAGTGTGCTACTGATCACGTGGCAAAAGGATGCTTCCAACAATTCACAAACACTAAAGATTTACTAAGTTCTAGAAGACCAAAGGTATGGAATATTGAGCTGTAGATCTGTACCTCATAAATTGGCGAATGTTGGGTGAATATCTGTCGTCAGCTTATCCGAAATCACATGGAAGATAGATTTTTTAGGAGAATTGTCACCAGTGATGAAAAATGGGTATGTTACCGAAAATCCGATCCCTCGAAACAGTGGTTTGATTCCCGCCAATCTGCCAAAGTCATCATTAAAAAAATCAATTCTTTCCCAAAGTACTGTTGGGTCTGGTGGAATTTTTTGATTCACTGGGAGTTTGTTCCAAATGGGCGGGCGACTGATGCGGACAACTGGAACCAATTCATAAGATTTTGAGACGGAGATATCCAGCATTAGTTAACCGAAACAGAGTTCTAATTCAACAGGACAATACAACACCCCATACTGCACGGACAACCATGGAAAAAGTTGAGGAATTGGGAGGAATCGAACTGCTACCACACCCAGCATACAGCCCTGATCCCACACCATCACATTATTATCTTGTTTTATCCATGAACCATTTTCTACGTGGCAGAAATTTTGATAACTTTGCAGCAGTGAAGTGTTGCGTCTATTGTATAACATAGTATTTAAAAAACTTTTATTCATGTTTACTTCAAGCTAACGGCGATATACGTTTGCAGAAATAAAGTATTTGTACTTACATAAGCTGAAGCAAATGTTACATCTTTAAAATGCGGAACGCTGTTTCCTGACTTTAAAATTCCCTATTCCTTTGATGACATAGTGTAAAACTATGTCATAATATTGAGTTAGTATCTCATGAAAAGTAAAACTGTAGAATGTTCACACCAAAAACTACGAATGTCTTTGAAATTGTGTGTTTTGATAAAGCCTTTATATATGTGTACGTGTGTCCGTCCGTTCGTGCGTGCATGTGTTTGTGTATGTGTATGTGTGTGTCTGTATTTAGCCTTTTTAACTGCTATTCAAAATCATATCAAATTTTTCCAGAACAAGAAGAATTTCAAACGCGATTCGCAGGAAATTTAAGATACACTGTATATCAGTAAGGGAATACCGTGCACATAATATACTTTAATAAAAATTGAATGATTAATTAGAAACAAAATAAAAAGAACCGACAATGAGGCATGCAATTAGTAGTGAAGGTGGGGTTATCTCTTGTGAATCTTCATTTTGCATCTTCGAAAAGGACTGTAGGCTTTACATACCAAGTCGTTCTACCGCACATTCAGTTCCAGAATTTTAATGCACACACACGCGCGCGCGCGCGCGCACACACACACACACACACACACACACTCACAAACACATCTACACTCACATGCATTCAGGCTTGGAGAACTATTTGTGACCCTTTTTCTTCAGGAATCTCAATACATATAATGAAGTCTCTACATTGTTTGGGTGGAATACAACACTTACATATTCTAAAATAACGTGACTTTGTGGGTTCGTAGAACTAAAAGTCAAGTTTACAAACTCTAAAAACTGCTCTTTATTTCCGTAGAGATACACTTGCACAGGTCTGCCGATAGCAAAATGACACACGTACGTAACCTTTAAGTCCGACTCACAAACGTGCACTCTGCACCGTTTACAACTCCCGACTGGCTCTCTCATCCGTCCATAGTGCTGTCGGGCATTATAAATCCAGAAGGTGTTTGCTGCGTGCCCACTCGTTAAGGGTTTCTCTGCACCCACACACTACTATTTATATGCGAGTCAGCTGTTCGCGAAGTTTCTCCACAATGGAGAAGTCATACGGGAGGCTTCGCAGTCTTTCGATGCGGCAGGAGAAGGTGAACGAAAGGTCCAGCCACCTCCGTGGCTCCCCTTCACTTCTCTCCGCTAGCAGGCGCTAGCTCATTGGCGTAGCGGTGGCTTTAACGCTATCTGTCTCCCTCACTCCCCGCTTCTCTCTCCCTCTCTCTCTCTCTCTCTCTCTCTCTCTCTCTCTCTCTCTCTCTCTCTCTCTCTCTCTCTCTCTCTCTCTCTCTCTCTCTCTCTCTCTCTCTCTCTCTGTTGCCACGTAATAGGCACCTCGCGACAATAATGTGCGGAAGTAAAGATGTATGTTTTGAGTTAAACGACTGAATGTAACACCACAAGAGCAATCAATACAATAACGCATCAAAAAGTTTGAATGTGGTAAATGCCATCAGTCCTTTGTTTGTTTATTTATTAAAATACCATGTGGTACGATTGGAATCTGGGTTACTGGTTCTGTAGAATATGTCTTTATGTAAACAGTAACGTCGAGAGGTCGAAGAAAGCGAAAAAGAACTGCTAAGAGGGATAAAGATTGATGTAGCAGCCCTCAAGAAGAAGAAGAAAGAATTAGACTGGAGGTAGGGAAACTGTGAAAATAGATATCTTCGTCCACTGTAACACACCTGGTCCCTTCAGATACATCCATCCCGCCCACACTTTCACTCACACACGCCACTCTGAAAAGGAATTGAATTGGCCAAGCTGGAAAATAAAATTTACTGTCTACCTTGACAACGCAGTATTTTGGAAATCCAACAAGCTCTTTAGAGCTGGTACTTAAAGCTGAAAATTGATGATGTAGCGAAATGCCGATATTTCATTGTTTTATTCCTTTATGAGTCACCTCTAAGTTTCGCACTCCTATAAATAAGATGGGTGCATTAAGTTTTTTTATATTAATGTCAGATTTTTTTGCATGACATGTTTACTTTCAAATTATATGCTCGGGCAATCATTAAATTTATAATAGCTTTAAAGAGATTTATTCCTGTTTCTCGCATCGAAGATCTAAGTGTCGTATTTTATTTATTATTATTATTATTATTATTATTATTATTATTATTATTATTATTATTATTATTATTATTATTATTATTATTATTATTATTATTATTATTATTATTATTATTATTATTATTATTATTATTATTATTATTATTATTATTATTATTATTATTATTATTATTATTATTATTATTATTATTATTATTATTATTATTATTATTATTATTATTATTATTATTATTATTATTATTATTAACATTATCATCATTATCATTATTATTACTGTTATCATCATCATCATCAGAGTCACCAAGCACTGCTCTCGACACAGAGTCCGTTTAGTATTCCTGCCATTACATATGCAACACCTAATATTTTATTCACTTCTGTCCCTCCTTTCCTTCTCATTTCTCTCTGCTTACTGTAACTATGCATTCTATTCCATATTAACAATGACAAGAGGAAGTAGTGCATTCCACTCAAACATTTAATTGAAATATTTCACCGCAAATATTCAATGAGCCCAAACAAAGCACCTCTAGAGGTTCATTTGCAGAAACTGTGTTTGTGAATATGATAACTCAAAAACGAAAAGTTCGTTAAATACTAAGCATCACATTTATGTTTAGGGCTTCCAGGGATATTGCTGAAGATTTTGAAGAGAATTCCACCTCTGGAGCTAAGCTTCTCATGAAAATATGTTTCCAACATTTTTATTTATCTCAAAACTGACTATTGTGATTAAAATAACAGGTGCATAAGCAATTTCTAACTACAATGTTTGTTCTGAATGTTCTGCAAATAGCCTTTTTAATCCTATTTATTCTCAATGGCAAGTAAAGTTAGTACGCAAGAGCTAAACAAAATGCTGCTACACGGGCAGGCATATGTTTAATGATGCAGTTTGTGTTAAATATAACGTTTGTGGCGTTAAGGATTTGCTCACTTTTGTCTTGAAGTAATTGATTATTTTCTCAAATTCAATTTGCCACTCTTTTTATTTATTTTTCTTTCATGTTAGCGCAAGAACGAAACAAAATGTGAAAATAAGGAATGAACGTTTATCTTATTCTCATGATTTAGATAGATGAATAAGGATATGTAAGAATTGTACGAGTGGATAGAGAAAGTCACTTGAATAATAGTTTATTATTTATGTTTCAACGCTGAAGTCCTGTGTTTCAAATATACCGACAGAACCGTACTAGAATGGTATTGTATGAAAGTTCTCTACATATTTTTACATGGCAGGGAAATTAAAACTACACTAGTAAATCTTTCCTTCATGATATCCTCTTTAGCCTACACGTAGAAAAGTTAACCGTACTTCCAATGGCTTAAGTAAACGCCCTATTTAATCATTAGAAAGAAGTTTGTGTGTATGCCATCTTGTAGAAAAAAAATTTATTAAAGGGGCCCCGAGTTCAATTCTCGTTTAATGTGAGTCATCTGAATTACTTTTCTTCTTGTGGTTTCCCCTTATCTTGAAAATTGAGAAGGAGGTAAATCTAAGCTCTATGTACTCCGGGTTCATTAGAGCATCATTTCATCCATGTCCTTCATCGTCCGATATAGCCCAACGGCAGTACCCTTATGACCTCTATCCTAAAAATTGTCTGTTAAAATTAATGCAAATTTTTTGCCATATAGATGTTTAGAAGCAGCTGGATGTCAACCGACCGGGGCTTATTTAGGCGATATCTTTCTTAAAGTATCATAGGCGTTATTTGTCCCTTAATGAAAGATATTGAAGAGATTGAAATGGCATACATGATTCAATCCTTGATCAATATTCATTCTGATGTTCTAGTCACTCTGAAGTTTGTCAGCTATTTAAAATGGCGAGGTCAATAACAATAAAAGAAATTACATAGTTAAATAGTGGTATAAAATAACTTCAGGTTTTCAATATTATATAAATTACATTTCTCATAATCATATTTATGAATGAAAGTATAATATTGCGTCCCTCATTTTTTTCCCCCAGATGACAGTCCACACATTCATCATTGTTATTAAGACATGCCAAAGAAGCTAGCCGGTCCATCGCTTCCTGTTACTTGAGCCACTCTATCTGTCTGACAGACAAAACTGGATGGTGGCAAAGGTCGTGACCCTCAAACATCAGTAGTAACAACATCCATACGGTGAGTCAGCTGCTACAGTTCTAAACGCAGTCAAATAAAAGACGTCTGAGACGAGGCTGAATATATATTCTGCAACGACTTTACCATTAAAGTGGTAATATAGCAAGCTCTTGATAATATTGCACATCAGATCAGTATCAATATCATTAAGATATTATTGACATTCTAGAGTATAATAGACAAACATACCTCATATGCAAGAATTGCATTTCTTCGTCATTACCATTTCACAGGATGCTACAAACTATTGCTGTAAAATAGTGCTTCCATAAAACGGGCTTTAAAGTTTTAAATTAAAATACAGTAATTCAGATAATGCCATGAAAATAAAATATGCAGCTCATATTTCCAGGGAATAGCTTTTGAGATCCATGTCGTTCTCGATATCCATGTTGAATTTCATTCGACTTCTGACTTTCACAGCAAACGGATCACCCTTATGATGCTAGGAGTAGTTCCCGCCGAAACGTCTGTTCACTCTTACAGAACTACTAGACCACGGCCCATAAGCCCGAAACATAACATTTATCTTTAATATTGAGTGTATATTTTAGCGTCAGACATTGCAAAAATAGCGGAAACTGAAGTGCTAGGGTCGGAATTGAAAGAATGTGATAGTATTGCCTTAGGAGGTTGTTTGGGGTCGATGTGATTGCTTGTGAAGCCTGGATCATACACACCCTCTTTAGGAAGTTTTCTTTTATAGCTAAATAATAGCTCAACCACAACTAACATGTCCATATTCACGCTATTGCGCATGCGCTATAGAGACTGACAACCGAAATGAGAAGACAATTCGCTATCGTCGGGGTTTTGCAACAGATCCTACGGGTAGGAAGCTTTTCGGCCTAGCAATTTCAGTCCCTTAACTACGACATGCAGCTTCGGATCGTCAATCCCTTGGGTAAGATTTAAGGTTAAGGACCCTCAGACCCTCGGCTATATTAATTCAGTTGGCGGGGTTTGTTAACCATATACTGGTAGCTCTGCATCTGTAATCCGAAAGCGCTTGCGCAGTTGAAGGTGGTATCCAGCAAAATTCGATTATCATTTTCGTAATCAAGTAATCCAATTTAACCAAAAAATTCGACACGGAGTCCGAAAACTCTAATTAACACAGTTTTGGAAAAATATATTCGTGAGGTTAGACTAGAATGAAAATATGTTTCACATTGTTCTAGATTCCCATTTCTGTATAAATCTATGCAGCTATTTAAAACGTATGCAGCTTATCGGCTATTGGACCAAAAATGTATCACAGTAAATAGATGCATTACACATACACGTATCAGTGCAGTTGGAATTGTTTAGCCTACAGAAAGCTATAAAAAAGTCCGCTGCCAACTCAATTGGACATTAATTAGGTTATATCTACACATTTGGATTATAGTATTAAAGCAAATATTACTAGCGGAATAGTCCCTGAGTTTGAAGTCAACAGAAAGTTTAATGGATTTAACACGGTTACTTCAGAAGTTCGTTCTTTGAGAAATTGAACACGCAGATTTTGCTACTGCTTTTATCATTTCCCAAGCAATTGGGAACGCAATGCTTAAATGTATCTTTCGTTGGCTGGAAAAGAGTTGGTTGTTACCCCACTTGCATCTGGTAAGAATTCATTCATATCTAATTTTAGCCAATCAGAGACATCAGAGCATCTTCTCTGGGTGGAGTAAATGGCGTGATAGGAGCTGGTTTCCTTTACTGCTGTGTAAACACGTTACTTCCGATGTTAGTCTAATTACACAATGGACTATACGTTTATATAACTTTGGGACATTATTCCGGTACTTAGTGCCCTTTAATAAAACAACTCGAAATGCCGCTAAACATCCGCAAATCTCATTATGGATTGGCTTGCAAAAATTTAAGGCGCCACAAGCAAAATCAATCAGCATTGGGATGCATTATGCAGTGAACCGATGATTTTATCTGCAATTTGCTGTTGTTTGAAAAGGTTAAAGGTTCATCTGCTGCATGATTAAAGAACTGCTAAGCACTTGATTTGAATTTGTCTCTGCTTGTCTTCACTTCCATGTGAAAAATGGAGGAATGGTATACGGACAGTGGCGGCTCATGTTGTCTATACCAAGGGGGGCTGTACTGATTATTGAAATTTTAGCTTGTCTTAATTATCTGAAGATGGAATGCATATGCCGATCTTTATTTGTACCAAAATTATTAACCATTCTCTCGTTGAACTTCGGGATTTTCTATCATTTCTTTTACTATGGACAACATAGCAAAGGTAGTTAACCTATCTTCTCCAATAGTGTTCCTAAGGAATGTTTTAATTCATTTCAGTGTGGAGAAACAGCGCTCAGATTCACTTATAGTTGCAGGAAGAGTAATAGTTATTTTCAAAAGTTTTAACACCTCAGAAAAAGTAGAAGAACGGTTATTAACTCTAAGATATTGAAGTAATTTTACAGCACCACCAATATTCCGAATTCTTCTCTTCAATATATGACTAAAAGTTCTATATGTAGTTTGTCCTTATCAACCACTGGGAACACTTTTATGCATTCACTGAACACATTTTCTGGAAATATTGAATTAAAATGCTCAAATTGTAAATCTTGTAGCAGGGAAGACACAGAAAGATGTTTTGTAAACTGGAAGTGAAGATTCAATTGTTACAGTATAACATCCCATACTTCCTTCGCTGCTGTTGCTGTTCTGGTCTATGTGTTTGAAACAATTTTCCTTTTGTGTGGGTTTTCTGCTGCCAAATCACAGGACTCCACCGTGTTTCTTACTTTTATAATTTCAGCAGTGAACGTAGATATGTACACTGGAACTTTGGCACATCTATGTGGCGATTCTGTAGTTGATTGTACAGTATTTCTAAATGAGGCATAACTAAATGAAAAAATTAAGCTAGAAACAAAACTCATTATTTTCAAGATACCGCAGTAAAGCACTTGCCTCATTTATTATCGCACTGCTGGAGATCTCCGATTTTGACAAAATTTCAAAACATTCTTTAAATGCCTCCTTCGTTTCGTAAATAACATTTACAGACCTGGATGTGTAGTTCCACCCCGTTGATCAACCACTGTGTATTCTCTTTTTAACACATGAATCTAGCTCTAATGATCTGTGTGGAGAGCGGGAAAAGAAGGTGGGTATAGCACAAAGATTTGAACAAAAAATCCTAGCTTTTGTATTTTGCCTGGTAGCTCTCTCCATTATCACATTTAGTTGAAGAGCTAAGCAATGTACAAAGTAAGCATTGGGGTACACATCTTTAGCTTTAGCTTGCACTCCATTGATAGCCCCTCTCATTACCACTGCATCATCAAAACTTTGGCCTATAAGCTTCTTCTTATTTTCTTTTAATATGCTGCCAAGCTCAGAAATTACAACTTCCGCAATTGCATAAGAATTTTGCCCATTCGGAATATAAAATCCACAGAATCACTCAATAGGACTACCTAAGGCATTATAATACCTTAAGACTATTACAAACTGAAACATGTCAACAATATCTGTAGTTTCGTCGGCCATGGCAGATAAACATGTCTGTACATTTACTAACCCATTTACTAAGCATGTTATTAATATGGTTTTTGGACATTTCATGTTTATAAAATTTTCCATATAGTCTCTATAAGTCCGAAACTCCCTTTTGAACCATACAATGTTGGCTGCGTAGTCTTTAATTCCAAATAAAAGGCAAGGAAAACAGAACAGAGAATTCCGGATTTCACAGCCACAAGTTCACTCATATTTCGTGTAAATTTCAGGACTGAAACACCTGCTAAGTTGTTTTTGTCAGCTTGTTGAACTTTAAATAATGTTTAACACAGTAATCGGTCTTCCTCGCACTTTAATGTCACATTTCTCTTGCAGTGTTAAAGCGCCAAAACGAAGTGACCTTAAATACTCGACTGAATTACTCATTGTTACAATCACTTAATAGATAGCAGCATATAAAGTTGCATTTGATTATACTTTACTGTCAGGAACAAAAGTATATTTGAATCACTGTGGAAATGTTCAAAAACCATCTGATTTCACGAAAATCCGCATGAAATGGCATTTACACCGCTCTTGGGACTGCAAAATTACAGTCCAGTGAGATCGCTAAGCTAGGGTGCGCGTGGTAAGTCGAAACGTGCAGCTTGGGCTAGCGGAGGGGAAAATAGAAGCATTATGTACGTTAGTGAGCTGTACTGGCAGTTCAAGACGGAGAAGCGGCTTCACATACGAACTTGCCGCACAGTCTATAAACTTGTTGTAATGACTTACAATATATATGGATGTAATGTATTCAATTTGGGCAATTAAGGCAACAACAATAAAACTAAAATTTGCTCAGGGGGGGGGGGTGCCCTCCTTTATCAGCCGCCAATGAATACGGAGGCAAAATGTAGTACTGAACCTATAATTACTTGGCTCTCAGTAGCTTTGTGACAAATATAGCCATGCATGCTACAAATAAATGAGGCCACAAACGTGTTCCAGATGCAGATTATTTAATAGGCAACTTTTCTGAGAAAAATAAAAAGCATCCATCCATCAAGTTAAGAATGTTTCTAAATTTTAGGTTATTTTTATTTGAAGCACTCTAACAATACATGCCCATTTTCATATATTCTCGCGATATCCGGTTGCTAGATTAAGTCCATTAAAAGCTCTTAAAGATCACATTTTTACTATCAGAATAAGATTTGTCCTTGTTTCAAACCAAATTATCAATAAAGGACTAGTTAAAGTGCCCGGCGCTGTTTGTGGTTTGATCATTTATATCTGTAGCTTAGGTTGCACTTGCCAATAGCCTTGCCTTTCTTTGGGGGCATTTAAAAATAATTACTTATGACGCTTAAACAATGACTTAAGACACCATAGAGAACAAAAAGTAAAAGAGATTCACGACGTAGGCCATGACGAACTTTGTTGACTGCGTGTTATAGTTCCGTAAGTATTATTTGTTTCTACTGATTCCGGAAGAATCCCAAGTTTTGTAATAACACCAAACAAAAATATACGTTTTTCTACATTGGAGTGATTATTATCAAGCAAAGAGGAGCCACTAGAGCCTTGGTAAAGGCTTCTTAACTCCGCTCCACGGCACATCGATAATAACAATATAGAGGCTACTGACTACAAGAGTGCTCCTAAACCAGGTAACCCAACGACTAACGTTAATAACATTCTACAACCAAGTTATGCTACAGCTCAACGTGTTTTTTTAATAATATATATCTATGTATATAGATATATATTTTTCTTTTCCTTATTTAACTGTTTTTTATTGTTTCCGTTTAATTACCTATCTGTTTTCTGTAGTTTCACACACATACACTATACACATAAACACCCATGCCCAGGGCGGGACTCGAACCCACGATCCTCTACGCGGTGGAAAGCTAGAGACATAGGTTCTAACGACCATGGCTACGAGGGCCGGCCCAGTTAAGCAACTCTTCACAGAATGCAAACAATATACTAAACAACGACGGATTCATGGGATCACTGGAAAATTATCTACTATACTCAACAAACCATCAAATTTGAAGCAAGTACTGCTCTTCCTCAAGAATAAAAGAATGTATAGTGTTTCTACTATTAACTACTATTAACATGTAAATATATAACAATCTACAAGTGTAATTTTTATATTATCAAATGTATATATAGTTTCATTGACACTGTTTTGTATTTTAATTGTAACATAATATTGTATCTCTATATATAACTTCAGTATTCTATGGACTGTTACTGTATTTCATATATTGTATATTTTATCAAGTGGTCGCGATATGACATTTCTGTTAAAGCGACTTTGAATAAATTAAATTAAACAAAAGAAATAAAAGAGAAATGAAGAAAAACACCGCTAAAACTCTGTGCAAATGAAGTGCCAAACAATTCAAACACCACAGAAGAAAAGTGCACACGAAATATGAATTTACAGTCTCTTGATATTAGGAAGAGGATCTCACTTATTGTACTTCCAAATTCTTTTAAGAAAATATTAACTTATTATATTTATAATTTTTACTTACAGAAGCACGAAGTATAGCCCAGTAAATGATGATTACCATTCATTCAGCAGTTATTGTGTAACCAAAGTTTCAAGTGGTATTATGTATTAGTTTACGTAGCTTTATAATTGATCGCAATTCCCTTGGAAAAAATTAAAATTCATTTTATCTGGTCCGCTATAGCAATGTATACAATAAGATATAGTTGCTTCAGCATTCTTGGTTCCTGAAGTTAGCAAATATAAAGCTTGAAATCGAGTTTATTTGCCTAGTCAAGTGACTGCACAACGAAGCGAATTGGTGCTTCAGTTTTATATGAAACTTAGATAAGGGCGCCGGGGTAGCGCGGTGGTTTCGTTCGCGGCTCCCGTTCTAAGGGTCCCGAGTTCGATTCCCGGCTCTGGGGTTGGCGATTTTAAGTCGGCCCTATCCACGCCTTCACCTCTGTCTAGCACACGTGAAGTATCCCCTATGCCCAACGTGGTTCGGAGTCCACGGTAAAAACTGTAGGTCCTCTCACCTCACCGCCATCTTCACTATCACCCTATCATCGGAGGTAATGGACACCGCCCTCTGGGTGCCTCCACCTGAGAAATGGGTCCGGTCATCACTTGGTGGGGTGAGGTTACCCCGAAGGCCAAGGTTGCCATGTGGGGAGTGTTAGTAACTAACTAACTGAAACTTAGATAATGTTCCTGTAAGTAAAGTGCTGCAATTCATGCTGAAACATTTGTATACAAAATACTTAGCTTCATTTGCTGTGCATATGTGTTCGTATAAATGTTCGCATCACTGCAGATATTGGAAGGGATTGTACTGGTGTTTTTAAATGAATGCCTTTTTCATTGGAAACGTACTGAATCGAAGTATTAGTGTCACTGAAGATATTTTGAATAAGCTTACTTAAATATTTTGCTGGATGCGACCTCAGTCGAGCTATTACTGTCACCACTATCAGGACACCCTCGATTAAACACTCTTCAGTGGTATTATCTGTTATATCTTTACTGTAGTAGTGATATATTTTGTTTATTTTTCGGCAAATGTTTTGTCACTTTTCCACTCCTATTTCTTCGAACCGTGTGTAGCATAAACGTTCGACTTCCTTCAGTTTAAATGGCTACCGATCCAGTGTTTAACATCTGCCCAATCACATCACTAGGGGATTTGGATGATATACAAGTCCCAATATGGCAATTTTCCTCAAGAATTCTATTCACTAAATAGTTTATATATTTAGATATTTAACTTTCATTAAATAATTAAGTTTAGTTTTAGTAATTTTTTCATTATACGTGTTTTTATTTGAAAGCCATGATTTTATGGTTTGCTTCAAGAAATTTCAAGTTGAAGGCTTTACTTCAAAAATGTTATGAAATGTGCATTATCAGATGGAGTTAGGTGCACATCTTGAATGAGTTTAACCATTCAGTGTAATGCTGTTGTCCATTTCTTTTTGAAAATCTACCGATTCTTGGTTTCATTTATATATGTGGAAGTCATCGAAAGCAAAACGCTCTCATCCTCGACATGAATAAAGAATAGCCTCTCACTTTTTGGATAAAGAAGCTATGAAACCTGTAGTGCTGCATTCCTTCTATCCTTTTGGGCTAATATGTATAGGTATATCTTTATTAATAGATGCCTTCCTTCCACTGACTTATAGCTTCCAAATAGGAAGCGGGGTATAGGTATGGAGCGAATTATGCAAATTTCGTCTTTTTTCATTTAAACCCCAATTTTTCACTGTTCTATTTAAGAATGATTTTATACCATGAAGTAAATGCTGCTCTTAAAAAATAACCAGTTTTTCTGTTGTAGCAGTTTTTTCCTGGATATATGAATTTTATACCGTTCTTCTAAGGATGCATTTGCCGAAGTCCTCTCAATCAGGGATTATTTTTGAAAGGTTCGTTTCTGGCCATGTATTTTTAATTTCTTTCGTTTCTGGGTAATTCTTTTCTTAGACTGTCAACTACTGAAACTCGCTTTTGAAATTTAGGATCTTTGCAAGAATATTTTCTGGTGTAAGCAGTCATGCTTTTAGCTTCCTTTGGCACGTATGTCCATACATTAGAAACAATTTCTGCATCCTATTTTATGTCCTGCATCCAAATTTGGAAGATATTGGGCGTATAATTGATTTACACAATGATCAATGGCTCAAAATTCAAAGTACTCAGCGCACGGTTCTAGTTGTTTTCAACTGCAGGATGCAAAAATATTATTTCTAAAGGACTATAACTTGATACAGATTACAATATTACCTCCCTCCCTCCCTCCCTCCCTACTGTTGTCCTGTGATACCATTCTGCAGTGATATGAGCTGATGAAAGAGAGAGACGAGATAAGGGGTTCACCTACCGGACGTAGTGTCAAGGCCAGGGACCAAGAACGATGAGACCTACTGTTATGTCATTAACTAATCTGTCTCACTTTCAAGAGCACATTTTTCTTCAAAACATGAATGTAAATGACTTACTGCCTGTCAAATCAAGATGCGGAAGTCCTGGCCTCAATACTTCAGTAGTGGAATTTACTGACAAAGACACAAAAGTTACTCTTTTTCGAAATAGGACTCAAGAACTTTTTCCGTATTTAGGCAAGACGGTTTACTCTGTTTATGGTGTGATTGGCTTGATGCCAAAACATCGCGTACAATACCGAAGATAGACGTTTATTTATAGATTGTTCCAACATTAAAGTTACACTGCTTTGCAGTGGCAACGAACACTTCCTATTAAGGAAACACGCTTTGGTATCAAAGAAACACATGAACGTTGTCACTGATGCTAGAAGCAGAATCCTGCTGAGCTTGCTACATGGCTGTCATTCAAAAAGTGGTGAAAGGTTTTTGTAATAAGAAAGTACAAAATAAGTATATACTTATCAGTGATATTTTATATAACTAAAGGAACGTGGAATGTAGAATGTCATTGAAGATGCACTTAGACTTCTTTTCTGAGCATTTGTAGCAGTTAGAGATAGCAAGAGTAACCTTTTTAGCAAGATATGGGTACCAAAACTGGAACTGATTACCAAACTAGATGAAATTCCACCATGATATGCGACTATTATTGGTTTCTTCAGTAGAAAAATACTTTTTTTTCTTCCTTTTTTACGTCCTCCAACGTTAAGTCATATCGGACGATGAATGGAATGGGTGAAATGATGCTCGAATGAGACGAGGTCCCTGGAGCTTAGAGTTACCCGACATTCGTCTTTCAGGATAAGGGAAAACCCCGGGTAAAACCTTATCCAATTAACTCACCCTGATCGAGATTCGAACTCGGGACCTCTTGAACGTGAGGCAGACATGCTACAATCTACGCTACCGAGGCGGGCGTAGAAAGATATGTCTTCTACCTTCGCACAAATGAACATCGCAGAGAAATGGGTTCGTAACTGCTTCAGGATCCTGAGTATAAACGTAATATACTGGTTAATTTCGCATGTAATGTTTATTTATTTATTTTTTTGTAAGATAGATAAATAAGAGCTTAAAATTTTCCAATTCTCTACCAATTCTGTCAGGTGTATCCAACCAGGTCCGTGAGATAGTAAAATTAGGGAATTCCTCAAGACCTACCTTGCTAACGTGCCATTTGGGAATATACAATATATAGCGATCTGGCAAGTTTACAAGTAATTATAAATTATTTCTGAGTGTGCTACTTTGTTTTAATGATGCCAATTTAATAAATTAAGGAAATGATTTTCTTAATGAACCTCCAAAATTAAAACAAAATAGATAGCGTAGATGCCAGCGTGTCTGCCGCACGTTCAAGAGGTCCCGAGCTCAAGCCTCGGCCAGGGTGGATTATCGGAATAAGGTGTTCTCCGGGGTAACCTTGTCTTGAACGATGAATGTCGGGTGTAAGCTCTATTATCTCTAGGCTCATTTCGGCTGCATATGACCCATTTAATTTATCGCCCAATATGCAAAGTCGTGGACGTAAATTTTAAAAATGGAAATTAACATTCTCTTAGTTATGCACTACAGAAAATAAAAATTTCAAATAATAGCTGATTATCTGAACTGTATGTTACAACGGTTTGGCACATTGGCCTAATATTGTTTCACATTGGTGAAACACGGATGTATAACACCCCTTAATCAGAAAGAGTATCACAACAAAAGAACTAAGGGTGATAGAAAAAACGGATAACATATTTAAAATTAGCATGGCTAAATTACTATAAATCAGGCACATTTAAGACACTTCCTTGAAGGTTTTAAAAATTTGTAGAGCTGCGTTCCTATGTATACTTAAACGGCATGTTCTAACAGCTGATAGTCACACCGGCAAGCAAGAAAGGAACATGGAATGAAACACCAACTTGAACTATGATCTTTAATAGGCTGCATCTGAAGCCTCTTTAGCTATATAACTATTACTTAATTAGTGTATTTATTATCAATAATTGAAGCGAAAGACTGTTCTTTAGAAATCATGAGCTTTTTCGGATGGATCACTAAAGTTCCTTTCGGAACAAAATCACAGCTTTTGTAGCATAAATTGATAAACGCATTAAGCACTCTAATTAAAAATTGAAACTTTTATGAAAGAATATCGCGGTAATCTTCAAATTAATCCAAAAATTAATGATAGATAGTTGTAAAGAGAATGTCATTTGTGCAGAAGAATGTGTAATTTGAATCTAATCTAGCAATACATATTGCTAGTGATAAGGAAGAAAATGGAGCATAAAAGGTAAATAAATGGTAACATAATTTCTCACGCAATAATAAAATTTTATTTAAGAGAATTTGTGTGCTTTAAGAAGTTGTAGTTACTTCCTGTAAAATTATTTTGTCTACATCTTACGGTATACCAATTATACAAAAGTCGTCAGCAATAAAGGCGCAGACTATTCCTAGAACGTTCACATTACAGAGTTTATATGTAAATAACTGAAACATGTAACAGCTATTTTAATGAAACGCTTTCGAGGTATTTATTGGAATTATATAAATCACGATAGGTCTTCCATACAAAGGTTAGTTTATGGCAGGAGGACTTTGTTTTTCCTTCAAAGTTTCTGTATTGCATGTTTGAAAATAATATGTCCATTCTGAAATACAGTAGACACCTGAAATATTGCAGCCCGAAATACCGCGGATTCGGATATAACGCGGGAAAAATAAATAACGTATTATAAATACCCAAAAAATAAAAGCGTACTTTTGAATTGATTTTATTCGGTTTTTTTTTTTTTTTTTTTTAACTTTTGAAAGTTGAGTTTATAGATGTCTTGAAAAAGCGGTTCTGCAGTACAATTTTCGCCCTCGTCACACCCCTATATTTGACCTTGGCATCTTTATTGCTGTAACGGGACATGCAAACAATAGATTTTCTGTGAGGACTAAAACATCTGTATCTACGGGAATTCTGAGATTTGGGAAAGTTAAAATATTATTTCAGTCTGAATTACGACTTTGAGTGTAAAGTCACGTGTTGAGAATACCAATTGTGTAAAGTGAGATCGATTTCAGGTCTCGAATACACCTCTAGCGCTACTGGTGAGTGTGTTTAAAAGTGCCTTAGCCCGCCTCGGTGGCGTAGACGGTAGCGAGTCTGCCTCACGTTCAAGAGGTCCCGAGTTCGAATCTCGGTCAGGGTGAGATATCTGGATAAGGTTTTTCCAGGGTTTTCCCTTTATCCTGAAAGCCGAATGTCGGATATCCCTAAGCTGTATGGACTCTGGGCTCATTTGAGTATCATTTCGCCCATTCCATTCATCGTCCGATATGACTTAACGTTGGAGGACGTAAATTACAAAAAAAGTGCCTTACTTTATATTAATAAGAAAGAGTATCACAATAAAAGAACCGAGGGTGGTAGGAGAAACGGATATCCGATTCAAAATTAGCATGGCCAAATTACTATAATTCAGGCACATTTAAGTCAGTTCCTTGAAAGTTTTAATAATTTGTAGAGTCGCGTTCTTTTGTATACTTAAAAGTCATCCTCTAACAGCTACGTAAGCAATTTATTAATGCGCCAATGTTAACTTTTACCTCCGCGGGATCGACATTTGTCACATTTCGATATAACGCGGTATCGTTATAATGCGGGGGTAAGGAATGTCCATTAACAACCGCGTTATTTCGGGCTTCTACTGTATAAACTTTCCTACTTAACCAGTATTTCGTTGTTTTAGCTATGCTGCTGATAGACGCAGATATACATAAACACATGCGCAGGTGGACATTTGTATAAAAGTACTTTTTGGGTTATAAGGGGCCTCAAAACACGTTTCTAGCTGAAGTTCTGGCGTCGCACTTTTGGTTTCCTTTAACTACTAAAAATACGCAATAGAGAAATTAAAAATGACGAACTACGAGAAACTTCATAGAAACTTTATTTTGCGCCAGCCAAAATGCATCAAAGACTGGTTAAAAGAAGCCGGAAGAGCTTAAAGTTGTTAAAGAAGGGGTGTTCAAGAAACAGAACATTCTGCATAAAGAATAGAGAAAGCAACAAAATGTGACATACATATACATTATAGTTATTTTATGTGTATTTATTGGTCTATATGTCTACACATTTTCTAGCTAAACAGGTTGCGCTTGTGATACCGCCGAGTAAATGAGAAGGCACGCACTCAGCATCAGCGGCGAAGATAACGCATTTCCCTCATTAGAGGACTAGAGGCGTTCAAATGGATAGTGGACCACAAGATACGCATCTGTCAGCGCCGCACTCCCATCCAAGTCTATTTTGTTAAGCATACTCATAGCCGAAATTTGGTTAATATTTTCTAACATTCCAACACTAAATTTTAAAAACTAAAGTGTCCTGAATCTTTTCCTTTGAAAAGAGCGAGCTAGCTTCGCATATCATGCGAGGCTCACATTCGAGAGGTGTCAGGTTCGATTTCTAATCATTAATTATAATGAACTTCAGTTTTTCGTGGGTTTCCATGGCTGATAGGCAAATTTGGGCTGGTTTCTCAACTACCACGGCCTCCTTTCCAGACCGCGCAGTGGCTGAGTGGTTGGACCACTTGGCTCTCACCAAAGCGGCACGGTTTCGATCCCAAAGCAACCGCAAAGTGAGATTTATAGTAGACAACACGGCGCTGGGGTAGGTTTCTTCCGGAATCTCCGGTTTCCCCACCATCTAATTCCACCTGTGCTCCATCTTTATTTCATGTATCAGTGTTACCGCTGTGGTGCCTTAAATAGTAAAAGCGCGCGTTAAACACTACACATTTTCACCTCCTTTCCATTATTCACTTCCTTTCATTCTCATCTTCAGGTTTATGGCACTCGGACACATAGACCTAATGCTTTCTCAAAGAAAAGAGTTTCATTCCCCACGGACATTAGAGGTCCTTCATTCCATTCTCTGGGTAGTTCCAGCAGGGAGACCGGTCATTGAGGCTGGAACTGTTATACATGTATGCGAGTCTGTGCGATCTGTAGAGGTCTGTAGTTCCTTCACTTCATTCCTTCCTCCTGAGGGGTGGTAATTGCAGTACATCGCTTATAGACAGCAGCGCATGTGTCTTCCTCCGTTATCTAACTTTCACCATACACCATTACGCTTTTTACTGTTGTAGACTTCTGAAACCCAACCAGGTAATTATTATGTGTGGGTGAGCACAGGACCTGGCCCACCAAGGGCCATTTTTGGCCCACAAATATTTAAATTTCTTTCACTCGACTTTTGTTACTGATTTAAACATTAAAATTGTCTACATGATGCAGTTTGCAAGTAATGTTATTGAACGATCAGCAGCCACTGGTTTAATAACAAATTTAAGACACTGGTTGTATTATTTTACCATACTTAATTGTTTACAATTGGGCGTAATTGTTTCCAATATTGAGGATGAGCTGCAACAAATGCTAGTTGAACACATTTTTATGGAACAGTGATTTAAATGGTCAGTATATTCAGTTTTTAAACAATATGCTTTCTGTGACAAATACCAAATTTGACATACACGTTTACGTAATAAAGGTCATCAAAATGTCAAAAGTGTAACCGATAGACCGGAAGATCTGGGGTTGAATCCCGGCTAATGCATTATTTTTTCAGTCTGACTCTACCTAAATGACCTAGCTGTCGAAGAACTTTAAACCACCCTCCGTCTCTCTCTCACACACACATACACACAAACATTCATTCGAAACTCAATCCATTATCTGTTTGTGGTATAATCAGCGGCTACATCCGTGTTTAGTATGAGCTAATGTCATGTCACCTTGTCACTCTACCCTACCTCCTTGGTTTTTTTTTTTTTTTTTTTTTTTTTTTTTTTTTTTTTTTTTTTTTTTTTTTTTTTGCAAGAAGCATTAGCCTTTCACTCAATCAGGTAATGAAGCATTAGAGTTTTGTTTCTGAATCCCGTGAATAGGTCAAAGCACGTTGAAAATTAAGTGGATGCAAATCCACTCTCGCCTCTGTTGCATAAAGTTGAGCATCTCTAGGTATAATGATTTGCGCATAGAAAACTTGGAGCAAACTGTTTAAGAATTCCTACGGTTGGTAATGATAAGAACAGCGCGTGGAAAAGATTTGACTATTTGCATTAAGACAGAGAATATAAATTTCACCCTTGGGAAGCCTTGGCAAGGGATTCAGAAACCAGAAAGAAGAATACAACAGTTGGGAAGGCACAGGTTTTCTTTCAGCTTTACTCATGCGGATAATGGTGCCTCTATCCTGTGTGAACAAGCCCAGGTATGGATTAAGTGTTTGGCTTATGAAACAGGTATACGTTTTTGCGTACTTGCATAAATATATTTGTTCGAATTCCAAATAACTTGTTATACCTTCATTGCTGGCAAAGGTTTCTATAATTTTGTATTACAAGTAACATTAAAGCATCCTACCTATGTTGTGAAGAGGAAACACAAAATTCCATACAGGGAGTTCACCAAAAATACGAGTGTATTTTGAGGACCGTCAATAACCTCCGCCGTTGGGAAGACTTCGTTTAATTAGCATAATCAATGTTCAGTATTGATTTACTGGAAAATACGTAGCTGTTAGTACTCACACGACCTTCTCAACCCACTTCTTTTGTTTTTATATTTGCATTGAAATTGTCTTTCAAAAGCCACCTTTTCTAGCTCCCTCACGTTAATCCAGATACAACATTGTGGTGGTATACTGTTAACATATTTCTTTGTAGATACAAGCCATACATAACCAGTTAAAATTTTGAGAAATACATATCTACTTGTCGGCTTTCCAATTCCATACTTTCTGCATATCATTACAGAATCAAAAGCAATGATGGAATCATATAAGTTTATAATTTATTAAAAGAAGCAATCTTATGTTTTTGCAATGAGTATAGTAATACGGTTAATGCCAAAAACGTCATTGGAAACAAACTATTTTGCTACACATACTTTTCTACATAAAACTTTTTTATCTCTTAAAATTTACCTTCTGTAAATTTCATTATTGTGACAAGTATCTTGTTCATGTGGCATATTAGTTCGAGTTGTAACAGCCTTTTTTTGGGAAAATAAAATACAACCAAAGCAGTTCCAAGAAAAGATTGGTTTGAGGGGAACGGTGGAATTGTATTCAAAGTAGGTATTCGTGTCACACTTTTCCAAATCCCTGAACTTAAATGAAGGTTTGCCGCATAATCTAATACCTGTCTTAATTATGTTCCTCACATGGACTTCAACACTGACTTTTTTGGCTTAAGACTGCGATAAATACTTTGGGGCGCATGGCAGTACTTCCTTTATTTTATTAGAACCAGGTAAGAAAGCTTAAAACTAATACTTCCTGGTAATAAATTCTTTAGCTCTTGCGCATCTGCTCATAAAACAATAGGAAAATAACACATGTTTCGCTCTTCAGCAACAAAGGCAGCTATTATTTCCATTTAGGCTTATGTTGTATCTAAAAGACGTTATTCACTTTGGTCTTCAACGCCCCATGTAGTCTTTATGTGGAATAAAATATTGTATCTGAAAGCGAATAGATCCGAAAGGGCGTCTGAACTGACGAACGGATGTTAAAAGTAGCACTAAAGCACAGATGAATCCAATTCGGTGTTGGACTGAAGATTTACCACTGAAGAAAATTACATACCGCAAACCCTCTAATTTACACAACAAAGCTACATCAGTGTTATGTAATAATTCAGCGCCGCTCCCATCATTTGCAACAACAAACATGATATTTATGTTATGTAAATTACCTGTCTCGGTTCTCGTAGCCACGTGCATCTTTATTATTCACACCCGTAAAACAGGTGTGAAATTTTCAGTTTTTCATGCACTTGGGAATTGTCCATGATACCACCAGCAAATGAAGGCTGCTTTGACGGTTACAGCATTTATACAACGCAAATGAGCTCTTGTCACATACGATAGAGGTACACGTGGTAAACTGCAGGCTGATGTTACTTCTCACTTCATTTGGTACAATGATTTTTTTTTCTGGAGCTATAAATTGGCGTTATTTACTTCGCTTCAGCTCGGCAAACAACAAATTCTCATTCTTAATTCTCTGTGTGGAAAGTTTCTGCCATGTTAAATACTTCGAAAACATGCAGACTCTCATGGAATGAGATGCTGGGTAACTTATAAGAACCACATTCGGAATTTGCGAGTTCGATTCCGTCGGTCATTTATTTTGATCTTGTGATTTTCATGCATTTACTTGGTTGGTAGTGAAATCTGGTTTAGCTCCTCATTTACCAGGACTTCCTTTCAAACTATTATTTTTTTATTCTGTTCCCCTCTCGTGTTCCAATTGTGCTTCTAAGTTTCATGGTATGTGGCAATGAGTGCTTACTCTAAAGAAAAAATATGCAGAACACTTAGACGACTGTAGTATATGTGGTTCATCACCCTCTAGGGTCAACTTCAGTTGTGGAATTGTTCTTTGGTCCTGGAATTGGTAGACTTCCACGGATCTCTGTAGCCTTCTGTGTTTCTTGGTATCGGAATTAACGGGCGTTAAGGTTAACAATTTTGTAAAGAAATGAAGCCAATACAGATAAACACGAGGGTCCTTTGATAAGTGTTGTAAAGTAGGGAGGGAGGTAAATTTTTATCTTCAACATTGTGAGTGGTAAGCTTGATTATTCAAAAATTGTACAAAAATTGAATGTACTATAATATATAGTTCATTGTTGGCAGTCATCTGAACGGTCAGTGTGATCGCCGCGATTGAAAGTGGGAAAAAAGGGAGTTTCGTGCTGCTAACAAACATTTTCATTTGAAGTGATAGACTACCGCAAAAGTCAAAGCTGAATTGAATGAATTTCACGCGAAGTTTGGATCAATGAATTTAAACGTGATCGCAGGAGCACCGAAAACGAATCGCGCTCTGGTCGCCCGATTGAGGTCACCACACAGGGCACCATTGAAAAAAACTGCCATCTGGTTATGCAAGACCACCGAATCAAAATTCGTGAGATTTTCGTGGCTGAAAGTATCTAAACTGAGCGAACGTACGATATCCTGCATGAAAATTTGGCAATGAAAAAGCAGGGTGCAAGATGGGTGTCGCGATGGCTCAAATACCGAATATTTTGGCAGTGCTTAGTGGCAATGCGCAAGACTTTTGGCACCGATTTGTGACCGTGGATAAAAGTTGGGTCCATCAGTATACACCAGAGTTAAAAAGGATAAAGTTTGGTGAAAGCGCACCAGAGAAAGCAATGACCATTTGGTCAGCTAGTAAGGTGACCAGAATAATCCACATAGACTACTTGGAAAAAGGCAGATCCATAAATGGAGATTATTATGCTTCATTTTTGGATCTTTGCAAAATGAGTTGACTGAAAAGAAACCGAGATTGAGACGCAAAAATGTGTCCTTTCACCAGGATAATGCGCCATAGTTCACATCAGCAATCGCAATGGTGAAAGTGCATGAGTTGGGCTTAGACGTTGTTCACCAGACTTAGCCATAAGTAACTTCTTCCTGTTCACAAAATGGAAAATTTGGCTTGATGGTAAGAAATTTTCATCAAATGAAGAAGTAATAGTCACCGTCAACGAGCATTTTGAGGAGCTTGACGGAACCTATTTTTCCGACGGGATGAAAAAGCTGGAACATCGCTGGACAGACTACAGCAAAAGTTTCAAATGTGAAAATAGCCTAATGCTTAAACTTGAGTATATATTTCTCTATTATAATAACACCGAAGTCATAGGCTTAACAAGACACTCCTAGAAAGATCAGGATATACATTCTGTTAGTTGGAAACTGTCCTAAACAAATGTTTTAATCAAAATCATTGGAAACATTTCTGTGACAATCAAACACTTAGAGATAAAATATGTATTCGATTCAAGCGCACCTCGGTAGCGTAGATGCTGGCGTGCCTGCCTCACCTTCAAGAGGTGTCCTTTTGCAATATTGGTTAGGGTGAGTTTCATGGATAAGGGTTTTTTTCCGGTGTTTTCCCTTATCCTCCAAGACGAATGTCGGATAACTCTAAGCACCGTGGACCATGGACTTATTTGAGCATCCACCATTCGAAAAGACTTCACGTTTAAAAATGAATAAATAAATTAAATAAATAAATAAATAAATAAATAAATGAATGAATGAATGAATAAAAGGATGCGATTAAGATTCAGCAGGTACTTGTATACACCAAACAGCTTTATCGTGTTTGAGTTAAGCGGTGCACACGAACATTTTTCCATAAATGCTATTTTGGTGACTCAGAGGTCCTCAAAAGGGCATTAAGATGAAATTTTGGTACCGAATTTTCTAGCAAAATGCAGTAATTCTATACTTGTGCTGGAAAAATTAATTTTATACCAATCCCTTAGATAGCCGCAATAGCTTTCCTGTCTCAGGTTGCTGTCTTAAACCTTTCCCCGAATAGATCATAGTTTTTAATTAATTTTAGCCGATATTGATTAACTATAACATTGCGATGCATAAATTTTACAAGGGTAAGAAGGAACTTATTAGTTTTCCCAAACTACTGAAATGTTGACCCGAAACATAGAGGAGACACAAGATTGGACATTTAGAGCGAGTATGATTGTGGGAATATTAATCTGCCTCTTCTTCTCTTTGATAAGGCACAAAGACATATGTTATTAAATTTACTGTATCTGGAAGTAAATGTGGTGAGTATGAGCTGGATGTATTTGAACATAATGTAGCATGTTTTAGTAGAGGAGATGTGTTAAGCATCATGTGGTTGTTTGTTTAAATCTAATTACAATGCAAGGGGGAAAGTGTGATGGGACAATTCTACATGTAGGTAAAAGCTAAGACGCTCCTCTGTAGAGAAGATTGTTTACAAGTGATTATGTCTAAGGAAGGACAGACTGTAGAATTCAGGAACATAATACCCATAAACTTTCATTTGATTAACCAAGTTACATTTCTGAAGAATGAGACTTTCTCCCTAATAGCGTTAGGTAGACAGCAGTATACACACAAATTACTGGAACTAGAAGTAATATCATTTGTTATTCGTACTAAAGTGAACAACAAATGAATCCAATATTACGAAGAAAAATTATGAAGAAAGCAAATTTCAGGTATTTATATAACATACACCACATGTGGTATCCTCATTGGGAAGCTTCACGTTTGCCTTACCAACAACTTATGGAATAAGCAAACTATTAGCTGCTTTACTTTTTTCTGTATGTCCGTGGATGTATTGACTCTCTTTTGCGCGTGTGGTTGCTACGCTCCGTGCATAAGACCTTGAAAACAAAACTAACCAGTTTTGCGGAATGTATTAATTTAGCAACAGGGCGCCGGGGTAGCGCGGTGGTTTCGTTCGCGGCTCCCGTTCTAAGGGTCCCGAGTTCGATTCCCGGCTCTGGGGTTGGCGATTTTAAGTCGGCCCTATCCACGCCTTCACCTCTGTCTAGCACACGTGAAGTATCCCCTATGCCCAACGTGGTTCGGAGTCCACGGTAAAAACTGTAGGTCCTCTCACCTCACCGCCATCTTCACTATCACCCTATCATCGGAGGTAATGGACACCGCCCTCTGGGTGCCTCCACCTGAGAAATGGGTCCGGTCATCACTTGGTGGGGTGAGGTTACCCCGAAGGCCAAGGTTGCCATGTGGGGAGTGTTAGTAACTAACTAACTAACTTAATTTAGCAACAAGGGTTGCGGTTTCTGAACGCTCCAAACAGTTTTCGAAACACAGACCCTTGCATTATTTTCTGCTTCCTCAAAGTACTGCGTATTTGGCATTTAAATCCTACACTAGTCCTTAAAAAATGGCGTCACATAAAAAATAATGGTACCTGATCGGCAGATATATGCAGATACATGTATTCACATAGAATTTGCAAATATTGTACTATTTCGGCCAAAATTCCAGTCCTCGTTTACCACAAATGAAGACGAAATGCACTTGCCTTCCACTCAAAGCTGCACGTAAACAATTCGAAATACCGTGATCGGAGTCAAAATACAAACCAGGGTGAAGTACCTCTGTTCCACCAATAAGTTCAGGTACGATGTGAAAAAAAATACATAATACAAATATTTTAAAAGCTTTTCTGAACCCTTTTGTTTCTTCAAACATATCGTGCAATAAATGGCTAATGATATAACTGTCCAAAAGCCTCTTTTTTCTCTTACATCTCTATGGAAATGTATACCTAACGAAGGTACTTAATGGAGAGGTAAGGCTTTGTAAAACAATCCGTTGTGAAGGTATTATCTGAAGGTGTAGGTATGCATCATACAACAGACGATGTTTTAGTTAGGTCGATCCCGCTAGAAGAAAAACTGTGCTTCACCAGGTTTTGCGCTCAACAGATGGCTCTGCTTACGATATATCTAAAGCCTAATGAATATTTGCAATTATTTTCAAATTTCTACGACTAATTTTATTTGGTTTCGGGATAAAGATTAGATATAGTTGATATCTATTGCTGGCAAATAAAGAGCGCCTATGATGTAAAATGACAGAGATGTGATCAAAGAAAATATCGACTGTTAGTAAACAAGCCTTGTATAATGCGTATATATTAACACTATTTTCCTCCATATAGCGTTGGATAAATTGTTCTTCAGATTGAGAAATATAACGGAGAGATTGTGGTTGAATGTAAATGATCGCGATATAAAATAAGGTGGAGAGTTCTGAATGTGCTGCGGACGAGTGAAGTTGCAGATTCGCTCCAGTGTTTTTGTGAATTTGTGTAGTTGTGCTTAACCTACAATTTGACGTGAAAGTGTTTCATAGACGTGTGAGCCACGAGGCACGCACGTGTAACTATACGGAGTGATACAGAGTGTAGTGCATCAACAGTGATTTACTGTGAAAAGTGAAGTGCGTGAATAGTGCGTATATACATACAGTGAACGAAAGGGAATAGTGGAGGACGTGTTCCTCTGTGATGCTCTTGCGCGCACCAGGCTTACCGTCCCCAAGCCAAGCCAAGCCAAACCATCTCTTACCAGCAGCCTTTGCGGCTGCCGTGCGACACGTCCTGCCCCAATATGGCGGCGGCCGCACTGGAAAGTGCAGCAGCTACACATCAGCCTCAGCCTGCCAGTCTCTCAACTGGCGCAGCAACTTCCACTATTACAGCGGCAGCCCAGCAAGCCTCCGGCAGCTCCGCCCCTCCTCCTGCGCCAACTTTGGCTACCGCGATGACAACTGCAGCAACCATGGACACCTCCAGTATTGAGGATGAGCGACAGGCAAAAGCTGTTCAAAAGCTGGCAAAAGAAGTCAACGACCTCCGCCACAAAATCCTGTATTATCAGGAGATGCTGGCAAACATGGAACCGGAGTCCCGGAACTTCGCGAAAATTGCCAATGACCTCGCTGGGTGCTACCAAGCGCATTCTCTGAAGAAGCGACGTCTGGTCCAGCTGTCCGAGGGATGGCATACAGTGCCAGCCAGCAAAAATCGCCCACACCACCGTAGCAGCGGCCGGGAAAGCGACTCGGACAACGGTCGTCCCGGTACAAAGCTCGATGGTAAGAACAAAAACAAGACAAAGCACCTGGAACAGCCTCAGGCACCACCAACAAACACCAGCAACCGCTTCCAGATCCTGACAGACTCGGGCGAGGAGACCGACTTAGCAAATCCTGCAGTTTTCCCGAGATACGTCCGTCCGAAGCCTCAAAGGCTCAGCAAACCTAGCCCCCCCCCCCCCCCCCCCCGCCACAGAAACCTCCCACCCCTACACCGGCCTCCACCACAGCCACCACATCTTCCGGTGCAGTGCCAAACACGCAGTCAGTGCAGCAAGAGCAAAAACCTCCAAGAATCATAATCCCAGACATTCGCCAAGCCACCAAGGTGCTTCACGTTCTCCGGGACTCCCTACAAAGCAACACTTATAAAATACAGCACACCAGGAATTGCCTGAAGCTCTTCCTAACAAGGAAACAGGACGCCATCCCGACGATGACCCGCTTGAAGGAAGCCGGCGTGGAGTCCTACAGTTTCACGCCCAGAGGTGAGCAACCACTCCGGGTCGTCATCAAACGGCTCCCAATGGAACTCGAGGAGGACTTCGTCAAGGAGTCACTGGAGAAAGAGGGCTACACCGGGGTGCAGGTACGCCAGATGACTTCCCGCGGCATCCTCTGCCGAACTATCAGGTAACATTAGACAGGACCACCAAAAACCGCGAGATCCTAAAAGAAAGAGAGGTGTGTCATATGATAGTCACTGTGGAGGTCCTCAAGACCAACAGCAACATTACACAATGTTTCAACTGTCAACAATTAGGCCATACTTTCAAAATGTGTAACATGACCTCTCGGTGCGTCCTTTGCGGTGGCATTCACCGCCTAGCTGACTGTCCCAAAAAGGCAACGGAGGACGTCGTACCACACTGTGCTAATTGTGGGGAGACGCATCCTGCCAGCTACAGGGGTTGTGAAACGTTCAGAAACGAGCGTCACCGCAGCCAACTGGCAGCCATAGGCAGGGCAACTCCCACAGTGCAACCAGAGCCAAGACCCATCGCACGCCTGGCTCTGGTCAGAGAAGGCGTCTCTTTTGCAGACGCCGCCGGAGGACGAACGGCACCTGTGCCACCACCAGCTGGTCCCCCTCCTTCCTCTCCCCCCTCCCAGGCACCTACGAGTGACCTGGGCGGACTCAAGGAGTTACTTTCTCTAATTAAACATTTAAACATTTCCAACCTACTCACCATGCTGCGGCCTTTTATTGAACAATTCAAGAGCTGCAACAGCACTTGGGAGAAAGCTGAAATTATCATATGTGCCATCTCTACACTCCTGGAATAAATGGCTCCAGCCAGGGGAGGTATAACTTTAACTCGCGCGCTCCTGTGGAATGCCGATGGCATCCACAGGCAGCACTATGGACTTGAAAACTACCTGCGGCGCAACAAAATTGATATCGCATTCATTTGCAAAACTAAATTAAAACCGGAGTATACTTTTAAACTCCAAGAGTTTTACATATTTCGGACTGACAGATTTGGCAGACAAGGGGGGGAACCGCCACATTATTAAAAAACACCATTGCTCATGCTCCTGTTACCTTGCCAGCTTTGGCAGCGCTGGAGTGCACAGTTCTAAAAATTCGTGTAAACAACAGGAAGGTGATGTTGGTAGCACTTTACCGGCCTCCCCACTCCCCTAACTTCATACAAGACCTCGAACAAATCCTTGCTTTAGAGGACCATGTTATAACTGCAGGAAATTTCCACGCTCGACACCCGTGGTGGTTTTCTCGTCGAGCGAACGCGGCTGGAAATCTCCTGGTTGAACTTATAACTGAAAATGACGATCTCGAGGTACACCTCCCACAGGAACCAACATTTTGGCATAAGTCAGGACACGATCCTGAAATTTTGGATTTCGTAATTACAAAAAATGCGGCTGTTACGGACAACTTCATTGTGTATCACAGCCTGGATTCCGACCATTTACCTGTATATTTCGAGATCTGCGGCTCTCTCGCGGCAGGTGCGACCGGTCCGCGAAAGCGAGCAGAGACCAATTGCACAGGCTACACGATGGATATGCACACCTTCAGTCCACCCAGTTTTTGCATGTACCCTGAGGTGCAGCGGCTAATTGCCCGGCGCAGACGTTTGACGAGACTGTGGTGGTACACCCATCAGCCTGAGTTTAAAGCGCTAGCAAAATGGCTAAGCAAAATCATTTGGCAACAAATTAAAATAAACAAAATTGAGCAGTGGGAAAACAAAATGCTAAGTACCACCCATTCGGACCATAGTTTATGGAAATTATTAAAGGCATTTAAGGTCTCCTCAAACGCCAGCACCGCCAATGAGGCGCTCCACACTCAACTCGGCCTGCACTTCTCCTCTAAGGAGAAAGTCGAGGTTTTCGCTGACTGTCTGCAAGACATATTCAGCGAGAAGGCAACGACCAACCCCCAGCTGGAGCGGGAGGTTAATACATGGGTACAAAACTGGGTGGCGCAGAAGCATCAGGAACATCTGCCCCTCACAACACCGCAGGAAGTCTACAAACTCATTAGGAAACTACCTAATGGGAAAGCCGCCCCGGACAAGGTGACTAATGAGGAACTCAAATACCTCCCGAGGAAAGCCCTGGTGCAACTCACTAAAATATTCAATGCTTGTTTGCAGCAAAACCACTTCCCCGACACTTGGAAACGAGCCAAGGTGATTATGTTACCGAAGCAGGGGAAAAGCACCAGGCAACCACAAAATTACCGCCCCATTAGTCTCTTGTCTACTATTGGTAAAATGCTCGAAAAAATCATACTTTCTCGATTACATAAACAGGTTTCGGACCAAGAACTTACAAATTCTCAGTTTGGATTTAGAAAAGGACACTCCACAGAACTACAACTTTTAAGGTTAGCTGATGACGTCACCGAGCAATTTAACAATGGGGCTTCAACGTTGGCGTTATTTTTGGACGTAGAAGCCGCCTTCGACCGGTGCTGGCACAACGGCCTCATTTATAAGATGCACCGGAACTTTCCCCGCCTCCAAATTTCAACACCCATGCTGCACAGTTTCCTAAAAAATCGGCACTTCTACGTCCAGGTGGGTGACTCCTCCTCTAAGGAGAGAGTTATGCAGGCTGGCGTACCACAAGGGGCGATCATGTCGCCGTTTTTGTATATACTCTTCACTAATGACTACCCTGTGGACGCCAGATGCAGAGTGGCCATGTATGCTGACGATACTGCAATCTACAACCACCACAAAAATTATCGTTACGGTATTTTGGAAATTCAACGGTATATTGACTGCTTCCTCTCATGGCTACATGATCGGAAGATCAAAATTAACCCGAACAAATGCCAGCTTATTCATTTCACAAAGCGGCGCCCTTTGGCTATGGACCTAACGGTTGGTGGTCAAATATTGCACTGCCGTCAGCATGTCAAATACTTAGGCGTGACGCTATCACGCACTATGAACTGGTCCACCCATATCAAAGATACCGCCAACAAAGGGCGGCAAAGTTATGCGCCCCCATCTTCAGGAGTAAACAGGTCCAGCTGAAGACCAAACTGGTCCTATATAAAGCGTTCATTTTGTCGCTGGTCCTGTGCGGCCTGGGCCAACGCCTCCAAATCCACCTTGAAATACCTCCAAACCGTACAAAACCTTTCATTGAGAAAGATCCTATCCACCCCTCTCCTCACCACCAACGCAAAAATCCACCAGGAAACTTGCATCCCTTCCATTCCCGAGGCCATACTAAAACGGGTCTCTTCCACATGGGCGGGCATTAAGGGACACAGCAACCCTACAATATACAACATCGGTAGAGGCGAGCCACAGCATCGGAAACATGCAAGAATAAAAATCCTATAGTTGACGGCGGCTCGTCCACACTGCACGCCCAGCATCCCTCGGCCCATGGCCGCACAATCTCCAAGGAAGAGGCCGCAGTCACAGCAACTGAATCACTTCCCCTTGAACAAAGTGTAACCCACAGTTTCGTGTGACAGTGCGTGTGCCTGTGTATAGGTGTGTGTGCGTGTGTGTGAGTGAATGTAAGGGGCTGAAATAAACCCCCAAGTATATATGTATATAGTTATTTATATTAAAAAACAACAAAAACATTTTAAAACATCAAAAGAAAAGACATAATTAAACTGTTCTCGGCGGTCGTGATAAGGCCGCCGAATGGGTTCAATATTAACCACAAAGACAATAAAAATATCATTAAAACAAGTTATAAACACTTGTAAATTTTAGCCTGTAAGCCGGGCCCTTTGTACCGGCACCAGGCCATATTCCTTAATAAAGATAAAGATAAAAAAGATATAGCGTTGATTTTGCCACATCTTTCCAATGATACCCTTTTTTGTTCGAACTTGAGTATTAAACAGCAACTTTTGCAAATGAAGCGCTGAGTGTTTCTAAGTAAGCCACAACACCGGTGTTTAATTTGAGTGACCATTATCCTTTATATAGAGTTTTGAGTATGCTTAGGTCGTGTGAGGCCTGTTCATAGCAGTAGCACGGGCTGAGAGATGTGGAAAATGGTGACACGCTTATTAACATAGAATGGATAGTGTATCTGTTTGTTATTCGAGGAAGTACTGGTTCAGTTCCCGGATGGTCGAGAAGGATGCTTCGTTTAGACACGATTATTTCCTTTCCCCCAAAAAGTCTGTAGGTACGCATTAGTGTTACATAATGATCAGCGGATGTTCAAATATAAAGCCTTGCTCTTATTCAACAGTTTAATCAAATCCCTAAGATAATGTTGGTGAAGGACCGAAAAGCCCGCCTTGGTAGCGTAGATGGCAGCGTGTCTGCCTCACGTTCAAGAGGTATCGAGTTCGAATTTCGGGTTCTCCCTTATCCTTAAAGGACGAATGTCGGGTAGCTCTAAGCTCTATGGACCCTGGACACATTTGAGCATCATTTCACCCATCTCATTCACCGTCCGATATGACTTAACGTTGGAGGGCGTAAAATTATAAAAGAAAAAGGACAAAAAGTCCCCTAGATATTGATGGGTATGAAATACTGCAGAAGCTGCATTAATTACGATTACCTTTTTCAACAGTTTTTAAAATCCTTAAAAGTATTCTGGAAGCTTTAATAATTATTTTTAGGGCGTAAGGAGGTATAAGGAGAATCCAACATTTTTTTTTTCTGCTGTATAGTTTATGATTTTCAGGAGAGCTGCAATTAAGTCCTGGAAGCATCTGCTACGTTGACCTAGTGTTAGCGCCTGTAATTTCAACATTTTGGAAGGCGTAAACTTACATGCATAATTATTATTTTATTTCTTTGTGGGTTCAAATGAAAGCAAGATAGGTTAAATTTTAGTTCCTTATTTTTAAATAAAGTAATTTAATAGTTAATTGTACTCAGATCTCTACAAAAAATACAAAATAGAAGTTTTTGTTGCTCTCCTTAAATGCTAGTTGAAAGCTACAACTTTCTTTCGGTTATATTTTTAGCGCGTATAAGTAAATTTTCAGCTTAAACAATTTATTTCCAATCCTTGAACCATTGTGAAGTAGGATTCAGCTCTCCCTTGCTAAGTTTCAACAAATGCACGGAGTAACTGTACTGATAAATAAGTTATTATGTTAAGTAAATTGCTGGAAATTAATCGTTCCTGCATACTAGCCGTGTATAGGCTAAGGTTTTAGATAGATAGAACCAACCTGAAAAATCTAATTCCATGGTTGGAATTTGAACCACTGATCTTGCGATTTTTTAATTGCTATTGCTTTCTTAATTTTCGATGTAGAAATTGCACTAATTTTACCTTTACATCCGGTCGCTCTTAACCTTTGAGCTACAATGGCCAACGTGCCGTCATAACATTAAGTTATTATATCATTCACATAAGCCAATCCAAGTATCTTTCAGAATCTTTGTTCAGCTGAGGTGTGGGAAACGTGAAGTAGTTTTATAAATGCAACCTTCAATTATAAGATGAGGAACACGGTTTCCAGAATTTTCCTTTTTCCGAAGGATTTGTCCTAAACTCTTTGAAATATAGAAGTGAAATGCTAATAACCCTTTCCCTGCATGCCTTAGTCATGCCAATCGCCGCAGAATACATTAGAAGCTGATTTTTTCCGGTTATTCGTTTTACACCATTGCTTCATGGGTTATTCAAGTTAATTATAGAGACAGATAAGATTAGATCATATAACTCTTCAGGCCATACAGAATCGCTTCATGCGCATCGCTACCAGCGCTCCATGGTTCATCCATAATCAGCAGTTCCATCACGAGCTAGGACTGTTACCTCTTCACGACTACATTCGCAGGATCGCTCGTCGTTTCTTTTCCACGCCGCAAGAAGTTCCAGGAGCTGTGCATTATAACAGCGGCGTCCGCACGCGCCAGCCCTCACGCTTGAAGAGGAGACTACCACAGGACCTGCTTCTAAGTGATACATCTGATTCGAGTGATTCTAGTGCTTGATGTCTGTCTTACATCTTCAATATTGACATAATTTCTCAGGGAGTATTATTGGGGTTCTAACTTAATGTAGTTAGGGGGCGGCTTGTTAGCCTACCCCTGAGTGTTATTGTTCTTATTGTACTGTTACCTTCTTTTCACTCTGATCTGTAAAACATTGTACTGCTGATCGATCAATAAAAAATTATATAAAAAGATCATATAACGGGGGTTGTTACTGGAGTTCTATTGATTTCCCGCATATCTTCCTAAAATGCTTGCTATCCAACTACGTTGGTAAGAATACTTTCATTTATGCTAAAATTATTTCCTTAACAAATTGCAATATGCTGGTCTCCATATGAACATTCCATCCAAGCTATCCTCTGATTATACAAACAACAAGTCTCATTCTTGCTATAAATGGATAATGAAAGAGAGCATAGAGACCTTTTCGTCATCTTCTATGTACATTCTGCAGACCGGTTCATCCTTGTAGAGTGCTACTTTACATAGGTGTTTCCTGAATTAACCATGATCAATAATTAATACAACTTCTTTCCTTGTTCCTGCTCTATTCAATCGCATAGGAGCTTAAGAAAGATTGTGGAATGGAACTAAGACACTTTTCTAATGTGTTTTTGTTCAGAACAAGTTTACCACCAGAATTGGTGTTTTTCCATAAACCATGTTTGATAACAAGGTTTCAGCGGTACCTCCTACATTCCAACCACGAGTTCAGAGCCAACACAGGTACTCCGTTTGCCAGATGAACAACTTTTGCGTTTCCATAAATGCCGTGGTACTCCAATATCTACCGCAATTTCACACAGTTGCGAGATGACAAATCAAGCAGGACACTTAGGTAGTCACATGCAAGTTTTGATTTTACCTGGTCTAAGGAGAGTGCTTTTAGATAGTCAAAGACTTTAAGAATAAGAATTAATTTTCATGATAACCTTCCACAAATGTTTGAAAGCATGGTTCAACTTAGGAAGTACCTCCGTCTGAAAAACTGCAATAGATATTTCTAAAATCTTATACTACCCAATATCTCCGAGAACTTGGTAGAATCAGTTTTTAATCAAATGTGGAAACATTGCGGGGAAAAAACAATTTTTGCGATCTGTAGAGCTCTACATTTTTACTGCATGTTACGGTTAACCTCAGGGTAAAAATATGGCTTGCTCACAATTTTGCACAATTTTTGTTCAGGGATTGTAATTCATGAGCTACTTAGTGTTGCGGAAAGCTAGAGCTTCGTTTTGCCACCATATTTTACTGCTAACTTCATTCTTTACATACTGTGGTTTTCCTACTCAATTTGTTTTCGTATGTATAAGCAGTGTATCTAATTCTGGAAGTTACCAAGGCCTGATTTATTTCTTTACAACAATTTTTGCGCTGTTATTAAAATAATGCTTGAAATATAGTAAATCTCAATGGAACTTTCATCTAATATGACCTCTGCTTTGCATTTAGGACATGGTAACGTTTTTCCTGAAATAAAGTCATATTTCTTTCCTCCTACTTTCTGGTTTCTCAGAAGCTTAGTTGCCTGTTAAAGAAAGTATTTTATTTCACCCGCACATGTGTGGAAAATACATGTTTTAAAGTCCGCTAAATAAAACAAATACTAATACAAGTAAAACTGAATTTAGACTACACAATACTCTAACGTATGTTTTATATATAATTATACCATCTTAAGCACAATATAAGTTGCTTATATTTGTATATAATTTGCTTTTGAGCCCCATTATTAAAAAACAAAGTGTTAGTTGTTCAAATACATACACCTCAATTGTAGTACCTGCTTTAGAAAAGTAGATTTCCTGTGTAAATACATAATATGAAGGCAATTACACGGTTTTAGCTATTTAGCTATTCACATTCAGGTTTCAACAGTTGAACAAATGTTCTATATATACCTAAGGTGATGTTATAGACACTCGTTTGATATGTTGCATATAAAATAAACAAATAGTACGGTAACTAGTAAATATATATTTATCAAATATATTTGTATAGGACGCTTAAATGCTAGAAAATGTAATTCTTGGGTGGTACCTTTATGTAGTGCCTCTGAAGTGCTTATGTAGTGCTTCGTTCACCATTGCAGTATGCAGTATTTCCCATATGTGGGAAGCAGAATTACTGTTACAGTTCACTCCTATTTTGAGATAATTTATCCGTATTACTTGGAAAATCCAGGTACTCGAAGATATATTTTAAAATTTGTGCCAGTTCCTATCCATAATAATAGTAATACTTTTGCCATGTTTTCAATTATATAAGGTTTTAAATGGATGTAGCAGATATGGTAATTGATAGGTTAGAAGCAAGGACATTAAAATGTTATGGACACTTAAAATGTACGAAGGAAGAAAGAATACTATATAGCGCTATTAACGCGTTATTAGCTGGAAGAACAAATCCAAGAAGGGCACACTTGACGTGGATGGATGAAGTTAATAAAGCAATGCAAAAAAGAGGACTGGATGAAGGGCAGTGGCAGGATAGACGAACTTGGAGGTATTTAAGAGGAACTAAAGGCAACCACTGAAACGTGGAGAGCATAAAAGTAAAGTTAAAATTTTACAACTGACTAAGGTGGCTCCTGGGTAACGTGAAAGGCACACATTCGGGAAGTCCCGGGTTGATTCCCGTCGGGCCATACTGATCATAGCATTTTTCATGGTTTTCCGGGCGGTAGGTGAATGCAAGGGTAATTCCGCTTTTGGAACTAACTTCGTGTCCGTCTTACTATCCCCATCATTTCATCTTATCTGCTTCACTTTATCTATTTCAGGTTTGTAAGATCAGGTAGGTGGGTAGTTTACGCTAAGGAAGGATGTCTTCATGGCATTCGTGGGCATTTCCTGAGAGTTTTCTCATTCATTTTTGGAACCCCCAAACTGTTGGTGGCTAAGGCACTGCCGAGTGTAATCCTGGAAATGTTAGATACTTTTATTTCCTTTTCGCCAGAGCACATTGTCGCTGTCAGGTCACCACGTGAATTTCCCGTCCATCCCTTCTTTCTAGCGGTCATGCTGCAAGCACATCAACGATCCACTATGATCTATGTGGATACTGTGCTCCAGTGCAATTCCTTTGTCTGACAACTTCTAACTCCTAATTTCTGTTGTAGGTAACTCGAGAAACTGTGCAGCAAAACATCATGCAGAGCTATGTACTGTGTGGCCTGTGTTGGGGGTTGGAAAGTAAGGTTTCACCACCACCTCCTGCACCCCGAGAAACAAAATCTCTAATGGAAATGTTTAGGATGAAAATATTAAATTATGAATTATGAAAAATGAAGCACGGGACAACCGAAGATTACAAGAATCAGTGATAACGCTGTCCTAGTGCTTCAAAAAAGTATTTCTTCTCCAAATAAAATGAGCGTCCGGTGTTCCACGAGGCAGTGATTAGCGTACGATTGGTGATATTGAAGGACACCCATATTGAATTGAGGTATTCCATGTGCTGACGAATATGTATGAAGACTCTGTGTAACACAAAATATGCTGGTAGTTTGACGAATGTGATGTACTTCAGAGTTGCCCTGTTAGTAATAAACAAAATGAACTTTCTCTCGTTTGAACAAAGCGAAACGAATATGAATTATATGAATTCATCTTTTCTCATAGCAATTTACATGGTGCAAACCAAAACATTATTTTGTGTGGAGCTATCTATTGGTTAAAACGCAATCATTTTCTATAGAGCACAAACGGGTGTGGTTTGCAGCTGCAAATTTATGAAATTAAGATGAAAGATAATCTCCAAAACAGAAATGAAATGGTCAACTACATACGGACCCACTGACTTATTAAATAAAGCTTCCAAACAGATGTATACCTAAAATTTTTGCATGCGGAAAAATTAAAACTTTTATACAGCATCCGTATTTTATAATCCAAACTCTAACCCTAAACCGGTTACATTCCCCTTCAGACATGACAAACTGAGAACGGTATCAAAATAGGAAGAATTCGGATGAAGAATCATAATGGCTGCATTTAAGAACAGGTGCAGCATTTACCGGCCTCAGTAGCGTGGTGGTAGCGTGTCTGCCTCACGTTCAAGAGGTGCCGAGTTCGAATCTCGGTCAGGGTGAGTTACCTGGATAATGTTTTTCCGGGATGTTTCTTTATCCTGAAAGACGAATGTCGGGTAACTCTAAGCTCTATGGACCCTGGGCTCATTTGAGCATCATTTCACCCATTTCATTCATCGTCCGATATGACTTAGCGTTGGAGGACGAAAATTACAAAAAAGTGCAGTTTTGCAATGACTGTGTGTATGTATGTATGTATGTATGTATGTATGTATGTATGTATGTATGTATGTATGTATGTATGTATGTATGTATGTATGTATGTATGTATGTATGTATGTATGTATGTATGTATGTATGTATGTATGTATGTATATGTGCTTGTGTTTGTTGTGTGTGTGCGTGCGCGCGTGTGTCATTTTTACAGAAGTCTAAATTTAACTGGTTCCTCTTTAAACCAGTCGTCACAATTTAGAGGCGCAGTGATTGACTTAGCTCGGTTAATTAACCGAAGCTACGCCTCAACGTTCTATTTACCGAGATGTGGAGCCTTACCATGGCCAGCCTTAATGATGACATAACGGACAGCGCAAAGGTCTATTTAAATCGTACACCCTCCTCTATCTTTTTAACCTTGAACGTATATGAGAATGTTTCTTAGAGGTTCTTAGAGGTTCCGAGCAGGATGGTTTAGACGGTTTCGTCTGTGACCCGTATTCGGGAGCCCCGGTTTCGATTCCCGTGACCTACGTACCTACCTGATACATTGGTTTCTTCGGGAGTTTTCCAGGGTTGCCAGGCGAATCCTGGGTAAGTTAATTAAATCCGCCCAAATCTCCTGCCCCTCCGTTCCATACCTATTATAATTTCAGATCATCCCTCATCTGGTAGTCTCTTTCAGGGTAAAATTATCGGCGGGTGTCTCGGCGGTGCATGGCAGAGTGATAATCTCTGAGTGAACTGTTCGTCCTTGGGTAGGTCGGCTGCCGATCTCCCAATGGGCTACTGGGACCACTTCCGAACCACAGTAAGGGGGAGTCCGTTGTTCTGGTCTACCAGCGGAGATTTCCATCTATGTAAAAGGTAGGGACCCTACTATCGGGGCTTCTTTGGACGGCCGCTCCCTGTCTCCTCTCGCCTCATGCTTCCTCCTGGGATGCCCCTCTTGTGGGCATAAGTACAATAGATAAAGTCTGGTCACACGTCCGAATTTTCTCCGTAGTAATCCTAATCCTAATTCTAATCCTAGAGATTCCACATAGGTTCTTAGGCCACATAAAGGTCCGAAAATGATGTTGAGTTGCAGTCATGGATGACAAAGAATAGTAAGGAAATTATTTCCTCGTGTGAAAAATATGTGTAAACAAATCAAAGCATACTAATATAGCCGAAACCCTTTGATGGGGTTGTTTATTGCCTTTTTGTTTCCTTCAAAGCTGCTGCATTTACTAGGTAGAGAAAATAATAACTCCAAAAATTAAATTTCTTGTTTCACTGCAATCACCCGTTTTAAGCGCCCTTGAAAACAAAGGTCATATTATTACGTTATAGTATTCTTCATATGATGACTAATGAAGTATTGCATCCTACTCACAATTTCGATATCGAGGTTTCACCTTAGTTCTACTGAAAATAAGGTCGATATTAAAATAAATTGTAGAAGTATGTCAGTAGAGGAACCATTTGATTACTTAAATGTTTTAATCAAATTTACTGTGCCAGTTAATATCACTTAATTCTTAATATCAATTGTGAATGTAATAAAACTAGTGCTCAATTGAGCTCGAAAATAAGTTGACAAGGGAACTATCACTGTGCTTTACGCACTTGAGAGTTTGGTGACATATTCTTGGACCTGTGCCAAAAATCGGATGCGGAATATAGCTGAAGTACTCTAAAGTAGGTCCAGAAAACGTAGAAACGTATAGGGTAATACGACAGCAGTGTATGGGAGGGATTGTTTACCCCTGACGTAATCGTATGCAGCAGATTGCAGGCTTCTGTTTTGGACGTTGCGGTTCTACTCCGCAAAAGGTTTTGGTGCATATGGTCGATATACAGCGGGGACTATACCATACAATTTTCAGGTGCGTGGTACTGTGAGTTCATTGATAGTTCTCTTGTTGGTATAAAAGTTATTTTGGTTTTTCATGTATATTTTCTCCGTGTCTTAATAAGATAATTAAATATACTGATTTTCTTATCTCTGATATTAGCTATTTCAATCTGGCTAACGCCCTGTGCCAAAGCCTATATTGTCTTCATAATGGTAACTAACTTTTGACCTGCTGTATTTAATTTATTGTGATTGCCTTGAAAAGCGTGATGTAATCGAAATATTAAAGAGATTTTGTTAGCAAACTTTTGATTAGTTCCATCTGCATCTTCCTACTTTTTAGTTGGTTAGATGCTCTTTATTTGCCCAGAGTTTCAAAGGATTGCATGATTAACCTAATTGCGCAAATCTTCATTTACTTTCACCTCACCACAGCTTACTATCACTGGTCTTATCGCCGTTGGTTAACATTTCGTTTTTCTGTTGGACACAGATCAAGTGGAACTATTTAAATATGTTCTTCATTAATAACGCTGTCCATTGCCAGGAACATATTGGTGCGCAGATGCGCCGAAAATTTCTCCCGCAGTAATTCTTTTACATGTCAGTAAATGTACCGTCATGGGGCTGTCGCTTTTAAGCACACTTAAAAACGATTGGTTTGGGTCGAGTGGAATCAGTAGGTCAGTACCTAAGTAATTGAGCCATCAGACTGACAGACAACTTGCAAAAGGCTTTTAAAACTCGAAACAAAAATTAAAACGCAGCTCCTTGAAAACATGAATAAAACGCATGGAATACAGGTAGCCACGAAACAGTAGACTATACTAATTTTTATGACTACAGAGAAAAAAATGTTTAAAGCTTCCTTCAGTTATCTGCCTGGCATTTTTTACACTGTGGACACCTCATATTATTTTAACCACAGATAAAAGAAACCTACCTGTAACCTTTAAATAGATCAGACAAAATAATGGCAAATATCTTTGAAATGCAGGCCTCCTTGGTAACACTTCAGGGGATTAAGTATGGATGGGATATTATTATAACAGAAAATTCCAGATCCACATGGTATGATACTTCTCGTTTTCTGTAAAACATTATGATCTGATCCTTTTTAACGACACTGTTAATTGCCAGGTTCATATCAGAATCCTGGATGAGCCGGAATTTCGTCCCAAAGAAGTTTCAGTAGAACTACTGATTTGGGGCTGTCACTTTTAAGCACAATTATAAATCATCGTCTGGGCCGGGTTTTGAATCCACGATCTTGGAATCAGTGTACCACTTCGTCATTGTTACTTCAGTAGCTCTCGTGTCGTGCGTATTTCTTCACTTCCAGTTGTTTCTACAAGACAGCACTGCCAACCTCCAAGACACTCCAAACAACTAGTTATCGGCCGGATAAAAGCTAAAACGAACTTCTTCTTGACTCGCTAGTAAACTACACATACCTAGTCCAGATACACCTTTCCTATCTTTCTTCTATCTTAGGTTAGTCCTTTTTTTTATTCTTTTTTTTATTTTATTTTATCCATCGATCAGCAATTATGCTTTACAGATGTTTGTTATAAGATACATAGGAACAGGACACATAACAATGGAGGTAGCCATGAACGACTCCTCTAACTAAATATGGAGGATAACTGTAACACAAATTGAGAACTTAAAGTCTTATGGTAGTAATCACGTGTCTGAGTCTGTGCTGGAGACGTCACTCAGGAGAAGATCTTGGGGCAGTCTGCGCTTCAGGCGAGTTGGCTGGCGAGTGCGACAGCCGAGACGGTACGTAACAGCTCCAGGGACCTCCTGGAGATGGTAAAAGAATGGACGTGCCAGGCGTCGGATGTATTGGTGAACGGGTAAAAGACCAAACTCATGATGAAGCTGCTGGTTTCGGATGAACCATGGAGCGTTTGTAACTGTACGAAGCACCCTGTTTTGTAGTACCTGCAGTCGGCGGAGATTAGTCTTACAGGTGCCACCCCAGACTGGAGCTGCATAGGTAAAAATAGGACGGACTAGAGATGTGTAAAGAAGCAGGGAGGATTCATAACCAAGTGAAGTGCGCCTGTTGAGTAGAGGGTACAGTTTTGATAGCCGGGCAAACGCAAGCGTAACAGACCGACAGATGTGGGCGTTCCAAGTAAGTCGGGTGTCCAGTAACACCCCAAGGTATTTCACTGGCACATTGCTTGGTAACCATGAGAGCGGTTCCCCCAGCAGCCGTAGTGAAGGAGGATCCCTATAAGGTCGTAAAGAGAAGATCTTAACCTCTGTCTTGTTAGTATTGAGGGAAATGCGCCAGTGAGAGAACCAATGAGCTAATTGATCTAGGGCAATTTGCAGTTTCTGAATGGCATGAAGAATATTGGCGTGAGAATAATAGAGAGCAGTATCATCTGCGTATAACGCCGTACAAACTGGAGCTATATCAGGAAGATCATAAGTGAATATATTAAAGAGGAGTGGTGCAAGTACTGAACCTTGAGGTACACCTGCTAAAATAGTTAGGTTAGTCCAATGTTGGCCCCTTCTATCTTATAAGATATCGGGCCCTCATTTTCATTTTTAGTTTTTGGGTTTGGGTTTCTTAATGGATCCTTTTTTCTTTGTTTCCCCGCTTTATGTCGCTGTACTTACCACCATTTTTCTTTTCTTGTTTAATTTTCAGTGACACATACACACAATGCACACAAACACTGGCGCGATTCCAATCTGCAATCCTCTGCGCGGCGAAACTTCAACATACGCTCTTTTATGTTTCTCAAATGCGAAGCGTTCTGAACCGCCATGAATCAGTTGAGTTAGTGCGCTCAGCGTTGCCACCTCGTTACAGACATTCTTTTCATATTTCCCTCTCCCTTGCACACTATCCTAAGCGCTAAGCGTGAGGGAACCCTAACTGAATTTTCCAAATGTTATAATAATGCAGTTGTTGAAATAACAATTGCAACATGGATATTCACATATTCTGCAAAGCATTTAAATGCTATAATTATAACTATAGTTTATGAATTACCTATTTTTCTACTCTGACGTAAATGCCAATGGCACATCAATATATCTGTGAATGTAACTAACGTCAAGAGACAGTTTGCCATAGTCATTGTCTTCCTCGTCCGAGTGTTGCAAATGTATGATGATAAGCACCAAAGCCTCTTCAAGTGCTATTTCTTTCCAAAAGTCCCAAAAGTCCCCGGGCCAATTCTCAAGCAGTTTTCTCAGTGTTGTGCTACCTCGTCAATTTCTTCGTGAATAAATCATCCAACGTCAGTCAGTTTAAAAGTATTATTTCTGTTTGCAACATAATTTGTGTCCACATTAACTCAGTTGAATTGTATTGGTAGTGTAAAGGGAGAAGGCGGAAAACCTTAACATCGTGTCTCATTTCAGTTGCAAGTTTATCCAGCTGATACGTTTTTCCCTGGTCTTTAAACGGAAGAATAACTGAGTAATACTACTTTTAACTCTCTACAGTAAATAGAGATTACGGAAAATTCATAAACAAATATATTTGATAGTACACGTTCTGCCGATGCATCATTCTACAAGTAGGAAATGTACTGTTTGTTTTCTCTCGAATTTAACAAACACCCTGGCTTATACGAGGTGATTTTTATCACAAGGTAATTCTTTTATCAAACTTTACATTTCAATTCTAAGTGATTACAAAAAGCAGGTACACGTATACATGCCAACGAATAATGATGCTCATTACAGTGCTTGCGTCGCGATGTATTGTTACTCGTATATTGGTACTTTATTTAGTTGTATGGAATTTTTACGGTTATATTCGACACGTTTCTCTCTACTTTCCTCATGGATGACTTTCTGCAATATCTGACTTTTTGACTTAGCGCAAATAGTATTTATTAGAGACGGATTCAGCCGGCACTCGTCAAACACCACTTAGGGGTAATGCAATATGATAACACCGCAGGACTTGGATTGTTTGCTCAGCTACCTAGTAACGTTCAAGGGCAAACATTATCCCCTTTTAAGCCATAATAGCTACGATGGCCGGCAGTTCATGTCATCTGCCCATAGCACGTCTTTCGCTTGGTTGATGATCTTGCTGTTTTAAAACCTTCTGAAGTCTTGGCCATCGTTTTTAGTGCCCAAGCTGCTAATGGTCTGACAAAAAATGGGGCTCCAAAGTGCCGCAAAGGCCTTGGTACGGTAATATCATTTGGAAGGTTTAAAGAAACCCATAGCTTAAGGCGATATGCTATCTGGTATACTAAATCATACAGTATAGTAAATGTTTTGTTATGCGAAATGTTCGCAAGAAAAGTTGTTTTGTATGTAACTTCATCACATATAAGTATATCACATCATCAGCTTTATCTCATATATCCGTTATCTTCAATGTCAAAAATTTAAGAATATCAATAGTTTAAAAGAAGCAATCGATTTTTCCTATGCACCATTCCTGTAAAATCAATGGGTCTCGCACAGTTTGCAATTTAAGTCATGATATTTGGGACTACTAAATCCGGCAAAGCCACAATGTCGCCCTTAGCTCAATTTGTTTCCCTCCCCTGCCTTGACGAATGTCATGTAGAACAGAAGGTTAATCAGAAAGGCTAATGGCAGTGGTACGCTGCACTGTGGTGAAATGGATGAAGCATTGCATAAAAAATTAATAATGCAACTTTTCACAAATCGGGATGAAACAAAAACATCTAAGCAGGAAGGGGATCGTAGGACTAAGTTTGCAACTGGAATTAATCAAGTGTTTAGTGATACATTTTTAGTGATTTTTTAAAAGATTAGCAACCTGAAAACGAATACTATTATCTTTAACAAAGTTTAATTACAACAGTGAAAAATGATTTTGAAACCGGGTACATTACTTCCCAACTCTATGCATTAAAGATACTTTTGTCAAAAAATCCAGTTAGAGTCAAAGGAGAATTTGAATATCAAAGTTGTCTTTCATGCTATTTTGTTTTACTTTAATTGTAATGAATTTAGTCATACGAAACCTGAATCATTGCTTTGCGCTGTAATGCACGTTTTGCAGTATCAATTTATTCACCAATGCAAAAAAATATGTCAAATATTCTTACAGAAAAATCAATTCCCTTTTCCCCGCACAGAACATGCAGCACACTAAATACAGCACACTGAACATATGGCGCCCATAGCGCGGTGTTTTCTAAATTACGTACAAGTGACTTAATTTTAGTAAAGTGAATGTAAACTGATTGTTTAGAGTCATCTGTACATCTTAAATTTTGTATAACTTTGGATATCCTTAGCATTTCATAACTGTTAATTACAAAGCTATTAAGAAAACTATGTTTTCCTTGAAGCCATAATTAACATCGTTGCTTTTAAATGCTAATAATAATCTATAAATCTTAAACATGAATTCTAAATATAAATCTAAAATGTTCTAAATATTCTCTCCGTTTTTATTTCATTCATTTCTTGTACTTTTGGTTTTCCATTCTATTGTTGGTTATACTTTTGTAGCTGTGGATTGATTTTTATATAACTTCAGACAGCAGTTTGTTAGCAACCACGTCTTCTTACAGAATACGAATTTCTTTTCTTGAGAAGAAAAGTCCAAGTAAATTGTGTTTATAAATTGTGTTTATAGCTAAGGTTCTCCACATTTCATCAGCATAGATCAGTAGTTCCATCACATCTGCAAGTAAGTTTTTGAAATGTTACGGTGTTCTACTTCGTATTCGAAATTAAGTAATCCGCAAATCGAGGCATACCAGAGTACAGTCTTGAAATATCTGATGTATTACACTAAGTTGACTTTTCCCTATTACAGTTGTTTTTGTATGTGTTCTACAAGAAGTTATTTCTCATCTGCTTCATCTTATTGAGATAAACGTTTACAGAAATAGTGATATTATACATTTTGCTGTAAGAGAGATAAAAGAGGAGTAGAAAGCGGGCAAGTAGTAGTTATAGTCAATCTGTACTATATGTAGGCTTAAGATGTCTATATTCTTAACACAAAATCAGTTCAAAATGTTTAAAAGTATTTTAAAATTGAAACTAATATCTAACGCATAATAAAAGAACATATTAATTTAGCATAAAGAACATGTGTAAACGAGATATGCTGTAAATTATAAACCAGTTTTTATGTTTTACCAGTTACACATATTATACAACATTAATCCTAAATGAAAATGACATCACAGGCTCATCACAGTAATTTCTAGATATTTGTTTTGTTAGTCATGCAAGTACTCTTTCTAATAAACATGTAGTATTTTCATCATCCCCGTTAGGAGAAATTTTTAAAACTTACAAATTAACCGTAAATTTGCAATGTAAAGGGAGTCCATCAATATGTCAGCATATCTTTACGAAATTACGTTTCAGAAGACTTAGGTATATGTTATTTTTGAGTATTTACAGATCTCCTTACAGTGTCCTTGATAGTTTTATTTGAACCATATACTAACCCTCTAGACAGAATCTGAGAAACCTCTATTATCGGGCCCAAATGACCTCGCTGTCTACAGGGCCTAAAACTCCAAACACACACGCACACACACACTCACACTCACTCACCCCTCTTTTGTAAGTATAGATGAAATACGTTGCTCACATCAAAATTCAGTTTGAAGGTGGAAGAAGGGCACATATTGCAAAATGGTGTTTTGGGAGAAAACTATAAAATAAAATGTTTGATTTAATATAATTTAAGTAGATGTTAGTACTTAAGTGAGTGTGGACCATTTGATTTAATTCGTAAACTTCTATTCGTGATTTTAGTGGTAATGTTTAATAATCCTGTTCCAAATGCATAGGTATATTTTAAAATGAACTTTCAGGCATATAAGGCCTTCTTGCAAAGAACATTCTTATTAATATGATATTTTAAAGTAATATTTAGTTTCCTTTCGGATTGAAAATTATGTGAAATATGTCAAAAAACTAGTTTATAATATTGCTAAGGAACATGTTACTCTTTGCAATTATACAGTAATTATTTTAGTTTTCTTTTAATTCCAAGATTTTTGAGATTATATAACATAATGTTTACAATCTTCCTAACAGTCTAAAGTCAGCATTTCTAACTTTCTTCCAGCAATTACACAATGTTTTATTCTTCTGATATACTTTATACTATTTAACCAAGCTCTATTGCTCTTTAGCTAAATACTGGATATCTCGTAACCCTTTCCTTATTTTGAATAACATCTGCTGGACTCGCTGGCCTTAGCGTTGGTTTTTAATACTTTGAGTGCAATTGTTATTCGAGCAAGTTAATGATACAAAAGCTCCTGTGTGTGTCTGCGGTGCTACCGAGCTTGTAACCATTATTTTTATTCTAAAATCCTAAGCAATATTTATAGTTCAATTTCGCTATTTTAAATTTATTAAGAAAATAATTCACTGGAAATTATTTAAACTTTAGTGGAAAGTGAACGAGATTAAGAAACAATTGAAGGTAAACTTGTTTTTGAATATGTAGAAAGTAGGAAAAAGAATAATATCAATATGTTAACGACGATAATAGTGGTCTAAAAGAATACGATTGTTTAAATACGATTTAAACAAATGATTATTTAAATTACCCAAATATGGAAATGAACAGTGGATCGCGAAAGACGACGTGAACGAATGAGAAATTTATTGAACTGCCACAGCAATGGCAAATTTAATAATTTGTTATTATTTAGAGTTAGCGTAATTCTGTGCATCGACGTCTTCGAATTATGAAGCAAAAGGAGGGAACTCGACTTGAAGTTCGTATTGTAAAATAAACTGACGTTTATAAAGTTATTTATTAATCTATGTTATAAAGCGTTCTTGTTAACTTAAAATTGAATTAAAAATTAGAATATTTCAAAAGAAGTTGAACGATTATTTCGTTTCATTTAGTAAATTAGTTCCATCCAATTCCCGTCCGACACTACACCCAAGGTAAGAGATTTTCATGCTTCGACTGCAGCAGCAGTGAATAACATTTTCAGGAATTGCTCAACCTGAGACGTCGAATCAGAGCAAATGCTCACATTGAGACGAGTCCAGACCTGGAACTTCGAGACCTGCACCATCCCCAAGGACAGGACAAATCCACATTTGCAGGACGCTGCAGCTTCCCAACCCGGATACCCTGTAGAAGCAAAAGTCGCCTCAATGTGGTGCTGAATTGTCTCATTCCATTCAAGATATGTAGTCACAGGCTTCCATCTCACTTGTATTTCATTTTTCAAGTTTCTGTTTTCTACAGCTCTGATCTTTTAAGTAAGGTTCTTCCTAAAGTATGACGGCAATCCTTATGATTATATATTGTCTATTTTATAATTTTATTAACATAACAACTTAGCTGTTGCTCATATCACGTGATTCACTTAACATGGGGAAGGTGTTCTGATTTCTGATTGTCTAGAGTTAGGTATGAATCGATTCCCATTGGATGGCAGAGATCCATCACTGAACTGTACTCCAGCCAGTGAAGGTTGAGGTCGTCCATGATTGTCCATGCTGCAATACATGGAAAAGGGTTCTTCTGCTTAACATCATAGCTTTCAGATACTTTTTAGCAGCTGGTATGTACATATATCTTCCTCTTCCTTCATAACAAGCTTTACGAATCCAACATTCTTATCACAATACATAAGGAGTGTACCGCACAGGAAATATGTTTGTTATTAACATAAGTCAAATTAAAAGATCACACCATTATTTCGTTTACTCATTATTCCATGCATATACCAACTTTTATCTGCAATGGTTATCGGCAACCTTTCACCTTTGGAACATATTGACTATCAGCAGTGGTTTTAAGCATTTGTATAGTCCTTTTGCTGTGGGTTTTACGCATTGGGTCACACGCATACACATATACTCTCTCATTCCACTTCCAGACTTATGGGACAATTTTAGCTGGAGAAAAGCCAAAACAAAAACAATCATTGCCTTGTGCGCCAGTGAAAAACAAATAAATACAATATAATTGTAAAAGAAGTAATACTAATAAAATTTGGGGAGCCCAGCATTTACCTAACGACACAGAGAAATTTGAAATATATATATGCTGAACTGATCGGTCTTGGGGATTTCAACCTGAAACTCTACACCTCCCGAATGCGAATCGCACACATTAACACTACATTACCTCGCTGTATGAATATAGAAAACAAAAATATTAATTATATTTTATAGACTTTGGAATAAATGTTAAAGGGCATATGGAATCCTGATTTTTTCCATTAAAGGTCATGTTTGTAGTGTGCACTGTTGTTATGTACATTTTTATTCTACATTTCTCAAGCAATAATTTCTCTACTTTTCTTAAGGCTTTAGTTACTAAAATTTGACGGAGAACATTACTGCTATGAACTTCCTAATGACAACTTGGCACGTATGAAATTAGTTTTGAACGGTTAAGTGATACAATGATGTTTTAGTTCATTTCATATCGTCTTAATCTGCTCTACAGGTTAAAGGTAGATGTATCCGACTATTACGAATTGGCGATGAAAATAGTTGTGCTGGTATCTGCCAGTATATTGCATTCTTCTGGCTGACAAGTAAACTAGCAAAACAGGACCATGCTAAAGTTTCCGTAGCATTATCAGACCTGTTCAGCTACCTTTGTTTTCTTCGTTTTTAATTTGTATCTTAAATGTGCATGTGTAGACAATAAGTAAAGGACTAAGTGTTTGCATAAGGTCTTCAGTAACATTTTAACACTGACAAACAACATACCTTATATAACTGCCAACTTAACATTCAATACAATTGTTGCTCACTACTTCGTTGGGCATTTTCCTTTGAAAGGCGTTAGAATCCTTTGCAACATGTCTTTTATGTTTGCGTTAATGGTCGTCAATCTTTGGCGTATAGATTACAAGTTATACAACTTAGAGGGACACCTCACACATTCAGACTCAAGAGATTCATTTTGGATAACTGAAATGAAGAAATTACAGGAGGCTGAAGACCGCAAAAAGACAGGCCCTAGAGACGCGTGGAAGCACTGTGACATTTAGACTGCTGGAGCTGGCTAGAAAGAGGGATGAACGACCAAAGGTAAAGCTTTCCTTAATGTCCACAGAGAGTCACTTTATTTTGAGAAAGGATATGTGCCATCACGCTGGCCACTACCAAACAACACGAATCCTAAGAACACACCCAGAAGTTGAGAAGGAAACGAAGGGAAAGAGGAAATGGAAGGAAACTGGTGGAGATGAAAATCCATGCTAGCAAGGGTGAATGGTTAAAATGGAGCTTGTCGGGAATCGAACTCGGTACCTCCAAAATGCCGTCTCGTTCTTTCGTTAGCCTTTCGCACAATTGACCTAGGTGAAGCGATTATCAAACGTGCGTATTGTCATTATGGTCAGTGAAGTTTATAACATGAAAAGCAATAAACCCTCCATTTCGTAACAATCTAGTATACTTATGCTAAATTTGGCCAATGTATCACGACACACATTTCGTACAAGAGCAGATAAAACATAATTTTCACGACCTACCTTTTGTATTCGAAAACAAATTTTGAGCAAAGACATAAATAATAGGACAAGAGTGGATCTACGCAATGTAGCTAAAGAGAGAAGAACACGTGGTAATTTTGAATGTAAACTAAAGGAAGATTAGGATCCTTCCAAGATATGTTACCGACTTACAGCCGCCTAAGGGAAGATAGCTACCGTGCATACGATGTTGAGTGACGGAGGAGTCCCCTCAAAGGGCGTTGTACTGCGCCACAATCGGTGTTTTAATGTCAGGAATCACAGAGTGAATTATATCCCTACATCGTAGTTTAACATGTGGCTGAATCCTGTATTTAATTTTGACAGACAAGGCCCACACAGAACTCTGTTAGTTCTTTCCTTGCAGCGTCAGAATTTCCAATTGAGGTGACTAAATAACAGTTATTATCATGCACCCCACCTAGTTTGTGCTAGTCTTTAGTTCTCCAGAATAACTCTGTGGATAATTGCAGGCTACATTTTGTCCATAAAGTAGAGTTACTGTATATAAACTACAGCATTGTTTTGATAGGCGATTCCAAAATATGTGATGGCCTATTTACTTCAAGAATGTCTCCTCTTCTGCTGCCAGGATATAATGAAGTCGGTCTTCTTTGTTATTTTCTCTCCCATTTACCTAAGTAAGAGGAATTACCGTATTCTACCTACACATTCTATGTAGATTTCATCGGAAATAAATATTTGTGTGTGTGTGTGTGTGTGTGTGTGTGTGTGTGTGTGTGTGTGTGTGTGTGTGTGTGTGTGTGTGTGTGTGTGTGTGTGTGTGTGTGTGTGTGTGTGTGACTCTAAAACGGAAATGTCGTTAAAACCCAGCTTGTTATTTAAGTCCAAGAGCGGAACGGAACAGGCGGTTTCAATTGTGGCCCGGGTTCGATTCCCGCAACCGGCCTACCTGACCTATGGGTTTTTCGGGGGTTTTGTCGGGTCGCCAGGCGAATGCTGGGTACGTTAAATTACACAGGTCGAATTGCCTGTCCCTCCATTTTATCTTCCTTATCATTTCACATTGTCAATCATCTGGTGGTCTCTTTCAAAGTAGAAGTGTCGATGATTGTCTCAGTGCTGTCGTGAATCCTCGGGTCGGGCGCCCTAGTCTCCTCTCACCTCGTCTTTCCTCCGGAGGATGTCCCACTTGGGGCTTAGGTACCATAAACTTTAGGTTTCTGCGTCGAATCCCCTCCGTAGTAATCCTAATCCTGTTTAAGTCCAGTGTCTTTAAGAGATACGACAAGGTATTTTGCAACAATTTCTATATTTTTATTTTATAAAAATAGCTCTAATTTTGTGTATGATAGCATACATTTAAGGTAAATGGATTGTGGTATAAGATATATAATTTAATATAATGCGTACTAGTTATGACACTCTTTGTCATTTATTTTCATGAGTACTGTACAAATTGTTGATACCACAGTTCATGTTACTTTCTCTACCATGTACCTAGTAGAGAGAGGAAACACATGCTTCACCTAAGAATGGCATATCAGAATTCACCGGAAATACACCTGGTCATTAAAATCTAAAGAAATCTTTCTAAGGGGAAAAACTACGATTTTGCTTAAATTTTAATGGAATTTCCGAAACCTCCATTAATATTTGTTTTATTTCTTTCAGAGACTTGTAATGTTTTCTTATCAAGTGTAACGTGATGGAAAGACTATAAAGGTTTAAGACTAGATAATATCCCGTTCTGAACACTTTCAATTCATTTTTCTTTATTTTACTTGTCCTAAGAAATGCCTAATGAATCCACCTTTCCAAAAGTGTATCTCTATTAATATAAAATATATAGTAAAATAAGATAATTCCATATATACTAATCGTGCACCAAATTAACTTAAGGTAATTTCCATACCTATACGTGGAAGTAAATAAACCATTATATATGTTCACTGTTTAAACGTTTTCTTGTATTCTACTAACAGATTTTAAATAAAATATTGGCACCTGAATTTGCACCAAATATATTAATTTTGTACTTTATATATATAACAAATCATTTGTTATAAAATCGTTACCTAAGATTTTAAATGTTTTAGAAATCTAAAATGTTGATCACTAAAACTATAAAGAAACTCGATAAACACCCTCTCTCAGGGAATCCTTACATAATTACGTTTCAAGTTTCTAAAACTAGGTGTATAACCACGGTCCAAAAACGTGATACATAGTAAATAAATAGTTTGTAAACTGCCCTAAGCAATTGGGAAGGTTAGATTGCCCTGAGCGAATTGAGAATAAGTAACACAACTTCTTTTTTATATTAGTTATTTTTTTTCCATCTTCAGCTCCGGTTATTTCCAAGCACTAAGCCAGTATTTTCCCACATTTGAAATTATTACTATGCATATTATTAATCATGAATAGGCAAACTAGTCAGAGGAATCACTATGTACAGTGCGGAACGTTTCATGTGTGTCGGCGTTCTATATTGGGAAAACTCCGCTCCTTCACAGAAATAAAATCAATCGTCACCTCAGACCGTATCGGCCGGCCGGCTGGCCGCTTAAAAGCGATTCTTGAAAATACGGCAGTTGTTTAAATGCTTTGTTTACAATGGTGCGGTACAGTGTCGAGCAACGGACAATGGGAGTTTTATTTGTGAAGTACAGCGCAAGGCGGCGCCGCGTTAAGATGTGAGACTTGCATTTGATAGGTTGCAGGTTCGATCTCCGTTAACCGCCCACTCTAACATGGATCTTAATTTCCCCTTGTCAGTTAGGCGAATGCTGGGATGTTTAATTTCATATCATTACTTCTATCCATCATTTCCCTTTCATGTTTCAGACGTGCTTTCAGACTCGTGGCGTACGGTGATGCCCGACAGATGGCGCGGATGTTTGTATATTGTGAACGCTGTTTCCGGCGTATGCGGGCATTGTCCTCACCTGAGTGGAGTTTTGGTGAATGCGCATCAGGACCTGATGCCGAAATGAACTCTCAGCCCACGCACCTCTGTAGCCTGTCTGCCTGTTATTTTGTGACCTGCGGTTCTCTCACTTCATACATTCATATCGCAATGGATATGTGTGGAGACGTAGTAAGCGAAGTTTGCCCTTTCGTTACATACACTTTACGCTTTGCGCTTTTATTTGCCGGAGGATTTTAAACTGAAAGCGTATGTAAACTATCCATGTTCTTAAACAACACGAGAACAAGGCCAGTTTTAAATGAAATCACAGAGATTTGTAAAAAGATACCTTAAAAATTTCTCAACGGTTCTGACCTATACCTGTGATTTTCTGAAGTGGTTTTATACTGTGAGTCCTGTGAGTCGGTAAGGATTCATCCCAACATTCCTCTAGCTAATAATGAAAAGCTTCGGATGGTCAATCATCTCAGTTATTGAAACAGGGACTACTCGAATGTGAGTCTGAGCTGAGCCTTTGTGTGCGGTGGTTTAAAGCTTTAACTTTTCTCATCCGTCGCTTCGACAGACGCCACTTCCCCTTTGTTTTTCAGAGTCACGGAGTCAACCAAAGTGAATGGTAATGTGCGGTTTAGGCAGATTCTTTGCTATGATTTGGGAAGAATTTCTGCATTTCTATCGGAACCTCTGTCCAAACCTATCCATGATCCGGGGCAAGCTGCCTGTTAATACCGTCTGAAGACATTCAGCATGATGCTGCGCTGTGCTTGTCTTCGCCAGGTCTGGCTCTCCTTGTCTCACTTCTTACTCCGGAAGATAAAGGCGACAAAATATGTGAAGTGCGGGAAAATTCTAGTCGATCATCCACCTGTACTGAATACGGTAGACTAAAATTTACATACTGTAAGTGTATTACACTGAATTGCAAATAAACGGAATGTCATTTGAATGTTGTAGTGATCACCTTTATTTCATAATATTTCATCCTTAAATACACTTAAGCAGTAAGGGGATTATAAACAAATAAACGAACACCCATTCATAAGAAAAATTAGTACCTGAAGGAATATAAAGCTCAGATTTACTCTGTTGCATTCACATCACGTTCTGTACTCATTTTTTCTACAAACTATCCTTACAAAAGCTATTTCATATTAGTCAAGATAATGTCCCATTACAAATTTATAGAAGCCCTAATAGGTATAAGATGAATATTGTAAGATAAAGGGTACGATAGTCAGATTTTCCAAAGAGCTTAGAGTCATGTAATGGATTATATGCCAAGGAGAATAAACGAAAAATGACTTTCCACTTGAGCCAAACATTGCTGTGTTGTATTCACCTGTACTCACTTTTTGTCAACTACTCTTAAAATAGCTTAACGTTGCATCCTTAATGTTAATCCAGATAGACAGATTCGTGAGGAATATTGTAGATTTATAGTAGTAAAATTCACTACAATATAGAGACATTGGAATTCCATTCTGTTTGCTTGACTACGAGAAAAAAAAATCAAACAGCATTTTTAGTGTTGTAAAATAAAAGTGACAATTCAGATCAATTACATAGAATATCGCATAAATTGCTATTCTAACAAAATTATATTTGTTATAAATTATGTACTTTAAGGAGATCCATATTTTTGTCTAGGAACATTATGTTCATTTTTATGGTCTATCAAATATACAGGAAAAATCCAGACTGAACTGAATTTCATAGGTTCTTCACAGCAAGGTAAATGTTTCATATGTTTAATACAGGACATTTAAATTAAAATGGTTACTGTTTATGAAGAAATTAAATATAGTGACTCATTTTAATTAAATAGACACATTTGGGATGGAGACATTTTCTTAAAAACTCTTACTTTAGGTCCTGTTAAAACTGTGAATAGGATAAGTAATAGTGAAGTTCTGTTACTATAGTGTTTAGTTATTCTTAATGCTGTTAATTTGCCTAACTTACATACCAAGTTTGGTATGTATTTATATATATTTATTTATTCATTTATTCATTTATTTATTCATTAATTAATTTATTTATTCATTCATTCATTCATTCATTTACTTATTTGTCCTTTGGGATCTAAGGATAAGTTGTGGTTCCCGAGTTCGCGGGGTTGTGGTCCAGCGGAGGAGGTTGGACATCTTTGGGCATACGAATCTTAGTATGGCATTTGGAAGGGAAGTGAAGCCAGTGGTGTCTTCTTGTACATTTAGGCACATAAAAACTGCAAGTCTCATAAACGCGATTCAGGGATGCATAAATTCAGCGGCCTTTCCCACCAAGTGCCATAGCAGTTAAAGAGCTCCATTAATAAAAAATAATATTCAACATCTCTTGTTTTTTAGTTATGCTGTTCGATAGATCCTGCGACAGAGAGAAACTGAGAAATGAAACGTTTTGCAATCACAAAATCTCAAAACATAAATTTCTGCTGTAATCCCGGTATCGAACTTATGGATAGAATAGGTATTAGAAGAAAGTAATAACGGAAGCGGCAGTAAGAGTGCCGCATGCTCAGCCTATTGTATGTACCACTGTTATTTAAATGTCCTTTTCTTACACCGAGATTCTTTCACTCCCAATGAAAAGTACAACATTGTTGTGGAAGGAAAATGGGAAAAGCTGATCCTCTCAGTAGTTCTTGTTGGAAGTGGAAGTGGAAGGGTGGAAGTTATAATATGCAGACGTCCCAAAGCCGTGACAATCACGATAATAGACTACGGGAATTCAATAGCGCCATAGGTGACTATGATTAGAACCTTATTTTGAATTTCATGTTGAAATGTTGTTGCCAATAATGTTCGTTGCTCTATATAGGTTATACATTTTAACGCACCGTGTATGGAAGGCAGAATCGAAATGCAACATACTGCTGCAGCTTTGGCCATAGCAAGTTTAAGTAAATTTCGAAGAATCGCGATACTTCTTATAGAGGTGTGTTTAGATGATCGTCATGAGGAGGTCATTTGATGCGAGTTCAGTCTATAAGGCTTTTTGTATGCTTCCTTGACTTGCTAGGCTTATTCAGTAAGCCGGGTTATTTGCCTTACAAGTTGAACCCATTCTCCGGGATGCTTGGTTATTTTGAAGATGAGATGTCTCCTTTCTAAAGCTTCACACTCTATATTGATTCCTCAGCTTGTTTACAAAGGTGAGATTTTGGTTCTTCCAGAATATTCCTAGCTTCCCAAGATGTTTTCTTAACACACTGTGCCCAATTAGGTAATGACTTTCCTTCAAATTTGCTTACTTAATTTGATGAAATAATCGCTCTCATAAAATTCACTACTGTTCTCGACAGACTAAGTGCTATACAGCACATCCTAATGCTTATTACTGATAGATTTAGGTTGTTTTACACAGTCATATGCTTCCAATCCAACTGCCAATTAAATAATTAAACGTCAACATTTTTAACTGTTTGGTACGTTTTTATTGGAATAATTTCTATATTACACTGGTGGCTTTTAAAGTAGTTTGATATATTTGGAAACGTTTTCATCCTTCCTAGTCTATATATGTATTTTAAAATAATTATGACAATTATTATCATCATTATAATTAAGAGTTAACTGTTCAACATGTATGCTCATTACAAAGAACATAAATGACAGTAAGCGTTATTTCATTATATTATTGTAATCTATGTTTCATTTCTTTCCATCTTAAACCGTTAGTTTGAAAATGCTGCTGTACACTCGCTTAGAAACGTTCTACATTTTGGTCTACATAAAGAAATGAAAATCGTGACGATTATACCAGAATTATTAAAAGTAAAATTACTAATTTTATAACGAAATAATGGGCAAATATTAGAGAACGTGGAATTTCATGGTGGTAAATAACTGGAAATTATTTCTGGGCTGCTATGGCGTGATCGTCTGGAAGTAGATATTCCAAACGATTCATTCATAACTACGATAGACATCAATAGAGATGCCTTTGAAGTGACCTGAACCGATGAGGCAGGAGACCAGAAGATACTCTGGTTGAACGGGGTTTATTTCATCCCGGTTGGTTGTCAGTGGCAGCTTAACCTGCGAGATAACAAAGAACTATATTGTGTAGAAAAATATAAGTATGATGTTTGGTTTGGTAGGAACTGCCAATGGTTGGAGACATGATCACACAGGTGGTTAAAAGTTCTCCTTCTGCTGGATTCTGGTTGGTGTTCACTCATTGAATGATTAACCACCACTAAACTTATTTAACTCCGTTTTGATTACGAAGATTAACTATTTGAAAGTCCTTGTGTAGCCGGTTTTCCCATTGAGGAGCATAGCTTTTTCGAGCAAACATGATATCTCATGGAAGTGCTTACAAGCACCGCTGTTGAAAATATTTATGTCTTCCCAGACGGGCTACCAGAGGGTATCAATGAAGATGCACTTTATAGCACATAATTGTGTCCTGGCTCTGATGACATCGATAATTATCGATGTATGTGACGACGGAATTTTCATGAAGGTTAGGGACTGTGAATGCCCAACCAGTAACATACATTATCCTTAGTGCAATGTTCTGTTTGAAAACTTGTAGTTAGCTGGCTATACCCAGATCTCACAGCCATAGGGAACTAAGGGCAGAATAACCGCACATTATAGCTGGCATCTTCGGCCGAGGGGCATGCTTGTAGAGGGCAGCATATGATGTAACATACGGGTACTGCATAACCTTGAAGCACATTACTCTTGACATGATGGACCTGGTGGGATTCCAGTGTCACCCCGAAATACTACCTTGTGTCCACCTATGAGTTTTGACGGCGTCGTCCAAACCTATGCCCAAAACTCCCTGCAGTCGGTTTACTCTGAGCTTGACCGGGAAAACGGACCTTCTCTAAGGTCTAATAGCTATTCTCTATATTTTACTCCATCTGATAAGTTCACAAAGATGAGCTTAATCTGCTGATTGATGTAGCGAGTATTTCTTTTGACGAGGAACATTATGAAATCTTTCGCACACTGGCAAAGGTGGATGTTATGTTGCGCGGAGAGGTCGGGCACGTTTGTGGTAAAAAGCGCTGGTGTATACTGCCTTCCGGTACTTTTACGCCAATGGGTCGTTTTGTTGACAGTGTCCCTTGCACTTTTTCTTGGAAGCTGCGATTTTATAGGAAATCAGTTAGCAAGGAAATGTAAGAAGAAGTGGGAGTTACATACTTAGTTAATTTGTAGACAAGCTCATGGGCCTCCGAAACAGTGGTTTACCGGGAAAATACGAGTCAGTTGGAGAATTTAATGTCATATCGGCACGTTGGCCATAGTAGCACAATGGTAGTGCGGCTGGACGGAAACCAGAAGAACCGTGGTTCAAATCCCGGCTATGGCATTGAATTTTTCAGTCTGACTCTACGCTTCCACAATTTAGCCTACACACGGCCAGTGTGAAAGAATAATTAATTTCCATAGTGACAGTACAGTCAATGATTCAGACGCTGCCCAACCTGTTGTAGACGAAAAGTTTAGAAATTGAATCACCAGCAGACCACATCATAACAGTGAGGAAATAACTTCCACTAACAGATACATAGGTATAAGATATAGTTTTGTAATGATGTCATTAGCGAGTTTCATATCAAGGAAAAGCAATTAATTAGGGCAATGTAGTGAAGAATAACATTAGTTCAACGTATGCCTGGAAATCAATTCAAGAAGGTTTATTAACTTTCAAAATGTATAAAAATTTCCCAAAATTACAAAAGAAAATTCTTAAAATTGGGCAAAGTCAGAACAAAAACTATTTCAGATACGAATTAGCAGTTTCAATATTAGCCCACATAGGTATGAAAGCTGGTGTGGAATGATGTTTGCAGTACTGTGCTTCTAAACTTATTTTGGTTGTTATAATCTTACACGGATTTTACTGTGATCGATTATCTCTTAAAGGTCGAGTTCGGATTATATGCATAAATTTGCCGTTCATGGGAGGAGGGCCTTCTGCGTGGCATTCTCTCGGCGACTCCGGCAACGGCCCTTACCAGTTTTACTTACGGATGCGGTTATTTTTGAACCGTAAAGCAATGGCCCGATATTGTTTAGCAAATATATTTACATGGCTAAATTTACTATGATAAGTTTCGGAAGCAGTTTAATTTTTGATTCTGTAACTCTCACTTCAAACAGAGCATTATTATCCTCCACTGAATTTGTCGACAACTTAACTGGTGTTGCTGATCCTCACAGCTGAGTGGAAAAAAAAATCACATAGTGCAAAACTGTACAGCTGGCAGTAGATTCGTCGAAGAACGAGATAGGAGACACAGTCATCACATTATCGTCAAGTAACTGCACACAATTGTTTCAAATAAAGATTAAAAGAACCGCAAAATGAAACTCGAGTTTTCGTATTTTTAACCTTCATCAAGAGAATAATGAAGCAGTTAATCGCTCCATTAGGCTGGTTAAAGAAATCAAGTAACATACTAGTGGTTTAACTCATAAGTATAGGTATTTCCTTTGAGTAGATGTTTTGCTACGAAATAAAATATTTTGACAGTGCATTAATTGTTACTCGATAAAGAATAGTGTGTTTTTGTTTTTGTATGCTTATAGTGTAATTTTAGTGCTTTTCAGGTAAATAATACGCTGTGTCAAGCCAACAAAGAATATTTTCTACATCAGGTTTTCACACCTAATCGAGAACCCAGAGAGGATGCTCGTCAGTCCCAATAGATACATGTAAGTCGGTCGCAGTGTATGAGGTATTCCCCTATTTTATATAACTTATACCAATGTCTCCGCATCAGAAAATAGCCGTGGGAGGGGTTTTCTCTACTCCATTAAACCATTAACTATTCTTCTATGTCTACGTAAATTAGCCCTATTGATATATTCCATGTTCACTGCAGTCTATCCATCTTGTTCTCCTTATTCTAACGCCATCTAGGTTGATATTAAAATTTTGTCATTATTACATATGAGGGCAACAGTTTTGTTTTTGCTTTTGTATTCTTTCGGTAGGTTAAATAATTCTTTGCAAACATGTATTTGAATTTCTCTTATAACACTGATATGCATAATTTAACCTTTTTGTATGGGTTTTTTATTTTAATATGTAATTAAATATCCCTAATTTGAGTAACCTGAATCAAAATATAAGCTTACATTTTCTCCATCGCGTGCCAATCCTTAACAATAAAAGAAAGAGTAAAATATGAATTTTGTTGTCTGCTCTATCGAATTTATGTTATATTATTAAATAAAGTTAATAAATCCACAACTGTCAACACAACGCTCTTAATAAAAAAGAATATTTCACATCTGTTTGGGAAATGTAAATGCTTTCACACTCATATTGCAACCCAGCTCTCGAAATTTATCAAGCATAACCTCTACAAGTATTGTAATTTGGATCCTTGTAATTTCCCAGAAACTTTTCCATAACGATCCATCAGTGTGTTTCCGTTTAAAAATAAGTGAAGGGGAATACACTAATTCAAAAGCAATTTTCTAAACTCTGACTTAATGGGTAACATTTGACATAAAAGCATTTGCATCCCATACGCGAAGTTGAGAAACGGATACTCAGTTATTCTTATCACGAATACACGGACAACAAGAAGTGCTTCTTCAAAGCTGCGAAATAATGCTCTAGAGCTGCAGCTCGTCCTTTTGGGTTCCTTCCTTGAAACAAATAAAACCATGTCTCGAAGTTAAACAAACATATTTACAATTCTAGTCTATTCTTTATTATTCGTCCGGTCAGCTTATACTTCTGTAGTTTGAAGAATACGTTTAGGACCCGGGAAAGCCAGTGAAACACAATTTATACGCTGCAAGAAAAGAGCGTAAGTAAAAGAAGCAATAAACTCCATGAAAAGAAACTCCCTACAGTGAAAATTGGTACACACCCCCTGAGTGTTGACGTCATCGTCTTCCATTGCATTGTTGTTTCACTTCGTTGACACTTTAGTTTCTAGAACTGAATGCAACAGAGACTTAAAGCGCCAACGAGTGTCCATATTAGCTCTTTCGTGTTTGTTCATGTATTTATTGTTATTTCAGAGGGGATGGAGTCGTGTGTTGCTTATATTTACGGAATCTTGTGCTGGCATTACAACAAAATGCAGGGACATCTGATGCTAAGAAAAGGTTTTGCTAGCGAAAGCACTGTACCAGTGTATTCACTGAGCTGCACAGCCAGGTTATATAAAAGTGCATCTTCTGTGCATACAGGTGGCTTGTAACCATTTAAGTGGACGCTAGTATGGATCACGTTCTGGAGGCAAAATATTCGTGTTCTGGGGCCTTAAGGTGGTCCCAGTGAGAGTTCCAATAAAATTAACGAAGGGAAAGTTGTAATTTTTAATATGTGAAGTCGTCCTCATAGCTAGCCTCCGATTCTCCGGTATTTTAGTGACTGTAGAAATTACCTGCAGACAGAAACATCCACTTAAAATTATCCAACCTTCTGCAGAAATCTTATGCGGAAATAAAGAAAGCAAAATAACATTTACGCCATATGTGGTAAACTGTAATATTGTTGTATTTTTCACATGTATTTTTCAATTTTCTGAGTATTAGTCGTTTTCGTTATTTTAGTTGATAATTTATACTGTTTTACAGTATAGAGCTTAGAATTACCCGACATTCGTCTTTTAGGATAAGGGAAAACCCCGGAATAAATTTTCTCCAAGTAACTCACCCTATCCGGGATTCGAACTCGGTACCTCTTGAACCTGAGGCAGACGCAAAGGAACGCTAAAGAGAAACAAATCCAGTGACAGATGTATATATGCCTTGAACCCAACTGGATTAAGAGGTGAATGTAATATCAATGCAACCGGATTACATCTAAATTTTAGGTTAATGCACTCTTTAGTGCTGCTCAAATGAAGTTAAGCAGTATCGTTCATGAATTCTAAGTTTTTGAGTGACCATCGCCGGTTTTCAACTGTTCTTCCAACCGCAAAGAAGTGCCCTCCTACGTATCGTTAGGAAGGGACCTAGTTGTGCGAAACTGAAGAAGTAACACGCTCCCTGTTCTGCATTGCATTTTCTTTAAATTTTGAAAAAAGAAAAAAAAGCTTAGGTGTGCGGTAGTGGGCGCACTTCCTCTAACTCCAGTTGCATGCCAGTAGAACTTGCAAGTCATTAGCAAAGTCCCTTGAGAAAGATAGCAAACATCCGTTCTCTCCGATATCTGGAAGCACAACCTGCATCTGTTTTGTCAACGTGGAAATGTGGTGTTCACTTTTAAGGGCCGATTTCTCTTTTGATAAAAGCCTATGACAAATAATATCCTGTCAGCAAAACCACTTACTTCTCGCCTGGAATACCTTCCCGGAATCAGAAGGAAATCGATAACTTTCATTTGTATGCTTTGCATAAACAGAAATAAAATGCCTAGTCTTTGGGACTGCTTTAATTGCAAGTGTTGATAAGAAATGTGTGAAGATAATCTGGTCAGGCTATGCAGTTTCCGCAGATCGTCCTTGATTGTCAAGTGGAAGTTGTTTGTTCTTTTGCTCTCCTTTTGATAGCACCGTTTGGACCGTGACCGCTTCCTTCCTGTTCTACAACCGGATCATTATATCAAAGGTTGTGGGTTCATGTCACAAGCAAAGCCGCTCTATTATAAATTCCAAGCTATAAGCAGCTGTTGGGTTTCCTACAAACCACCGTACAAGGTCTGTACTGTTCCAGCTGGCAGCTATGAGATTTATTTCTTTGAATTGTCCTTGTTCCGCTCTTATTTTTCGTGCACAACACTTTGTCATTACCGCAGTATAAAATAGGTGTGGTCCAAAGTTCACTTAAGCCTTCGGGGATATGCTACCGAAATGTCTCATGTTTCAAGAATACTTCATTTTAATTTTTCCTGTAAAAATGCATTTTGTAGTCCCCAGAAGGACATGCAGAATTTTATTCTCTAAATTCCCTCCAGAAATATGCCAGTTTTAAAACTCTGCATTCCCAAGTATTTAAGCCGGGGCTTGGCTTTAAGAGAACTTCATTCCGTGCAGTACTTAAACCACTTTCACGACTATTTGTAGTGTTGAGTAACACTTGGTAGTATCTACATTATTATTAGTGATGCGCTTCATTCTACTTATGGTTTCTATACTTTAATCACAAGATGACAACACTATAGATTTGAAATAATGCAATTGTTGAATTTAAATACGTGTTCTTTTTCGTCGTTTTTTTTCTGGTGAGATTCTGCGTAAAGCTTATTCTTCTACCCGATATATAAAAAGACATATTTAGTTACTTGTGCTTGTTAGTACTGAACGTTTTAGATACAGCATGTATTACATATGTGTTGCATAGTTGCATAGTTGCATATGTGTATATATTTTATATAGATCTATATTTTAGGGAGGACTAAGCATGAGATAATTAGAAATCAAGCGCTCTCTAAAACTCAAATCATATCATTTCCTGTAGTTTCTGTACATTACCTAGGTGGAATTCACAGGATTTCAGCAATGAACTTTGAAATATGCCTAATCATGTGACTGTAACAGAAGCCATTGCACCTCCATCAGGTTCAACATTAGATCTTCTTAAACGTTAAGCATATTTTACGGTAATAAATGTTTACTTTCTCTACTATGTTCAGTAAGTTGAGGAAGCACCTACTGCATTCCATCCAAGGATTAGGTATCGAAATTTCACCAGAAATACATGTTTTCAAATCCCCTGAATCTAAAAAGTGCATTTCTACAAAAAGGTATTTTGTGAGCAAAACCAAAAACAATAATTGGATTGAATACCTCACTTGATACTTAAAGTTTAGATTTTTTCAAAGATGCAACAGGTTGCAACAGAAATGAAATATATATCTTTCATTTTATGGTAACGTCCTTAGAAGACATCTTCGTTCTGGACGAATTTTGCATTGCTGATAAGCCTTAAAGGATAAGCCACTATACTGCAAAAAAACAGTACTCCTTGAAACACATATATGTCAACATCTTACTTGGTAGGGGTACCGAACCATTTTGGAGATATTCTTTGTTATTTGTTTAAATTATACTGTTTTAAATTATACTGTTTTAAATGTAAGATTATTCTTATTTTTTATATTTTGCCTTAAAAAAGAATGGAGTTTTATGGACGTCACATAGCGACCATCTCATAAATCATTTAACGCTTGCTTATTCGCATATTTCCTTGCATCTATGTTTTGAAATGAAACGTTTGAAAATTTGGTAGTTCATCAACTTAAATTTGTTTATATTATCAGCGATAAAATTAGACTACCAGCGGGTATTATGTTAGTTCCCATCCAACAGAGATGATTGGTATTCCATAAAATGGATGCAATATTACCTTACGTTGAAATGTAATCATAGTGGCCATAGGCTCATAAGCGTCTAAAATGAGAATAAAAATTATTTCAGTACCAAACGCTAGAACAGTATTTTACAGACGTAAGGTGTCCGTACATGACGTAGAAGCTGTGTTGAAGTTTAGTGGTGAATTACAATACCTGATGGTTTAAATTTATTTTTCAGGGATGTTACAATGCATTTTTCGGCAATAAAAAACATTATGAGACAAATATAGGTGCGTTCTTTAAACAATTATTCTAAGAATAAAAGAGGTTAATGAGCAAGCAGGTAGTGAATCTCAACCGATATAACATAAATCATATATTAAAGAGTACTGGATGTGGATATAGATGAATAAGCAAACAATTGAACACGAGCAACTTATATCTTAAAGTTTTTCAGAAGTTGGTCGATAAATCCTATGAATATTTTCCAGTTTAATATTAAACTTGTGGTAATGGAGGAGTTAAAACTCTGCTGTTATATTTAGAAGATTTTTCGACCCTCTGTTTTAATTGTATTTAACTTCTGCACTCGTTCCTTACGAAAGCCGATCTTTCATTTCGTGTAATGACGATAATACTTTGCAGAAATCCTTACATTACGCATTACGTTATAAACACAATGGACTTTCAAGAAACTGAATTGGATGTCAGATATTTAAAAGCAGGCCGCTATATGTTGACCTTAATTTCCTTACTCTATCGCGCGAAACAACTCAATAGCAACAGCACCATTTAACAAATTAATATTTTCACATTATAACAAAAAATAACCCATACTGCTGTTGCCCTAAACCACAATACACGAGTATAATGTATTTTAACCGCCACCTAAGATACATCATTACGCGATACTGTTGTTACTGTTAGACATGAATTATCTCTGCAAAGAGCCGAATTATCTCTATCAGAATCGGTATAGCAGGTCAAGCAGAAGAATAAAGTTCAAACTTACGAGAAGAAAGAACCACATTATTCTTCAGGAATGCCTACAGTAATACAGTGTCCAGGACATTATGTTACAATCTCTTTGACTCTCTATTACCTTGGAAACGGCTTAGCGCGACGTTCAATTTTTCTGACAAAAAAAAGAACGTACCACAATATTTTTATAATTCATAATTCAAGTTAATTTTTTCTTAGCTAGCGGACGTTACGTTTTCTCTCTCAATAATGAACATCAACTTACCTAGCAAGTCCCAAAAATTTAATTATATATTAATGGTCATGTAAATATATTAAACATAAGATCCTATGTAAAAGAGTGCCGTTGTAATATTCACTCACACGGACCACTTTTTGAAAATTCTGTCTTTATTTATTCAGGAGAATAAAAGTATTTCTTGTGAAAACTCCATATAGAATATTGCGATAAAATACAGTACAGTCTCCTTCTACCTACTAGGCACGTGGTATAAGGACAGTACGTTCTTTGACCCGTTTTAATATTAAATCGCTTCTGAAGACATATTCTCATTGAAGACATATTCATTCTGAAGACATATTCTCATGTGTCGGAACATCAAGAAACAATGAGACTACAAAACCGATTAATTTCTTTGTTATACTTCTACGAGATCATAAAAATGCTCACTCATAGAACAGTGACAGATGTTACAGAGAGGATCGTATTTTAGAAATTTGGTTTGCTCTGTGCTTTATCTCCTTACAGCCTATTTACTTTGCCTTTGACAGTGTATTTTAATCGTCGTACGTTAAAGATGTTTAAGAATAAATCTCAAAGTAGTTAACGCGCAGTTTAGGCCACACTGTACAGAAGATCAGTTGCTTAGATAATTATAAAAATGCATTACTGCGGATATCTAGTATCGGACTCAAGGCACTCAGGATAAAAATTTGACTTTCTATACCTATTACCTTTATGTCTTCTACAAACTATTCTTACGAAAACTTGTTTACTATCTACTTATTATACGACGTAGTGGGAAATGTCACGCGATCTGCATAGATTTATTGTGAATATCACCATTCAGGAAGACAGGATGAGTGAATAAGTCACAGGCGACTACAGGCCACAAAGACGAGCAAAAGTCTCTAATACTTCTAGACTGGAAGACCCCTCCCTGAAACTGCTTAGAGAGATTTACGAATGGTTCGTCGACCAAGCAGCGCTCTAGTCTTCAGGAGGGTTGTCTTTCCCTTAAGCAACGATGTACTTTACCTATTCGGCACCGCCTTATGCCACGAAACCTAGAAGGAGACTTGAAAGATAGGAAGGAAACTGAATAATGGAGAAAAAAAATGAAACGTTAAAAAGCCATCCAGCATTCACTTATGTACAAAGAAAAACCATGAATAACCCAAAGTAATAGCGGGTATTAGGCAGGAATTGAACCTGGAACTTCCCAAAATGAAAGCGTTAACATTACTCCAGGGTCATCTCTCTTCGTTTTATTTCATCCTAATCGTGTTGAACCGTTGCAAAATAATTTCATTGCATATTTTGTTGTAAGTACAACACCTCATAAACGCATTTAGGGACATGATTTGAAAGAAAGAGTCGCATACGCGTTGTCTGTTCTCTAGCCAATGTAGAGAGGGACTGGAGGATTGTGCGTGGTCAGGGAGCTCATCCCCTAAAGCAGCAGACGACCGACCGATTTTTGACTTCCACGTTTTACTCTGCATTATTCTATACTATAGGTTAGTGATCTGCATTGATTGAAAGTCTGCAATGTTTTGCTTTCTGTATATAATCACTTACACGAGTTTCATAATCTGTACTGGGATGAAAGAAGAAAATACTATGCAATTTTAGCACAGAGCATTTATGCAATTGAAATATGTCAGAAGACATATATCCTAATTTAACTAAGGATAAAAATTACTGCTTTTTAAAGCAATTATTAATACTAAGTGTGTTTAAATACGTATACAGTTAAATAACGTAATAGTCAAATTCACCTCTCGCTCCTGGCAAAGAAATGTTATTAACAAAGTTTATGATGTTGGTGACTGTATCAATAGAGCAGTTTTAAGAGCGTATAATACCACAGTTTAATAGTAACCTAATTGGTTAATACCAACCTGCTTTACTTCCCAAGCTCGTGTCATTGGATATAATATGATGCATACGAAACGTAAAGGCAAAATTTTGTTTATATTTGGTTATAATCAGCTATCCAACTATAAATATATATTTGTTTATACCTTTAAAATGAAACAGCTACAGGTAACTAAACAATTCTATGCTATGCTTTCCAAATGAAAAACAGCGAAGATCTAACAAGCTTCGTTGATTTAGATTATACGTGGAAAGAGGGTAAGAAAGAAAAGTTAATGAGGGGAGTATGTGTCGGTGTTAAAATCTGCTTAAATTTTAAAACCTAGCGCTCTACCAAACAGCTACTGCGGTATGGAGCAATGGATATTCACATTAATGCATTTTGAGTGCTCGGGAGACCTACTTTTAGGTTATCACAAATATTTGAAAATATCTGAGGGTCTCCTTTAATCAATCTGCAAGGAAGGCCGTGGATCCGTGAGTCAAGTATTCGGGATGTGCAAGTGTACGGTCAATCAAAGATCTGTGGTTCGAATCCCAGCATTGATATCGAGGTTTTATAGTAATATAATTAGTTTACTATTATTATTATTATTATTATTATTATTATTATTATTATTATTATTATTATTATTATTATTATTATTATTATTATTATTATTATTATTATTATTATTATTATTATTATTATTATTATTATTATTATTATTATTATTATTATTATTATTATTATTATTATTATTATTATTATTATTATTATTATTATTATTATTATTATTATTATTATTATTATTATTATTATTATTATTATTATTATTATTATTATTATTATTATTATTATTATTATTATTATTATTATTATTATTATTATTATTATTATTATTATTATTATTATTATTATTATTATTATTATTATTATTATTATTATTATTATTATTATTATTATTATTATTATTATTATTATTATTATTATTATTATTATTATTATTATTATTATTATTATTATTATTATTATTATTATTATTATTATTATTATTATTATTATTATTATTATTATTATTATTATTATTATTATTATTATTATTATTATTATTATTATTATTATTATTATTATTATTATTATTATTATTATTATTATTATTATTATTATTATTATTATTATTATTATTATTATTATTATTATTATTATTATTATTATTATTATTATTATTATTATTATTATTATTATTATTATTATTATTATTATTATTATTATTACTATTATCATTGTTGTCATTCAGTGGAAGCATACATGAAGTAAAATATTCATCTGCCCTTCGTATACTATAACAATAATACGTTGATTTGTCAACTTGATGTTAAACGGGCAAATATACGTACGTCGACGTATAAAGTAACAGATAATCACACAGCTCTTTATCTCCAGATTTTAACACTAAAGACACTGCTGTTATTTTTTATTTACATATCTATTGGATCATCTTTTCCGTCTACCACACTTCATCGAAAGGGTGAACAAAGTACATTGAACAGCTGTACGTATTTCGGACCAAGATGTCCACCTCTGTAGCGTAGATGGTAACGCGCGCGCGTTTGTGTGTGTGTGCGTGTGTGTGCGCACGCGCGTATGTGTGTGTTTCTGTGTCTGGGGCACGTTCAAATGGTGCAGAATTCGAATCTCGGTTAGGGTGCGTTGTTTGGATTAGATTCTTTCAGGAGTTTTCCGTTATCCTGAAGGACGAATATCGGGTAACTCTAAATTCTAATGAACCATTTGTGCATCAGTTCACACATTTCTTTCATCGTGCGATATGACTTAACGTTCGAGGACATAAATTATTAAATAAAGGGAAAAAAAACATCTTTTTCTTGTTTAACGGCCCTCTTATAACACTACGTGGTGTCAGGGTATTGTTGTTCCTCTTAACCCTAATACCGATTAAGTAACGAAATCTCTGGCTCAGAGAGAGAGAGAGAGAGAGAGAGAGAGAGAGAGAGAGAGAGAGAGAGAGAGAGAGAGAGAGAGAGAGAGAGAGAGAGAGAGAGAGAGAGAGAGAGAGAGAGAGAGAAAGAGAGAGAGAGAATCCACGATGGGTGATCAGCCCGATAACTGGTATTTAATTGTCGTAATTTGTGGAATGCTGGCGGGGGACACCTGAGGACCCGTAGAAAACCCGCCCCAGCACCATGTTGTCCACCACAGATTTCACTTTACTGTGGCCTGGGATCGAATTCAGGCCGCCTTGGTGAGAGCCAATTGGTCTAACCACTCGACCACGGCCCGGCCGGAAGAAATAACCTCCAGATGTATGTAAGACATGGTGTACATGAGGGACAATCGAATCATAGTTGCTTAAAGGCACGTCGCTATATGCTGGTTAAATTCCACATTCTTCTCATAACATCTCGAGAAACAACTGAATAACGATAACACTTTTGTAGAATGCCTCGAATCAGGTTTTGGACACCTGATTTCGGATCCTGGTCTGCAAGTATAGACAAGATAGCAGGTTACATTGTTAAACACAATAAAGCTGGACACCTATTTTTACAGGGACACATATGCTACCGACTTTGATCTACAGCGGTCGAAGCCAAGCCAGCGGTTTTGTAACGACTTGCATTAATTTTACCTCATAATACAAGTTTTAAATAAATTGAAATCATCAAAGCAATCACGGCATGCTAACTAAAATTGCTGCATAAAATTAGGAAAATTGAAATTCTTGCGTTTAAAATTTCAACTCATAATACTTCTCAAAAAAAATCTGACAAATTTAAGGAGGTTTTAAACCACCTCTAATTTTCTACCGATTTAACTCAATTTCGAAATATACCCATAAATACTCTTCTGTTTCGCGCAAATAAAGTAACATCAACTCCATGCGTGTAATAGGCGCTCTATTGTATCGAAGGGGGCTGAAACGATATAAGACAAGATGAGGATTAATTTCTCAAATATATAGGTATTTTAACTAAAAATGCCAAAATTATTCTTAAATAAAGATAAAAATTTATATAATCTCAGTTTTTAAAACTTACGCTTTTAAAGAATAGCTTGTTCAGTACTAATTGATAGCTTTTCGATTATTTGATTGTGGATAATGTGTCGAAAAAATTATAATCGTATAGTTAAAATAAGCATTAGTTCTTGAAAGCTCAATTTAGTTACCTAAGAGATCATTACAATGCGAGAATGGTGGTCTTTTTTGTGGTACTTTTAGTATAATCATTGAATGATTACATGAGAGAACAAACTTTTTTGTTGGTTGGAAGGCTCTGAAAATTGATTTTATACTAATCTTGTTTATACTATATGGCTTTAGTACTTATATCGAACAGTACTTTCATATTTTGAATTTGAAGAACACCGAATCTTCAATTATTACAGTTTGTATGTACCAGCCGCAAATAGTGGATATGAAAGTGATAAACTCAACCTTTATAGTTCCCTAGCCAAATCCATGTAGAGATTTACGGAATAAAAAATGAATGTTGAAGAAAAAATTATCAGCTATTCTTTTATGAGTACTATGCTTTAAGACTATAACTTAAGTTCGATTCTAACTAATAAACAAGTCATCAACGAGACTGTAATAGTTGATAAGTGCCGTTGTCTAAGAAGTAAAAGAAAGTTGTTTTGAGATTATATCACTGTCTAATATTTTATGTCTCAAATATGGCTCTTCCCTGTAACCCAGTAATTTTAAAATTAACATTTGCATTCATTCATTCATTCATTCATTTGTTCGTTCGTTCATTCATTAAATATTTATTTAGTACTTCACTGTAATTTCATGGCTATCTCCTGTTATTTCTAAAATATGATTAAATTTACGTGATACAACACACTAATATATTAGTAAACATAGAAGTGCATCAAAATAGTTGCTGATGCTTTTGCATGCTCAGAATTATGTGGCTGTTTACTGAATGCACATTTGACATTTATATGCTGAATAACTCGAAGCTTGCCAAAGAATTTCGTTAAGTCCCCAACCCTACTGGAGGAGCCCAGAGCTTGTGAAAAAACAAAGGTCTTGTTAATCGTTTGGCATTAGCGCTGCGATATCCGGTAGCGATGCTCATTTGTTGATAGACGTGAAGCAAGCTGGAGCGCGAGTAAACATAAGAGCGGCACAGAAGGTTTGTTTGTTGTACGCATATGCATGCGTGTAAAAATAGACAGGTTTCCAGACACACTGTGTGTGACCATGAACCCTGCTGTCTTGTCTATACCTGCGGAGAAGACCACCTAGTTGGAACCGGGATCCGAAATTCAGGTGTCCACAAGACGTGATTCGTGTTTATATCGCAGTTCAACAAATTCGTTTAAAACCTCCGGCCATGCTCAGGATGTAAATTTTACTGTCGTGAACGACTTGTGTTATTCAGGTAGCATACTTTTATGTTGGGAGGAATCTCTGTTTCCTAAATCCCATAGGTATCAATGCTATCCAGCCATTCTAACAAGTATTTTGCAACCAGGGTCGTTAACTCTCAAGCATCATCCTCACTTAATTAATTGAATGTTTCTCTATGCTTACAGTACGATAGAAGATATTCTTAATTTTATTTCCCGATATTAACTGCGCCAGATATAACACTATAAATATAACCACAAAGAGGAAAATAAATGTATATTACCTTGTATTTAAGTATCAGATTCACGTTATAATATCTTAGGAATTTCTTCGGTGCATTGACTTATCGCAGTATTATTAACGCATTATTGGTGTTCTTTTCTATGTTGTCAATTCTGTTAAAATATATTACGGGATTTCCTTTTAGAAACTATAAGTAAGGTATGGTAAGGATGGAGACTATGGTATCTCAGGTCATGTGGATTTTGTGACCGTGGCCCAAAAGGGGACACCGATGGAAGGGATGAGGTGAACGGAGAGAATAGGCATCCGACCCAGGAGTCATGACGAGCAGGGAGCAGGGTTACTTACAATTCCATATCTAAGCTCCCCGTCTACTGGAGGCTTACATATCCTTCCTGAGAGGCTCGGGAACCGGAATCTGCACTGACAGAGAGCACCCGTTTACCCTGCTATGTTTTGCTGAGTCACGGATAATCTCTAAAAGAACCATGCAGATGACGGAAAAATGTAAATAAAAATGGAGGGACAGAAACTTCAGGAATGACATGGCCCTTTTCAGCATTCGCCTAGCTGTCCGGGTAAACCCCCAAGCACGTGAATCGAACCTACAACTTCCCGAATATAGCTCATAGACTCTACCGCCTGAGCCATCCTTCTTGGTTAAATAAAAGCTTAAGTTACCTAATGTAAATTTATATTGAGGAATTAATCCTTAAAGAATTAATCCTTTTAAATACATTACTCCGGTATATGGGTGATTTTTTATTAATTAGAGCCAACTGAAAAATTCAATACCATGGCCGGGATTTGAACCACGGATCTACTGGTTTCCGTCCAGTCGCTCTGATCCTTGAGCTACCATGGTCAACGTGCCTTCCTGACCAGTAGATCCGTGGTTCACATCCCGGCCATGGCATTGAATTTTTCAGTTGGCTCTAATTAATAAAAAATCACCCATATACCGGAGTAATGTATTTAAAAGGATTAATTCTTTAAGGATTAATTCCTCAATATAAATTTACATTAAAAATAATCTACGATAAAAATCCTGGTAATTAAGTACTTACAATAGTAAGTCGCCACAAGTAGTTGTCTCAAATATGAGAACCTTAAGTGGTCCACCGGGAAATATAATGAGTCAATTGGAGAATTTAATGTCAGGAAGGCACGTTGACCATGGTAGCTCAAGGGTCAGAGCGACTGGACGGAAACCAGTAGATCCGTGGTTCAAATCCCGGCCATGGCATTGAATTTTTCAGTTGGCTCTAATTAATATTAAGTTATCTACTTGCATAATTGGTAATATGGCATCAGATTTGTTTGTGGTGTCATTTCTAGGTCCCTAAATAGTTTAAGATGTGTAATATGTTTGCGAAAATCTATTTCTCTCTATTTGCGGCGGCGATGAAGTGTCTCAAATGTGCTTAATCGCAGCTCTCTGGAGGGCTGTTCTCTATTTAACGAATCAACCTTTTCAATCCTTATTCAAATATTATATTTCTCGCGTAATAAGCTAAAGCTTGTCCGTTAGGGTAAAACGGACAACATTATGTTGCTGAAGCATGCTGTTCATGTGGACTAAGTTAAAAATCTGATATGTAATATTCACATGTCCTTCTCTAATCATTCCTCAGCAAACTGTTCATGAAAAGACTTGTTTTTGCAGTTATTCCATGTTAATTAGGACAAACATGCGTAAAAATGGCTCTGATACACACATTTCCTGACAGATACAACGGGAACTGCAGTGGAATTTGAACATAATCAAATTATTTGAGGGCTGAGTGCTATATGATGGCTCTGAAAGTTGTTCTGTTCTTCTGACTAGGAAGGATGGCGGAACGAATGACTTCTCACTTCTCATTTATAATATATATATATATTTTTAACCTTCATATTGCGGTTTAACGAGATATCGATACAGCTTTCTTAGAGTAAGATTTTACGGTTTCCCGTATAAAGTTAATTCAGAATGTGAAATTTTTCTGACGTTATTCCCAGAAATTTCAAGCTATAGCTTTCATTTACAATAAATATGTAGTCATTTAATACAAATCCTTATATAAACTTTTTGGGAAATCAAACTTTCCAACAATTATCCACGTAAAGCGTAGTTTGGAAAGAAACTTTTGAAAATAATCATTGAACTATCTTAGAAGGCGCGCAACTTAAGTGTAGAACCCAATTTTTGTTTTTGAGTTACACTGTTCACAGATATATAGATCTTTATTAAAAAGAAAAGCTCTTTTTCAAAAAAAAGTTCTGGATACTTCAAAGCATATAGAAACCATCCTGTGGCGTAACAGCTCTAGTGGGCCAAGGCCTGCCAACCCGACTGCCGGCCTCACGTCCTCATAAGCAAGGCAGAGGTGGGCGATCATCCAACCGATACGGGGAGGACATGTGTTTAGCATTCCGGCACCCCCAGCCGGAAAGTGGGCTTTCGCAACCAGTGTTCGCTACCTATCGTAGCTCCTCACTCTCCTCAAGATGTGGAATGACTGGTCCTATAACCGGGACATAAAATCCACAGTCTCAGGTGTGCGATCAGTCCTGGGTGCACTCCGTGGCAGTTAACCTAAGCATGACGCCTTAGCCCACTAGGCCACGGCGCAGGACGACTATTACATATAATTCCGGTAAAACTTCCGTATAAAAATTTTGTGTGGAGTACAAGCTTCCTCTATTTACTGTAAGTACGTAGTAAAGAAAGTAAAAACTGATTTTGGATTTTAGAAGGGAAAGCTTAAGTATTCCGAAATTGTGACTAATAACACGATATTTCTCAGATGCGGTTAACTCCATAAAAAGAGGCAGAAATTTAGTGTTCATAAGATATTGTGTATCTTTTGGCTTACCAATTATACAAAAGTAATTGGGAATCACAGGGATTTGTGACGACAGTTCCAAAACAATTCAAGACATATGTTTATATTACCTCACATGCAAATATATTTTACTATATTATTTTACCGAAAATCCTTACAGATACTTTTGATAAATTAAGCCTTAGAAATTCATGTTCCATTCAAAGTATAGTTTGGGGTAGAGGGTTTCCTGAAAATCTTCGTGTCCCATGCTTGAAAAGATCCGGAGTTTAATACAAAATGAGTTGCTTAGCTGACTTTTCGTTTTTAATGTACGCTGTTCACACAAAAATACGTACACGCAATGTACGGACGTTTGTCTAAAAACACATGTTTAGCTTTTTATTCAGAAGGTCCCTGAACTTGTAATCTGGGTAAATATTGGAATCGAGATACTAACTTAAGTTTCTAAGGTTAAGTAGTAAATAATATAATACTTCGAAATATCTTGTGTGTTCTTGGTTTCCGGTAAAGCCTGCGTCATTTTGCTAGAATGTTTTACAGCTTTCACCGGAAGCTAAGACACAGGTCGTGGAAGCCCACAATTTCATTCGGAATATCTTGTTTTATGTTAAATTTTAAGAAATATTACGTTTCGATAATGTTACTGAGAGTTTGGATTATTTACAAACATGAAGTAGGCTTAATCTTTAAAAAGTAATGCCAAATTTTCGTTAACAATACTAAACCCTTCGAACATAGCAATAACTATAATTTTAGAATCATTTGTTATTTTCTGACTGTCATGGAGAACAATTCAGACACAAATTTATAGTAGAATACTATAGAACATTAGATAGGAATACTAGAACACTAGTAGATGATAAATTGATGATTTGACATGGATGATACGAATGGATAGGTATTCTCCATTAGCGCAATAATACAAAAATCTACGGATTTTATCAATATTTTAAATTAAATGTCATAAGTGTTATCAAGAATAACTAGTTTATTTGCCTATACATACGGAGGTTTGACTTCGAATCTCGGATGATATTATTTGTCCAGATAGTTTTCGGGATTTCTGCGGAAAGAAATGGTGACAATCAGCTATTTAAGCAGTGACCGACGAAATTCATTATCTGGCTACCAAGCACAACCAAAGTAGGTAAGCAAGGGCGATGCTGAGAGATGAGATAGGCGCAATATACCTCCTGACCACAGATCGCTAATATCCTAGCTCCAGAAATGCACCTAATGCCGAAGGGGAACTGGTTGTATATGTGGGACTAAAACATCCACAACCACATACAGCGGCACAAAAGCACAGTGATTCTCTGATCACGGACCGAGATGGTTCCGCGGCAATATGTGTGCAGCTTGCAATGGGAGGTTCAAGTCCCGCCAAGAGCGTATTCGTAGCTGACGTTTTACTTATTTTTAGGTTTTCCTCAGTTCTCATAGAACTCAATTACTTGAGAGGTGTGCTGAACTTCGTGCTGGAACATTCCCTTCCTTATATTCTTTCCCAAATATAATTTTATTATATGCATCATTCATTGCGCATCACCTAGTACGCCGTATGTAGTAAGAATGGGATTAAATACTATTAAAATAATAAAATAAAAATGCCTAACTGGCAACTGGAGCGACACCCTCCAACTCACTATGTAAAGGCGGAAGATGAAAATAGTTTTACTGTTGGCTAAAATCAATGATACGATGAGGTTAAATATTAACGAATTTCAAGAGAATTTCATAATGCAATAAAATAAGCAGGTCTTTGTCAGCTTTTCTCCTGTTTTAGGAACTGTAGGAGGTTTTCAGTCAAGAGGCGCAAACGCTACATAGTAAAAGGAAACCTGGACTACGACAAGTTGACCCTAGTGAAGGAAGACAAGGAATAGGGGTGTCCCGCACTTCACATCCTGTCATGGAAGTGTGTGTTGCAGCACTGTTATACCTACTGTCCATTATTATAGAAGAACGTGACTTAAATGCCGTATATTGTTACAGTCATATCTGTAAAGGAACTAAAACGTGAAATGTAAAAATTGGCTCAGTTGACAAGGATTAGGTTTATATTCAGAGGAGACGGGTTCAAAGAAACATAACAGGGACTTTTCGTGACATTTGTCTTTGAAAGGGGACGGGTGTTCCAAATAAATCTGAAAATATTCAAAACTATTTAACCCCACAATAAGTTAAATTAATTAAATACACGTGCTCGTAGTTACATACGTATAAATAGCCTTATATTTCAGGTATTAGACGGAATATATGTATATTTATTACCGCCATGCAAAAATTTAATATAAACAGAACTTCTGGCCTGCAAACGATACCTGAACTTTCACGTATGAAGGAAATTCTGACTCCAAGAAAATCTACACTGGGTGTTTTACAGATTACATGTTCTGCAGTAACTTGATTTTTTCAGGTAAGAATAAAAATGCTTGCAGGAATTGGGACTGAAATTATGCTTGGTAGGTCTATCTTCTAAGAAATTCTATCGCCAAGCTGTTTCTTTCTTCGACACTAAGCTTACATTAATGAAAACACCCAGTCCAGATTAGCTGTGTGCGGGGTATAATCTTAAAATATTCAGAGCATTAAACACTTCTTGAGTTTTCGAAACGTTTCCTTCTTCACCTTCGGTATGCTTGTAAATCTTTAGTTTCTCCAGTTTCATACACCACATCCATGGATTTTCTTTGATTGTAGGTCCGGTGAAAAATTTAACGCTATCTGTGGGCAACATTTTTCTTCTAGAAACTTCAGAGTCAGTTCAATATAATCCTATTTAGGTATTTCATTCAAACAAATGCATACCTCATACGAGAATTCTTCCACTATACGTATTCATTTGCTCAGGAAGGAAAGATACACAATCATTCGAAGCGATATACTTTCATACCGAAATTTAACACCATACGTTCGTCAAAAGTAAAATTTGCATAATAAATTAGCTGAAATAATTAAAAGGAAGGTTAAAAAAGCACAAACAAAAACTTGAACGTTTCTAAATATTTAAAAATCCATCCAGACATAAAATTCAGACCTGGAAAAAGGTGGCTACATAGTCACATAAGATAACACGCTATGAGGCAATAGTAGAGAACTTTACGCCATCTGAAGGGTGGACTGACAAGAGTACCCTTTCCCAAAAGGCATTAACCATTCTGAGCGTTTGCGGATGAATAGTTCACTCCAGACAAGAGAGAAGAGATCAATCAAAAATCTAAGTTTGGGTTATATGGGTATATCTGAACGTGGATCACATGTTACAATGAAAACACGAGAAGACAAGAAACACCTTGTGAACGAGACATGCACGAAAATGAGGAATATGAGTTCTGTAACTTCATATTTCCTCCATATGTTCGTGACCACAATTCCTTAAGCTGGTGTTGCAGACAACAGGTTCACATTAAAACTTCGGTAAAGAATACTTTCTTTAATTAGAATCACTTCCAAATCTCCGCAGAGTCTGGAAGTATGAATGTGAGAGTGAATATGAACCTTTCTTTCACCAAAATTAATAAATAAAAGGAACGTAAACCTACAGATAACGGACTGATCGTTTCTGAAGCTCCCGACTTGACCGCAGAAGTTAAAAAAACAACCGAAAAATTGGTTTAAGATACTTTTTCTTAGTCTGCGTAGGATGGAATAGATGAAGTGACGAGTAAGTGAGCTCGCAATCTGTAAAGTTACCAAATAAGGAAAGTCTTATTTACGTAATTCACCCCAAATAATATTCCTCTTGAAATTCAAACAGAGGATGGGTATGGGCTAGCTTCTCCAGATGAAATAATTCGCTGAGATTTCCATTCATAAGATTTTTATTTAACTGAAACAAATAAAACACGAACAATGAACCAATTAGTGAAAAATATTCAACAAATATTCTCCAGTAGTTCTGTTGAACACATTTATAGGTGTTTTATAAAGTGTACTTGAAGACTTTCACAACTGAAGTTATTACACCAGTGTTTCACGTTATTTTGCGTGTTGAACAAGGAAGGAAAAGCAGGCCAATCTTACACTAACCCAGAAAAACTAAGCTGGAGATGCTCTCCGTTGAGGTGTATATGCAGCACTAATAGAAATGTTTTCTAGCTATTACTACTTTTGTTCAATATATAAGAATTATTCTATTCAAAGTAAATTTAATGAAATGCCAGAACTATTTTGCATATACATGCTTTAACTGTATCTACTTAAAAGTGAATGCTGGTGGAAAATGGTCACAGAGAGAGAGAGAGAGAGAAGAGAGAGAGACACAGACAGACAGAAAGATTGGTGTATCCGAGGATCTTCGAGCAGAAAACATTGCCTATACTGGACTTCGTATATGTAGGATCTTTTTCTTTTTCTTTCATTCTCCTTTATGTGCTTCTGTTTTGAGCTAATGAACATCTTCCGCCCTTCTTGTTTATATTCCTTCCCCTTTCTTCCTCTTGTTTTCAGTATTTTAATTGGTTTCTTCCTAGCGGAATTTCTACTAATTAGATTTTCCAAGCAAGAAAATTCTACAGGTTGTATCTTGTATTCTACGATTATTTGGATGCATAATGGTCATGCAAGAGTTTCATTTTCTGTCAATGTGATGAAATATTAACCTGAAACTACTCCAGAATCGTCGAATAACACAAAACCTTGTCTTGAAAGAAATTATTTTCAATTTTAACAATGATTAATTGTTTTGCATTTTACTGCAATTTCTACTAATTGTACAAGAATGACCTGAAACAGCTTTTGTTTTGTTTCTCTTTTGCTTTCAAGAGTACTGCACTCCAGCCAAAAATTTATATTCAGATTTCCCGGAAATCTCCCCAGTAAAGAATGAGAAAAAAAAACGCACACGCGCGCGCTTACACCCCCCCCCCACACACACACACTGAGAAACACTCATGTGTGCGTGCGTGTGTGTATTTCGGTTATCTGTTTATTTGTCTATCAGCGGCATGATTACAAGAAACGAAAAGTCAAGTCAGTTTAACACTAAACTTGGTGTTCAAGCTTATTGTCTTACAAGATTGCGAAACATTTCGAAAAGAACATCGTCATCTCACATTCACAATGATTTTTTTGTTGTTGTTATTTTTAATTTTCTCAGAAATTGTTTAAAAGATTGTGATTAAAATACAATATGGAAATTCGATAGTTCTTCCACACTAGTCGTGTGCAGGCTAAGGTTTGGATAGATAGAGTCGAACCTGGGACCTAAGTACTTACAGCGTAGTAAGTCGCCACAAAAGGTGCGTTATGAGCACTCCGAGTGGTTTACCGGGAAACTTACGAGTGAGCTCGAGAATTTAATGTCACGCTGGCATTTTGGTCATTATAGCTAATGGGTTAAGAGCAACCGGATGCAGACCGGGAGATTCGTGGTTCAAATACTGGCCAGGCATGAAATTTTTTTCAGCCTGACTCTATATAAAATACCATGTATTTAATAGCATATGATTAAATCTCGAACTTTATGTGAATAGCATTTTAGGTGCTCTTCATTCTGAATGACTTTTGAGTACATGTTAAACGGAAAGGATTAGACAAAATTCTACGGCATAACAAATTTAAATATTGTTAAAGCACACTAACATCGAATAACATTTTGTGATGTTAACCATTACCGAAATAGTCTATTTTCAATGACTTACATACTCCTTCAATTTAATATTATTATTATTATTATTATTATTATTATTATTATTATTATTATTATTATTATTATTATTATTATTATTATTATTATTATTATTATTATTATTATTATTATTATTATTATTATTATTATTATTATTATTATTATTATTATTATTATTATTATTATTATTATTATTATTATTATTATTATTATTATTATTATTATTATTATTATTATTATTATTATTATTATTATTATTATTATTATTATTATTATTATTATTATTATTATTATTATTATTATTATTATTATTATTATTATTATTATTATTATTATTATTATTATTATTATTATTATTATTATTATTATTATTATTATTATTATTATTATTATTATTATTATTATTATTATTATTATTATTATTATTATTATTATTATTATTATTATTATTATTATTATTATTATTATTATTATTATTATTATTATTATTATTATTATTATTATTATTATTATTATTATTATTGTTATTGTTATTGTTATTGTTATTGTTATTGTTATTGTTATTGTTATTGTTATTATTATTATTATTATTATTATTATTATTATTATTATTATTATTATTATTATTATTATTATTATTATTATTATTATTATTATTATTATTATTATTATTATTATTATTATTATTATTATTATTATTATTATTATTATTATTATTATTATTATTATTATTATTATTATTATTATTATTATTATTATTATTATTATTATTATTATTATTATTATTATTATTATTATTATTATTATTATTATTATTATTATTATTATTATTATTATTATTATTATTATTATTATTATTATTATTATTATTATTATTATTATTATTATTATTATTATTATTATTATTATTATTATTATTATTATTATTATTATTATTATTATTATTATTATTATTATTATTATTATTATTATTATTATTATTATTATTATTATTATTATTATTATTATTATTATTATTATTATTATTATTATTATTATTATTATTATTATTATCTTTTTCGTCCTTCTTATGGTCATGAAGGTCAAGAATTTTAATCATCACGTGGCGATCACTTTGCTTCTATAACAAAAGATGTAATAAAACAAAATTCTGCTACTCTGTATATCAATTAACATGAACAGCATGGAAGAAAAAGCGTAATCTGAAAAAAAGCGTACAAACGTTAGCTTTTCAAAATCTGACGATTGCATCAGCGTCTTGCATGACTCTTGTAGAAATATAATTTTAAACCATTTCTGTAATCATTTATTTTGATTAACAGGATATAAATTGAAAAACTGGCTTTTGTAAGAATATTTTTGAGAAGTGGTGTAAAAATAAATGTTTGTGAGTATAGGAAGTCATGTGAGTGAAAAGCAGCAGAGTTCTTCCCTTCGTGATCATACAACGGGATCTTAATTTCAACCTAATTTATTCACAGGGACTCACTTTAAAAGTGATTAACTATCATCTTAGATTACTTGTGTTTTTTATTATCTTCTTGCCTCATCCTTCTTCCTAGGGATGCATCACTTGGTGTTTAGGCATAACAGATCAAGACTGGTAGCAGTGCCGAATCCTCTCGGTAAGAATTTATCCTATCTATCCTAATAGAAAAAGATAGACGAACAAAATGTTATAAATATAGTTGTGGAAGTGTAAGTAAACATGTCATAAGAATGCAACATATCAACATCTTTTTCGTGTATTTGCAACATCTTCTTGGAACATAATTTGTTTCTGTAAAACGTACTTCTAAGTGTTAGATAGAGCAATTTAACTTCTCATAAATTGCATTTCAGATTTTATAATCCTTCAAAATAAGTATATGGATTTATAGTGTTATCAGTTTAATGTCTCTTTAATTACCTATTACGTGATAGTGCACACAACTCACACAGTTAATTGTTCTCTTAAATTATTTGATTACCAAATATATCAGGACAAAATTCTAAACAGAGTTTTGTCAGTTGTATATATGTACGAATGCTTGGCTTGAGCAAGCAAATCTATTTTACGTGTTGGCGATAAGATATTCCTTATAGGATCTAAAATTCCAGCGTTTAATATAATATATACCAGGTAGCCCACGCAAGCCGTCCTCTCTAGTTTTATGTTTCCCGCGTACGTCAGGGCAAGAAGGGTTGCCCGTCGCTGCTTTGGAAATGAGAAGTGCACGTACAAGTGAAGCTCCACTGCGCGGTGCTGCTATCTGGGTGCGTTTCCTCCTGGTTTGTCTGTGATAAGGTCTTACAGTCAAACAAGTAGCAACTGCAGAGTATTCAAGTGAAAAGTACAGAGATATGATGTATAGAGACAGGCATCCGAATGCAGCTGAGGCCCGAAGGCTGTATTCACAACGTTTTCCAACAAGACGTTTAACTTCTGCACATGTTTTAGACGTACGGAGATGTGTTTAAAAACCAAGGGATCTTTCCAGGTAGAGTATATCGTGGAAAGCCTAATCTGTGCTGTACCTGATGTTTCCCGGAAGGTTATTTACTATTTTGGAGCAAATGTCATGCAAGGTAAGCATTACTTACATTAAAGTTGTGCATGCCTGCAATGTAGGAAAAAAAAACAATAATGTTATCATGCTATTTCATTTTAGTTGGCATAGTTATAAGTATGTGTCTATAATATTATTATTACGATCATTATCATTAATAATATGAAAGTCGTTACTTTTCACCTATTAATACCTGTTATTTATTATTGCAATTAGGCCAAAGAAGAGCTGCAGTAGATCTCAAGGTGTCGAGGTTTTCGGCAAAAGGGATTCTGAAGAAAAAAAAAGGCATCCCTTTAAGGTGCACCTACATAAAACAGCTATATAGAAACGATTTCCAAAATCGGGTATCGTTCTGCAGACGTCTCTTAAATAAAAAAGACGTAAACCCGTATTTCATCAGGGAGATTTTATGGGGACATGAATGCTTTTTCGCCAATGAATCCACTGTAATTTGACATAATCTACGTTATTAGGCTCCTGAAAATCCTCACTGGTTAGGACCACATCACGACACAATATCATTCATTTAATATTGCTAATTGTGAAACATAACTTGTTGCATTATATGTTGTTTATAAATTAGCTGTGAGATTTTGGTATGCCTTCAAACACAAAATTAATATGCTTTGGCCCTTTTGGTATTCTTCCTCCTAAACAGAAAACTTTCCCGAGCCCAGGAATCTAGCCCGGTACCACACCGCAGAGGGCAAGTGCTACAGCGACGTTACATTAGTTAGGCGTTGGTTTTCAAGCTCTGGTCTTACGTTTACCAAGGTCTCCCTGTTAGTATCGCGCCCCATTTACTGACATGCTTAGGCAAACCTTTCGGTGTCCGCGCTATCCGGAAGTAACTAACTTCAACAAAGGACAGTTGCGTGGACCACCTGGTACATATACACATGGGTCATTCAAAAAGTAGTGGCAATACTGCGTGCATTTGGCACTATCAATGGTAAATCATGTCAGCTTATAGCAATGAAAATTAAAAGCATCTAATGTTTGTTAACTGTGAGTTTGAAGACAATAATTTTATTTAATAAGAGTTTTTACTGCTATCTTTAGTGCCATAAATATGTTTAGCAAATACGAACAAAAATGCTTCATTAGAATTCAGGTTGCAGGAGGTATGAATGCTCGACAATGCCATACAGAATTATTGGAAGCTTGTGGTAGATAGACTTTACCACATCGCACCGTGGCTAGTTGGGCGAATGCATTTCGTAGAGGAAGGGAAGACGTTCATAAAGAACAGGGAGTTGGTAGACCGCAATCAGCAAGTGATGTTGTGCATGTGAATGCTCTTAGAGCATTGCTGGAAGAACATCGTTGGAGGTGCACCTGGTACGATTCTCCACATACTTAAGAATAATTTAAAGAAGAGGAAAGTCTGCACTCGGTAGGTTCCACACAATCTTAGAGAGGAAACAATGTGACAGAGAATGGAAACAGAGAGATTACACTTTGCACGCTATGGACGTGAAGGCGAGTGAACGTATTCTTCGACGTATCATAACATTAGATCAAATCTGTATTTGATGCTACCAACCAAAATTAAAGAGACAATCAAATGAGTGGTAGCACATTGATTCACCATGGCCAAAAAGTATCGACAAGAACAGGATACACTTAAAGTCATGTTCATTGTTGCTTATTTTTTGACTATGTTCTTATTACTCATTAAGTTCCTAAAGAAAGTCGTGTGAATGGTGCACATTACAGTCAGTTTATAGTACACCATTTACGACCATCTGTGTGTCGTAAATGTCCAAATCTCCTAAATTCTCATCCCATTGTGTTGGAGGACGTAAATTACACACACAAACACACATACACACACACGCGCGCGCTACGAGAAGGCCCAACTTCCCGAATAATAGCAGCATGTGAAGTTATTTGACATATACAAGGAATTTTGGACAGAGTACGCTCCTTCGACAATGTCAGCTATGCATTTAAAGTACAGTTTGCCATTTCAAGCAATTCCTATAAAACTGACCTAAAGGATTGTGTTTACGTTTTATTTTATTTAAGTTTGTTCCCCCTTTTTAAACCACCTCACCATTTAGACCCACAGCATGTGAAATATTAAGCAGGATTCAATCTCTGTTAGAAAGAATTGTAATTAATTGCACAGACAAAGTGAAATTACTTCGTGAAATGTATACATTTATACAGGGATTAAAAGCTTGGAGAAAAGATTAAAAAACAACCAAATGAACAAAAAATAAACAAAAAGACAAAAACTAAAGGAAACAAAATAGATAATCTCATAACCATTGCGCCAGATGGAGTGCTCCAACTCGTCTCCTCATTTTCGTATGCTGTGCACTCAAGTGTTATGATCTTAGTAGTGGCGTACTGGTACTTTAGAAATTTATAGCTCCAAATACCACCTTTCAACCAACAGGTCATATGTCTCCTATCCCAAATTTCTTGTTGACGCCATCTTCACTTGATCCGAAAATATTTCGGTATAGTTCATTAACCTTAATGATTTATATACTTTTGTGTGAATTTGTTACTCTACGCGTGGCTTACCGACTGTATCTAAGTAAAATTTGAACGGTAAATGAGGTATTTATAGTTCAGTTCAAATTCGCTGCTCAGGAGGTAAAGACAAACTCTAGGTTCACTTTATGCATAAATATTCGTACATTTAACATCAAAGTAATGTTTAGTAGTTCTGCGTCAACAAATAGATAAATTTCAAAGCTCCGAGTGTTTTATTCGAAACAGATACTCTAAGGATACCGCAAGAAAGGGTATACTGAAAGGAAAATAGGAATAAAAAACAACTCATTTCGGAGTTTAACTATATAAGAGAAACACCGCTCCACAGTTCTTTTTCTGAACTCAATGAAAATCAAGACACACTTTGTTCGGATCTAGTGGTGAAGTAGCTAAACAAAATAAATTATTTCTTAAGATGGAACAGTGGGGGAGATTTTATACAGCTTCATTTGTCACGAAAGGGAACTGATAAAAAATCGCGAAGCACTGCATTTTGTCTTGCTCCGCGTACCCCATCCCCTAAGACACGTGTGTGTGTTGAAACACAGCCTGTCTTCATTTTCATAATGAGACAATGGAGAGGAAGGGTACCGCACCCTTTTCATCCTCCCCGTCTGTTTGCTTTCTTCTTTTCCCTTGAAAGACAAAAAACACTCGCTGCTGCTGCCTATGCAGTTTCTAGCGTGAAGGGCAGCTCTTTTTCTTCCCAAATTACAAAGAGATAGTGGTAATTATGGGGATGATGTGCATAAAGGTACGGTCATTGCTCTGCGAGGGGATATAAACTTGTTAACGCAGTGTACTGAGATAATCTATGGGTTAGGAGTTTAAAAATAGTTTCGTTGGGCACATGTGCATTGAAAGCTAGGATTTATTTATGTTCAAATACTTGCTCTTATCTGGACATTAAAGATATTTCTTTTTAACTTAAGCGGCTCCAAATATTTTAGACATTTATACATATGTGTTACGAATATTATTGATCACTGAAAAAATTAATACTTATAATAAAATAAATATGAAAATTTCTACATTTGTGTTAAATGTGAAGGGGTTTAGGTTTGGCAGTTGATTTATGAGTACCGTTTGGCTCGGGGTAAGAGTGCATTAAGCATGGTCATTAGCGAGGGCAGGTCTTAGGCAAATTTGGAGAAGATACGTAGGTTACGTTAGAGGGGGCAAAGCTACTATCCAAAGTTGCCAGATTAGGTATTGCAGGCTACCTTGGAATTCTTGTAATATGTGAGAGTGTTTATTAAAAATAAACTCTAGAATGGGAAGCAGAAAATTTCGGTAATGTAAAACTGAAGTGGCGACATCGTATTATAAGCTAGTAGTAGTGGGGATCTTAGAGTCATTAGAAATAGATGAGGTGATTAGCAGAATAATGAAGCTCAGCATGAGATTCTGGGCATAATATTGAACACTTCTTGACTGGTTGCCGATTGATCAAGACATAGCTGAATAAAGCGTCATTTCTTGTCTCAACGATAGAATCACATGTAATCGCTTAGTATACGTTTCAAATACGTTTAGCTCCACATATTTATATGCCGAGTGTTCTGAAATTCGTGTTACAAATTCCTAGGGCTAGTAGAGGGAACTGAGTAGACAATATTTTTAATAGCAACCCATGTCCGGAACCAAACCGTTTCCGTACTACTCACAATATGTCGGATGAGCCGGTGTTGTTTTGCAACCGGATAGGCAGTAAAATAGCGCCAGAAGAGTCCCAGTTAAAATTTGGTGTGACGTTAGGTAGAGAATTAAATGACGCTTGACTCATTACATAGAAAAATCGAAAGAAAAACAATGCATTATCACAACAACACATGCCAATACTATAAAAGGAAATTGCTTTGTCTTCTACTTCTGATGTGTCCCATACAGTATAGTATGAAACTGCTCACTACAACAGAAGCTCGATATGACGACCACTAAAGTCATTGCACACATTGTACCAACGAAACAGGTTCCGGTACACTCGGTCATCACTCCTGGTATCCCGCTAATCCTGCTTATACAGATGCCATAACTCGTGCGAGCAGTTCTTCCTGGGTCTCTACAGGAATCTCATACACTATACTCTTCATGCAACCCCACAGCAAATAGGCCAATGGCATTAAATCTGACGATCGTGATAGCCATGCAATAGGACCACTCCGGCTTATCCATCTTTGCGCGAATCTTGGGTGAAGATGTTGCCAAACGCGAAATTTAAGTGCAGTGGTGCACCATCGTGCGAAAACTACAGTTCCTGCCTTACATTCAATGGCACGTCATCCAACAAAGCGGGCAGTACGTTCCGTAGGAATATCAGGTACGAAACACTCGTTAGCCTGGCAGGAAAAGTGTATGGCCTAATCACATGACTGTCCACGATACCTAGCTAGATATTGATGACACATCTTTGTTGGAATTTCCTGACATGCTTCGCCCGCGTAATTTCGTCTGTCCGGAAATGGTTGTTAAGAGAATTGAGAATACACTCCCTCGAGAATTGACATTCATCGGTGAACAGAACTCTTCGTGGAAATTGGGGCTCACCGAATTGCCCGTGCAGAAACAAAGTGCAGAAGTTAACACGTAGTACAAAATCCCTTGGTTACAATGCCTGTACACTTTGGGGGTGTTACCGATGTAGTTATTGCTCGCGAAGAACCTTTCACACTACGAGGTTAGAGGTATTCATCACATACGCAATTGTTCGGGCACAATCCAACGTATTGTAGTACAGCTTCTTCAAATTCGGGGGTGTGGTGTCTTCTTGGAGCACAACCGTCGTGCCTACCGACGGTGAAGGTACCTTGTTCTCAGATCCGTTGCACAATTCTGCCAAAAGGGTATGCATGGAGTCGTGCGTTGTGGATAACACTCTTGATATATCCGACGAGCTGCTCTTCCATTCCCATCCGAGGCGCCGTACACAAACATCATGCCGTGTATTCCTCAAATGGGTACTGAGCCATGTTTATTGGAGATGCACAGGCACTTGAAGGGACACCAGGCATGATACCACAGCAGGGGAAACGTCACGTATCATCAGGTGAGTTACTGACGTTATTTACTGTCTATTAGGTTTATAACAAGATCGGCAAATTTGATCCTTGTAATGGTAGTATGGAAGCGGTTCGTTTCCGGACATGATTTGCTATTCAAAGTAGTGTTTACTCAGCCCCTCTACTAGCCCTAGAAGTGTGTAACATGCATTTCAGAACATCCGGTATATTAACTTCCATTGGCCGGCAACTTCTAGATATAAGTGAACACTTAAAGATTTATTAAACATTTCAAACTTAGATTCCCGTGTCATTCTTAGTTTTATTGCACACCCACGCATACCCTGAGATAGGACTCTGCTCGATATTCAGGCAGATGCTGACGTCTACTAATTTGAGCAACAATGAGGCTGTATACGGCTTCATCCGATAGGCCACTCTACCTATTTTGAATCTTATTTTCAAGTTCCCACTACACGCTGAACGAGTTGACTGCGGTAAAGTGTGAAGATGGCACTAATGTAATCCTGGGTTGGAATCCTGTTGAGGCGGCCACACTCATTTCGGGCATTTTCGTGGATCTCTCAGATCCGCAGTTTTATGTTGCTCCCAATTCCAATCCATCGTTTTCTTTCACCTACTTCTGGTTTCAGGACCGGACGACGACAGCTGGAGCGTGGCTGCGGGATTTATAAGTATGCGCTTGCATGAAGGATTTATCCCTGCCACCAGGTAATTGGATGGTCACGTATCATCCATCTTTCTTTCGGGGTGGTCGTTTAGGGGAATCTGGATTCAGGATGGGACGGGCGGCAACTAGCCTCAGGTTCCAGAGTCGTAGGTTAAAACCTGGCGGAGAGCAATATATTTTTTTCGGGCGTAAAAATCCTTTGCACGGCTACCTTTGAAAGGGAAGTAAATCAACGGCACATAAAATAACCTCAAACCTGATAAAGAGACCTCTGTGCAAAATGAAGCTGTCTTTCACCCTCTATAGAACGGACGCTGAGAAACAAAGGAGTTAAACAGCATTCATAAATAAAAGCTCAACTTCAGTTTCTTATCTTTGGACTTCTTTGGGATTCCCCTTTATGCATAACCCCTAAAAGCCACGAAAGGCACAGTGGATCTTTTGAGATGATCTTAGTGTGCTGAGTTTTAGTGGCTGAAGCACACCTCCGTTCAACTATCCTATCATTCAATCACAAACACATTAATTTCTAAGAACGCAAAAGTTGACGGTTTATATTACAAACACAAATTGTGGCGTTGTTATTTGGCATTCAAATATTTAAATCCGAGGGCTACCGTGTTTGAATGCGCATGATATAATCCATTTACAGTCCCTACATATAGGGCTTCCGTTTGAGAACCAACATCAAGAAACTCAAAGTTGAGTAAGACATTTGCAATTTGAATCGTAAATCACGCCAAATCTCACAAACAATAACTCTTCCTAGTTTTGCATTCTAGGTAAAAGGTGCGTGCGATAACTTCTTCCTTTTCTGTCTCATACTCTCTAACTATGCATCGCGCTTTGAGCTAGGGACAGGGTTAGTTTCCAGAGTCGCCCTTCTGACTCACGGCTTTAGATTTTCTGCTGGTTATGGCTGGTGCGGAAGTTACTCTTGTGTTTAAGGCTGCCCTATTATTGCATAGATGAAGTGTTATTTTTCCCTCTTTTTTGTTTTACTTGCTCCCCCCCCCCTACCCAGCGACTGCTCAGGAAGACATGCAGTGAGACTTGTGGATATCTCACAGAGGAAAACTTATAGATGTTCGCCCAGTCAGTTCAATGGGACGGAACGTGCGTTTAGAATTTAACTTCGATTAGATGTTCCCATGATAGGGAACAATGTTCAGCAGTGTTGTAGTGGATTGCACTAGGTTATTGTAGGAAGGAGATTCGGCATTGAGATCAGTGTTGATCTATTTTATCTATGCCCGACGTGAAGCATCACCGAGAGGAAGTATCAGATGAGAGGAGAGAGGGTGACCGTCGCAAACAGCCATGAAAGTGCAGAGGGCAGGGTTGCTAAATTTTACCAGCTGATAACACCCCGGCAGGTTAGCACGACCGGTAGCTCACCCGACTGCGGTTCACAAGCCACCCCACCAGACCGGATTCGAAGACCGGAGACCGTCCTACAGGAGGAGGAAGTTTTACTCAGAGCATATCATCCTGACATGCACCACCGACACTTCTATCCTGAAAGAGACCAACAGAGGAAAGATTATGTGAAATGATAATGGATATGTAATGGAAGGACAGGACATTCGGGGAATATAATTAACCTACCCAGCATTCGTCTGGCGCCCCTGGAAAATCCCCGAAAGAATCCTTTTGTCAGATAGATCGACTACGGAATAGAACCCGGGCCTCCCGAAAGCAGGCCACAGAGAAAACTGCCTGAGCCATTCGCTTAGTTTTCAGGACTCTTACTTATAAGGGAGTCAATCAAAGTGTGAGCAAACAATTGACAAAATATTATGTTTTTACTAAAATATGAAAATGAAGAAGAAAATTACAAAATATTATGAAAAATAACAGGTGGCCCAACTAAACTATCCTTGAGGTAAGCAGATATCCCTTCGTGTGTTACAACAGTTGCATAATGCAAATAGGGTTAAAAGGATAGCAACAGCGTGATCGAATTTTGTTTAGCAACGAGCTTTGCGAGGCAGTTCGCAGGCACTGACGTGTGTAGTTCGTGATAGTCCATATTACAGGCTAAATATTTGACTGTGTTTATTTTATAAATGATAAGCTTTCGTTCTGCATACTATCTCTTGTGTCCCTTAGAGGCATTTAACATTTTAGCAGCATAGTGTGGAGACCAATATGTTTACATAGCACTGCCTGCTGTGTCTCTCACGTGTAGCCCAAGAGGTCATAAAAGCTTTGAATTCAAACTAAGCCTCCCAACTCAACCACAGGTCGAAATGGCGCAGTACGCTGACGACGTCTTGTTGTCCTGCAAAAACAGACATCTACTCAGAGCCTTCAACCCAATCCAGAGACAGCTCCGTCTCACACAAGGGTGGTGCAGGCTTTGGCGGTTGTCCGTAAATCCGAACAAAAGTCACGCCATTCTTCTTACAAAGCGCCACACCCCCGCTGACTGCCCCAACTTCCACTTCAGAGGCCGAAGGATAGAGTGACTAATTCCATCAAGTACCTGGGTGTTCAACTTGATAGGGGACTAACTTTCCGCGGACACATCAGGGAACTATCGGCACGGGTACAGGGGGCTATTGCCTCTCTGTACCCAATGCTGGGTTCGAGCTCGATGCCAGTCCGCTTAAAGCTACACCTCTTTCGGGCGCTGATAATACCACTCATGCTGTACGCCTGTGAAATCTGGGGCATGGCTGCAGATAGCTGGATAGCATACCTTCAGCGTGCACAGAAAAGAGGACTCCGATCCATCTATTCTAAGGGCCGTTCTTTTCCCGTGAGGTTGCTTCACGAAGCTTCTCTTCTCCCATACGTGGAGGACGAAATTAGGTGCCGGGCGACAAAATTCTACGCTCAAATTCCAGCTCACAGTAGCGCCCTGGTTTGTTCTATACGAGACGCCGCTTCAGGCTTTACCGGTTACCCCGTATGGCATGCGGGCACCCGAGGTAACAATGAAGTTAATCCATACAGCAGCATAAGCTGAATTTCAAAATCTCCAAACGAGCTGTTTGGCTACAAAATTTACCCCACTTTATAGTAAAATAAAACACCAGGGTGTAAACAAAAAAGCGGTTTGGCATTCTGTACAAAATTAAAGAGGAGCAAAAAGCTACCTCAAAAAAATTTCCTCAACAAAAAATCCCACATCATCCTGTAACCATCTAAATTATCAACCTGCGGTCAGACCAAAAACCCTGGGTGAGTACGCAGCAAAAACCTTCTGGCTGTTAACAGCCTGTCAGTATTCGACTTGGAAGCAAACAATCGCTCATTCATTGCTTATACAATCCTGGTTCTCTAATTACATCGCACCACGAGTACACAGATGTTGTTCTGCTGTATTTCCCCTCGAATCTCACAAATGAATTTTTGGATGGTTTGCAATACTTTCCCTGCATACGGTAAGCACGTAGTGGAGAGTGCGAAAATAGCTATGGGTAATTACCGACAAGCCAAATAACCAATGCAATCTAAACCAATCTAAATTTGAGTTTATTCTCTCGATAATAAAGAATCTTTAACATAAGCTGAAACCTTCTAAGACCTTTTCAGTTGTTTACGCAGTTCTTGTCTATTATCACGCAGTTATTATCACGCACGCTAGTTCAAGTCTGGGTATTGGCTCGCAACGCATGCGTTCTTATAAGCTTCTTTTGAACAGGTAAGTCATTAATTAATTTTAATTGGAGCTGATCTAGTAGATAATTTCCAGTAACTCGTGTTATTTTAAACTATGCTTTCCATTTACGATAGGTCTCAGCCCTTTTGGTAAATAATAGATCTGCTGTGTCTCCTATAAACCGTCGCTATAAATACTCATGAATTTCTCTCCTCTAATAAGCAGTTTCGTTACGGTATATCTGACTCTGTAGCTTGCCGTCCATAGATTTACATTTGAATCGTTCTAATTAGAAACAGATTATAATTCAATACATGATATCGGCACCTAGCCTTCAGTAATACGCATAAAAGTAATATGAGCCGTTATTTTAATTCAGGATTCTTAAACTGCAATAAACGTATAAGTGGCTTGCACTCTGTGTTTACAGTCTACGTGACCTCATCCCACTGCAATGTTGTTGAAGCATCAGCACAAGTACTATGAACAGTTACAACTTATCACAAGAAGTTCGAACTATTAAAACCAGACCGAGAGATGCTCTGAGGTCCTACAAAACAAACAACCATTTAAAATCAGTTGGTATGTGCAGACCTACCACGAGACTGCCTTTTACCTGCCATTAGGAACTCATGGTGGCTGCTCTTTATAGCCCATTTTATAATTAGACTCATAAATCAACTAAGGCGTCTACAGCAGTAAAGCAAAAACAACTACTATAACGCGATTTACTCCACGGGGTTATAATAATGCCTATGCATGGGCTATAACAATACATTCGCCTGGTTATAATAACAATATTCAGCAACATAAGCTTTCTTTCAAAAAGGATAATCTTTTCTCTCCTTTTTCCCATAGATCTTATCAACCAAATGATAAACACATATTACAGTTTAAGTATAATTTACTTAGGACATGGAACAGAATTTTTGAGCACCACGTGAAAATCACTGCATGATGATCATCGATAATAATGGAATACACTTCAATACTGATATTAGTTTTTAAGATGATTAAAACTCGTCGCATACCTAATGGAAAATTACTTTCAGAGATACAATTTTGTGACTTTGCTCTGGTATATGTGATCTTGAAGATTTTGGGAAGCCATTAACTTAAACTCTTCCACTATCATTTTTCAGAAAAGAGGAGGAGAGAATGCATGGATGGAAGGCAAAAGGGCATACATGTGGTGCAAAGTGAATCTCCATGTAGGCATATTCCATTTCTTCTTTTAATTTTAAACAATGCCAGCTAGCTTTCCGAACACATTGTTGATAAAAACAATTTGTTTATTTTTAATTAATATTTTATATTTATGCAGCTACTTGCATATTTATGTACTTGTTTATTAATTTTCTTGATCAGTCCATTATCCTTTCATGTAACATAAATTTTGGTACAGTACAGTTTTCGATTTTGCAACATGTAAATTACCGAGGATGAAGCAGCTTATATTTCCCAAATCTAAATTTAAAATATTAATATCATTATTCAGCTTTTATATAGTGTGAAATAATTTGGTCCTTTTTTGCCACTTATATTTGTTTTGCTATTTATGTTTCAGCTTCAACATCACTGCATAATATTGAGGGCTTTTGCTTTGGGACAATATTGCTCTTCGTCAATGAAATGCACAGGTTTTACTGCGATTATAATCTTTATATAACATTAAGTTTACAAATACACACATACATGTACACCCACTCATACATTCAGACTGTAGGGAGAATCGGGGAACGACGACTAAGGAAATGTTCCCTTCTTCCAGCCGGGAATCGAATCCGGACAAATGCTATTGAAGCAATTGAAGAAAAAAATTATGTTAAGATTGGTTCCGGAAATGTGTTCAAATATATGTTTAGCTTAATAAAAAGAATATTATATTTGAATGAATTAAGGAAATGTGGTTTAAAGTTGCAAAACCTTAAAGTTCATTAACACGCGCGAATAGACATACAACTAACAAATGAGCTTGTAAAACCCATTAATAACACAAAATGTAGGCTACAATATACGAATAGTGTCCTGCTACACCATCATATTTAAAATATTGCTAAGTGCCATTTTTAGAAAAGAAAATGCCATTGGATGCTATAGGGATTGGTTTACGAATCCAGGAACATGATTTGCATTTTACGTTTAATTTCTGAACATAACCTATTCATAATATATTGATTGTATGCATATTATCAGTTATCCAGAATGATGGTGATGATGATGACGATGATGATGAGAATTATAATGATGCTGGTGATAATGTTATATAAGGCCTCTCAACTATGGGATCATTAGTGCCCTTTAAAAAGCTAAATCATGGCAATATCCAGAGATAAATTGAGCTATGAATTACAGAAAATAAAAACTGACAAATAAAATAAACATGCAAAATTGGGAAAAGCAATAAAAAACTATAAATTACAATTAATAAAACGCCAAAAATCATGAAAGTCCGTTAATTAAATTCTATAACATTGTAAAAAATTAAAACTACCGGCTCAGCGGTCGTTGAATCAATTTGTTCCTGTTTTAGGCAATGGGCCAACACTTCTCTGCAGGTTTATCCTGCCGTTTTTCACTGTCATTCTGGCAGTGAGGGCAGGATATTCATGCTCAATATCTTCTATGGTGGAGGACCGCTTTCCAACTGAAAATTTCGGTTCGAGAACCTGGAAGCAATCGGAAACTGCGATTGACGGAGATGGCAGTCACCGATCTGAGTCCTCTCCAGAAAGTTCCTTAGAAGATGTTCCCGGAGGAGATGGTCGCAGACTTTTACGCTGACTAGCTGATTTCTTAGTGGTCTTACTATTTTCCCTAAGGAGGTCAGCTATTTCACACGAGTTGTTGAATTTCTTTGGCGATGCATCGTATATTACGAGTTCACATGTCGCTCTTGAAGTAGATGCTTTCGGCGTCGAGTTGGCTGAAACGTTCTTCTTAGGACTGAACTTGATAGGCGTGCTCACTGTTTTTCATGCTGGTGTCATAAAACGGGACATTCTCTGGAGTTAGATGAATGATTACCTCGGCAGTTGACACATGTTGCAGATGAAGTACATGCATCACTATGTTTGACTTTGCCACAGTCAACGCAGGTAGCAACTTCATTACAAGAATTAGTCGTGTGGCCAAAGTGCTGGCATCTGTAGCAGCTCAATGGATTTGGGTACAAACTGCCTCACTTCAATTCCTGTGTGGGAGATCTACCCGATGAAAGATAAGGAACAGGGTACGTACGAGTGGGCACTAGTTCACCTCGTTCTTTGCGGTAGACTCGATACACATTGGTCACACCTTATTCCGCCAAGTTCTCCTGAATCTGCTCATTGGACATTGCGTCCAGTGCGCTAGTGTTTACAATACCACGCGAGGAGTTCAGAGTCGTGTGCAATTCAACGCGTACCGCATAATTCGTAAGCATATTTGCTTTCAAAATTTCCCAGCCTGTGTCGGTGGAACAGCTTCGACTAAGGTCGTGCCATTACGAAACCAAATACATGATTTTACAAAACTAGCAATATTATCTAAACACTTCTGGGTAATAAACGTGTTCACAGTAGTACGTTTTTTGCCTTCCTAAGTTCTAAAAACCAAATAGCGAGGACCACAAGACTCAACAACTTCTTTTCCACTTTTCTTAATATTTTTGTTTATTTTTTATCAGTTCCCATAGCGACAAAGTCCTCCACCATTGCGAACGTCTCCAATGCCGTGCTCACATCCTGGGGACCACCCCGGCTTAGGTGAGAGTCCTGGACCGGATCTTCCTCACCTCAGGGTCTCAACTCCCAGTATACAGACAGAGAGACCCAATCACCTCCAGGAGTCATGCAATGGCCCTTTTCTGGGACTGACCTTTGGCAGCGGATACGAACACAGACCTACACGATAACCACAAGCTGGGAGTTACACGTCATCCCTGAGCTGCTGCGCCCAGGTATCAATCAGACTTGTGTTCAAGAGGATTAAGGTTTAAGGGTCAAATACAGATGTGGAACAAGGTTGTTTAGGAGTATGGCAATAGCTCTCTCACCACTTAGATGCACCCAATCGAGAGATTTGGCTCGAGACGCCCGGATCGCCAATCCCGTTCTTACCGCAGTAGGCTCCTGGGGAGTAACCCAGAATACGATGCATTTTGAACAGATGAGTTTTAACGTGATATAGCTTTAACAATAAAAGCTAATTTCTCGGAAATACCTACTGGTTTTTTGTAGTTATATAAATGTATAGTGGGGTAGAGAAGCAATAGCTCTCTGAAATGGTATGCGTGGTATTAATCGGGAAATATATTGTATTTTCTAGAGTTGCTGGAGAGAAATTACAACAATGCTAGTGCGTTTGGGTCATAAACAACTGGGAACAGAGATTTAAAGCTTTCTGTACATCGTAAGACCTTTCATTGCATGCCATTAAAATAAGGGAAGTGAGCCGTTACCAGAGTTCCACTTTCTTCCACTGAAAGAACTGCTTTCACTTTTTTCTTTAAATGTGTCATAAAGTAGTACATATTTTAAAATCCGTCACACTGAAAAGTATTTTGCCCTTTCATTGCACATTTGAGTTTGTATAATATTAATGATAGCTGCAGAATTGTAATGTTCATAGTTTTTGAGAAAAGTTTGAACTATTTAGACATATAGTCTAACTGCAATTTCCCGCCTCGGTAGCGTAGATGGTAGCGTGTCTGCCTCACGTCCAAGAGGAGTTTGAATCTCGGTCAGGGTGAGTTACCTGGATAAGGTTTTTTCCAGGGTTTTCCCTTATCCTTCAAGACGAATGTCGGGTAACTATAAGCTCCATGGGCCCTGGACTCATTTGAGCATCATTTCACCAAATTCGTTCCCGTCGGTAATGACTTAACGTTGGAGGACGTAAATTTAAAAAAAATGCAATTTAGCTTGAGCTCTGAACAGCATTTTTAATAACACACACAAACATATATAAAATTAGTTTGCAACTACTACTTTCTATTGGCTAGGTTCTGTAAACGAAGACAATAAATGTCTCAAAGATGCTGACACCTATTAAATACGGAATTTAAGTACAAAAGTCACGCAAAATTCGATATCAACAGGCATACGTTCCATCGACATTTTATTTACAGAATTTTATATACTTAGCCATATGTAATCTTTATTACTATTATAAAGAGAAAGATTGTTTGCATATGTATGGAAATCCAAAATACCAGAAAGTTAATCTTGATAATTCTTTCTGACACGCATAATTCATTCTGAGAAATATGGGAATATTAACCACTTCGAATTGCTTTTCATAAATTGGTGAAATATTAAATAAGATTTAAAGGCCCTTCACACCTGAATACGAACACATTAACAACAAACTCATGAAGAAGCTTTGGCTTTTAGTCGACAATACCATGAAGTGGAAAATGCTTAGTTATTCCTCCCCAGTGTATAAAAAGTTACTACACTTCGTAAGGTATAAAAGTAAAATTCCATTAAATTTTACTGCAAGGGTATGCTTGGATGGCTATAACGTGGCTCTTAACAACTAGGAGAGAGGGAGAGAGAGGGGGACAGAGAGGAGGGGAATTTAAAAATCATAATCGCTCCTGTAATATATACATATGTTTCATTAATCGTCACTTATCACATACTGAGAACAAACACCTCAACAGGTCTAAATATCCTTTATTCTATTTCTGCAAATATATGTACTTCTTTGTATACATATGTTAAGGATTTTTGCATTGTATAAACAATAATTAATTTTTATATTAGTAAACTATGAGACCAAACATAGGGGAAATTATAAAAATTTAAATTACTATAATTATTTAAGTTACTCGAACTTTCCGATTGAGGATTCTATGCAGTATTTGCAAAATTTGGAGGACAGTCGGAGGTTAAGTAAATCTTACATTCCGAAAATGTTTCACGTCATTTCGTATCTTCTTCTTCTTTGCAATTACAATCATATGGGGTAAAGGGGAGAATTGACCATAAAAGCACTCTATATTATTATTAGACAATAATTTCTAAAACAACGTGAGAGATAAATAACATTAATTGGTACGTAATTGGAGCTTAAAGAGGCTCAATAGTTGGCCTGGTTCGGTAAACCAGCTGAAACATATTGACGTAATTTACTTTTGCGCTCATCAAGGTTTGGATCTATTAAAGAACCCACATTCCCTTTCCATTACTTTTTATAATTTACGTCTTCAGCGTTTGGTCATATCCGACGATGAATGAAATGAGTAAAATTGTTCTTAAGTGAGCCCAGGATCCAGAGAGCTCAGATTTAGGCAACATTTATCTTTTGGGATAAGGGAAAACATTGGAAGAAACCTTAAGCACATAACTTGCTTTGAACGAGATTCGAACTCGGGACCTCTCGAACGTGAGGCAGACACATAACCACATATGCTACAGAGGCGGGCTTTTCCATCATAATTCTCATTTTGTTAATGGTTTTCATAAGTTCCACCTCATTCATCCAATTCTCCATATTTTGAAAAACGCCAAGTTCATACATTTTCCATTAATTCTTCTACTTCCTGGCTCATTGTACAGTCCAGCAATGACGATTTGGCAACAAGTAAACATTTTATTCTTAAAGTTTTCTCTACATGCTCTCCAGGTTCCATTTAAAATCACATTGGTTGTTTTGCGATTTCTGATTATCTTATGAGTTTTATGATTCTTCTGTGATTTTCAGCTTAATAACATCAAAAGAGAATAAAAAGTACTCCAAACTTACACATTATTTTGGTTAAGGTGAACATTTGCAATGTTGCATTTTTTGAGAAACTTAAGATATGAGAACATGTTAGTCGAAATATGTTTTGTGATACACTCCACTTTACTGCTGCCTGACGGAAGTCTGAATTTTGGCATTTATCTGACCTTTTGTTTAGGAGTTGAGATGCACAAACACAGCTAGTATGACAATGGACGACACATACACACACATCTAAATGCAACAACATATAAGGATTTTCTTTTGCGAAATATTTTGCTGGATTCAGCAAGAAACACTGAGTGTAACACTTCTTGCACCGTTGATAAAGAAGATACAGAGTGAGAGAGAGAGTGAGAGAGAGGGAGTGAGGAAGTGGGGTGATAAAGGGAGCAGTATACAGAATTTGTGTATGGGTGATTATGGGTTTGCAGCACGATTAAACCGGTTGCCAAAACCTGACGGCGCTCTGAATAACGAGTTATTCATTGGCAAATGTATCTGGTTAGTGAATCAAAAACAATACACACAATGCATTTTAACTTATATATATATATATATATATATATATATATATATATATATATATATATATATACAGAGACTAGCAGGAAAACCTAGTAAATGGTTGTGTTTTGACTTCATAAATCCCTCAAGATGGGAGGGAACTTGTACATATGGGCCACCGTTGTTGACAGCAATGAGACATAAGAGCAACGTATTTTACTTCCGAAGGCCATGTTAACAGCTCTCGTACTGCCATATGTCTTCATCAGGCGTCCAGCAGATAACATCTGAAATTACTGTGCCTCAAGTTTCAGAGATGACAGCATCTTCAGTAAGCCCATCCACGTAGGCGTTTGAAGAGCAAGAGCTCCCAGGCTTTAATTTCATTATTATTATTATTATTATTATTATTATTATTATTATTATTATTATTATTATTATTATTATTATTATTATTATTATTATTATTATTATTATTATTATTATTATTATTATTATTATTATTATTATTATTATTATTATTATTATTATTATTATTATTATTATTATTATTATTATTATTATTATTATTATTATTATTATTATTATTATTATTATTATTATTATTATTATTATTATTATTATTATTATTATTATTATTATTATTATTATTATTATTATTATTATTATTATTATTATTATTATTATTATTATTATTATTATTATTATTATTATTATTATTATTATTATTATTATTATTATTATTATTATTATTATTATTATTATTATTATTATTATTATTATTATTATTATTATTATTATTATTATTATTATTATTATTATTATTATTATTATTATTATTATTATTATTATTATTATTATTATTATTATTATTATTATTATTATTATTATTATTATTATTATTATTATTATTATTATTATTATTATTATTATTATTATTATTATTATTATTATTATTATTATTATTATTATTATTATTATTATTATTATTATTATTATTATTATTATTATTATTATTATTATTATTATTATTATTATTATTATTATTATTATTATTATTATTATTATTATTATTATTATTATTATTATTATTATTATTATTATTATTATTATTATTATTATTATTATTATTATTATTATTATTATTATTATTATTATTATTATTATTATTATTATTATTATTATTATTATTATTATTATTATTATTATTATTATTATTATTATTATTATTATTATTATTATTATTATTATTATTATTATTATTATTATTATTATTATTATTATTATTATTATTATTATTATTATTATTATTATTACTATTATTATTATTACTATTATTACTATTACTATTATTATTACTATTACTATTACTATTACTATTACTATTACTATTACTATTACTATTACTATTACTATTACTATTACTATTACTATTACTATTACTATTACTATTACTATTATTATTATTATTATTATTATTATTATTATTATTATTATTATTATTATTATTATTATTATTATTATTATTATTATTATTATTATTATTATTATTATTATTATTATTATTATTATTATTATTATTATTATTATTATTATTATTATTATTATTATTATTATTATTATTATTATTATTATTATTATTATTATTATTATTATTATTATTATTATTATTATTATTATTATTATTATTATTATTATTATTTGAATGTGTGAACAGTATATGGGTTCTATCTTACTATTTAAAAGTATATTGCGGGTTAAAACACACATTTTATAATTAATATGATTTATGTGGGGTGAACAGTTTTCGAGATATTCTTTGTTATTTTGCAATAGATATGCTTCTCTCAATATGTAATTGGTGGCTTTTAGCCATGGAAGTGTACGAATTTCGTAGCCATCATATAGCGATCAGCTCTTGAAATCTTTGACAATAACTTAGGGATTACTGCATTATATATCCCTTGTCCCAAAAGAAAATCAGCAATCAGAGGTTTATCTTAATTTACATGAAGTTGATGGAGGAATAAGCGTTTGTAGGAAAAGTCTGTACAGGGTAGAGATTAGTGGGTGCGCAACAAACACTTTTTTTCTTATTTTCCTTTTGTTCTCCTGTACATACAAAGAGGAGCGAATTTCAACCCAACACATAGTGACCTGCAAGGAAATGTGTAATGAAAGCATTTCTGTAAACGTTTATACCTGTCAACATAACATAAAAGAACAAGTTTTAAAACATAGTTTGTTGAATGGGTAGTGCACGTCCCCTGGATGAAAGATATCAGTTTATTTTTATTTTCGGTATGTTCGTTTTAGAGATATATAGTTAGCATGCAATACTTTATACATGGTTCACAGCCATAGACGGTTGCAGACACTATACATTACATCTACGTATATCATGTACAGGAGATCACATAAATGTTACTCGATATATATTTCTAAATTTAATGTTGTACGTACGCATTAAAATAAATTCTCTACAGATAGATTCATTTTATTTACTTGTTTACATTCGTATAAATCCAAGATTGGTTCCACTTTTCCAGCAGCATTTAACGTCACAAATTGAGCATAAGTATATTATGTGTTTCAAATGGGATTATGTTTGTCCCTGAATGCTACAATGCAGGTGAGCAAACAATCGGAGTGCCGCATGTTGTCATATTGCAATCCCAATAAGTGGTGTGTGACAATCTGAACTAAATACATCTGTAATAAATACTATTATTAAGACAAAATTCGAGGAAGGTAGAGAGTAATGTGTCCAACATGGACGTAAAAACCCCATGTTTTTTGCTGAAGTATTTGTCGTAATATAAATGAATAAATTGCCAATATATTTACCGACGCATCGTGAGGTAAGCACTGTAATGGTTATAATTATTGGTTAGTTTGTATGTATATACATATATCTGTGATTACTCGGAACTGATATGTAAACTATTGACATAATGTGTTAAAAGAATTACTCTGAACAAGCTAAGATGTTTATGAAATTCGTGGAGCAAACAATTCCTTTTAGACTGTGGAATGATGTACTTGCAAAACGTGAACCGTCACATGCCATGTTCATGCTTATGAATGAATGCTGGATAAACAGTTTTTATTTATTCTGGAGAGTTCAAATCAATGTTATCCTGTTGTTCTTTATACTGCAGTAGAGCAATGGCTACTAGCGGTGTATTCAGTGGCGAGTCAAAGAGGCAGGTAGTGAGAACTCAAACTCCAAGTATTCTTTTTAAGGTCTACACGTTCACCAAAATATTGGCCAATGAGGTATATAGAAATCCTCTCGATTTCAAAAATACTCAACAGCTTACTGCTGAAGCGTGTGGTGTAGGTAAAACAAGTGTGTCCTACATATGTGGAGAGGCAAGAAAATCTGATCCCAGAGGTGTCCAAGTGTTTGTGTCGCCCAGAAAACATGTTGGTCCTCCGAAGAGGACTAAAAATTCAAGTGACTTTGACGAGAACGTTTTACGTAGAACTGTGTTCGAGTCTTATGACCAAGGTGATTATGCTCAATAGATTTCGTAGGTCTAGATAAGGAAAAAGAAACTTATAGAATTGGGGATAACTAATTAAGTAATGAATATTGGCAGTCTGAAAAATATGCAGACCTAGATCTCCCAGATAAGGACAAAGAAATGGAAGTGGCAGAAGTTCACCAGTAGGAAAGGATAGCGCAAAATCAGTTGAAATGACCAGAGAAGTGATAGAAAATAGCCAGAATCAAATAAGTGAGAATACGAATATAAATAGTTCAACAGAAACAGTTAACAGTATACAGGGAAATGCTGCCACGAGTCACATGTGCCCTCATATAAGGCTGGGAATAGTAATACTGTGACTTTGTGGGTTCGTGAAATGAAAAGTCCAATTACACAAACTCAACAATGTTCTTTATTTCTACCGACTTACAGTTTAACACTTGCCAATTACACAGAATTACGTGCTGCGCACAATTACGATTCACCAGTTCGTCCGTTACAATTTCACTTGCACTCGTAATTACGTAAAATCTTCCGATGCTCTCACACAGTCTTCTCGTCGTACACTAGCACTGCATTCTTACACCAAGAACTGTGACTGACTGACTAACTCGACGTGCTGCTTATATAGGGCCAGCGGGCCGATCGGAAGGTTCCAGATTAGAGGAAATATCCTGTAAGTTCGAGAACACAGGTGGAACAGAAAGAGAGGCGCCGTGATGTTTTTTGTCCCAGCCATCCCTTCTTAACGCTATAAGACAAACGAGGGGGCGGGGCGAACACCGACCCGTCTGCTGCTCGCCCAGTCTATAGGGTGTTCCGACGCTCGGGTGACACTGCTCCCTCCTCAAAGCTGGTCGTCCCGAACAGCACCATCGTAGCGTGCCAGGCGGTCCAGGTGTACCACCAGCATCTGCTCGGAGTCTCAGCCAGAAGTAGCGCTGCCGTAGTTTGTGAATCATTCGGTTCGCTCCCAGGTGTCCTCCTGAAGTACCGGCGTGCACTTCCTCCAAGACTTCCGGGACCTTACTCCGGGGAAGTACCAACTGTTCTCTCTGCGCCTTCCCATCGGGTGACTCCCATACCCGGAACAGCACGCCCTCTCTGGTCTTCAGCGAGTCCCATTGGGCCCAGTACGACTTGTAGGTGGCGCCACTTGGTGCGATGTCCTCCCAGGTTGGTCTTGTCCCTGCCTCCACTTCCCTCAAGAGTGGCCCCAAGTCTGCGTCCGCCAGCTGCTCCCTCCTCAGGCCTGCGCTATCCCAGCCGTCCGCAGGCACTGCCACAACTACTCGGACTGCTACGGCACGCTCCTTCTCTTCCACTCTTGTGCACTGACCGCACTCTACTGGACAGGGTCTTCGGGACATGGCGTCTGCGTTACCGTGGCTCTTCCCTCTACGATGTTCCGAGGTGAAGTCGTACTCCTGCAGCCTCTGGACCCAACGTGCCCTCTGGCCTTCCAGGTTCTTAAAGCTCAATAGCCAGGTTAGGGCGGAATGGTTAGTCCTCAGGTGGAATGGCTGACCGTACAGGTGCTTATGGAAGTGCTCCAAGGTCTTTACTACCGCCAATAATTCTCGTCGGGTGACGCAGTAGTCCTTCTCTGCCTTGGATAGCGTCTTGCTGTAGTAGGCTATCACCCGCTCATGGCCGTCCTGGATCTGCGATAGGACACCTCCAATGCAATGGTCGCTGGCGTCGGTGTCCACAATGAAGGCGCCACCCGGTTGTGGGAAACCCAAAATTGGAGCACTGCACAGGGTCTCCTTTAGGTGCTGGAAAGCGTTTTCGGCGTCCTCTGTCCACACATGGGGCCGGTGTTCCTCCGTCAGGCGGGTGAGGGGTTTTGCGATGTTGTCGGCCTTTTCCTCTAAATCATTAAGGCTGTCGTCTACTTGACCCATCCGCTTGCCCAGATTCGTGACGTCATCCCTCACGCCGGCCAACCGTTCCTCAAACTTTGCGGCGAGAGCCTCGTTCGCCGCCTTCATTTCCGGGGCCAGACTGCCGTTCGCTGCTCTCATTTCTGTGGTTAACTCGGCCTTCATTTCTTCCATCTTCTTGGTGATGTTGTCGTTGGCCGTCTTCATTTGTTTCAGTTCCGCGGTGATGTTGTCGTTGGCCGTCTTCATTTGTTTCAACTCGGCGGTGAGGTTGTTGTTTGCCGCTTCTGTTTTTGCAGCGAGGTTTTCATTTGCCGTCTTCATTTCTTTCAATTCCGCTAAAATCTTTTCTAATACTGCCTACATTGTGTTATGTCGCACTCCTGACACCAATTGTGACTTTGTGGGTTCGTGAAATGAAAAGTCCAATTACACAAACTCAACAATGTTCTTTATTTCTACCGACTTACAGTTTAACACTTGCCAATTACACAGAATTACGTGCTGCACACAATTACGATTCACCAGTTCGTCCGTTGCAATTTCACTTGCACTCGTAATTACGTACAATCTTCCGATGCTCTCACACAGTCTTCTCGTCGTACACTAGCACTGCATTCTTACACCAAGAACTGTGACTGACTAACTCGACGTGCTGCTTATATAGGGCCAGCGGGCCGATCGGAAGGTTCCAGATTAGAGGAAATATCCTGTAAGTTCGAGAACACAGGTGGAACAGAAAGAGAGGCGCCGTGATGTTTTTTGTCCCAGCTATCCCTTCTTAACGCTATAAGACAAACGAGGGGGCGGGGCGAACACCGACCCATCTGCTGCTCGCCCAGTCTATAGGGTGTTCCGACGCTCGGGTGACAATACTAACAGTTGTGTTAAGTACAGGTATTAAGTGTTTTAAACACTGATGATTAAAAAAGGTAAATTTCAAATAGGCACAAGGAATTAAGAAAGTGTTAGATTCGGCGAGAGTAGAAATACGAAGCAGCGGTAAAGAATATAGTGCAAGAATAAAGTTACAAATAATGCAGTCTGTTAAAAAATTTCTTATGAGGAATTGATAAAAGGTGATGTGAAAGTAATAAAATTTCCATATATATCGAATATTTTGTTCATTAGCAGTTGACAAAGGTAAGGAAGGTGTACAGCTTCAAGTGATGCTATGTGTAGAAGTAAGTAGAATTGAAACTGAAATGTTGTTTCTTGCAGTACCAAAATTAGTAGTAACCTCTTCAAACTCTATTTAGGGAAAAGGGAAATCAAGCAAATTAATTAAATGAAAAAGTGAGGAATTATTTGGACTTTTGATGAAAAATTGTGAACTATTTAAAAAAAACCTTGGAGGATATGTACGTTACATACATTCTTTTGAAATATGACCTACTGAACGGTATAAACATAAATTCGAGGAATTCCTTTCACTATTTGAGATGCAGTACGTAGTGAAATTCAAAGAAAACTAGGACAAGGGCTACTTGAAATTTCAAATTGACCTTTCGTTTATCGTGTTTGCATAGTTTAAAAATCAACTGAAAAGCTTCATGCTACACTAGATGCTAGAACATTGTACAAACATTGCATTTCAGATAGATTCAGATTGGAAAGATTGGACGATGCGCCAAATAAATTACTTGAAAGAAACTTTGTCTCGAAGTAAAACCTAACGGCTTCGTTTTGGCAAATATCATTAAGAGAAGAATTGGGAAAATGTACAGCCAGCTTCAATTCTGGAATTTTGTATCACTTTAAAATTTGCGCGTTTACCATGAATTCCAGTATGAGTGCATTATTAAGAGGACTAAAACTATTTAAGAAAAATATAGGAGGATTCCTAACTCTATAAGCGATGATTTTGTAAGATTTTCAAAATACATTCATGTACATTTAAAGCACACAGAATATGTATTGTACGGCGTACGGTCTTAGAAGGCACGTGAGCAGAACAAATGTGTGCACACGGTGGCTGCCTTGTTGCCATCTACATAATCCGCCAGAGAGCGTAAGAAAGCGTAGGTTATGAGGAAAATAACATATGTCGTCTGACAAATTGTCAGAACGCAAACTTACAGACCAAATGATAATTATGATATCTTATAAACTGTAACATTAAACATCAACATGCTTTTTTACTGAAAGTAATGTAAGTGGATTTCTGAAAACGACTTCATGTAGAGGAGTTGATAGCTTAAATAAAATAAATAAAGGTTCATAAATTTCTGTGCTAGAAGTTTTGACCTATTTTACAATAAACGACTGCGTAAGCCACTCACATTGTACGCTCTTTCGTGAATTGCTGCTTTGTGAAAAATTGATCCGCTCACGCACTTCCTGAGATGAAATGCTTTCTTAAAGAAAGTGTAAACTTTAAAAATTTCTGGCCTTGGAGTACTTTACCCTTAACACCTGCACCACTGGTCACTTTGGAAGTGTCATTCTTAGCAGTTCAGACAACACAATGTAAACATGTGCGTTTTCTGCTTATGGTCACAGTTGCACACAGCATATTGCACTTCAATTTACGTTACGCACTGGTCTTGAAACGAACTTCAAAGAATACGCGCGCATACTCCTGGACTGCAATGGTACGTGGTCAGTTAATTTATGAACTAAATATGTTCAGTTACTAGTGATACTTCGTAATATCTTACTTTGTACTGCGTAATAAAAAGGAATAACGTAGGACAATATTGGAAGTTGAAGCATATGATTACACACACGAGACAGGTATTTATTCCAGAATGATAACTCCAGAGCCATGCGTCGTAGAAAAATGATCTATGTACAGGCTGGCTCAAAAATTCTTGCCGAATATATTGTTACATATATGGCTGAGGAATAATTAGGAAACTATCAAACATCAGAATTTTAGGACCAAGACTCACTCTGGGGGTTAAGCTCTGTCAAATGTATGCGGGTGAGGACCCTGATTACCCTCCAGCTGAAACTCGGGTTTACTCCTGGATCGAACTGACTCGTACTGAAACCCCATGGTTGGAATCAGTGATCTTAAATATGTGGGTCATCTATGATGTCACCGGGTCGACTCGGCATTACGTCGATTGTCCCGAATTAGAACACTACTTACTATCCAACAGCGCAAAGAAATCCCTGAAAGGAATGTGCCAACCTTACACAGTGGGACAAATACAGCGAATGTGTGTGACAGAGAACTTACGCTACAGAAGGAGCAGAACCGTTAAAAACATGTGCCCTATTCACTCTGTACACTAAAACCGAGAAGATTTATTCACAAAAGTAGAAGCCAACAGAATGTTTTTGAATGGTCTGTAACTGTACTGACATGGGGTGTCATGAAACTGTCCAGGGAGGGTGTGAGAGCCTTCTGCAATCCCCCTGCGTCTCAGGGCCCGGAGACTTTTTCTCCTGTGGAGGACAGTAGCCATCTCCCAAGCATATTAAGCCAAATTGACGTAACCATACGTCATAGTTCTAAAAATAGGTGCGGTCATCTTCTGGTGTTCAACACATGCGATCGGAACGCCAGCTGCTAATTTAGCCACTCAGAAAAATTCGGAACTTCAAAACATGTGAATAAGACAAGTGCCCAGGGTGAGCCTTGGTCCTAAAATTCTAAAGTTTGATAGTTTCCTAATTATTACTCAGCAATATATGTAACAGTATTAAGGCATGTTATAGTGACGAATTTCCAGTAGTAATTCTGTTGCTCACGCTTGTGCTGTGCGTTCCGAACTAGGTCAACAACGCACGCCTAAAATAGCTTAGTCGCTCTAGGCGAGCCCTTCCTTACTCCGCCCCATATGCCTTCTAATACCTACGCCTTATAGAGAATTTGCAAGAGGATAACATGGCAATCAAGCCAAATAAAACTAGCTTCTTTGCGCAGGAAACAGCATGTTTTGGAATATCGTCTTTGTAGTGAGGGAATAACACCGAACCCAGTAGGAACAGAAAGCTTTAATGGAATTCCGGCGCCCAAGAATAATAAATAGTTGAGGAGAGGCTTCAGAACAATAAGCTACGGAATCCAGATTTATAATAAATATTGCATCAGTATTCCTTCCATTTCGGGAGTTACTGAGAAAGGAAGCAAAATAGAAGTTGATTCAGATAGAAAAAGATAAATTCACTCTGGACAAAGGATTATTTGCAGAAACCATTTTGCTTGAGAAACCAAAAGAAAGCCATCCCTATGTAATTTTTAAAGACGCTTCTGGTCTGAGGTATTCATCAGCGCTGATTCAACAAGATAGACAAGCGCACCACAATTTGACTACAGCTGCTTCACGAGGTTTTTCACTATCAGAAGGGCAAGAATGTACAACAGGAAAAAAATTGCTGCAAGTTTCATTACACTTGCAACATTCCATTAACGGGTATGTAACAATCCCATAATAATTTTAAAATGTTATGTGAGTTTATCATTCATTAATTTACGCAAGTTGACTAGAATTACAATATCAAGGTATATTCAGGAAATTACCTCCCATAATATACAAATAAGACATATTTGGAACACAGAAGGGTTTTATTAACTTACTGTCTGGAATGAAAATGACACATTAACGAACAATAAATATGAAGCAACACTTCTATATAGAGACACAGCGGAGGTAAAATAGTTGACTCAAAAATTTTTGAAAGTGTTTTTTGGACAGAGCTTCTGTTCAAGGAACTATGTATCTTACTGTAACTCTTAAAAGTAAATGGATAAAACTTTATCACTGCTTATTGTATTTTCCGGATAGAATCTGCATTGAGTTATAGTTTATCTCCTTTCTTGTACTTACAAGAATCATAAGGGTTGGGTTACATACTGTGTTGTAATAGAGAAGATAGTGAATAATACTATAAATTTCATAACTGGATTATCACCTATAAAATTCATGTTATGAAAGGGGTCGGAAAATTTAAAAATGTACAGGCGTACACGTTAATAAACTTAAGTTAATTGAAGCCTGTAGGCCTAGAATTGCGTTTGAAAGGGATGAGAAACATGCAGAAAAAAGAAATGAAGGGAAAGAAAATAAAGTGGACAACTGAAATTGCTAATTTGGTGCTAATATAGGATAATAAGTTATCAAGCATTAAGAGGCAGAAATAGAGTAACATAACCATTGTACAAGGATCCTGCAATAATTGTGTCAAAGTTTGGAAATATAACTTATCAGTTACAAGCTGAAAAAACGAAAATACAATGGGCAGAGAGCACAAGCAACTCCTTCGTCCATAGAGAATACTCTTAATAATTGAAGTTTTGGGTGAAAATGTTTTATAGATGCTTATAATAAATATGTATGACGTGAAAAGCAAAAGTTCTAAAAACTGTTTTAGTGCCGTTCCTTTTTTATTTACATTTTATTTTTTTACGTACATTAAGAACCTATGCGCCTCGTCAGATACATTCTCTTTTTAAAAGTAATCTTCATTAAGCTCCACACACTAGTGCCGCTGTTGTGGTTAACTTCTACAGATACATTAAGTACATCTTGGATTCTGTCACATCCACCGCCAGATAGCTATTCGCAGTTCCAAAAAGTCAGAGAAATAATGTCCACGCAGAGGCTCCTTCATGGCCTTGAATAGGTGGTAATCAGAAGGGGCCAAATTTTAAGAATACAGTGGGTGTGGTAGTACCTCGAACCCCATTTTAGTAATGGCAGCTGTGGTTTTCCGACTTTTATGGAGACGAAAGTTGACATGTTGCGAGAGCACTCCTTGCACACATTTTTATGGCCTCTGTCTTTTTCCTTCCTGGGAAGAGTGTCCACATATGTGGTGGTAATGGTGGTATCTGCTTCCAACCGGTCAATGATAAGATTCCATGCCCTTCGCAAGCTTAAGGTGTTCATGCACAAGCGGGGCAGAGTGATGTTGCAGGTTCTATTGCCACCTCCGGTTTCGTGAAAGTAATGCTCCTATTCTCTTGAACATACTTTTGCACTCTTGAAATGCTGAATGTTAACCTACCGTAGTAACTTTCCATCAAGAGCCGGCTCCTTTTCTCGTTGATGTGCAGCCAGTTTTCCTTTACATCCACCCAGTTATACACGAGTTTTCGTGACGATGAGGTTTTGCAGAATTTAACAACTTAAAGTAGGACAGTTGTATTTTAGATACCAGTAAGTATATTTGGTTACTCGTAATATAGGAAAGTTTAATGGAAGTAGAAATATTTCGTTTGAAGCTTAACTAGTGGCATATGCAAATACATATGGATTATATGTTGGAAGCATGAATTACAAATTCAGATCACTTAGTGTTCTGCTGTCATCTGAGTCTGAGAGATTCTATATTGAGATAGATATTCAGAAGCGCCATGGACACGCTTGTGTTGAAAAGGAGCTTTCAGAACCGACGTGGTTACACCTTATGGCTTACAGCCACGAACCCTGCTTCAAAAGTAGCAAATGTAGAAATGCAAATATAATGCCGCAAAAGTAATTCTATTTTGGAAACTAACACCACCCCCTCCTCTCAAAATACCTTTAGTATCAACAATTATCATTGAACTAAAAGGGTGTAATCGTTTCACCAGATTCTCGCTTACCTTAGGAGAAAGGTTTAACAGTTCTACCGTTTCAGCAGCCCTCAGCAAAACAATGCAGAACGAGTCCGATGTTTTCGAGAACCCAAATGACCAGGCAAAGTGAAAATTCCATCAAAATAATGTTGCACATTGCGGAACGCTTTCCTCGTTCACTATGCAATGTGTGGTGTGTGTATGTGTGTGTATTTAAGGGAATTTCAAGGAGATCACATAACCACCGGTTCTATAAATGCGTAGCCATCGCTTAAGGCCCACTACTTTTCCATATCTTCCATGGATCGACAAAAACATTAGCAATAATATAAGGTTTATCTTGAATAACCTGAATTATAGCAAAAAGCATTTCTAAGAATAGGTTTGCAAGAGAACAGAAAGTCATGTGAGTGCAGTATACGTCAACCGATCAGCTGCCCTGAATGCAACTTGAATACATGTGGTTTACATAAAATATTTTTATTACGCGTTTAAAATTCTTTCCCATCCGAAACTAATTTGCTGTTCTCAAACAATTATTTCATAACGTGATCATAATATTTTAACTACTAAATCATGACTAGCATAACAGATTGTACATTCTGCCAAAAGGAAACTACAATGAACAACCAAAAATATTAAGAATTCGAAATCATGATATCCAAGTACACATACTATTGGATTTTAAATACGGCATACAATTGAATTCATAGAATTTATGTGGTCGAAGCCAAAGCTTTAAATAAACGGCAAAATTATTAACTTATTATAAGTGTTTAGATATTATTTAAGTGCCTTCGTAGACTTTTAATCATCTTGCTAGCCTTGTGTCGCAATCTTAGATTCGCTAGGTGAATGCAGGTGGATGAACTGCATCACCCAAATTTCCTGTCTCTTTGCTTCACCTTCATAATCATTTCCCATCATTTTCAGGGTAGAAGTATCGACAGGTGTCTTGGCGCTCCATAGCAGCAGGATATGCTCCTGGTAAACACCTTCGTTCTCTGGTAGAACAATTTCAAAGAGACCCGGTGGACTGCTTCGGAACCATGGTAGGCTGGATGGTGGATGTATTGGACTGTCGGGGATTTTCAAACTGGTAAGTGATAGCAGCCCTCCGCACTACACTGTTGTGACTCCTTGGTTCGGCCACCCTCTGTTTCCTCTCTTCTCCTACTTTCTACCGCGTGTGCCCCACTTACGGCATAACTAAAAATCATCAACTCTGATCGCACTGCCATATCCTTTCCGTGGTATTCTATCTTAACTTTTTTTTTTAAATACTGGGTTCTTTATTTAAAACCTTACGGAGCACAGAGTGTTTAGCCTCTCCCGCAACCTTGCTGCATTCCCTCACTACCAGTTGCCGTTGAGTAAGCGGTGTCTCTCCTGTAGGCAGTATTGTACCGGCCACCAACATGAACAGGCGGTTGATTCTAGAACAACGCGTGGTCGTATGTAAAAGTAATTCTAAAGGGCAGCCATATTCGCACATTGCATATTCAAACGTTTCCTGGTGAAGTGCCTCGTTCCGTCTTTACAATTCACGAGATTGTGAAGACATTCGAAACCATTGCGACAGCCTAAACGGACAGTGTTAACAAAGAAAAAGTAAGACGACATGGGCGTATTATTTTAACGATCACCAACTAAATCCAGCACAAAATTAGCACAACAGATGGGAATTTCAGAGTCGTCTGCACACAGAGCAACTAAATTATGAAACCTTTTAGGTGTGAATTATTTTGCTACTTATGGCTGTATTGCTGTAATTAGAAACCGGTTTTCTTCAGGCGGTCTTGGACAGTTTAAAACAACTGACTCGAATAGCCATGATTGTAACGGCGAAAAGTACTGCACTAGCCCTGCACTCAAAGCCCGAAGTCGCGGGTTCGAGTCTCGACAACTGCAGTCAAATGTGCCTGCGGTAAAGAATGTGGAAGGGCCCAAATCTGTGTGAAGGCATGCTTGGATGCTGACGGGGTATCATTTGACTGTGGTTGCATGGAATTTGCTTCTTTTCTTTTATAAAAGAAACAGTACACTGTAAATTGTGAAACAAAATAATTTACATGTAAAATGCATATGCCCAATTGGCTAAGGACAGTGTAAAACGAACATAGCAGAATAAACCGTTGAAACCATTACAAATTGGAGAAAAAGCTAAGGTCCATTACAATGGACGCCGGAATAAAAAGAGTTAAAACTAAAACCGTATAAGTGTACAAGTATTCATGGCTTATATCAAGGTGACCCAATATCACGAATGCGTTGTTGTGAATGGTTTCTTCATCAGTGAATGACGGCTTAATTGATCCACAGCTTGTTTCTTTTCCGATGAGGCGTGGTTTCACCTTAGTGGTCGTGTCAACACTGAGAACGCTCATTACAGGGCTTCTGTTCCAGATATTCGTCATTATGATCGGAAAGTTGAAGTTTTGTGTGCGGTTAGCGCTACACATAATCAATGAAGTTTTCTACGAGCAGACTGTAAATGCAGAGAGGTACCGAAATCACATTTTGACCCCATTTTATTATGAACTGTCAGAAGAAGAGAAATTGTGTGACTTCAACAAGATTCTACTACTGCCCATATAGGTGAAAATCTCATGAATAAAATTAGAGAAGTGTTTGAAGATAGAGTGATTAGGGCTAGTGCATGGCTCCCTCACTCCCCCGATCTAATAGTCTGTGCTCTTTATTTCTGGGGTAACCTGAAAGATAAGGTCTACCAGACAAATTCCCATACGTTGGAAGGGCTAAAACAAAATATTAGAAATGAAATCGGAGACATTACAGTGTGCATCCGAACGTTTTCTCCCGATACAATGCTTGTTTAGCCGAGAGTGGACGACTTGTCCAGCACGTTCTTTAAGGTAAGTTTTATACATGTTTTACGAGCGGAGTTTATGTAAGAGCAAAGACGGTTGCAGCACTCTCAATCGCGCATAGGCGAAACGCCTCGCTGTTTCGAATCCTATAAATATAGGATGTTAGGGTTTTGCATGCGCACATTTCGTGAGCTGGGATATCCAAATATGACGAATAATAAACTTCCATAACATTTTCATCTATCTTGAAAAATAAAGGAGAGACTTGAACATTACTGAATAAGTGTTGTGCTTCATGTGTGTTCCAGCCGGCTTTGACAGAAAAGAAGCATACTCTTGATTTGTAAAAACTGGCATAGTTCTGAACGCATTAACCCCACCTGAAGCGCTAACAGAACCTGCTGTTAGGCAGTGTCGCGGCAGTTGGTTTTGCTGTTTACATTCCAGACCTTCCATTCTAAACGCAAGCCAACGTTGCGGGGTTGCCAAGCGTAAGCCCGCTATTTTATTGTAATAGGCATGCAGGAATGCAATCTTTTACTACTATTTTGTGGCTAAACGAATCATTTTAGATACACATGGTAAAGAAACAAAAACACTTCTTGTAGGTCTTACTCGTCTCCCTAACTGCAAAAGTAAATGTTTAAGGTGCGATGTCATTCGCAATGGAAACTTCGATGAATTTTATTTTTATGTGTGCAACTACGTACTTTGAAGAAAATGGTAGAGAGTTTTTATCCAAGCTTTGTCAAATAACGTCCTTAATTATTAGCTACAGAATAAATAACTAATGTAATTTTTCAAAACTTTCAACTAACAAGTAACAGTCCGTCACTTAACAGTAGTTTTATATTGAAAATGAAGGCTTCATATTCACCAAAGTATCACGTGCGAATTTTAATTTCGATAATACATGGACAAGAATGTTACACTGTACACGGTATTTCTTCCTCATAGGATAATCTGAAGCGCTAAGCTGATCCCTCAACCCAACATTTCTCTGCGGAACTATCTCCGGTTTATCCCGGATTTTATCTCCAACAGAACCAGGAACAGTTCTAAACTTTTCTTGCATATCATGAAATACTTCCATTTAGCCATACAGTGGTTTTTCTGCGAGTTCTAATGATGCAATAACAGGCACAAGGAAGATGAAGTATAACTAAAAATGTTAGATCCCTCTGGGTACCAGAATCTTACATCACTTCCTTTGCAAGTACTATGCTTGAAGACTCCTCTCTTAGTTGAGCGTTTTCCACCTTACTTAAGTGATGGTTGTAGTATTCTACGGCTTTCAGCCATGACCCCCGGCGGGTAAATCCCTGAAGATCTGAAAACATTTTAAGTAGAAATAGATTTATTGATATTTTTGTACTATTGTCTGATATTTTGTACGACACGGTTAATACCATATGCCAGGTAAGCAATATGCATGGTGAAAGGGTGAAACACTGTTAGCAAATGTATTGCAACAATCATATATGACGCTTGTCAATGTATATGAGTAGCATTGTATTCTCCTCAAGACTGTTTGTGTACAACAGCTTGAGACGAACATTAAATATTTTCACTATTGTGTGAAAGTTGGTTCTGGTCATTTGTTTGCAAAAAATCGAATGCACTACTATATGAGCACAAGACTACATATTCCCAACAGTTAAATGTGCTCTGTGGCGTCCCATGTCAACTATCCGTAGTAGGCTGAGGATTTCGTAAGCGCTAGTGCCAGAACGAACGGAAATTAAGTTGCGCTGCAACTGGACTATAGTTAATGCCGTCAGAGGTTCCAGCCCTGCCCCGCTACCTGTACAATCCGTTCGCAAATATATTGCACATTGTCCTACTGTCTTCAAAGCTGGAATTGACTCAAATATTATTGCTTTGCATCTATGACGTCTAGCGATATAGAACGCAGTTTTTCACAATATAAGAAATAGCTTACCACAAATCGTAAGAGAGTCACCTTTTATGTGCATGGTGATTCACTGCAATAGGTGCATAAACAGGAGCAACTAACAGTAAAAATGTACATTTTATGGAGGATTGCATCATTAAATATATAAGCTTTAGGTGCCGCTGAAAATGCATAGCATGCATATTAAAATGTATAATCCTATTCATATTACACCAAAATTGTATTCCAAGTATTGTAAAGCTAAAATAAATATTTAATACAATAAGTCAGTATATATTATTCACCCGACTATACGCTTGTAGTGGTCAACTGATCGTGCCCCCTTTCTTAACTGTAATTCATACCTACGACTGTTTCATTTTGTGAAACGGATTTAATGCTTTGCGTGTAGACCATTTGAAGCAAACTGCTTACGAAATCTACAGCTTAATCTGCTGCTCGGTCAACCGATTACTAGATATTTGATCCCCTTATGTGCCAGCGAATTATGCTGAGAGCCCCTTCATAAGTGCTATTAGCATATTCACTTCTTGGGGTGGATTCTAATGGAACACTTCTATGCCAACATTTTTCAAAGAAGCTGTTGAAATGTGGATTTTCCAGTGCGTTAAATAGGATGTTTGCCGCGACGATTGCTCGTCAGAGGTCGGCATCAAATTAATTTTTGTTTGAAAAATGTCTTACAGTCTCATTTAGGAGATTGTCTTATTTTTTTTTTTTTTTTTTTTTTTTTTTTTTTGTTGTTCTGTGTTAACTTGCTGTGCAGTTCGTTGCATATGGTGAGTCATGTGCAAACCTTTGTCGCTGTATACCTGCACACAGTAAAGGTAAGTGTAGTAAGTAAACAGTTTCATTTTTGCTAACAATATTTTTACTAATTGTAATTCTATTGCGTTACTGAAGCTTTTTAATTTCAGCATCTTACTCGTACATACGAAATATTCAGAAACAATGGCTGAAGCATTCCCACGCCAAAGCATATTAAACTCAATCTCAAATTAAGGAAGAAACTTTGGTCCAGCAAGTTACGCAGTTAGAAGTACACTGCACCAATTTATCTCCCATTCAACCGACATAAGTTTAGAATAAACTAAAACATTGTAATTACAATTGCTTCTGCTCACTTGTTTGGTGCACGTTTGGCAGAATATTTCCTGTCCATCCATAATGAAATTTGGAAATTCTTTAAATAATTGGCCTATCCAGCATAGCCTTTGGGAGTTCTAAATTTCGGTATTACACACTCATCAAACTTACACTCTAAAGACTTGCGGCTGAATGTAAAATTTTTAGGGCAGATGTGAGTGACTGAATACACACCGTCCAGAAGGGTTTGGAGGGGTGCGCTTTTCTTTTTCTGGGAACGGGTTGAAAGACCCTCAGTTATTGTACACTGCAACCAACGTTCCCAAGGCCATACAACGCAACCCTCAAACTGACCATGATAGTTAACACATACAGCCTAGTTAAAAGTAATACACAGTGTAACATACGTTTTGGAATTCAATATTTAGATTATTGGATAAACAATAGCTATTTATAACTGTGTGGCACTAAACATACATAATAACTAAAATAAGCTCTTGATTTCATAATAAGCAGTTTTAGATTTTATTAAAACATTTTTAGGCATGGTTTCTTATAAGTATAATCTTCGCAAAAGTTGAAAGCATATGGAGGCGGGCCGTACTGCACACTCCAGCGAATTCTAAGCTTCTACCGACTACCAGCGCTGTCGAATGTGGTACACGCACCTCGTGCACCTGAACTGAGGATATTAAATTACTTACGATTGGATAAATGTTTGAAAAATGACAGATACCAATCTTATAACCAGAAAGTACTTTATTTTCTGATCATGACCGTACAAAATTCCTGTCTCTACTATCTCACCGACAAAAATGTTGCCTTTGAGTTTGAGAGCTTGTAGAATTAAAAGTCCAAATTGCAGAAATTCAAAACGTTCTTTATTTCCATAGAAATACACTTTTTACACCTCTGATAACTGCAGAATTACGTGCCACACACGTACTCAATCTTCAAGTCCGTCTGCCGCAGGTCCACACTGCAACTCTTCTCTCGGCCCTTGCCGTACTGACTCGCCACGTCCAGTGTACCCGCTTTTATACACCAATCGCTGATTCTGGAAGTATCCCGACTCCTCATGACGCATCACAGTCTTTCACGATGGCGACGGAGCTGTCCCGACATTTCTCTGACTCTCTCCCCACTCCTTCAGCAAGTGCCAATCCGTCACACGAGTAGGCGTGGCCTCGACGCTATCTGTCTGTTTCTTTCCTGCCAGCTGGTTTTGTCGTGACTCCGACGTTCGGGTGACAATACTTAGAACTTTTTCACATGACTGTGGTGTAATGTAAGGGAAAAATATTTAAATATTACAGATGTCATTCTTATAATAAGAAGGTATGTTATTTTCTGATCATGACCGTACAAAAATCTCTACGATACTTAGAACACGAGCGATGCGCGTTTCATCTTCATACGGCTAAAGATAAATGTTACAGATAAATATTTGCATATTACGGATGCCAATCTTATAATAAGAAAGAATTTTATTTCCTGATAATGGCCGTACAAAAATACTGTCTCTACGATACTTAGAACTTGAGCCATGCACGTTTTATCTTCATATGCTTGGTTAAATGTTACGGATAAATATTTGAAAATTACACATTCCAATATTATAATAAAAAAGGGTTTTACTTTGTGATCGTGACTGTACAAAAAACTTGTCTCTACGATACTTATAACGCGAGCGATGCACGTTTTATCTTCATATGTTTGGTTAAATGTTACGGATAAATATTTGAAAATTACACATTCCAATATTATAATAAAAAAGAGTTTTACTTTGTGATCGTGATTGTACAAAAAACTTGTCTCTACGATACTTATAACGCGAGCGATGCACGTTTCATTTTCACATGGTTATGGTTACCCAACATCCATCCATTCAACACAGATAAACCTGAAAAATAACAATATTCTGTCCTCACAATATCTCAAGCATAAATAAGTAATGCTCCTACTATTAAAAAGTAGTCATGCAATTTGAAACAGAGTTAATTACCAGTTCGTTTTCAGAGTAGAGGTGTTGTTTGGTTAAAGTGAATGGCATCGTTAAAGTCGTGGGTTGAACTCCAGCTGAAATATTGTTAATATTACATTAAATTATTATTACACACATATCTTTTTTCCCGTGTTTGTGATCCGAGTGCATGGACATGTCTCTCGAAGCTTGGACAAGTGATTTTCTATCAACAAATGTGAAGTGATTCATTCTCAGGGCAGAAATATTATATTTTTAATATGAACACGTTTATACGAAATTTCTCCAATCCAGGATATAGGGCAACTGTAAATTTTTCAAAATCCCAGCAATCAGCTCGTAATCTTGTAGTTTAGGTAGTGTGCACACAGTGTCTCGAATCTGTATTGAAACAGCTTTATCCTTAGAAAAAGGGAGCGTGCATGTGTTTCAATCTCCGGAAAAGACCCGTGCAGGTGGAATGCGAGTTACTGGATTGGAAACCGTACTTGCCTTTCACTGCTGTGACATGTGTCAAGGCAAAGTTTTAAAGGTTTGGGAATATTTAATGTGTTCTTTAATTACGGGAAGAATAGCCAAAACCTTTGCTGGCGGGTAAAACTGCTCTTATGTACAAAACCTCCTCCGGTACACGTACTACGCTTGGCAACAGCGCTCAGCTTCAGCATTGGCCAGCGCTCATATACCTTTAACTTTTGCGAGCGGTATAGTGCATTGGTGGCATTAAATAAGGTTTTCGTTTAAGGTTTCTGAAATGTTTTTACCTAAAATGCGAAGTCTACTGACAACATAGAACACTCTCTTCCCGTTTATACACACATACACACAAACAAACACACACACGCGCGCGCGCGCTAACCTAGCTGTTTTAACCTTACACTGCCTATATCTGGATAACACAGGACTCTCTTATCATCGACACACGCGCGCGCGCTCACATACACTAACCCAGTTGTAGTAGCCTACGCGATGTGGCCATCTGCAATTAGAGATATAGGAAACATTCCGCGCAGGTATATTTTTCTATATATTTCTAATGGCCCTAGGATATTTCTATAAAGCTAATTAAAATTACACATGACTAATATAATCAAAACTGGGTCAGTTGCACTTTGTCTTTCTGTAAATAATAATTATAAAAATAAAATAAAACATCTATGAAGGATACGCAACGCCAATAGTAGTGACAACGCTTACTACATCAACAACAATTTCAAAGCATTAAGTTATATTTCATCAAGTTATATTTACTAATGTGTATGGTAAGTAGAGAAAGTACTGCATTACATCCAAAAATAGGATATCGAGATTTCACAGGAAACACCTGATTGCAAGTGAATAAATATAAAAAGGAAATCATTTTTAGAAAAAGTCTATGCATTTGTTTATGTGTAGATGAATAGCAGAACTCATAAATGAAAGGTCTATTAAATACCAAACTAGCTGTTTAAAATGAAATACCAAACTAATTACGTTCAGCACCTAAAACGTGCACGACATGAATTTCAAAATATCCTCCCTAACACAGTAAATTTAAATGCAACAGTTTTCGAACATTTAGAATTTCTGTACAATGACTAACGGTTTTCCATAAAATACCATATGTTTAAAATAATTTCATTACTCATGAAATGTATATTATGAGTTTTCTGGTAATGTCTTCAGAAGTCGTCTTCGTCTTTCTAAACAGCAAGATATAAATCTCAGAGCACAAAATACGTAGCTCAAGTTAAAACACAAAATTATTGTCTAATAATCGGTTTATGTAACACATAAACATTCGTAGACTTTATTTATACCACCACATCACTTAGCTAGGACGGAACACAGTCATTGCGGGTCATGAACCTAATTTTCTCCCGAAGCGACATACCGTGTTTTAATTACATCTCAATGTTTTTCGGAAAAGTCGTGCGAGTGAAGGGGACTTGACCAGCTAGTCTCACAAATTAAAAAATTGCGTATACAATTTATACTCCTTGTAATTTGTTTGAACTATACACACTTATACATTACACAAATGCACTAAACATAAAGGAGAGTGGAACATCAAAGCCATCAGGTAATGCCCAGCTTTTAAACATTTTACTATCGCTAAGCTTGCTGTATTCCCCTATTATAATTATACCTAAGCGGAAATCTGTAATTAAACAGGTTCTACAGAGGTTGATCATGAATTACTTGAAGTATGTGGTAGAATATGGGTGTTTAAAAATATCTACAAGAAGCAGTTAGATCAGGCAATTACAGGAATCAAACTATTTGTAAATTTCTTCAAGTTAATCCAAGGCTCTTGGACAAGTAAAACCTCTTATAGGAATAAATCGTCAACCATAGGCATTTCAACCATTTAATGTTCATAGTTAAATATTTTATGTACAAAAACAAATGAAAAAGGTATTTGTTAAGAAATAAATTTCTCATTTCCAAGAAATCAGAGTGTAGTAGAAAAGATACTCAAAATACGTAAATTACAGCAGGTAAGTAGAAGAGGTCCATTTGGATGTTCGTGAACCGATAAAGTTCAATTACCTATATTCAGAAGTGAAGGACGAGGAATATTTTAATCTATTTCCCATCATATCTCGAAAACACACAAACTTTGGAACACAGGACTATTAAGTTCAAGGCAGAGACGTTGTGCCAACCGGGCTAGACATAAAGAAAACAAAATGACTAACGAATTGTGGGGCCTCCAAAAGACAAACCGAACCTTGTTGAGCATCAGCCGCTTTCAGCAACCGGAAATGTTGGCACAAGATCCAACTTTAGGAAACAGATACACAACACGATCTGTTGAAGAAGCCAACATTACATGAGGCATGAATTCAGAGCATAGCAACGTGTTCCTTCATGTAGGATTGTAAAACTATAACATACAGGTATAGCAGAAGCTTCTACACAAAGAGGATTTCTGTAAGCCAGTGTTGCTTCTGTTTCTGTGTATTTCCTGTTATAATATTTTTGTCATTCCCTCCACGGAATGATACAACATTGACCACAAATAAAATAGATTTAAAGTTATTTTCTACAAATCGCTGAATATGAGACTCAGAAAGCAATATGTATATGCCTAATTTTAATGTTTTTACTTTCCCAAAATAACAATTTAAGACTCAAAAATTCGCTGTGGAAATTTAGGTCCCCTAAGAGAACGTATCTTGTGTATATGTCTGTATGTTTATATGTGTTTGAACAGCATAGCTTAAAAGTGAAACAACAAATAAATACAAAATTTCGTATTTAAATTAAGGGAACTTTAAGGATTCAACACGATTTTCAATAAAAGCTCCTAAAGGAAACCTCATCCTCTACATGGATAACAATATGATTTTCTTTGTTTCCTCAAAATGGTTGTGACTAGACTCTTTTTTTCACATCAACACGTTTCATAGCAATTGCAAAACAGCGTAAAGAGGAAGGGAATAATGAACAGCTAATGGTGACAATGCCAAGTATTCATTGTTATTTGGTTGAACTATTTAATGTTGCCATTCTTGTTTTGCTTTTTCCATATATTTGTTTCCCGCGAAGTCGTGGAGAGAGCATAGTAGAATCTCAAAGGCAGGCGTATAGCGACCTGTATCTTTAAAGATTTGCTTACTCTTTCAGCATCTTGTATAACCCTTGCCTCCACGGTGAAATGAGTGATACAACTTTTTCGGCAGACATTTATCTCAATTTACACGTGGTATCTCTAGATAGTAAAATAAATTTGCCCAAGAACCATTTAAACAAGCTATTTAAAACTAGGCAAAGGTGGCTAGAAAAAATAATGTGAATGTAGAATCATTACCTTTAGTTGCTACTCCTAGAAATCCATGACGATAATAACTAGATTGGGTGCTAATTTTGAAGTTATAATTTACTAAGGTAGCTACAAAATAGGAATGATATAAGGTGGGGCTAGGCGTGGCTGTTCTATCGCTACTAGCCAATGCGTTACGTGCAACGTTGTACAGTTAAGCTCGCATACTGGCTGGCTATGCCAAAGCAATTATATTGTTTATCCCATGTTACAGAGCCATTGTTTCTGAGGATTACTGTCCGAACCCCATGTTTGTAGAACATCTGGTTTTGTAGATATGGAAATAAAAGTATTATTAACTGTCAGCGAAGAAAAGCACACACGTGCTATGCTGCAGTTGCATTTTGTACTCTGCACTCAGTAAAGTGGTGATATTTTAAGAGTGCAAACGTGCTTTCCAAAGTTCGTAAATATATCGCTTAGAAAGCCTAATACAGGTGCACCTATTAATAACTGAGAAACAACTCATAAAATTTTACATAAAAATGGGCTACAAAATATTCTTGCTTATGTGTATTCCTTTTTTAAATAGTCAGATAATGCCATTTTCAAAAGTACAAATTCCGCTCAGAGTCCAGAATTAAAATTACAAGCTTGTCTCATTCTGTGACGAACATTGTTAAAGAAGGCAAACAGTTGAACAAATTAGGAGAAGTTTTCATATTTAGATCTACAGGGAAACATCGGGCAGCTAAAACCGTGCTACAGACTTAGACAATTTTCAAAAGTGTGTTTCACGTAGAACAGTGTATGATTTATATAACAAGGGTGAATATCCAACTGCAAAAAGGCTGACCAATTTAATGAGGAGGAAAATAGAATATACGTATTCTGTATCTTCTGTGCAAAATATTCTGAAATCTCTTGGGTTCAAACTTAGGAGAACCAATGATGGTCGCAAATTTCTGCTTGAAAGAAGCGATATTGTTGCTGCAAGACTAAAGTTTCTGTGCACAATGCATAACATTCGTACACGAGATTCATGGTGTAAAAATGATGCATAAATACACATTCATATCTTCCGTATTTATTAAGTATTTTAATGAAACAATAATTGGTTTAAAATATATTACACACAGTACACAAATATGACATCATTAAAATAGAAACTATATTCACAAATCGTTGAAATGTCTCTATTTTGTTTCACTGTAGCAAACACCTTCTTTCGTAGAACGCATCTACTTTGTGTGCATATGAACGATAGCGAGCTGCTCTCCAGTTCAAGGTTTTAAGGTTCAGATTGTACGATAATTATTGTATATGTTCTCACACATTCTGAAATGTTAAGCGAACTTCTCTGTCAGCATTGTATTACTATACATCTCAGCATTGGTATGATACTTGCTAGGTTGAGACAAAGAGAGATATATCTTCCATCTCTGTCGCCCGCTAGCCGTGGTACTGGCAACACCAAGGCAGTAGGATAGCCGTATTGGCTCAATCCATGTTCATTCTTATTTTACAGCTACTCTACAAATCTGCTAACCACATCATAAAGGAGGAAAAGAAAGAGAAAAGAAGAAGAGATAGAAAAAAATGAACAGCAATTTCTTTCGTGAAATGCTGTTTGGTTTACCTTTGTCGATGACTAATTTACCCAGTAGGATAAATCATATCGAACGACGAAAGTATGAAATTGGGTGAAATGATGATTGAATAGACATGTAGACTTGGAGGTTACGCTTAAGACATGCGTGTCCACAGGTTAAGGGTAAACCTCGAAAAAAACTTCATCTAAGTCATTTATTCCAATGAGATTCGAACACGAGATCTCTTTAAATATGAATCAGACACGCTATTCCAAACACCAATAAGTTTGCTACCGGTAAAGGGGCTAACACTTAAAAGATGAAGAGAGAAAGGGGAACAAGAGCTTCGAATGTAGCAAATTGATATGGCTATTATAGATGGCACTGCTTTTGCTAGTTTTAAATGAGAAATAATAACCATCTCTGCAGTGTGTCCTTAGACTTAACATGCAAATTTTGCAAATCCTTTGAAGGCGTTTAAAACATTTCGGAACTGATATTAAAAGTTATAAGGTACATTATATTCGCGTTTAAACGTTACGCTTGCACGCGCGCGTGTGTATGTATATGTGTGTGTGCAGACACCATTGCGCATGTGTGTGCGTGTGTGTGTGTGTGTGTGTGTGTGTGAGTGTGTGTGTGTGTGTGTGTGTGTGTGTGTGTGTGTGTGTGTGTGTGTGTGTGTGTGTGTGTGTGTGTGTGTGTGTGTGTGTTTCAGTGTGTGTTGCAATTTTTCATGTTGTTTCATTGGCTTTGCCTATGTCCCCATCAAAAGAATCTGATTTGTTACATTCACATAATTTTACTACTCCTGTTCTCTTTACTTATTATGGTATGTTCATTCAACACAAAGAGTCCTATGGATATGTGAGAAAAGGGATACAAAAACAAAATCAATCACAGGAAAATTAACAATACATACATAATAAACGGCGTAACAAAACTGAAAATAAACTAAAATCACTGTGCCATCAGAAAGCAGTAATGAGACCTCGGTTAGGTGTTTTTGTCTTCTGCAACCAACTTTTCCAAAAGCCTACTATTTTACTGCTTCGAAGTTAAACATTTGTAGAAATGCTTTATTACATATTTCGTTTTTGAATCAAGAGGAATACAGATAAATAAAACGGTATTCTTTCCTAAAAGCGTGCTGCCTTTCCTGAGAGTGAGGTATTTATCGAAAGGGCTTATTTTCACTAAGATGTTTAATTTGTCTTCATAAATATAGCCAGTTATTATGTAATTCGCTAACGGCGCTTACATATTCTTTCTTTGTATTTATCTACATATTGGACATATTGGACGAGACATATATTGTGGTTCACATAAATCCTATGTGATTTTCATGTTTGTTGCAAAATTACTTAACACCACTAAGCGTTCCTTGTGTGAGCCCGAACTTCGAGTTTCATAAAATCCATAGCTTTTTGAAGATAATACAAAGGTGAATGGAAAGGTAACACAAACATTATGAGATATAAGTGCTTTGTTTTAAATAGATGGACATGTTTTTGTGTAGTAATATATTGGTATAATTATTATGGTTAAACTGTTATACCAATTTATAGAAAATTCATTTAGAAAGAATGAACACAAAGATCTCTGCTCACAGAGTATGCGTAGAAAAGTAAAGACCCTTGCTCCGTTGCTCATATCAGGTATCTTAAAAGCTGTATTAGGTATTCTAATAAATTCTGGTAGCCATTTTTGAGATAATAAAGTATAGGGATAATTGTTGAAGGAAAGGAGTAGCTTGAAGTGGACAGGTTATTCTTAAAAATCTTCGAGTCTCGTTCTCAGAAATATTTAAATACCAATATTGGTATTCAGTGATACAATTTTACAAAATATAGCAGTTATGATGTTCAAAGGCAGGCACTTAAGAATGAACATATACATGAACCTTTTTCTAATAATGTTTACATTCAGAAAACTTGCAGTAAAATATTCGTATCACACTCCCGGGGGAGTATAAAACTTCTTAAAAATATAGAGATTACATAATAAAATGATTAAAGTGAAATAATGGAAATAATCATTTCTTCCACACTAGCCGTGTGTAGGCTAAGGTTTGAATGAGTAGAGCCAGATTGAAAGGTTGAAAAATTAAAAAAAAAAAAAAAATAGTTGTTTAACTATGAAGCCTGGGACTTAAGTACTTACAGCATAGTAAGTCGCCACAAAAGGTGCGTGTCTCATAGCATATAAGAACCCCTAGTGGTCTACCGGGAAATATACGAGTCAGAGAATTTAATGTCATATCGGCACGTTGGCCGTAGTAGCTCAGTGGTTTAGAGCAACCGCACGGAGAGCGGGAGATCCGTGATTCAAATCCCGGCTGTGGCATTGAATTTTTTAATCTGGTTCTACTCATTTAAATGCTTATGTCATACAATAACTTGGATTTAAAACTAGTCCAATAGGTATAAAATTACGTCCCTGAATGACATTTTAAAGTTATTCTATAAAAGTGCGTGCAAAATCCTGGAGAGGATGCCCTTCCACAATGTTGTCATCATCTGCACCAGCTTCTTACCTGCAAGAAAATGGAAAACTCCATCAGAATTATACGATAAAAACATGAAATCATTTAAATTTACCCTAAATTAACTAGATAAACGGATGAATGTACATATGAGAAATCTGATCCTGTATTTACCAGAATTGCAAATTTACAACATATATTAAATTGCTACATGGTGGGCTGTAATAATAACTGAGTCCTAAATAACAACGGAGTCTAGGGCCTTGAATTATGAAATTATTTACATAGACACGGTCAAGCATCATCATCAATATATTATCCGCTTAGATTAAAAGAATGATGTATACCTCTTTCAGAGTATACTTCCATTTATCCTTTAGATAAAATCAATTATATTACTAAACATCAAAATAAATTTAAGAATAGAGATTCTTGTGGGTAACAATATAAAGAGTGACAGGTATAATAAAAAGAATGATGTATTGGATTGATACATAAATTCGTAGCATTTTAAAACACCAAGAAACTTAATGCCACGTTGTGCTTGAGTGATCCCGTTTTTATTTTTTAATTTTTTAATTTACGTCCTCCTGCGTTGAGTCATATCGGACGATGAATGAAATTGGTGGAATGATGCTCAAATGAGTCCAGGGTCCATAGAGCTTAGAGTTACCCGACATTCGTCTTTCAGGATAAGGGAAAACCCCGGAAAAACCTTACCCAGGTAACTCACCCTTACCAAGATTCAAACTCGAGACCTCTTGAACGTGAGGCAGACACGCTACCATCTGCGCTACCGAGGCGGCCTTGAGTGATCACAAATTTATGCTTGGGTTGACAAATGCAGATTACCGTGGATTAAAACGCTCAGAAAGCCTTGATCAAGGGCAATGGTGTTGGGGTAAACTGCAGCCTTTTTGTAACGGGAGACAGTTTCTCTGCGTGTTTCCCAAATAAGACGGCATAGATGTTTGCAGACGTTTTTGTTGTGTTTGGTCTCCTATTAAACTCTAAATGAAGAATACTTCTAACGTGGTCCGAACAGATGACGGCTAACTTACATTTAATATTTGTGAAATTTTCAGAAACTGCACAACAAGTTTTGTGTGTCTAAGTTTTTATTATCTTCTGTAGCTAATTGTTAGAGCTTCTTGTTTATTTCGTTCCTAAAATTAAAGATTTCAGTATAAAACAAATAATATTGATTCCATAAATGACCGTCCAATTTCAATGTACTTTTGTGAGAAAACGTGTGTCGCAGTGATACATTTTGAGCTCTTAAAACATTGAAACTCACATTGATCTAGAGAACAAATCATTAACAATTAAAAATTTAATAATTTATGGCAAATTAGTGATAATTTTATACGTTGTTTTTGTTGACGGTATACTATCTGCATTATAATATTAAAGAAAACGCCCATTCCTGTTCATTTATTGAAGAACTGTCTTAGTTCTAGCCATTGTTATTTATTTTTAAATAAAGAAACGTAATTTTCTGAAATCATGTACGTTTCACTGCAATATAGGAACCTAACTTTATTTCTCTCTTGGCAAAATATCAATCCTGTGATCTCCACACAATCAGCGGGATAACCTCAAAGCGGGGACCAAAGTCACTGGATCATAGCATCGCAATTAGGTCAGTAGTAGCCACTTCGTAGCTTTAGCGTCACTTGGTAAGGAAGGAGATCCTAAGAATTCCAGAATGACTCCAATTCTGACAAAGACGATCATGTCAGTGCCGTCAACAACCTGTAAGTTCTGGCACCAGGACCTCCAGGAAGGCGTATCAGCCAACGTGTGAAACGCCAGGTAATTACACTCAAACTTCACCATCCCAATAGGCATCTTACAATATTTAAACATATTAATAGTTGAACAGATGAAACCATCTGTAGTATTTACATAAGAAAGGACGGCATGAGTGTACTCTCAAATGTACAATATGCCCACTATACGTAATCTGAGAATTAGAATATACGGCGGTAGGGAGAGCAGAGTATGAAGGCATTCAAGGATGATTCTGGGAACCATTGTAATATACCCCAGCATAACCTAATCTAAACAGATTTCTGCAGGTTTATTATCCTATTAAAATCTATAGCAGAACCTAATCCAGACCCCCCTCTTCCTGCCCTACTACTCAATCCTATATCTAACCTAACTTCAGGCCATACTCTTCTACACGGCTATTTTACTCTTCCACTCACTTATTTCATCCGATAGTATAACCTAACCTAGATGCTTCTCATTTTGTACTCTTTATAACCTAGCCAACTTTAGGCCACACTCTTCTAAACTCCTATTTATCCTATTATAATCTAAGCTCGAATGTGAGGTAACTCTAAGCTTCATGTGCCCCGGACTCATTTGAACATCAGTTCACCAATTTCATTCACTGTCCGATATGACTTAACGTTCGAGGACGTATATTACTAAAAAGAAACGAAAAAGAAATAAAAAGAAACGAAAAAGAAATAATACTAATCGAAGCTACATTTTCTACTACTCGATTATCCAATTCTACCGTAACCTAATCTATCCTAATGTATACAAAACTTTTATAATCATCTATTGCATCCTGTTATAAACAAAAATAATCTAACAAAATCATCTAGAACATAACATTCTGGAACCCTCCGTTCTAGTCAGTTATTCATTTTGTCAAACAATGTCATAAGTTATGACTCATCATCTTACTTAGGCCCACCCTTCTACACAAACACTTTATCCGATAATAACCTGATCCAGAATTCTATACTCCTTTATTCTAATGATACCATAACCTAACCTAAATGAACCTACTGCACTCGTATCTGTAGCGTATCTGCCTCTTATTCAAGAGGTTCGGAGTTCGAAATTGGATAAGAACGAGTTACCTAGATAAGGCTTTCTCCCGGGGGTCTTCCGGGAGATCTATTAACTCTGGATTCATTTGAGTATAATTTCATCCATTTCATTGATCGTCCGATATTACTTACATTGAAGGAGGTTAGTTAAGAAAAATTAACGTAGTCCCTCCGATTATAATCATTTATTCCGTTCTATCCTAATTTAATCCAACTCTCCACCATTCTGAATTTTAGAATTTTTGTAGGCATGTAAAAGCTTCTCTGGACGCTTAGAAATTTGTTTCCAGACGCTTAAGACACTGTAGGAGATATTTTTCTAAACCTCAATGCATATTTTAAAGCTCTAATGCATACTTCTTTCTATAATATTTTACGCAAAAGTTTAATAATAATAATAATAATAATAATAATAATAATAATAATAATAATAATAATAATAATAATAATAATAATAATAATAATAATAATAATAATAATAATAATAATAATAATAATAATAATAATAATAATAATAATAATAATAATAATAATAATAATAATAATAATAATAATAATAATAATAATAATAATAATAATAATAATAATAATAATAATAATAATAATAATAATAATAATAATAATAATAATAATAATAATAATAATAATAATAATAATAATAATAATAATAATAATAATAATAATAATAATAATAATAATAATAATAATAATAATAATAATAATAATAATAATAATAATAATAATAATAATAATAATAATAATAATAATAATAATAATAATAATAATAATAATAATAATAATAATAATAATAATAATAATAATAATAATAATAATAATAATAATAATAATAATAATAATAATAATAATAATAATAATAATAATAATAATAATAATAATAATAATAATAATAATAATAATAATAATAATAATAATAATAATAATAATAATAATAATAATAATAATAATAATAATAATAATAATAATAATAATAATAATAATAATAATAATAATAATAATAATAATAATAATAATAATAATAATAATAATAATAATAATAATAATAATAATAATAATAATAATAATAATAATAATAATAATAATAATAATAATAATAATAATAATAATAATAATAATAATAATAATAATAATAATAATAATAATAATAATAATAATAATAATAATAATAATAATAATAATAATAATAATAATAATAATAATAATAATAATAAGTAATAACTAATAATAAGTAAATAAGTAAATAATAATAAGTAACATAGACTCCAAAGAGCATTGATATTAAAAGCTAAAGGCACGAAAGAAAAAGGCATATTGAGGTGGGCCGTACTGCGAACTCCAACGAATCCGAAGCTTGCGCCTCCTATCGGCGCTGCCGAATGTAGTACACGCATGTAACGCGGCTAAATTGAGAACACTATTTTCATTAGTTACGCTGGATACATGTCAGAAAATGGCAGATGGCAATCTTATAATAAGAAATAATGTTATTTTCTGATCATGAACGTACAGAAATCTTAGTTAATATTCAGTTCGTTTTCAGCGTAGTAGTGTGTTATTTTGTTCAAGTGAACGGCATCGTTAAGTTGTGTGTCGAACTCGAGCTGAAATATTGTTAATATTGCATTAAATTTTTATAATACATATATCTTTTCTCCAATGTTTGTGATCCGAGTGCGTGGAAGCTCAGACAAGTGATTTTTCCATCAACAAACGTGAAGTGATTCATTCTCAGGAAAGAAAAGTTATATTTAATATGAACAAGCTTTTAAATAAGCTCTCCAGTCCAGAATATAGGCCAGTGTAGAGTTTTCAAAAACTGTCGAAGCTAGTGTACACACAGTGTCACGAATTTGTAGTCAAAGAGTTTTATCCTTAGAAAAAAAGGAGCCTATCTGTATTTCTATATCCGGGAAATTTAAATGAAATGTAGTGTTTAACGTCCACTTTCACTACATTCGGCACCGCAGGAGGTGACACTGATGATGCATGAGATTAAGATGGAGCACCGGTAGAATGAGATGGTGGGGCAAACCGAAGATCCCGGAGAAAACCTGTCCCAGCACCGTGTTGTTCACCACAATTCTCACATAAGGTCGCCTGCGATCGAACATGGGCCGCCTTGGTGAGAGCCAATCTGTCTATCCACTGGGCCACGGCGCGATCTACAACCTCTGGGAAAGACCCACAAAGTTGAAAAGCGAGTTACCGGATTGGAAATCGTGTTTGCTGTTCCACTGCTGTGAGGGGTGTCAAGTTAATATTTTAATGCTTTATTAACATTCAATTTCTTGTTTAATTACGATAAAAATAGACAGAACCTTTGTTGGCTCGTAAAACGTGATTTCATTTACAGAACCTCAACCGGTTAACACACTACATTTGGTAACATCGCTCCGCTTGGGCATGTCCAGCGTTCATATGCCTTTAACTTTTGCAAGCGGTATAACTGCTAGAGAACAACTGTCAACTTCTATACAACGAGAGATGTTCCTGTAAAAACATAGAAAGATGATACAAATACGTTCTAAAGTACCTCTAGCAGTTACGAAATCATCTGCAATGTAATGTTAAAACGCCCTAAAATGCTCGGAAACAGCGTTCTAAGCGTCCGAGAATGTTTGTTTTAAGCCTTCAGAGAAGTGTTAAAATATACATAAAAGCATTCAAAACATCGGAAAGATAGGTTAGATAAATTATGATGGAGTTAAGTAAAGGTGGACACACTAGATTTGGTTAGGCAAGGTTAGGTGAGGTGAGATTATAACAGTACAAACGAGAGTAGGGATCGTTAGATTTTGAAAAGTTGTTTGATAAGATGATATCACAACTAAGTGGAGGAATAGAAGAATGTAGATTGTTTTATTACAGGATATGTTTGGTTATTTTATGTTGTGTAATAATAGGATATAGTAAACTACTATATGAGGTATAGATTAGGTTATCTTAAGTTATGGTAGAATAGAATATGCGAGTAGAAAAGGGGATCTAGGTTAAGCTATGATAATAAGCGTCTATATTGCATGTCTCACTACTTCAATTCTGATACAAACGTCTAGGAGGGAAAAGAAGGCGAGACATCTATATTGAGACAGATGACCATGAGCCTGTTGATTTCGTTAGGAAGTTATGCAAATAAAAGATTACACCCATTACCTTCCATGACCAATCAACTTCAACTTTCTAACGGTCTGTCTTACTATTGCTGTCTCTCTCTCTATTTCTCTCCCAGTCTCTCTCTCTCTCTCTTCCTTCCTAGACGTTTACCTAAGGACTGATGTAGTCTGACATATATTAAAGAAGAGTGTAGCCTAAGTTACGTTATAAAAGGCTAGGGTAATCGAGCAGAAGAGGAGAAGCAGGGTCTAGTTTAGGTTAGACTGTAGTTTATGTTCGAATAAAACAAGGTTTAATATAGGTAAGGTTATGATAGGATATAACACGTGTTTATAGGGGTAGGGTGCCTAGGTAAAGTTTCACTAGTTAAGGATTATATAAATTTTTATAAGAGAAATGTTAGGCTATAATACGATAAAATATACGTGTAGAAAAGGAGAGCATTATACCGGTCGCAAAAGTTAAGGATACATGAATGCTGGCCAATACTCAGGTGGAGCGCTGTTGCAAGCGTGGTACGTGTACCGGCAGAGGATCTGCAGCACTCTTTACACGCCAGCAAAGATTCTGCTTATTTTTCCCGTAGTTAAACAGCACATTAAATATTCCTAAATCATGAACACCTTACCTTGACACACATCACAGCAGTGGAACTGCTAAGCATGGTTTCGGATCCAGTAACTCGCTTTACAACTTCGTGGGTCTTTCTGGGCAATTGAAATGCATGCACGCTCCCTTTTTCTAAGGATGAAGCTGCTTCACTACAAATTCATGACATGTGCATTACCTACACCACAAGCTTCCACAGATAATTGTTGGGTTTTTTGTAAAATCTACACTTGCCCTATATTCTGGATTGGAGATCTTTTGTAAACACGTGTTCATATTTAATATAATTTTTCTTCCCTGAGAATGAATCACTTCACGTTTGTTGATCGAAAAATCCCTTTTCCCAGCTTCGAGGGACATGTTCACGCATTCAGATCACAAACACTGGAGAAAATATATGTGCATAATAATAATTTAATGTAATATTAACAATATTTCAACTTGAGTTTGACCCACGATTAACGATGCCGTTCACCATTACTCAGAAAACGAACTGAACATTAACCTGGTCTGTTGCAAACTGCGTGCAGTATTTGCTCTGTTTATTTATGCCTGAGATAAGTGTTTTCAGGAGGGAACGTTGTTGTTTCTCAGGCTTATCTGTGTTGAATGGATGGATGTTCGGTAACCATAACCATTATGAAAGATAAAACGTGCATCGCTCGCGTTCTAAATATTGTAGACAGGATTTTTGTAAGGTCATTTTTGTACGCTCACCGCAAAGTGAAATTTGTATTGGACAACAGGGCGCTGGGGTGGGTTTCCTCCGGGATCTCCGGTTTCCTCCGCCATCTCATTCCACCGGTGCTCCACCTTCATCTCATGTATCATCAGTGTGACCGTCTGCGGTGCCGTATGTAATAAAAGCGGGAGTTAAACACTACACATTTCACATTAGATTACGCATGATGGTAATCTTAGGCATTTGACCCTGTGCTCCTACTGCCTTTGTTATCCACACATAGCGTTAGAAAACGGACAGGAAGTTCTTGGTAAAAGAGTAGCCACACCAGCGTTCACCTATCAACTCTCGTAACTTCCGAAGAGATAGCGACAATGCAGACAATCAAACCTTGGACCTTCCAATTTCGAGATATGATCTGTGAGTCAATTTGAAATACCAACCAACAATGGTCTATCGCATGAACTTGTGTAAAGTGTGTACCCTAAACCAGAATTAGTACGATAGATTTTGGAAGTATCGAGATAAATTGCAGACATAGATAATTAGAGGAGGAGGATGCTGGTGAACATCTGGCATCAATTAAGAAGATAACTCGATCAACAGCTGCAGGTGTTGTGCATAGTAAAAGTAAAATTTATAGTTTCAAGGCTCTAGGGTTTACACTACCATCTGGCCCCCATTTTCTGAACATACGATATATGCGCCTGAGTAAATGCTTTGTTGAACCACTCAGTAAACGTGTTTGGCCACTATCGGAAGAGCAAAATACAGTATTTGCATATCCCTCTGACTTTACGGATCCCTACTTCGTTCACCACATACCTCACTATTAGTTTCAAATGCGACTTTAATATCGTTCCATTGGCCTCTATGCTTAACTTCTAATGCCTCTTGTTAAAGATTTATCGGTTTGTCACTTATTATTCACCCGTAAACGAAGAGCGTATCTCTGTGCACAGCAGTAAGTCAAGTGGAACAGATACGAATCCGTCTGGTGAGCTTGTATTTTATGCTTGGTTAAACGTTACGGCAACCTTGAAGTACTTACATAGAGCGGGATGCGATGTAGGAACTAGAGATCTGTATCCAAGTTGCTTATGTATTTCCTGATGAACACTATTTTTTTATTTAGCGTAGTATTGAGGGCTGTACTACCTCTTTCTTCTGTTGCCTCATATTTCTTAGGCCATTTATTTTTACATTTTAAAGGGCCCATAGTTTAGTTATCTGAATAATGACATGTTCCAGCAAAAGTTTTAAAATATTGCTATAGACTGCTCTACAAAAGTCGTGTTTAAATTTAATGCAGATACCTTAAATAATATCATAAAAATGTGTATTATGGCTATTAAAACTACGTTACAGATATCACAAATTCGGAAAAATATAAATTCCATAACGTGGTATTGTGGCAAATAATATCAGCTAATATGTCTGTTATCACTGCGAGCAGCTCGCCGAAAACTCTCGTAATAAACAAATAAACCTAATGATTGGAACTACTCCAACCATTATAGAATATTTTCAGTTTACACTTTAAAATACAATAAACGTATGAGCCTACAATAGATTTATACATTTCCTGCTCCTGAAATTTTATAAAAATTGTTCAATACTATATTCCTACATTTGGTTCCTGTATACTAACAAAATTGAGTGAAAATATCTAACAAAGTAAAATTAGTAACAAATACATAGCGCGTTTCTTAAGTATCTGAATAAACTTCGTGGCTGTAATATGTTATGTAATAATTAAACTGAATTTTCTTTTAAAAATTGTGATACTTACATAATGTGTTTTCTTGGTAGATATTAAAAACATGGATAGTAGAGCTTTTGAGCTCGTTATATTCATAGACTGTAAAATTGTAGAACATATCCTATAAATTTAAAGAAAATACCACTTTCTTTACTCTACGTTGGATTTTTTTCTGTTCTACTCTATGCCATGACGCTGTTGTGTAGATGTAGCACGTCTATTCACTTTGTAATTCAGTTTTTGCTGGGGTGTGCGCATGGTGTAATGGTTCATGGGGATACACGCGTCCTTTATGTAGCAGCTGAAGGAAATTCATGAGAGATGACGGCACAAGGAATTCTTTCCAAACAGAACACTACTAAACCAACAAAATTTTGCAGCTACGATCAGGCGTATGAGGTAGGGACGAATTCGTAAAGTTCACGGTCCGTTCGGCCTCAGCTGTATGCAGGGGTTGCTAAGTACATTCTGAAAGTAGCGAATGAAGAGAAACTCATAAGTATTTGAAAAATACATGCTACTGTGGTAATAACCTATTCTATTATATACTCCTTGTCTGGGAGAAGAAAAGTTACACCAATATCATCTGCAAAAGCTACACGAGCTGAATCCTACGAGCTATCCCAGAACATAGCGTTATTTGTAATAATTCTTACGGGGTAATACCATGAATGAAATCAGCATTTCTGCCAATCATTACTCCAGCAACATGCTTTTGATGCAGTATTATTCATTGGGTACTATTTACTTATAAGTTCCTGTTCACCCGTGGGGTTGTCATAAACTCGTATAACATAATGTTTTGGTCTTATAACAACCTCAATTCAACTTCTGTAAGAGGATAGCAATACAATTTTTCAGTGAAAATTTGGTGTGGTATGGTGGACAACCATTTATTAGAGCCGCATGTTCCATCACCACGTTGTTTCTGTAATCTAAGTTGTGTCATGCTTCATGAAGTCCCACACCCTACGCAGCTGTATGCTTTATGTGGGATGGAGCTCTACACATTTCAATCGCAAGGATAAAGCATACTCTGATGGGTGGATGCGTCGTATAGGACCAATTTCTTTGGCTATCCAGATCAAAGAATCTTACTTCCGTGTAATTTAAACTTTGGGGCCGTCTCAAGGCACTTGTTTAAGCGGCAACAGAAATTCATGACGTAGTAGCACTGCAAGAACGAAATGAAAATGTCTGCATTCAATGGGGCCAGCAACATTCCAAGAGCAGTCGGAAGAATTTTCTCCACATTCCTGTTTGCTTCAAGAGGTAACTTTCAAATACTGTCTTAACCATTTATGCTCAATATTCAAATCGATTGCTTCATTTTAAGCAAAGTATGAATGTGCGCCGAGTACCCCTCTAGCTCTAGCCAGTTTGCCACCGCGGAGTATACTCTCTCTGGCCTGACTCGTACAAATTTTCTGAGCGCCCCCTCCTCCGGGACACGCTGGCGCTCGTGGATTGGCTGGCTCGTCGAGTCTGGCTGAAACGGTTGGACACGAACGTGGTGTGGTGGTTGTTGGGTATGAGCCGGGGACTTTGATTTTCGCATCTCGTAGGGGCTGGGTAAGTTGCGAGTTCCTTTCATGCGTTCCTTGATTCAGTTAATAAGGCGGAAAGGTAATTCAGAGGCCTTATGTCTTCCAAATATAGTAAAACTGATATAATTGTGATATAGTTAGGTTTTATATAGACTTTTTATATTATATATTTGATATAGAATTTTTCATTTTATATAGAATTACGTTTTGTTTATTCTGTTTTTGCAATTATTTCCTTAGTGCAATTACAAATTGTGAATTTTATACCTTTACTAACGACATTCCACCACCACATGTTTGTAGGTGCCCATTCGCTACAATGTCTAACCCCATTTGATTTGCTAGAGCAGTGATCTAGTTTTGTTTTATACCTATTCCTGAATACTGGCTGTTGCGTTAATTTACGAGGTATGTTTTAAGTCAGTACCGTTTTGGAATTAAAAAAGACGTGCACAGATATTGCAATAATTTTATTTTTACATGAAACCTGTACTTTAATGTACTTTTCTACATAATTTCCGTGAATATTGAGGCACTTGTCATAACGTCACAGCAGTTTTTGAATACGCTCCTCATAAAATTCTTCCACCTGACGTGTTAACCACTGTATCACAACTGTTTTGACTTCGTTATCGTCTTGAAGACACTGACCGCCAAGATGTTTCTTCAAGTGCAGGAACAGATGGTAGTCGCTGGTCGCCAGATCAGGGCTGTATGGAGGATTATCTAGAGTTTCCCATTGAAAAGATTTGATGAGATCTTAAGTCCGATTAGCCACATGTGGACGGGAATTGTCATGCAGAAAAACGATACCCTTACTCAACTTGCCACGTCTTTTTTTCTGGATTGCACGGAGCAGATTGTTCAATGTCTCACAATAAGACGCTGCATTGATTGTCTCATTACGAGGCAGAAACTCCACTAGCAATACTCCTTTTCTGTCCCAAAAAACTGTGCACATGATTTTCCGGGCAGAAATTGTTTGCTTAAACTTCACTTTTATGGGCGATGATGAATGTCACCATTCCATGGATTGTTGTTTCGATTCTGGTGTGACGTAGGCCACCCATGTTTCGTCACCAGTTACAATTTGCTCTAAAAATTTTGACCTTCATTGTGGTACCGCTCAAGGAAAGTCAATGCACTGCCTAAACGTTGGGTTTTGTGCAAATCCGTCAACATTTTCGGAACCCAGCGTGAACACAATTTCCGGTACTTCAAGTTCTCTGTCACAGTGCGATACAAAACACTACGAGAATATTCAGGAAAACAGTCGCACAATGATGAAATTGTAAAGCGTCTGTTATCTCTCACCTTTTCGTCCACTTTCTGCACCAAATCTTCAGTAACGACCGAAGGACGACCACTCCGTTCTTCATCATGCACATTTGTGCGGCCATCCTTAAATGCTCTCACCCAATTCCTTACCATTCCATCACTCATATTGGTTTGTCCGTAAACAGATCTCACGATGAATATGGATTGGTTTTACGCCTTTAGCACTAAGAAATCGTATAACAGACCGTACTTCACAATTGGCAGGACTCACGATTGTCGGAGGCATCTCAAACACTCAGTATACAATGAAGAATCAGACTTAAATTGCGTCAGTGCGTAGACAAGAGATGTAGGTAACCAGCGCGCATGCGCGGAACGCCGACCGTAGCGCTGCGGTGGCGGATTCGCAAAACGGTATTGACTTAAAAAACATGCCCCGTATTTTGTAAATTATTTTCTATTAATCAGTCTTACCATGCGTAGATGTATATAGCGTATTTATATTGAGGTCTTCAACAATATTTGTCCCATTAGTTTGCTTGTTACATTTCTATTTTTATTTTGTGGAAGAACGGTTGCAAAAGAAATAACAGCCAAGAAGAAGAAACTGGAATTAATTATGAATGGTATGTTCATGATTTTTGACAAGTTCAATAAATAAATACTTATTGCATCACGAAGCTGTTTGTTCTAGCAATTAAACCCCTTCTCCTTTGTTCCTTCTTACGGTGAGAGAATCCTTTCGTTTTCTTCCTTACGTTATTTGAGATTATTTTCCTGCTTGCACAGTCGCAAGGGCGGGGGGAGGAAGTCTGTCGAAAATGTAAAAGACAGTACCATAAGCCAGATTTTAAATTCAAACGCTCTTGAGTTTCTCAAAAATTTGAACAAGTTGAAAGAAATATCTAGTTCAGAGAGCAGCACTTTAAATAGTTTTAGTGCAAGATATTGATTGGGTGGTCTGCTCATGGACACTTAAGTATTCATAGTAGTATGTATTAGAAGCAGCCAGTGCAGAAAACATAAGAACTAGCAGCGTAACGGTTAATTTAAATTAAATGCTGAATAGTGTAGGAATAAAAATATTTTAATATATTTTTAAAATTGTGAGTGAACTTGAAGTTTTCTTAATGGACCAGGAAAGAGGAAGAGGAATATCATTAAGAGTAAGTGTGCTTTAAAATACTCCTTGAATCATTAAGAAAATGTTTTCCTTCAACTTAAATGTTGCAAATACAACTAAACCACTACGTGCATCTCCGAAGGTGAATGTTTCAATTATAAACAGATCATTTGTATTGAAAACTTGCAACACACGAAAAAAAATAGGTATATTCTTAGTGCACATTTGGAGTCGAATTCCAGATGGAAACAATGTCTAAGGAAACCCTCAAAGTACAAACTACCCCTTCCATAGATAAACGCTGATTGTAACTTGCTATTCACCAAGAAGTTTACCTAAGCTCCGAAACCAGTCTGCCAAATCAGAAAGACAAGCTGAATAATTGACATAATAAATTCCATGTATCGCTCTTCAGTTTAAAATATTCATTAACAATAAAACCAGAAACAATATTTTGCTTAGTGTACAAAAATAACAAGCGATATTGCGGTTTGAGTTTTTAAGTTGTACCGGTAAAAGATACCGGTTTCTCAAACTATTTCAAGTGTTTTCTTCACATTAATATTTGACATGAATTTATAAGCTTTTTGGACACTAATTAATGTATATGTAAAGTATATTTGATCCATAGCTAGCAAATTTCAGTCATGAATTATTTACCTATGTTTCTACTCACATTTACCTCTCCAGTACTACCAATGTTAACTTTCAGTTTTTACAACTTAAGTAATTTAATTCTCCGTAACTTAAAATGTTTAAATCACACTGAAAATATTGACAAGCTCCATATAAAAATTTCTTTAGCAAATCCCTATAAAAACGACAGATCCTATTAGCCGCAATAATGAAGGTTTTTTATACACCTTAAAATGAAGTTTCTCTGCGTTAATCTGGTTGTTAAACTTTTTACTTTTCTACCACGTAACTAGTACGAATGTAAAATATTGCATTATTCATAAAATTTTGATATGGATATAGTTTGAGTCTTATTGAATAAAAGCTTAGAAAAACAAATAAAAGGGATCTCAGGAGAAAAGACCACATGTCTGTGTATATTGTGTGTGCAGGCATATCTGTTAACAACATAATCTCAAATAAATACAGTATATTCCCAATGTGGGAAAGAAAGATTTAAAGAGCTCTCCGCCATAACAATGCTTAACCTGGAAGATCTTTTCTTTAATTTTATGGAGGAGGACGTTTTACTGTTAATCAAAATGCCATATATAGGATGTGCAGTGCCAAATAAAGTGCATTTTGAATTTTATAGTAGTCGCTTGTGAATGGCTTTTTATTTGCACAGAATTATATTTAGTGACTGCTAAGCCATGAAAAATAGACAAAATCATAATATACAAAAAATTAAGTAGATCCCTTCAAAATATATTTACACAACAGGTAATGGTTATCAGCACATCAGCGCTTCCAAGTTGCAGAAACCGCATTCTACATCTGGGAGGAATTCCGGGTTGTCATTCTCGCTTTGTAAGGTACTCATCTTCACTAAAAAGATTGATGATGACGGTCCGGACGCACTCTACGTACGGCCGGTGCTTACTCGTTTTCTTCGTGCTTGTCGGTATGGTGTGGTCATTCCCTGACCAAGTGTCCCGACTGGCCAAACCGCCAGCACACGCCACTGTGTCAAGACTCTGTCCTTGTTGTAACGAATGTTCCAGGTGTTTAAGGTAGGAAGAGATGTTTTCTTGGCCGCCTCTATCCTCAACGCGGCCGTCAATGTCTCTTGAATGGTCTTATATTCGCCGAATATCATGCACTCTCTTATCTCGGCGTTGTGAAACCTGTCGGCAAAGGAGTATGGAGTTCCGCTAAGTCTTTACTCGCCAGCTGTTCAGTTTTCAGACCAGAATCCTGCAGTGTCGCCCTACGTTGTTGCAGACTCGACTTCAGCTGGCTAGGATACGGTGCGGCCGGACAGTGGTTTCCGAAGTGGTCCTCTGGAGCCTCCTAGATTTCTCCGGGCACCACCGACGTCGGAACCACGTTCAGGACTTCTACCGCTGGTCCGTGGAAGCTAGGTATTAACTGCATAGCTTTCTCTTCCTGCGACTATTGATTGTGGTCGGCGACGGAGGCGAATTTTTGGCGGAAGGCTTTGAACATTGAAACTGCGTTGTACTTGATTAGCTTGACGCGTGCGGTTTTTGCTTCGTGTCCCGGCGACTCTACCTTCACGTCTTTAATTCTTTTGGTAATCATCTCTTGGACTATGATGCCCAGCTCATTTACGCTACCGTCGGTTCTTTCTTCAAGGATACTATCAAGTTTCTCAATATCTTCCACGGTGCTCATACGTTTCCGGACTTCCCCCAGGGCATTAAGTTGTTGGCCAAGGTTTTCCATCTTACCGCCGAGTTCCTATAGTTCCTTCCTGAACCCTGACAGAAGCTCGTCGATTTATTAGAATCCTCCAGCTTTTTCTTGGATATTTCTTTCCTTGTTTGGTCCATCCAAGATTTTATTCCATCAATTCTATCCTCATTTTCTATTCCATCTTGACCATGGTGGAATTCATCGTCTTAATTTCACTCCCCATTTGGACCATGCCGTTATTTATTTCTTCAATCTAAGCCTATAGTTTTGCAAACATTTCTTCCAATATGGCTTCTCATCCCACTCGTGACACCAGTTTGAGAAAAGACGACAAAGTAGTTAAACTTAAAAACTTCTTTATTTTCACCAAAGGGCTCAATTTTAACTTAAAATCACCCTTTCTTATAGACAAATGCAACACTCCGAAACGTCTCTAAAATGTTCCCTTAAGCCTCGATAACACGCATCCAAGCCTCGATAACACGCATCCCTTTTTCTGCTGCAATCATTCTGACTCTCACACAGGTCTACTTCTAACTCGGAGCTTCACACCAATTCTGAACACGATGTGATATATTCAAAGGCAAACTGCTGCGCTGCCGGTCCCACAGCTCGGCAATCCTGCCATCAGCTTGAAGCATTACACTACTTACACCACTACTCACCCTGACTGTCTCACTCTGTCTGCCTTGCATCGGCTTTTATATGTCTGCTGGGTATGTTAATCATTCTAGAAACGAAACCTCTGAAATTCCAGTTGCGAAAGGTATTTTTACGTAGTAGTAAAAAGAATCGCTTCCTAACGTCAGCTGTTCACGGCAACTACTTTCTGCTACGATTCGTTAACCAGTGGCTTACCTTGAGCTCCTGTTTATTTCCCACGGCAGACTTGCGCGATCACCGTTGCACTATCTACAGTGAATTTCGGAACGACACAACCATAGTAGAAGCTTATTTCGACTAACAATCAGGTAGGTGGAAAAAACACCTAATGGGTTGCGCTGACATAAGTCTCTCTACTCACTCTAGTGCAAACTATTATTTCTTACAAATAGTTATTCGATCTGCTGCATGTTAATTCACATAAACATTTGCATGAGCTTTATTCAATATGGGAGTGTAGCATACCTTAAGAGATAATCATATAATTTAAGAGCTGGTTGGCAAGTGACCAACCCTTAAAGTATATGATTATCTTGGTCAAGTGACGGCTTTGAAGCTCCTTTCTCCTTGCATGGGCTAGGAGAAATTCAAATTCAAGTAAATAATACGAAGTATCTCAGAAATGCTTAGTTCCACAATAAAAAATAAACAAAATGGCATTCGATATAATTTATGTGCATTAAGGAGATCTATGTTATGAGCAGTGTCGTTTTGACTATCTCTTACGGAGGAATTTCAAGATACACCTATATTTCATTAAGTCATACAAATATTATGTTAATGATATTGTGACTTATACCGGTTGTTCAACTTTCACTTCGCTAATTTACACTATCGTTGAATAATGCAGTTCAACTTCCGCTGAGACTTCATGAACTCAGTCTGTCACTTTAAGAACGTGAACTACTTAGCTTAGTTTCCATTACCCTATCACATTCTGAGCTTTGTAATTAAAGGAACACGACGGAGTTTCTTGTGCGCAGGATTTAGTAATTGGAGAATCGAATACGAGATATCTTGAATCCCTCGCAGTAACAACACTCCCACAAACTCGCACGCACAGCGTTACTTTTCATCGCAACAGAAATGCACTCGCTAGCTCACTGGCTTGCTAACTCACTCATGTACTCCAAGACTGCTCAATTTGCAAAATGTACATACACTTTCAGAAAATTGAAGAACGCAGAACTAGCGTTTGATTATCTAGCAATAATGTTTACGATGGTTACGCTTGACGAGCGCGCGGTTTATCTGTTCACCGTTCCGACATTCTGGCACCAAACTTCCAATAACTTGCTAAATTATCTAGCAATAACGTTTCGGATGGTTCCGCTTGGCGAGCGCGCAGTTTATCTGTTCACCATTCTGACAGTCAGGCACCAAACTTCCAATAACTTGCTAAATTATCTAGCAATAACGTTTCGGATGGTTCCGCTTGGCGAGCGCGCAGTTTATCTGTTCACCATTCTGACAGTCAGGCACCAAACTTCCAATAACTTGCTAAATTATCTAGCAATAACGTTTCGGATGGTTCCGCTTGGCGAGCGCGCAGTTTATCTGTTCACCATTCTGACAGTCAGGCACCAAACTTCCAATAACTTGCTAAATTATCTAGCAATAACGTTTCGGATGGTCACGCTTGGCGAGCGCGTGGTTTATCTGTTCACCGTTCCGACAGTCTGGCACCAAACTTCCAAAATCTTGCTAGATTATCTAGCAATGACGTTTCCGATGGTTACGCTTGGCGAGCGCGCGGTTTATCTGTTCACCGTTCCGAGTCTGGCACCGAACTTACGATAACCTCGTGCCGAAGACTCTGCGACACCAGCTCCCTCACATATGCGATCCGCAAAAAGGCGGCCACGTTGGATTTCCATCAGTTTCTCTGGTGGTTGACAAAGAATGCACGACCGGCCGATGATGTCCCATTACTTACACCAACTCTCGATATCGATTAGAAGAGGCAGGCAGTAGAATCGCAATGCATTTTCTGACTATTACTTTCAGGCACATCCCAAATGTATCGACATGGATTTCCTCAAACATTTCTTTCACTGTACTCCTATTTAACCGCCAGGGGATTACCAAACTCCCTTTGACACACGTTTCTGACGCACCACTGGGCCAAAAAGTGCTTACAGACCGAGCTCTACGGAGCGACATACGTCTTCATAGGTCGCTAGCCAGTTTCTTTATTCGTCGGGGTAATGCCTCGGTCTAGTAGCTGCTTCTTCCTCTAGGTTTCCTCGTTCCAGCAATCTATAGCTGTAAGCGCGCGCGCGCGTGTGTGTGTGTGTGTGTGTGTGTGTGTGTGTGTGGGCATACAGCTCCTACTATCATCTGCTGGTTCAGATGCTCGCCAACTGCGTCGCCCAAACGTTTAACCGAGCGGGATAGCTCAAGCAGTTTCGCCTGTGGCCCGCATTCGGGAGGTGCGGTATCGATTCCCGTGGCCGACCTATATGACCCATGGCTGTTTTGGTTTTTTTTTCCGGGTCGTTGAGCGATTACATCCCCCAAATTTCCTGTCCCTCTGTTTCATTTCCATTATAATTTCTCACCATCTGTCATCTGGTGGTCTCTTTCAGGGTGTCTCAACTGTGCATGGCTCTGAGTAAAACTGTCTCCTCCGGTAGGACGGTATCCGGTCTCATAATGGGACCGTTTCCGAACAACAGAAGGGTGGGGTGCCCATTATCGTGGTCTGCCGAGGAGTTTCCATCTGGACCCTCTGCACTGTGTAACTCTTTGGGACAGTGGTCCTCTGCCTCCTCTCGTCTCATCCTTATTCCCGAGGGTAACCCACTTGGGTCATAATTAGTTCACGTTTGGACCTCCGTGCCAAATTCCCTCCTTAAAGTACTCCATTCCAGTCACCCTCTCGTTTTCTTCTGTCTTCTGTCTGCCGTTTTACCTACCGTGTTTAGTGCTGTTCCTCGTATTAAGTTTATCCTCCATGTCAGATATAACCCCTTTTCACTACTTTCCAAAGTCCTCGTTCAGGGCTTTAATCGCTGCATGTATCTGAGATTTTTCTCAATATCAAAACCGAATTCCTTATTCATGTGTTCTTTAACATTACATTTTCGTTCCATTTTTCATTTTAGTCTCCATCTTCTCAATCGTGGAATTCATGATTAAGTATTGCCTCATCTGGCTTTTGAAAACTAATTGTGAAAGTAGTAGTGTGGCTCAGTTCAGTTTTCAATTTCTAACTCATGTATATAGTATCATGTATATATACTATATCATGTATACATGAATATCGAGATTTTATTAGGAATGCATGATTTGAGGTCCCCTGAAACCAAATAGGTATTTTAAATTAACGGTCCGTGTATGTTTGTGTGCTTGGTAGCGAGATAAATATTTGCAGGAAATATCTTATCCTAATTTTCTTACAGGAGAGGGGAAATATGGGACTGCAGTAGGGTTTAGCCAACTCTTTAAAGAGCTATGTGATAGCTTTGAAATTCCGTTCTCTTATTATGATCAAGAGAGAAAAGAAAAGAAAAGAATAAATACTTCCTCTTTGAGAATCATATATTTATTAGGAAATCTAAATGTCAAGGGAGGTCTCACAGTTCGTTCACTACAATTGTTTTTCATCAAAACTAGTGTACCTTAACGTACTCTAAATTCTTTGGGCAGCAACATTTTGCGTATCTCTTACCAGTTATAGAAAATATATTGCGAATGGATTCCAAGACTTACATTTCATTTTTCACATCTTAGAAAGATGCTTCAGGTAAAGAGTAGTCTGGATTGGGGTACTTTCTTGAAAATCTTGGAATCGAGCCCAAGGACCTAAATGCCAAATTTGGTACATCTATTCAAATCACTTTGCGTTTTTGATTTACGCTTTTCACAGACCTTGCTTTTCACCCCGCGAATACAAATGTACACACAGACCTTCTGAAATATTTACACTTGCATTAGTATTCTTATAAAATCTTATTCAACTAAGTGAGTTAGATATCATCTTACGGCTAATCTGTTGGGTGCAAGTGAATATGGGAATACAGAAGACTTTAAGTGATAGTCCAGTCCTGTTGCTATGAGATATTTTTGAAATTCCATGGCCAAGAGATACAAGGAACGAGTATCTATTTTATATTTGAGAAAAACATAAATACTGGAAAATTGAAACAAATAAAACGAGTAACTCCGAAATCGTCCGCTCCATAAAAACTACATTTGAGATAAATTGACTGCTTTAACGAGGTCTTCAAATTTTGTGCAGTGAGATTTTTTCTCTCCCTTACCGTTTACAAGTTACGCAAGTGGTTGTTTAAAGAATATCCAAGAGGTAGATTTTAATTGCTATGAAAGCATACGGTTTTTTAATCAATGTTGTTGGATAAAGTTTTGAGAAAATCGAAATGCCTATAATGGGGAGTTTTTCTTGGGAAAAGTTTGTTTCACATGCTTTGAGGATAATGAACCTAAATTTCACGATTAATTCTAACTAACTTTTCGTTTTCGAATTCTGCAGTTCACATACCCAAACTCATACACACAGACCTTTTTTTATAAATATTTGATGTGTTGCACTCACGTGAAATTAACCATTGTTTCACAAATTATTTTTACAAACGCATATTCTTCAGTCTACTGTTTCACACGAGATGCGCATTATCTCAATGATAATTTTCTTTTAGTGCAAGGAAACATGAAAACACAATTAAGCTCTAAGCAAGTTAAATATTTTAAGTGCTGGTTGCTATATGATGGCTTTGAAATTCCCTTCCCTTATCCATGGCCCAGGATTGATAACTGGAATTAAGAACTTCGTATTTGTGAATAGTATAAGTATTATTTGTACACAATTAGTATAACAGTAGAACAATATCTCCGATATATTTAGTTCACTCAACAAAATGGTATTTGACATAAGTTCAGTGTTTGAATGAGCCTTATATTTTTTGTGCAGTAGGATGTTATCTGTCCCTTTTAGTTTACCATTATTCAAAATTTCTCCAGAATGAATACTCAAAACAAGCATTTAATTTCTCATAGAAGTGACTTACACATGTATTATTTTAATCAAAATCACTACAGCCAGTTTTGGGAAAATCAAAATGTAGCACAATATTTTCATTAATGGGTAGTTCGCACATGCGGATTTTATTGAAAATCCTAATGTCACATGAACCTGAACCTGAAACCAAATTTTGTATTAAATCGACTATTAGTTTTTGAGTGAACAAACACACTCTCTCTCCCTCCCCCTCTCACCCTCTCTCTCTCTCTTTCTCTGTCTCTCTCTCACACACCTACAGACTTAATCGGACGGTATCTCTAAAAGTGCTTTTGCTAGATTGTGTGAAATCTTGGTATCGAATCTTCATTTATTATGCCATACGTCCCCTATATGATTATATATTATAAAACATATATCTACAGAAATCTCCAGATCAAATTTTTGGGTGAAATGCAATATGTTCCTTACCTACTATATGTAGTAGAGAAAGTAATAATGTGTGCTCGTGTTACGTCTTGAAGGTACAATATGTAGAAATACTAAACCCTTAATGAATTTTGTAATTGGTTGTTATTTATATGCTTTCTTGAGAAATGGTTATAAAGGTTAACCTTAATAACATTAATGATATATTTTATTATTTTTTCGACTTCCTCGAACTCAAACACAAATTTTATTACAAAAAGTAGTAAAATTAATCTTAAAAAGGCATAAATTAATTTGAGTTAGCTCGAAGAGCAATAACACAAATATTCCCATAAAGTTTATCGTTGTTTAGCTGGTTTTTATCAAAGTGATACACTTAATAATCCTGCTTTTATAGTACTAATTAAAATATTGAAAGCTTAAGGTAGTAATATAAAGTACATTTATTTTCATGAATTTTCTTTAAAAATACAAAAAGAAAAATGAATGAAAAATGAGGAAATCTTTTACCCTATAATATCGTTAACTGTTCGAAGGTCCGTATGTACTGGAAGCAGAAAATAAAACTAGTTATTGATAGCTATCACTTGCGACAGGATTTTATGGGATGGGATGAAGATGCTGCGATGATCTCCGTGTGGATTGGATGTTACAGCGTCAGGTCCTCGGCGCCTGTGACAATGCTCTAAAAGTCGTAGTTACCTTGATTGCTCTCGTCTTTGCATGATGATCTTTTACCTCGGGCTGGCCACTATAGGAAGCGCCGAGTATTTTGTTGAGGAAATGAAAAAAACTATAATTTTCTTTTCGAAATTTTAATTGTAATTGAATGAATACTCTAAACAAATTCGTCGTTACATTAAATTAATATACACTTCTGGAAGCGTCTATATAACTTTTTATAGTTACAATACAATTTCTACAGCGTCTGTTTGCAGCTTTACGTACCGAATAGCATTTGCGTTCGACCTTGATGAAGTCTGTGCAAACAAGAACGCCAAATTCGGCTAGACCCAAATTATTGACCTTGTCGTTGATATGACCATTCAACACAATTTTATTGGTCACTGATCAATGATACCATATATCTGTAATATTTTAGACTTTTTTTTCTTTAAATCAATTCTAAACAATTTTAACATTAAAACAATGTCTTTACAATCATCATCATTATCATCATCGTCATCATCATCATCATCATCAGCCCGCCTCGGTAGCGTGGTGGTAGCATGTCTGCCTCACGTTCAAGAGGTCCCGAGTTCGAATCTCGGTAAGGGTGAGTTACCTGAATAAGGTTTTGCAGGGGTTTTCCCTTATCCTTCAAGACGAATGTCGGGTAACTCTAAGCTCCATGGACCCTGGACTCATTTGAGCATCATTTCACCCATTTCATTCACCGTCCGATATGACTTAACGTTGGAGGACGTAAACTACAAAAAAAATCATTTTCATCATCGTTATTATTATTATTATTATTATTATTATTATTATTATTATTATTATTATTATTATTATTATTATTATTATTATTATTATTATTATTATTATTATTATTATTATTATTATTATTATTATTATTATTATTATTATTATTATTATTATTATTATTATTATTATTATTATTATTATTATTATTATTATTATTATTATTATTATTATTATTATTATTATTATTATTATTATTATTATTATTATTATTATTATTATTATTATTATTATTATTATTATTATTATTATTATTATTATTATTATTATTATTATTATTATTATTATTATTATTATTATTATTATTATTATTATTATTATTATTATTATTATTATTATTATTATTATTATTATTATTATTATTATTATTATTATTATTATTATTATTATTATTATTATTATTATTATTATTATTATTATTATTATTATTATTATTATTATTATTATTATTATTATTATTATTATTATTATTATTATTATTATTATTATTATTATTATTATTATTATTATTATTATTATTATTATTATTATTATTATTATTATTATTATTATTATTATTATTATTATTATTATTATTGTTATTATTGTTGTTATTATTGTTGTTATTATTGTTGTTATTATTGTTATTATTATTGTTATTATTGTTATTATTATTGTTCTTATTATTGTTATTATTATTGTTATTATTATTGTTATTATTATTGTTATTATTATTGTTGTTATTATTGTTGTTATTATTGTTGTTATTATTGTTGTTATTATTGTTGTTATTATTGTTGTTATTATTATTGTTATTATTATTATTACTACTATTATTACTACTATTATTACTATTATTATTACTATTATTATTATTATTATTATTATTATTATTATTATTATTATTACTATTATTATTACTATTATTATTACTATTATTATTATTATTATTATTATTATTATTATTATTATTATTATTATTATTATTATTATTATTATTATTATTATTATTATTATTATTATTATTATTATTATTATTATTATTATTATTATTATTATTATTATTATTATTATTATTATTATTATTATTATTATTATTATTATTATTATTATTATTATTATTATTATTATTATTATTATTATTATTATTATTATTATTATTATTATTATTATTATTATTATTATTAAACATTAATCACATTCGTTTTCCTTTGCTTCTCTCTCTACAATCAATATTTCACTATCTATTGTTCTTTTCAACCTCGTTCCCTTTTTTAATATAATTTTTTTATAATTTACAATGAAATTCTGTCTAAAATAACTGCGTCACACTAAAGAATTAAAGCAATATAAGTTCTAGTGACCATTAATGGTATCCTAAACATTCATGAGTGCACGGTTATTTCGATATATTATACATGTATTTTCTATTAATTTTTCCTAAATTGAATTTTATTGTAATTGAAATTATTTCCTTATGATCTGAGCTATCTGACCTAACTATGAGCGTCACAGTCTTACTACAAAAAATACGGAGCACCTTATAATGCACAATTTATGTCAAATACATTTTTGTGGTGTGTGTACCTTTCTGATGAGTTCACTGTTTTTATCTGTATTTTCCAATACGCATTCTTTTCTCAAATGGCAAGTCGTTATTCATTGTTTGTCTCTTGGCCATCTGAAGAGAAAAAAATTTCAAGGACATCACACAGTAACCAGCTTTAAAGTGTTTGATTATCCCTTAATGTTTTCTATACTTCCGTATCCCCTTGCACCCACAAGAAATTTAGCAATAAGGAAATTTCTGCAAATATTCACCCTGATTAACGTCAAATAGATGCAAGAATAAACGTTTGTAACAATAGTTTGGAATTCAGGCGAGGGCGTGTACATTCAGAAATATTTATAGCGAAAATGCAAGTTGTTCTGTCAGAATTTCCTTGTGACCTATGTTGCTTTCCAGGAAATTAATTTTAACAGGTAACACAGGTGTCTTGGTCAGGATACAGGACGTTTGACGGAACACATTTTAAAATATTGAAGCAATTTCTGGACTATTAAAATTGTGCCACTAACTGTATGAGTTTTAAGCTAGAATTAATAAATTCGCTACTGAAGCAAGTAACAATGCATTACCTTCTCTCTCTCTCTGTCTCTCTCTCGTAGGTTATCAAATGGAAGTCAGCTATTGTGTACCCACCACAAGAACGCAAACGGAACCTGAGGAGGGAGAGGGGCTTGAACTGTTTATCTGCTCAGGTAGTGAATCTCTTTACTACGATATGAATGTATGAGAGTGCATATGAGTCACCCATACTGCCAGAATTAATGCTCATTTCAGTAACTGGAGTTATAGGTATTATACAAGGGTGAGTTACGTGACAACACCGTGTATTTTACATAAACCTAGCGTTCTTATTATATCCGGAAGGTGAGCATAAACATCATGCGCCCAGCAAACGTGATTACCTTACACATTCCCCTGACCTGCCTTCCTGTGTTAGGTGAACAGTAATAAAACATATCGAAGTTATGTTCGGGATATCGATCAATTCATTTCAAATTTGAAAATTTCGCCTTAAGCCGGATTGAAATGCGCTTTCCTTTCCCATAGCTTCATACATTATACATGCATGTGTAGTGCTGGAAGAACCAAACAAGATTTTTTTTTTTAAAAAGGAAAAAATAAAGAAACAAAAGAGCAGGGATAGAAAAACTCCTCTAATTTATTTTGATTGCTAGAAAAATCCATTGCTATGCGAAATATGAATGAATATGGATGTATCCCTCTAATTTTACACTTTACTTAATCCCTTTTTTCCTAGCACATCTCTCTCTCTCTCTCTCTCTCTCTCTCTCTCTCTCTCTCTCTCTCTCTCTCTCTCTCTCTCTCTCTCTCTCTCTCTCTCTCTCTCTCTCTTTCACTCCTACTGTCCGTCAAATCCATTCTACTGTATTTTCCAGTATCCAGCCCTATCTTCTCTATCACCTTCTTTCCATCTATAATCCTCGTTCCAAGTTTTGGAAACCCCTGAATCTTAGAAAAATAAATAAAATATCATAAAATAAGAAAATATGAAAAGGCTACCGCGCCCGTATCATAGTGTGTGGGTTTTTTGTGTGTGTGTTGTGTGTGTATGTGTTTGTGTGTGTGTATGTGTGTGTGTGTCTGTGTGTGTGTGTGTGTGTGTGTGTGTGTGTGTGTGTGTGTGTGTGTGTGTGTGTGTGTGTGTGTGTGTGTGTGTGTGTGTGTGTGGAACAGCAGAATTCAAAGGCGAAGTTGATTAATACTTGATCTTTAAGTTCAGCACCTTCTAAGGAAAAGACACGAAGATTTTGAAGTAATAACCCCCTACATCACACAACGAATTAAATAAAGCATTTTCCAAAACTGTAAAACTTTTGTTTAAGACGCAATAATATATCAAGATATTTTTTGAGACAAATGAAATGTATATCTTGACTTTTGTAGGAACCTCCTCTGAAGGTCTCTTCACTCTGGATGACTTTTGCATAACTGGCAAGGAGTAAGAGTTGTACAAAATCTAACTGCACAAAAAATATAGAGTTTGTTAAAACACACAATTTATGTAAAATACATTTCTTTTCTCTGTGAGTGAAACATTTTAGAGATATTCCTTGACATTTGTTTGAATTTTCAATTCTTATGCGTTTCTTAAATGGGGAATTGTTATTCCCTCTTTCTGACTCTTGATCATGCAAAGCCATCACTTACCAAACATTTCTTAAGTATCCCTTAAACGCTACTGTATTAACTTACTTCCATTGCAATTTCAAGGAAATATGCAGTAAACAATTTCTGCGAATGCCTATCTAAATTCACATTAAGTAGATAGAGGAAAAATAATTTTAAGCATAACTTGTAAACCAGTAGAAAACGTCGAAAACGTTTAACATGAGTTTTGTGATTTAGCCAGATATGTATTTCTTTATGCAGCAAGATTGTTTCTCTCTTATACGGTCAATTTTTTGTCTATCTTATATAATCTTATATTGAAGAATGCATGTGACACAAATTAATGACTAAATTCAGTACAAAATAATCACCTGTTCAGCTACACGTGAAACAGTTATCGTATAAAATGGGAAATATTATCATTTCAGGGAAATAAAATTAAAAATGTTACAATATACGTACTAATTTTCTGCAATTTCAAAGACAGATATAAAAATATCAACTACTAGTTTCTGTGTGTGTTAGAGCTCTGAAATAGTGTTCACTGTAACAGCATATATATTTTGGTAAGCTGCAATAATGGATTCTCGTATGTGCTCTATTCTTTTGTTTATGTTTGATCTAACATCTAAGGCCATATCGGCCGCCATTTAACTGCGAAACAATTGTTCGTGAGCAATGATGATCACATACTTGCAGCAGATCTAATTTTGGGGTTGTTATAACTTTTGATTATTAAATTAAGTTCACACACATTTATATTCCAAGGCCTCTAGGGACTCCTGAATAAAGAAAAATTCTCATCTACCAGCCCAGAATCAAATTCAGGGCATTTTGAGGTTGGTATGACAACCACAAGGCCATATAGGCCATCATTTACTAGGGTTTATTTAGCAAAGTAAAGCCATTACGAAATTTAGTGCTAGTACTCTTACACATAGAGGTCAACTATTCGTGTTCCATGATCTTGGTTGTAGTTGTGAAATCTCTTATTAGAAGGAATTCCGAAGTTAAAGCAAATTTAGACATAAAATTCACTTTATAATTCAGGCAATTGCTTCCTCAATCTTACTTTTTTAAATTTAACTAAAAACTAATTTATATAAATCAAACCCAAGTTCCACTATTCATTTGATTTGTAGGTATTACAGCCTTACTTCTACTTTTATCTCTTAAAGTTCTTGCTGCAGCTGCTCTATACTTTTAACTGTTTGAAATCTTAATACTTCGGTATATAGGATTCTCATGATCTTGTCTACTGAGTATTCTAAGAACTATTCTTATAGTCCATTTAGACTGACATAACGTCCAGAGCAGTAAAGCGAAACCAGCTCCTATCATGCGATTTTCTGTAAGTAGGGAAGACATTCTAATATCTCCTATTGACTATGGTCAATTCCTAACGGATGCAAGCGGGACAGCAACGAACTCTTCTTCAGTCAATTGGGTCACTCGACCCAAGACTACGGTTACCCAGGTAGCCCTTTGGTTTTACATGGAGGGAATTCTTCCCTTAGAACAAGCAGTTGTACCATTTGCTCGACATTGACTCGCAATGCAACGTGAAATATGAAAGCACCTGAAACATAAGGAGCAAACGGGTTGAAAGGGAATGAGGCAAATAGTTGTGGGAGCAAATATACCATTTAGTATGGGTAAACCTGGTCAGGTTTGGGCGGTCAGTGAGAATTGAACCTAATACCTCCTAAATAAAAGCCTTACGGGATAACCAACTTGCTAGGTGTAGCTTAAGAAGACGGCACAGGTGACACCGATAAAGTAATATTTCCCTCTTATACATTCAAATGTTGAAAAGATACCAATAATTACCCGCCTCGGTAACGTGGTGGTAGCGTGTCTGCCTCACGTTCAAGAGTTCCCAAGTTCGAATCTCGGTCAGGGTGAGTTATATGGATAAGGCTTTTTCTGGAGTTTTTCCTTATCCTGCAACACGAATGTGTGGTAACTCTAATCTCTATGGACCATGGACTCATTTGAGCATCATTACACCCATTCCATCCAGTGTCCGATAAGACATAACGTTGGAGGACGTAAATTACAACAGGAAAAAGACCAGTAACTGAAACATGCAAATGTAAATGAATAGTAATTCATCGCTAAACTGAGAATGGCCCAGTTGTTTAATAAGTCAACAACGTGTTGCTTCTATACCTTTTCGGTCTCTGGGAAATCGTTGCTAGACTTTTCTCACAAACCAAAAACGAAGTGTTTTGAGTTTTGAATTTTTGTATCAGACCTGTAATAAATATTAAATTCAGTACATGTAGTGCTAAAAGATCATAAATGATAAATGGAACGAATGGTTGAGAGGGAATAGTTGAACTTTATCCACAAAAGTGGGAGAAAGCTTCAAAACGCAACATCCAATTTACCTTTCCGAAACCTAGGAGTTGCATTTTGGAAGTAGAGCTGTACATTTATGAGATTTTACTGCTTTCATCTGCCTTTTTAGATACCTTCTTAATAATTTGTGTTTGTAAATTCGTGAATGTGAATTGAATTGACAGAAAATAATTGAATTGCTTTGTGACTTTGTGAAGTTCGCAGAAAGTGTTTTTCTATGCCAAGGAGGAAACAGCCTGACTTAAATCTTAGAACGTAGTCGAATGCGACGAGCTACGTCACGTGCTGACCGCACTGATGTACAGCGAGATGCAGCTGATACTAATAGTCATGTTGATATGTCAGGATTGCGTTTTATTTCTTCCGGGAGAGTTGTTTTCATACAAGTCAGTTGACCAGGATGACGTAGTCAACCATTCCACAGTGTTTTTAAATTCATTGGAATTGCCTGGAGTCCCACCTCACAATTTAAAATTAAAAGTAGGATCAGTTATGACCGTTCTGAGTAACATTAACCAACCACGAAACTAACTGTGAAAAAGCTAATGAATAGCGTCATCACATCAACAATCATCAAGGGAAAGTACAAAGGAGAGGACATCTTGAACCCGTATATTCCGATGATTCCAGCGGATTTACCTTTTTATTTTAAGCGTCTACAGTTTTGCGTGCGTTTGGCCTTTGCGATGACAATAAATAAATCGCAAGGGCAATCGTTGGAAGTTGCGGAATCAACTCGGAGTTTCCATGTTTCTCTCATGGGCAATTAATTGATACGTTACATGTTCGCGCGAGAGAATACCATTATCATTCTATATTTACGCACCACAGCAAAAGAAAAAAAATATCGTTTATCAGAAAGATTTAAACCGATCAACTTAATTGTAACTGTGTTGTATTTAAACTTCACTCCCAACTGCACAATAAATAACTAAATAATCCAAATCTGTTTTATTGACGGCACGGTTTTATTGACAACTTTTATTGGCGGTACGAAGTTTGCCGGATCAGCTACTTATTATTATAATTATTATTCATATTATTTTTGACAATTGTCACAAGTATTCAAAACGTATGCATTTAACACAATTTATAAATACCTATTTTTTATCTCAATTGTTTAGTTAAAATATTTTCCGCTTTCAAATATCTCTTGAAGAGGTTTAGTAGTGCATATTCTCAGAGCATATGAAATACTTCTTGATATCTGAACCACAAAAACGTATTTTAAAGCGTATGAAATATAATAAAATGGTCTAGGACGTATAACAATGTAAACAGTTTAAAAGATTGGAACACTTGTAATAAACAAATGTAAAACATCAGACAATGTCACATTAAAGATTGTCAGGAAATGCAGAGCAGCGTGGGAAGCAGGAACAAAATGTACTGACGTTAACGTTGTAAAATTCTAGAACATTATGTTCAAACTTCGAAAATGAAATCAAAACGTATTTTTCAGGGAACCATTATCATTATTAAGGATATTCCACAACATATTTAATCATATATTAAACTAGGATGTTAGCGCTTCATTAACTCCTAATGGATCTCCAAATTTCGGTCACTACATCGTCCAGCGATGTTCCAGCTAGACGTTCTGAACCATACTGCTGAATATAGAGGGGAGGTATGGATAACATAAAATATGGTCTCCACGATTAGTTCACGTGCGTATTCCCGAAGCAAGCAAACGTTGGCAGAAGTAGATCGTAAACCGTGCACCTTCATTAGAAGTAAGCACCACAAGTATTATATGAGAGTATTTCTCTTAATTTAAGAGGTTCAAACAGCCAATTTTATTTACACCTTATCAATCTGTCCATTTGCTTGTCATTTTGCGATTATACACTGTACGGTGCCCAGGGCCAAAACTGTTTACAAGGTATGATAAAACGAATTTTAGGAAGAGGTATATTGACTGATTATTCTTTTAAACCGTATTAACCCTATTATTATTTTAGCAGACTCATTTCATGTGTTAACAATTTTCTAGTAGTTTAACATCCTTTAACAGGGTAGGTTTCATGGGAAAGCTGAATGAACCAAATGGTTAAAATTGAGGCTCTGATGGATTCTGCGTTCCTAGAACGTAACTACCGGACTATCATTATATCAGAATAAATCTCGGAAAAAATTTAAGCTAACATTATTCCGGATCTGATCTTGGGCTCTCCTGAATAAGGGCTACGACTGGCTACAAATATACTAGGGAGATGGGTAAAATATAAGGTGCTTATAATACATCCTACCCGTTTCTGACCCAGAATATTTCACAGCCAAAACACTGACCATTTAGCTGCGAAGAAATTGTTCCACATCATTTTTGCTCATTGTTTACATGTCTCTTAAGTTTATAATCGAAAAAACAATTTTGGAGATACCACTCATTCAGAATTTAGAATAAGTTTAGAAAATGAATAAAATACCACTTAATTTTATGCGTACACATGGTATCGTTGCGCCTTCAGTAACTGGATGTTAAAATGACTGTTTAGTTCCCAATTAGTTGCTTCCCGTTTTTCGCTTCTGTTTCACACTTTGCCAGTAACAGTTCGCACTTGATCTGATCAACCCTTTCTTCTTTTCATCCAAGTTGGCTTATCACTTTGCACTAAATGGTTCCTGCAATATTTCGTTGTAATATTTTAAATGCGATTGGATCCAATTTACTTAACTGTTTTATTGACTTTTATTGACTTCACAGATTGAATTGGACAAGCTATCCATAATATTTTCCTATCTGAAATTAATGACAGGGAATACGTAAATCTGGAAAAAATATATAGAGGGAAAATTACTAATAATTAATTTTTGTAATAAAATAATACGGTGCAGCATGTATTCATTCGATGAAATCATACCATTATAAGTAGATTGATGCTCTAGTCAATTTCGTGTATATTTGACTCATTTTGGCAACGTACCATTCGTAGCAATGGTAGCGTGTTATACACATTATATACACATTATATATAGTATATATTTTATTGTCTTGTGGATCGAAGAGAAGATATTATTATTTTGAATAGGATTAAACACATAGGAGATAGAATATGAATTAATAATAACTTAACATCTTGTGCTGATAAGGGGCTAGATCACAATCTATGCTATATAGCGCCACATAGACTAGACTATGCTTATTTCGCTCTCAGAAATGAAATGCATGGCGGTGGCTGTTTTATTCATCTGCTCAACAAGTAAGATAACGACAAATGAAACGAAGAGAGCCTAACGTCCCACGCTGCCATGTTTATCCCGCCTCGTTAGCGTAGATGACAGTGTGTCTGCCTCAAGTCTAAGAGGTCTCGAGTTCGAATCGGTCAGGGTGAGTTACTTGGGGTTTCTCCTTATCCTGAAAGACCAATGTCGGATAACTTTAAGCTCTATGGACCCTCTGCTCAATTGAGCATCAGTTCACCCTTTTGATTTATCGTCTGATATGACAACGTTGGAGGACGTAAATTAAAAAATGGCTGCTGAATAACTTCATTATTTATTTCCTACAACCTACAACATTAAAGGAGCATAAACTGGTAGCCACATTGTTCATAATGTTAATATCGCAGCTATAGTGAGTGTGATAAAACGTTCCCTTCTGTCAGAATCATCCAGATTTTCCAATTCTCGCATAGATAATTATTAAACAAAATATCCTTAAAATGTCCTTTTGTCAATATTCTGTGCTGGTAGAACGCACAGAATGGCTTTTGATTAAGCGCTGAAGGCTCTGTTCCTAGCCGTACTATTTCGATGTTTTATTTTCCCCTGACTGATCAGGTACTTTTAAAACTTGCCTCTTCACAACGTTATCGTATTTCTGTTAGAAAGAGTAACATGAATGTAATGTGGATAGCATTATAATTTATAAAAGAATGTAAAAAACGAAAAAGAGAAGAAAAAAGAAAGAAAACCTTGCGCTGTGAGAACCTGATGTTGAACAGGCAGTTGACATGTTTAGTGTAACCAAGCTGTTACATAAAATACTTGTCGGGTTCTCACAGCCCATCCGTATTTAATATATGTTTTGCTTTAATATGAAGATGGGCATATGCTCAAGGGGTTAGGCTCCTGATAAAACATTTTCAAAAGTGTTAACGCGCGTTCTCACTTAGGGTATCACGATCGGTGGTCCCTCATACATGAAAAGAAATGATAATTGAGGAGGGAAATTTGGGGAGGAAACATTCCAGGCCTGAGTTAGGGTTCCTCTCCAATAATTGCCAGTTATGAAGACTGAGGAAGCTCAAGTCACGGAAGACAGTCGTATTGGGTTTAAAATCGCGGACCCTCCCGTTTATTATGCGTCACAAAGCTTCATATGCTTTGCTGCTCATCACAATGCTACAATGTAATTTGCTTTGTCATCTGTGATTTGTAGTATATTTTATTTGTAAATTGTTTCCAGACTGAAAGAAAGTTTTTCCCTACTGATAACGCACAAAGGACAGAATGCCAAATAAAATAAAAAGGCATACCTTTACATATATTTATTTGTAACTTAACAGCTTCACCAGTTACTTGAATGGTAAGAGGCAAAGTCTGATTTATTTCGGAACTTGAAAAATGATATAAACGATGAAATAAAATAGCTATATATTGTCTTTTATTACTTTATAACCAAAAGTAAAGGCTATACGGTGTCATATGAACATAATAACAAATGTTATAATAACTATTTTTTTAAGTTTATACATTTACTTACACGTCTCAGATATAAAGCGCTTCTCATGTTAGACAACAACTTGGTTAGAGAAAAAAACTCGAGAGTATGTTTCCAAATCTTTCAGATGCCGTGAATACCTTAAACATAATTATGCACCACTGTTGCGGCTAGTTACGAACACTGACTGCCCTAAGCAGTCGGAGTCGGTATATGATTTGTATACACCTATTTATTTAACATAGATGGTGATAGAAGATACAGTGACACTGGAAATTCACTAAAGGATACACAGAGATAAAAATCATATTAAATAAAGTATTTTTGACGCGGCGAATAGTATATGTTTACCACATATTCAAAAGCTGACAGAGAAAAAATACTTTAACATTTTTGCACCTTGTGTATTCTTTTAATAGAGTTACTTCCTGCCTCAAATGTTAACAACCAAATTGCCTCAAAGAGAACCAAAATGAACACTCCGAAACTGAAGTCTTCAAAAATGGCCAAAATTTACTGGCATGTAAGGAACTCCTACGTAACGACATTCCTGCACAATGCCAATTCTCATATGATTCTCGCAATTTGCATCGCCGTTATCTAGCAAAAACGTTTTTTTTTTTTTTTTTTTTTTTTTTTTTTTTTTTTTTTTTTTTGAGTTCACCTTTAGGTGATGTATGGACAATATATGATGCCACCAGATCTCAACGTCACAATATAGTAAATTAATTCATTAGGATGTTTTGTATTTTTCTGCTGACTTGCTGCGTGCTCAACCTCAGCTAGTTGCAAACAATTTAGAAATGAAACGCTCAAGAATAACTCGGAAAATGTGGGGTTCTGTCACCAAACATCTGTGCACACTCTGTTCCTCGCTCCTATCGTTATTTAAATAACTGGATATTTTGGGATAAATATGTGTACACCCTCGCAGTACAATGCATGCTTGAGTAGGTATAGTGAAACAATTCTACCTAGAGGAAGTAATAACCCCATCCGATAAACCCACATACTTCGTTATTTGTTTATATTTATCAGAAGTTCAAAACTAGCTAACGCGCCAATCATATAATTAGTTTGGATAGAGTCAACATGAAAAATTCAATGCCATGGTCGGGATTTGAACCACGGATCTCCTAGCCTATGTACGGCTAGTGTGAAGAAATTATTCATTTCCACCAATTAACTTAAATAAAAAGAGTTTAATGGTGAAGCCTGGGATATAAGTACTTACGATAGTTACTCGCCACAAACGGTGTATCTCGGATACGAGAGCCTTTAGTGGTTTACAGGGAATATATGAGTCAACTGGAGAATTTAATGTCATGACGGCACGTTGGCCATGGCAGCTCATTGAGTTAGAGCGACTGGATGGAAACCAGGAGATCCGTGGTTCAAATCCCGGTCATGGCATTGAATTTGTCATGTTGACTCTATCCATATAAAACTTTACCCTATGTACGGCTAGTGTGAAGAAATGATTAATTTCCACCAGTTAACTTATATAATTAGTTTATTTAAAATATATCCTAGGGATACACTCACATGACATTCTCTACTCACTCATGTACAAACTATTCTTAAAAACGCATATTCTTTTACCTACTTCATATTAATCGAAATAAATGTTTGCAGAAATTGCCTTATTATATATTTTCTTATATGTAGGTAAATAGAAATAGGAGAATACAGTACCTAGGCTTAAACGACAGACAAACGTAAGAATGTTCGGTACGTGACAGGTTTGACATTCCAATATCTTTGCATGGCCAGTATATAGAAAATCGAATATCGAGTTTCTCTTTGAGAAAATTTGAAGTATATCATAACTGAAAACAGAAGCAAGGAATATTTCGGAAATGATTAAAGGCACAAGCAATATGTAGTTGACATAAATTGTGTGCATTAACGAGATGTACAGATTTTGTGTAATAAGGCCTTGTCTACCATTTGCCTGACTAATTATTTAACTGCTATGAAGACCAAAGAGAACTTCAGAGACTATTTGCAACAAGTTCACCAAATACATTTAATGTTATGTACAGTTCTATTACTCACATACAGAGGTCCCACGCACCACACACAAAGAGGGAGAAAGAGGGGGGGGAGAGAGACGTTTTTAGTGCTCTTTTAGGATTCAGGGAATGTGAAAACGTGTATATCTGGTGAAATCTGAAATTAAAAATGTTTGCGGAATACAAAACTTCCTTTACTTGTTGTAAGCACGTAATAGATCAGGTAAACATGGGAAGTACTGAGCATTTAAAATGATAGAAACCAATTATTCTAACAAACCCTGCCTCAGCACATAAGTGTACCACTGAAGTGTTCCAGGACAAAATCTTCAGACTTTTGCGGAAGCACAGGTCTAAAATAATTTAAGGATCAAATATTAAAAAGCCTTATTTTATATACATTCTCTGTTTCTTTTCAGTAATACTCGCCTTAACTGTCAGAAGATACACAGTTTTTACCATTTCAAAGAATCACATTATACCTACGTTTAATAGAGTGAAGGAAGTATGAGTGCGGTCGAAGCAATGAGCAAAAGCAAAAGCGAGATGAAAGGGAAAGAGGGAGACAAGAGGACGGAGGCACTAAGTTGGAGAGAACGAAGAAAACAGAGACAAAAAGCTGAGAAAGGGAGAGAGAGAAATGATGAGACTGAACGGGAGGGATGGTGTGCAAAATTGCACATTTTGTTAGAAGCAAAATAAACCAAGTGGACTGATGCCAACATAACACTAACATAGCAAGCAAGCGAAGGGAACGTGAGTTTTTTGTAGCGTTAAGCCCGCTTTTACTACATGCGGCACAGCAGGCGGTGACACTGATGATACATGAAATGGAGTACAGGTGGAATGAGATGGCGGGTGAAACCGGAGCACCCGGAGGAAACCCGCCCCGATGCCGCATTTTCCATCAAAAATCTCTCATACGGTCGCCTGGGTTCAAACCTGGGCCCCTTTGGTTAGAGACCAGTGGACTAAACCACTCGACCATGGCGCGTCCCAATGTGCGTTGTTTGTAGTGTTTTGTGATTCACCACATAAATAAGGGAAGCTTAGATTAGGTAATATGTATACACAGCCTTAGACTAAATAATGAGCTGCTACCTGAAACAAAATTCTATTCGGAAATATCTCAAGCATTCCATAACTCAGTTTTCAGTCTGACTCTTCTTCACCAGAGTTTGGCCTCCCCAAGGCTAGTACGAAAGAAGAATTATTTTTCCCAATGTACGTTTTGATAACACTCTGGCTTCATTTCAAAACTATGCGATAAATAGGGAGATGCTTTGCGGCTTGGCCGCATGTATGGTAGCCAAGCGGTAAAACGCGAACACATTCATTCATAAAAACGCAAATAACTTATACTTATCAATTTCAAAATAAATGCAATGTTTTAGTTAATTGATGGAAATTACTCATTTCTCCACACTAGCCGTATATAGGCTAAGATATTTGATGGATAGAGTCAACATGAAAAATTCAATGCCATGGCCGAGATTTGAACCACGGATCTACTGGTTTCCGTCCAGTCGCTCTTAACCTTTGAGCTACCATGGCCAACGTGCCTTCCTGACATTAAATTCTCCAGTTGACTCGTATATTTCCCCGGTAGACCACTAGGGGCTCTCGCATCCGAGATACACCGTTCGTGGCGACTTACTATTGTAAGTACTTAAGTCCCAGGCTTCATCATTTAACTCTTATTATTTTAGTTAATTGATGGAAATTACTCATTTCTCCACACTAGCCGTATATAGGCTAAGATATTTGATGGATAGAGTCAACATGAAAAATTCAATGCCATGGCCGGGATTTGAACCACGGATCTACTGGTTTCCGTCCAGTCGCTCTTAACCTTTGAGCTACCATGGCCAACGTGCCTTCCTGACATTAAATTCTCCAGTTGACTCGTATATTTCCCCGGTAGACCACTAGGGGCTCTCGCATCCGAGATACACCGTTCGTGGCGACTTACTATTGTAAGTACTTAAGTCCCAGGCTTCATCATTTAACTCTTATTATTTTAGTTAATTGATGGAAATTACTCATTTCTCCACACTAGCCGTATATAGGCTAAGATATTTGATGGATAGAGTCAACATGAAAAATTCAATGCCATGGCCGGGTTTTGAACCACGGATCTACTGGTTTCCGTCCAGTCGCTCTTAACCTTTGAGCTACCATGGCCAACGTGCCTTCCTGACATTAAATTCTCCAGTTGACTCGTATGCGAGAGCCCCTAGTGGTCTACCGGGGAAATATACGAGTCAACTGGAGAATTTAATGTCAGGAAGGCACGTTGGCCATGGTAGCTCAAAGGTTAAGAGCGACTGGACGGAAACCAGTAGATCCGTGGTTCAAATCCCGGCCATGGCATTGAATTTTTCATGTTGACTCTATCCATCAAATATCTTAGCCTATATACGGCTAGTGTGGAGAAATGAGTAATTTCCATCAATTAACTAAAATAATAAGAGTTAAATGATGAAGCCTGGGACTTAAGTACTTACAATAGTAAGTCGCCACGAACGGTGTATCTCGGATGCGAGAGCCCCTAGTGGTCTACCGGGGAAATATACGAGTCAACTGGAGAATTTAATGTCAGGAAGGCACGTTGGCCATGGTAGCTCAAAGGTTAAGAGCGACTGGACGGAAACCAGTAGATCCGTGGTTCAAAACCCGGCCATGGCATTGAATTTTTCATGTTGACTCTATCCATCAAATATCTTAGCCTATATACGGCTAGTGTGGAGAAATGAGTAATTTCCATCAATTAACTAAAATAATAAGAGTTAAATGATGAAGCCTGGGACTTAAGTACTTACAATAGTAAGTCGCCACGAACGGTGTATCTCGGATGCGAGAGCCCCTAGTGGTCTACCGGGGAAATATACGAGTCAACTGGAGAATTTAATGTCAGGAAGGCACGTTGGCCATGGTAGCTCAAAGGTTAAGAGCGACTGGACGGAAACCAGTAGATCCGTGGTTCAAAACCCGGCCATGGCATTGAATTTTTCATGTTGACTCTATCCATTAAATGCAATGTTATTACAAAATCGCCTTAATATTGGTTGTGTGATCATTCGGACTCATTCATCTGTTATGAATGGTGCTGGCATACGAGGGGTACCCAAAAGAATCCGGACTGCGAGGGCGCTGCCCCTCGTAGACGTAGTGCAGGGTTCTCACGCTAGATGGTGTTAGTAGAGACCTTCATGAAACAGCTGTGCAGACGGCGTCAGTGTAGAGCTGAACGTGCAAGTGTGGTATTGTGGTATTTCTCTGACTGTTGGTGGGTAACCTCTTTGAAATCGTTATGGCAACTTTAAAAGAACAAAGAGTGTGTGTGAAATTTTGTTTCCTGCTTAAAACAACTGCAACGGAGACACGCCAAATGCTTCAAGAAGATTTCCAGGAGGACGCTATCAGCCGCTAACGGGTTTTCGAGTGGTTTGGGAGCTTTAAACTTGGTGAGATATATGTGGAAGACCAAGCTCGTTCTGAACGCCCTTCAACATCGCGAAATGAGGAGAACATTGAAAAGGTCTGCCAAAAGTCAACAAGGATCGCCGCCAAACGATCGACCAAATTTCAGCAGCGACAGGAATCAGTTGGAGCTCGTGCCAGCGGATTTTGAGGGAGGATTTGCACATGAGACGTATTGCTGCTAAATGTGTTCCGCGCCTTCTCACACAGGAGCACAAAACCATCCGCATGAATGTGTGTCAGGACTTGAAAACAGAGATTGCATGTGATCCAAACTTCTTGAACAAAGTCATTACAGGGGATGAGAGTTGGTGTTACGGGTATGACCCAGACACCAATTAAACGACAAGCCAGTGGAGGACTCCCAACTCTCCCAGACCAAAAAGAAATCAAGGCAAGTGAGGTCAAATTTGAAGACGATGATCATTGTCTTTTTTTATGTTCGTAGAATTGTGCATCGGGAATTCGTACCCTCTGGCCAGACTGTTAACCAGCAATTTTACTTGGATGCTTTAAAGCGTCTGCGAGAGGATGTGAGGAGGAAACGCCCGGAAGTTTGGCAATCAGGTGGCTGGTTTCTGCATCACGACAACGCTCCAGCACACACGGCCTTACGAGTGACCTCTATTAGGCATCTCAGAGGTGGTCTGACGTTCCCCACGCTCCGTATTCGCCGGACCTAGCCCCTTGCGACTTTTTCCTATTTCCACAAATGAAATAAAACGCTAAAAGGGGAGCTTTAGGACGATGTGGAGGAGGTAAAAACAGCTTCGCAAAGGGCACTGGACAATATCAGACTTGAAGAGTTCCCAACATGCTTCCAACAGTGGGAAAAGAAACTTCACAAGTGCATCGCATTTAATGGAGAGTATTTTGAAGCTGACTGAAGTAAATTTCTAAAAAGGTTCATCAATAAGGTTTTTATGACAACAATCCGGTTTCCTTTGGGCCCCTCCTCGTATAATGTGAAGTATCCTCTCGTGAAAATTTCACTAGGTATTTAGTGCCATTGAACATGACTGAACGAACATGTGTCCAATGAAAATAAGACTTAGTTTTCGGAAGCTGGGATGTATCGTATTTAATAATGATTTCTGTCTTACTTATAAGGTGTTTATTTTGGCGATCCTAGGGCTGTAACTCTTCTTATGAGCTGGGAGACGAACCTCCAACTCATTTTTGCCAATCACCATGAAACAAACGACACCACTGATACACTTTCTTTTCTGTTAATGCCCTCTTCGTTAGGTGGGAGTGGAAAAAGTGTCGAAACAGTTAAGACGTCAGTGAACTGGCGGCAGATTTTCGTGAGAAGGACCCACAAATATCTGTCTCACACTATGATGTGAATTAAAAAGAAGAAAGAGAGACCCAGTGTAATTTGTTGAACAAGAAATAAGTTTTAACGCAGGAGTCGAAGTAGCCTACCTAGTTTCTCTAAAGAACTTAATGCATATGTATTACACTACTTTTTCAGCGGTAGGGAGCAACAGGAATGTTTAAGTAAATATAACATTGTTATGTTCAAAGTCACCATCACATCGACCGCGCTGCTATGTATGAATAGGTGATCGAGTAGACACTTCTGTGAATGTTGACCAGCCGACAACTGATACATATTTAAATGTGTCATGAATTTGTCAATGTTAACATGCAAAGGGAGGTAGAAATGAGTAAGATTTAAATTGGAAAATACAACTACCAAGTGTGAATTTATTGCATGTCTACAACAATATGCACATCAGCTGTTGGAGGATTAAATTGTTTAGTAGGGTTGCGGTAATAATGCACAGTGTATACGAATTTCAATCTCACGCACAATAATATGATAAAGTAGCAGTGTAACTGAAAAACTCAGTTTATGGTATATAATACCAAATAAACTAAATAATATAATTTAATAGTTCCCTAGTAGTTATGTCTTTGCTCGGCACTTAAATTCATCATTAGATGCCGACAGTAAAATAAAGCACGTGTTCTCACTTGGAATTAGTGGAAGCTAACAACCGGCGCCACAATAAGCTTGACACATGACTTTTAGTATAAAACACAAACACCTTCCCCTGTCTCAGGTGTCTCTGCCAAGTTGGCACGTGAAATGTAGAGGGTATTCTTGTCTCTAACTGAATGTTTCACACAATATCTCGCGGGTTCCTTTAAGATCCTATCAAACAACAAGAGGGGAGTTCACTTTTGGCTCGTGTCTGAGAAGCACATTAAATGACATCATCTCCGTGTCTGTATGCCTCGATATTGACATCCCGCTAGATGTAGGATGATTATTTGAAGAAACGACTACAAACTGTTCATGTTTCACATCTGTTACGCCACAGAAACCAGCCAGTGATTTTTAGGTGAAGGTTTACACATTTTTCACGAACTGGATTACTCTCTGTCTTGGGAATCAATGGAATGTAAACAAATGAAATGTGTAGTGTTTAACGCCCACTTTTACTACATATGGCACCGCAGGCGGTAAAATGTAAACAACAACTTCTTTCTCTTACTAAGGGAAACATCAGCTACATTTGAGTTATTCTATTTGTCCTAATGTGCCTGCTTTTGCTTTACTATTTTTTTCTAATACAAGGCGATCCATATAAAGCAGAACACTTTTAAATACACAATTTTCTTTATAAGGCAATAAGGAATTAAAATTGACTTCTACAATCTAACTGGGTGTTGGAGAACCAGTATTGCTTTTGGTATATTTTTAAATTATAAAGTTCAAAACGAAGAAAAAAATAATATCTTTTCTGGTTGTTCCTCCTAACTCAGATTTGAACTCAACGCACTTAAATGTGAAATAGAAAGCACGTGATAGGCAGTGTTGATATTAATGTTCGTACACCTACCACGCAGTGTTTCCTTATGATTATTATATGTAATTTAATAACTAGTTTGCAATACATAGCTTTACAGTGATAAATGCTCATCTGTGTCTCAAAGCAGTAGACTTTCCATGTCCTGAAAGAGGAATGTTGGGTAACATTAAGCTGTAAGAACTCCGGGCTCGCTTGAGCATTATTTCACACATGTTATTCATTCATCCTCGGTTATGACATACACAGTTAAATGATCTAAAATTAAATTAAATAACATCAATAGAACTATCCATCGTTTACACACAGATAATAAAATTCAATTTCAACGATTTACTACTTTCCAGAGGGAAGTTATATATGTATTCAAAAGTGTCAGTTTTACTCGATCGCTATACTTTACTTACGGCGTTACTCTATATGTGCAGGAAAAATAATTCATAATGAAAAAGCCTTTTTAAGGTATTCGTATTGCAGGTAATTTGTCAAATTTTATACATTTAATTTAATACCTCAAATGTTGCTCAACGTGGGATAGGCCGCGTTGTGGCTCAGTGGTTAAACCACTTGGTTCTCACCAAGGCGGCCAGGGTTCGATCCCAGGCGACCGCAAAGTGAGATTTATGATGGACAACACGGCGCTGCGGCGGGTTTTCTCCGGGATCTCCGCTTTCCCCCGCCATCTCATTCCACCGGTGCTCCATCTTCATCTCATGTATCATCAGTGTCATCGCCTGCGGTGCCGTATGTAGTAAAAGCGGGCGTTAAACACTACACATGTCAACGTGGGATACTTTTCTTGTATCATCTATCACATAGTTATAGAGGTATTGCGTCATTCCTCCCAAAATATTCCATATATAGATTTCAATGGAATCAACACTCGTTGGGACGTTCTAAATCTAAAAAGAGCACTTTTGAGAGAATGTACACCTAGCGTGTATGTATATCTCGAATACGCGAAATACGATGTTAATTTTAAGCCTGGTATTCATGCACAGCATCCAATGAGGATGAAATACGGAAAATGTTATAGAAAAATCCTTCAATTTAAATTAGCTCTTGCGTGGAAAAGGGTTTCCTTTATTTTTAAATTGCTAAAATGATCCTAATGGTTTTTATTAAAGTTATGTTTAAGGTATTTGCTTAAGAACTTATTCTGAATTACTTTGTTATAATTCGTATAATATAACAGAAAGCTGCATTGCACATAAAATGTACATTTCAATATAGTATAAAATACGCGGAGAATTATAAATCGCCGAGAAGAGTTACATTTACTTAGCATGACAGAACAGCGTGAATATTGCACTAACTTAAAGTCTTTCCAGAGTGAAAATCTTTTAAATCATCTGGAGTCCTAAAGTTTCTATACATTCATCCTAAGCAATGAGGAGAATCCTCCAAATTAGAAGACTGCATCCAGAACGGTAGTGTTAGGAGTTACTGTTCGCCTTTGATGTTGGAAAACGAATTCCTTTAATTATTGATTTAAATGAAATTTAACTTGCAATATTGGTACGTAATAAGTTTATCGCCAACAAGATGCGTTAGAAGTTGTAATGCTCTTTGCGATGAATTTCTTACGTACATTTTTTGTTCATTACTATATATTTTTGTATAATAAACCGGAGGACATTCGACAACTCCCCTGTTTATAAACAAATGCCTTAAGTTCATTGAACCTACTGTAGGTTGACTTTGCCTTATTCATGATGCACACGCTGTTCACATCCGCTGCTTCTGTTAAAGCTGCAACTATACCTCACAACTAGCACCACGGGGCTTGCTTCGACATGCATGTACAAATGCATACGAGGATTATTATTTGGAGCGTTACGTTCTACCAATTTCAGCTGACAAAATAGGAAGTGAAGCTGCTTATTTGGGAAAAAAGAATAAAATAATGTACATTTGCATTTATGGACATTACACATTCTCGGCATTTATTTCAAAAGTACTTCAGCTGCACGTACTCCATCTGTACTTATGCATCCTTAGGGAATGTTGATTTCGTAGCCGACTCATCTTTTCTTTCGTTCCTCGATGGTATGTGACATTATGTACTTTTCCTTAGAGTATTTCTTTAGAATGTAGACCGGAACTGTTAAATATGTAGAGTGGACGGTCAAGTAAACCTCCAAAGCGGGAAATCAGCCTTTGGAGAAGCATGGAGTGTAGCATGCGGCAGAGCATCGTCCTTCTCATACCACATGGTGGAGTTCTTGGAGTCCTGGAGGTCTGCATGGCAAAGTTTTCCAGCATTCCAACATAGCGGTTGAATTTAGCTACAAGCATGACAGTTTTCTGACCGCTCCTGAGGTTCTTCGTCTGTTTAGTATTCGTAGTTCGGTTTGTTTGCAAACCCAATGGGGAAGAAATTCGGTATAAGGATTGACAAGGAGCACGAGTTCCTGGAGCATTTTTGTCAGAATCCTGAGAGATGCACATCTGAACTGTGTCATTTTATCTTAATCCTTGAGTTATCTCAATCGTATAAAGTTAGCCCGCCTTGGTAGCGTGGTGGTAGCATGTCTGCCTCACGTTCAAGAGGTCCCGAGTTCGAATCTCGGTCAGGGTGAGTTACCTGGATAAGGTTTCTTCCGGAGTTTTCCCTTATCCTGTAAGACGAATGTCGGGTAACTATAAGCTCCATGGACCTGGACTCGGCTGAGCATCATCTCATCCATTCCATTCATCGTCCGAAATGACTTAACGTTGGAGGACGTAAATTACAAACAAACAAAAATCGTATAAAGTTGGCACTTTTTACTGGACAACAACTTGCTTCGCAACAATCCACGTGATAACTGCATAGCGTCGTGTAGAATGGCGGGTATTCTCTTCCACGGCTCCAGAATTTCTGTATTTCCAGGTGTTTCGTACACATTATACGAGACCGGAAGGATAAAATGCTCAAAATATCAAGTAAAATTCAAACAAGGTGTTGCTCTGGATCGTTGCAGTGTTCGCTTCTTTTCAATAACAGAACTTGGAATCCTTTTCCGCACCCTCCAGCAATCCGTAGTAGATAGATTGTGGACGATGTTGCCGTAAAGTCATCTCACGATCTTACAAGGAACACCAACTGAGTTTGGTAAATAGAGTATGCGCCATTTTCCATTCATTTAGGTTTATTTTAACTGCGTTAAATCACAAAATTAAAAGCTTGCACATTGCACTAGTTTTTGAGTCACTGTATTCACATCATACTTTTACAAGCACTGATAACTGGTTTTCAATGGTTAGTAGTGTCCCTGAGAGTCGGCGTTGCACCACTTCACTCACAAATCCAAGTAAAAGATACGCCTGACTGAACTGTGTCTAGTCCCTGTTTGTCATGCACTCAAACTTGTTCCTGTGGCATTCTCCTGACTACATATTAAATCATGCACTTTTCCCCCATTACCCACTTTCCTTCTACTGTTGGAAACCTTGTTATTATGCGACGCATCCTTGTCAGAGGCCAATGTTTTCAAAGATACTTTATGGTACTTCAAAACGAGATGGTATGCTGGTGTACTACAGCAAAGTTTAACGAACCTTTATTAGGGAGCAAAAGATTTTGTTTCTTCCGATAGAACCTAGGAAACAGTGATCATAAAGTACAATGTGCTTTTATTTTCTCTATCACGTGCATATAGAAGCATGACATTCTACCAAAAAGTTCAATATAGAAATTTTACCGGAAATACATATTTTGAGCCTACTGAATTATAAAAACATTTTAGAAAATGATATTGTTTCAAAATCTAACTGAAAAACCAAATATCGAATAAATACCAAACTTTGTAGAACTTTAATTTCAGTAGACTTTATTTTCAAGAAAATCCTCCATCCGAACTTACTCTATACATGAAAAAAGTTTTCATTTTTCTCATTTTCACAAATATGTATCTAATGAAGTTTTCAAAAAAATAGTTAAGGTGATAAATAGTCAACATGAAAAATTCAGTGCCATGGCCGGGATTTGAAACACGGATATCCTGGTTTCCGTCCAGTCGCTCTAACCCATTGAGCTACCATGGCCAATGTACCGTGCTGAAATTAAATTCTCCATTTGTCTCATATATTTCTCCGGTAGACCACTAGGGGCTCCCGCATTCGAGATACACCTTTTGTGGCGACTTACTATCGTAAGTACTTGAATCCTAGGATTCATCATTTTAACTCTTATTATTTTATTATTTAAGTTAATTGATGTAAATTAATCATTTCTTAACATTAGCCGTACATAGGCTAAGGTTTTTGATAGGGTCAGCCTGAAAAATTAATTGCCACGGCCGGGATTTAACCCACGGATCTCCTTGTTCAGGTTGACTCTATCCATACAAAACCTTAGCCTATATACGGCTAGTGTGAAGAAATGATTAATTTCCATCAATTTCTTTGTATATACTTCGACGTCTCTCTAAAATGATTACCTTTTGTATAAGTGCGAGCCAGAGTAGATTAAAAAGCTTAAGCCAGAAGAAGCTTAGAACTCATTTTAATGAATTTTCAATAAAATAATATTTTTGTCGGCCTTAGTAGCTTTGACACATTTTCCGTTGTTTAATGGCACATCTGACAACGTTTGAAAAGGATAGAAAAATATTCCATACCTTACTCTCTCGGAAAGCAAACAAGCCACTGTGCCAAGCAGGGCAGAACATTTCAGAATGATTAGTAGGATCTACGGCAATGTATAGAAGAATAATGTTGACGTATAATCAGGGTGCCAGTATAATGATTGAATGTTATGACACCAACGTCGAGGTATCCTTATAGTTTTGATTAATTTACTTCACGGCAAAGAAAATATTTAGGAATAAGCTTACGGAATCTGTTAAAACTCTGTGTATTGCATCCTAAGATACCCAGTACGGATTGCTTACGATCTCATGTATTAGAAATCAAACTCAAACAAACAATAGTCTACTAAATTTTACACATCAAGGTACACAAAGGAAGTGGTAAGCATTAGGATCGCCAGTTAAATAGTTCTTTGCAGTCAACGTTGACAATTAATGTCTTCCTGTAAGTTAATTTTAACTTGAATACCTATGCTGAAAATGGAAGCGTGACTAAGGCTTTCCCAAGTTCGATTGTCTAAGAATGAACCAGGAGTTATAATGGCTGTTCCAGATATTTTAAATTTAAATACAATGAGTGCGATAAACCCATAAAGTATCCCTAAGCACCTCTTTTCCTTTTACAGAATTCTCCGTGCAAACAACCGCATGTATGAAAGGCACTTTAGGCAAAAAATCGTACCGACCTGTTCGTGTTTCGGATTCTGTTTACGTTTATCAAGAATAAGTGCGGGAAATAGGGATATGTATTTCAATACCACACACTTTTTAGCCACCATAAGCATTGTTCATCCCTCTGAAATTTAATGACAGCTTCCAAACACGTTTTATATTTTGGATGATAATTTCTTCTTTTTTCTTTATTTTTAAAATAAACTCGGATCTTCCGCATACGGTTGTGTTCCAGTAATTTAACGCTGAAAAACCCTAACCAAAATAGTAGTTCGGTTCGTAAGGAAGTTTGGCTGGGAGGACTCCTGTTTCCCTGTTGCAGTCGGCCAACGAATGAATACTCGTCCATAGATTGATTCTGCATCATCGTGAGAAAGGTGGAAAGTTTCTGTTAAGCTTTTCTGTTTAAGTTAGTGGCTTAAAATGCGAGGGAACAATGACTATTATACATCGCCTTCACGGGTTATATTTTCCATCTGTCCTCTTTGAGAACCTTATCAGTGATTTATAGAGTGGTGCATGAATGATATCGGACTCCGAAGCATTTTTTATCTTCTGCTGTAATATTAAGATCAGCACGAAACCTTTTAGAGCATAGAGAAATGGTACTACGATCTGGAATACAACACTATAAGAAATCCATCACTAGAATCTCAGAAAATAAATTTGTGATTTCGTGTCCACAAAGTATATTCAAAGGCTTATTGCTTTTATGGTCATTTTCCATTCTTTATTATATCAAAAAGTGAGACAAAGGATTTCTTATTTTGTTCGTTTCAAATGTTCCACATAACGGAACGTATTATTATCTATGAAATGTCTCATGCATATTATGAAACGTCAAACAATTAAATCTATTATAAATAACCTTCTTTGGACCATAACAAGTATTTCATTTTTTTACTTTTTATTTTTAAAACGAAAATTAGCTGGAATGCTTAAACTTTATATTTGTGATAATTCATTGTCAAATACAACCTTAAAAAGATTTGAATAGATGTCCCATGGACTAAAATTACCGTAAAACTTATTAGAGTTTCGAACTCTATGTTCACATAAATGACACAGGTGTTTAAAAAGAAATGTGATATTTAAAATTCCTTATTTATAAGCTCTGGCTTAGTAAAATAACATTTATTTCTAAAATTCAATTACGTTGAAACTAAAATAGAAAGAAAGAAAACTAAAACCGTTCATGCATTACTCAAACCGAGCAAGGTGGTGTCGTGCAACGTGTGCGACTCGCATGTGGGAGGTTGCAGGTTCGATGCCCCTGATCATCCTTTCTGACCTATGGGTCCTATCCGGGGTTTCCCCAAGCCATTTGGCGAAAGCAGGAAACGATAATAATAACTTCTCCGAATTCCTTCCTCAATCTCACCTGACTTTTTATTCCACATAATTAATTAATTTATTATTTATTTATTTCTCTTTTCACATCTCCGTTCATTCTTTTGAATGTTTCCAATGTAATAATAATAATAATAATAATAATAATAATAATAATAATAATAATAATAATAATAATAATAATAATAATAATAATAATAATAATAATAATAATAATAATAATAATAATAATAATAATAATAATAATAATAATAATAATAATAATAATAATAATAATAATAATAATAATAATAATAATAATAATAATAATAATAATAATAATAATAATAATAATAATAATAATAATAATAATAATAATAATAATAATAATAATAATAATAATAATAATAATAATAATAATAATAATAATAATAATAATAATAATAATAATAATAATAATAATAATAATAATAATAATAATAATAATAATAATAATAATAATAATAATAATAATAATAATAATAATAATAATAATAATAATAATAATAATAATAATAATAATAATAATAATAATAATAATAATAATAATAATAATAATAATAATAATAATAATAATAATAATAATAATAATAATAATAATAATAATAATAATAATAATAATAATAATAATAATAATAATAATAATAATAATAATAATAATAATAATAATAATAATAATAATAATAATAATAATAATAATAATAATAATAATAATAATAATGTTTTAATGTACTTACTTTCGGAAAAAGGTCCTTTTCTTCAAGTAGGACAAATTAACGAGCTTACATCGGAACTTACGTGTCTTAGAATCAGCAGTGTCGGGAAATCTCAAAGAGAACTAAAACTACATACAACCTAGCAACACCAAGCTAGAAGAGCAAAAGGGGAAAAGTTGTACTTGGTAAGAGGATGTGTTTGTAAACACTGCTGCGCGAATGCAGGTGCAGATGTTTCTTTTTATTATTATTATTATTATTATTATTATTATTATTATTATTATTATTATTATTATTATTATTATTATTTTATGAATTGCCGAAGCTAAATAAAATCTTAGCTATTGTGATAATGATCCTGAGTTACCCAGTTTCAGCAGATCCGCTCTCTACGAATTGCTACAGAAACTGGGATTTGTGCATAAAAAGCAGTAAACGAAACGTGATAAGAGATAGGGAAGATATATTGTTATGGGGAAGGCGTTATCTCGGTCGTTATCTCGGTCAATTAGAGGGTATAGAACTGGAAATTGAAAAATTTATTACCATTTCGAGACATGGTTCGATGTGTGATATACAAGGAATAAGGTTTGGTGTGACACAACACTGAGCAGTGAAAGACAAATATTTTACAGGATTTATCTGATGAACTAAAAAGTCCCAGTGGGAAAGGCAAAAGATTACAACGCACATAGGCAGTGGTCTAAGTTTTGTGGAAGGCAGTCTTTTGCCTTTTGAATCAAAGATAGCAGAAGATTACCATGAGGAAATGAATGGAAAAAGCATTTCAACAGTGGTTTGGGAGTGTTTTGCCGAAATTATAACCCAATGGTATAATTGTGATAGACAATGAGCCATACAGTGTTGTTGAAGAATAGAAACCAAATAATTCTTGGAAAAGAGGGATATTATTAACCGACCAAATGCCAAAAATGAAGCTGTTGATAGATCAACTGCTAAGTTGGGACTGCTCCAATCAGTGCAAAAATGCGATAAGTACGTCATTAACGAAAGAGCAGAAGCCGCTGCCAACAATGTCCTTAGGTTTCCTCCATATATTTGGTTTTCAAATCAATTTAAGCTCATTTGGAGTCAATTAAGGGATTCGTGGCAAGAAATAACACAACATTCCAAATGTCAGCAGTTAGCGTACTGCTTGGAACAGCACTGTCGCAGATTAACGGCAACAATTGGAATGGAACTATTACACACGCAGTCAAAGAAGGAAATAAAACGTGGGAGGTGAAATGTCAATATAGATAATGTTACTGAAACACTGTCATAAATCTTACAAAGAGTTCAGATTCCTAAATAGAAGGTATGCTCCCTTACCGGATACACCGTAATTGTGAGTTAAATATTCATTATACACTTATTGCATATTTTCAACACTTAATTTGCATGAGTCATGAAGATATTTTTAAGGTTTTTATTTACGTTTATGTCGTCTGTTCACTTGACGTGCTCTAAATACAGATGGGAACAGGAAACAACCTCAGCCAATTAACGAGAAGGAAAGCGAATGGATATATTTAGGTTCGTTTACATACCGTGTAAGCTTAAAAAACAGTGATTAATATGTAGTTTGAAGCTGATATTACATATATGGATGTATGAGACAAACATGGCCATTTGTAATTTATTGTAAGTTAATAACCAAGCAGACCATGTAGATGATGCAACGAATGCTTTGGTTTGTTGGAATTCCAAGTTGTAATGTAGGACCAATCAAAATTGAGTATTACAGTAACTTAGCAACAAAACAAAGTAAATAACAAATGATTTTATTACTAATTTTTTTTCTGGCTTGTGCTCTTGAAGAGACTAGACGCTTCTCGATGGAAAGGCTTCTTGCAACTTTGAGAAGTGATTGAAATTTAGTATTTATAAACGTTTATCAAAAGTTTTGAATACACAACGAAAATGCGACGCGACAATAATTAACTTCAATAAAAAGCCGTTGCAACATTAATAAATAAAAAGGAGAAACTTAATACAATATAATGTAAAAAACATAAAGACGATCGAGAGAAATAAAAAGAAGAGAAAAGTTTAATGGTATTGTTAATCATTTATTTCAAGATTACACACAAAGTAAAGTCCTTTTTGTATCAATACCATTGATTTGTATCAAATCTCATCGCTCACCGAAGCTGCCGGGGAGAAGATTAATAGGAATCTTCAAGAATATCTCATTCACGGCTTTTAGACGAAAGGTTCATCACTCCCACATCAAGGTAAGGATTATCTACAACACCAGTCACCACGCCGAGGGAAGCGAGAAACCTCTCGCTCGTGTGGGGCGTAGACCTCACGACGGGGCAAATCCTCCTTCAGGTATGCTACCGCATGGTTTGGCATAATACTAACCCACAACCGGTAGAACCGCAAAAAGTTTCATGTGCTTTACGGTCTTGGTAAGTTTTGTATCCTTAAACCTTCATCCAGACGCATAGCCGCAGTAAATTGGGGCAATTTCCCTAAGCAAACTATTTTGAGATATATAAATCTCATTTGTATAATCCAAGCAGTAGAGAATGCTCAAGAAAGCATTTTTAGAAGAAATATCTGCATGTGTGTCTGTGAACAGAACAATTAAAAATAAAATGTCCAATTAATACCACACTTGTATATAAGTTCAGCCTCTTTAAATAACACTTTACATAGAACATTTTGCGATATTTATTTTTTAGAGGGAAGGTAACCCATTGCGTAGTAGCCCAAAATGGGCCTGAGTCTGCTGGTTTCACGCCCACACGCAAGGCAGAGGGGGCCTATCATCCAACCGATATGGGAAGTAGATGTGATCAGTATCTAGTCACCCCCAGCCGGAAAGTTTACTTTCTGGACCAGGGTCCAATACCCAGCGTAGTTTCTCAATTTCGTCACAATGCTGAGTGGTCACCGGTCCTATACCCGGGACTTAAAATCCGCACCCACAAGAAATGGGATCGATCCTGGGCTCATTCCGGGCGCAGGGAATCAAAGCAATACGCTCTAGCCCAGTGTTTCTAAAAGTGTGGTCCGCGGACACCCGGCGGTCCGCGAGGACATGTCAGGGAGTCCGCGAGGGAGTCTCTTAAGTGAAGTGATAATGTTGAATTAGAACTATAGAAAACGTAGAACTGTATTAACTGAGTTACTTATCTGCTCAGTGCTTAACTACATGCGTTTCACTTAGCATTCTCACTATGTAAAGCAGGTGAGCGGTGCAATCAACCAAAGAGTTGGGAACGTGTAGTGCAGCGTTATAATAGCAGTGACGCAACCGTACTGAGCGTGAGCGGTTAGTTGCTGTGCGGGTGAAGTCAGGCAAGCCTACACGCGTAGGTCTGGGTCAGCGCTGGCACTGCCACTGGTTACACGTACGCACGCACCCCAAACCAGTCGTTCTCGCCGTGTTGAAGCCAGTGTTGAAGTGTTTGACTGTCCTGACAGTTTGTAATTGTGAATCGTGAGAATTTATTCGCGTCGTTCAGCATGAATCGTTGGTTACAGACTGGATCAATTAAACGCAAGTCTACAATAACTGGCGATCAAGAGGCAAGTTGTAGTAGTGAGCATACTAGTTTAACTATTTGCTGTTCTGCCGATATGCGAAAGTAAAACGAGGAAAATATAGCGAAGAATATTTAATTTTCGGATTTGTTCGAACTGGAACTGACGACGAAAAAAAAAGCAAAAAAAAAAAAAAAAAAAAAAACATCAATGTGTTTTATGTCTGATGTACTGTCCAAATGAAGCCTGCTAAGATGCGAATACATTTAGAGACTAAACATCCGGGTTGCATTGGTAAGACATTTGATTATATAATGATAAAAAGTAAAGAGATGAAAATGAGTAAATCTAGAATAGCAAAAATGTCTCCTGGAACCAGTAGTGAAAAAGCAGCACCAGCTTCCTATGAAGTAACGCTAAAAGTGGCAAGCCTTATAACATTGCAGAGGAATTAATATTGCCAGCAGCTAAAAAGATGTGTATCATAAAGATTTGTGACTCAGCAACTAAAGAGTTGAACACAGTCCCACTGTCAAATGAATCAGTTAAACGTAGAATTGTTGATATGTATCGAAATGTTCTGGACCAGCTAATTATGAGGTTAAAGTCAACAACAATGTATGCTTTACAACTAGACGAAAGTACTGATTCCACTGACAAGTCTCGTTTGTTAGCTTTTGTACGTTACGAACACGAGAAAGGGTTTCTTGAAGACCTATTGTTTTGTAGGGAAGTCGGGCATAATACTGCTGAGGACGTCTTTGAGACACTTGATGGATTTATTTCAGAACAACGTCCTGAGTGGAAAGTTTGTGTAGCCGTAAACACCGACGGAGCCGCCGCAATGTCTGCACACAACACTGGATTGAAAGCTCGATTTCAAGTTGTCAACCCTGAGATTAAGTGGACTCATTCCTCTATACATAGAAAAGCGTTGGCTATAAAAGAATTCCGACAGATCTGAAGGAAACATTAGAAGAGTTGGTTCAAATTGTGAACTACATTAAAACCCATCCTTTTAACTCATAAATGTTCAAGAATCTATGCGAAGAAGTGGGAAGCGAACATAAACAATTGTTCTTACCCACAGACGTTCGCTGGCTTTTTATAGAAATGTTTTTTTTTTTTGCCATTGTTTTAATTACGTGATAAAGTGAGGCTATTTTATGAAGACAGGAAGCACGAAAAGTTTCCCCTCAGCGATCCGTTGTGTGATTTGAATTGCTGTGCAAAGTGGCATATCTAGCTAGTATCTTCTCACACTTAAATGGCCCGCTTCGGTAGTGTAGATGGTAGCGAGTCTACCTCACGTTCAAGAGGTCCCGAGTTCAAATCTCGATCAGGGTGAGTTTCTTAAGGTTTCTTCCAGGGTTTTCTCTTATCCTGAAAGACGAATGTCGGGTAACTCTAAGCTCTATGGACCCTGGACTCATTTGAGCATCATTTCACCCATTCCATTCATCGTCCGATATGACTTAACGTTGGAGCACGTAAATACAAAAAAAGAAACACACTTAAATGAACTAAACCGAAAATTGCAAGGACGAAAACCAGATGTTTTCACGGTTCATGAGAAAATTGTAGTAATGATAGGAAAACCTCAAGTGTGGAAAAATCGTTTAGAAAAGAAATCCTTAGGTTGCTTTCCTATTTTGGAACAATTTCTGACTTCATCAGAAGAAACTTTGCCAAAGAATATTGAAGAAGCGATAACAGAACACCTGAATGGCCTATCAAAAACTTTCAGGTAGTACTTTCCTGCACCGGCAGATGATCAGAACGAGTAGATGAAGGATCCTTTTCAGAAAAGAGACATAGGCGGCAGCACTGATAGCCTTTTGTAAAAATAACAGGACCAGCTAATAGAGTTATTTAACAGCAAAGGATGGAAGGTTGTATACCAGGAAAGTGAACTTGCAAAATTTTGGTTTCTGGCGCAGAGTGGATTTAATGAACTTGCTACCAAAGCACTTAAGTATATTGTGCCCTTCCCAACCACCTATCTGTGCGAGCAAACATTTTCGGTGTTGTGCTGCATCAAGCCATGGAAGAGAAACAGACTTGCCAATGTAGAAACTGACTTAAAAGTAAAAATCGCCCACATTAATCCCAGCTTAACTGAGCTTATTCAATAAAAGAGTTTATTTTATTAATTTTAACTTTAAATTTTTAATTTATTATTAATTAAAATTAAAACTCAATATACAACAAAATATCTTAAGTTAGACGTGCAGTTATTATTTAAATTCCAATTATAAAATTCAACCAAAAGTCGACTAGTTCATATAAATTGAGTTGCAGAACTATGGGGGTCCGCGAAAAAGCTGTTAGATGATAACGGGGTCCTTGAGGAAGAAGAGTTTGAAAATCAGTGCTCTGGCCCACTACGCCACGGCGCAGGACATTTTTAAGGTGCCTGATTTTAATTTAAATTTTGACATACGCATTGAAGATGTCAACATTACACATAAAATATATATCTTGACAAATGCAGAATGGGACTACCTCTGAAAATTCCAATTTCCATTATCATAAAGCTTTTATACAAAACGTAATTCGTAATTATAGTTTGTGACCTTGTAGTAGGTATACTAAATTAATGGATAATGAGCAGCGAAAATCAGGTGTATCTATCGCATCATATATATCTCAAAACGTGTATTTCCGGTGAAATTATGGAATTTAGGCAGCAGAGAATGTACGCAAGAGATACTACGGTGAAAAAGCGATGAAGAACTTTCCCCAATTTAAGTGCTTTTTAAAAGATTTTAGAGTCCACTGTGATTGCAAAAGTGCTATTTATCTCATCTTTAGTGGTGATAACTCAATTGATTTCGAAGTGAAGTTTGATGGGGTGCGAATGCGATCACTTTCCCTCACCTCCAATCAGTCCCTCGTGAGCAGTTAGGTAGCAGTAGCGATCATGATTTTTCGGTACGCGATGTAATCACCGAGCTATTTAGCTCATCTCTATCTTATAGTTAATTTTGTAGTATTTTGCTCGCCAGTGACAGTTAATTTTGTACTTTTAACATTTTTGATGCAGTAAGCGGCCTTTCGGCTGACAATAATATTGTGATTGAACTGTAAATAAGAAATTACGCAGGTAATTGAGAGCACAGTAATACATTGCTGATGTATTAGATAAATTTTCAATGGGTCACCATGTAGGAAACACATGTTGTAGAAAGCGCTGCATTTCTCGTAAACCAATTATTGTAGGTAATGTATAAAAAACCTAAAAGTTGTGCAATTAACACACTGGAGGTGAGAGACTTCCATAATTTAAATTTTACTGATAAAGGAAATATGCTCAAAGCCGTACCATCGAAAAAGTCTTTAAATATAATTATCAAAACTAAAAAAGGAAGTGTGAAACATTGAAAGTGAATGAAGGTGAAATATGACTGTGGATGTGAGACTATGGTCATGTGTTTTGCTTTCTAAAGAAAAGTTGGTTTGATCTGAAGGAAGATATGATGACTTGAACAGTATATACAAAACAGTGAAGAAATTCAAATATTCCTGCAAGTTGGGGAAAATCAAGCTTTCATTTCTTAGCTATATTGATAGTGCTGAACAATGTAACAGAAGAAATTTCATTAAGCATATAAATAAACTAAAGAAATGTCACATGTCTCTCAGAGAGCATCTAGAAAGGTCCACTGCATGTCAAGTCACTTCCCCAGAGAAGAAAAATTGTTTAATTTTCAGCATCGACACAGTAATAACCAACAAAATTAGAAAATAATTTTCTGAGGCATCTTTTGTTTCTCTAAAGTTAGATGGAACTTCCGACGTTTGCCAGAAATCACTGTTATCTACTTTCTTGCACTATGTGATAACTGAGGGAAGTATTAAAGAAATATGCATCGGTTTTACAGATAAAACTGCAGAACTGCAGATAGAGCAGCTGATTCCCCTTTGCAACATGCTCTGAATCCATAGACCGATTGACTGCAAGAGGAAGCCGCTGTGCTGCAAGCCAAACTACGGGACCACTGTAAATCGGCTATGTTTGCACACTGCTATATTCGCAGTTGAAACGTGTTTCGCTGCAATCAGCTAACTACATCAGGAAAGGAAAACATTTCTTTATTTCCCTCATAGCATTTAGCATTCCTAGAGCATCAACGAGTGTTGAAATGTTAAGAAAGGAACGGCTTCTGTAGCACAAACCCGCTGGAACTTCAAAAGTCGACTGTCTGCAACAGTAAAAGAACACAAGACTGATTTAGAGGATTCAGTTATATTAATGACTATCAGAAAAGCTTTGAATAGGGCTAACAATCAGGTATGTGTGCAGCTGATTTATTGAACAAACTAAAAGAATTTTATTTCAATTTTCTTCTGATGGTTTTCTTCAGCGCATTTCAACACACTGGGATGTTGTTACAAATGGTTAAGCTAAAGCTAATGGATACAGCCTACTGAAACAAAATGTTAGCTAACTTCCAGCAAAAGAGACCTTCATCCCTAGCCATTGTCGAACGCTGAAAACAAATTGTATCAGGATCTATGCTCCCATCCTAGCTTCAAAGATGAGTCATTGATGTATATGTCCAGAAAAATAACAGGATAATCTACCAGCTAAACTGCGTTAAGTAATTTCGATCGCGAGCTGACACTTTATTTTAGTATAGTTTGTCTAGCTGGTTCAAGTACAATTCTTTTCATTTGTTTTAATTTTCAGTAGTTGGTATTCCGAGTGTATTAAAATTTCAAAAAAGTAGCAACTAGAGTGTATAGTAAACGTCTTACAATTCCAACTGATACTACACTACAATTGGAACTGTAAAACATCAACTCTTGTTTTCTCATTTTCTTTCTTCTTTATTTGTATAAGAGTTTAATAGTGCATACGATAGTCCACATATCACGCTAAGCCACTGCCTTCATCACATTCGTCAAGTAACATTGATAAAACAACGCGTGATGTGGAACTAGGGCAAGCAGAGGAAAAAAAATCTTCACAAATTTTGTGGGTAATCACATGAGCATCTCACCGTTGTCATGAAATAGTTAACTTCCTGGCTAGCTCCATAATGTCCTAAAACTTACTACTTACTACTGGATAAGACTTGAATAGAGCACTTTGTACATTAGGTATCCGTTCTACGTGTTGCAGGTATCCGTCCTAGTTTTGCAGTCTAGTTAGAGCATCTATTCTCCTTCAGCTTGCGTTCTTACCAAGCATGTGAGTTGATATGCATAGCAGATACAATATGTCAACGTTTGTATGCAAATTACTTTATGGGTTCCATTATTTGTGCAGGATTAGTCAGTTCGTGTTGTTCGTCTTAAGAGTCTGTATGACTGGGTGGCAGCAAGTTGTTAAGTCAAGTTGTATAATAAATTACGCACGCGAGAGACTGTTTTATCTACAGATTCTATTTAAAAGTATTACCTCAAACTGTTTCATGTCTCAGCATCCCGCTATTACACAGCTTCCCACGCAAACACGCTCGCGCTCCATTCACAATTCCACTGACCCAGGCGGAGGAGTGACCTTCACCGAGTCTTCAACTCTACGCTAGGATATCATACGCACTGACCGAACAAAACAAAATATGCGTATAATTAACGTTTATATGTCAAGAGCAGGGTCGGATTGTCATTAATGGCCAGAGCGGCCAGGCCCCAATTATAGGCGTTTTATAATTTGAACAAAAAATAATTTTATATTTTATTCGATTGTAACAATCATTACAAGCAATAATTTATTATACCATAATTCTTAATGATTACCGAATCTAACTGCAGCTTGCTAACTTATACATACAGGACCACTGCTCCAGTCTCCTTTGTGAAACAGAACGTTGAGTCACATCACATGTGTCTGCGGTCACTTCTCTTCCCTCTATTACTCCACAGAGAGTTGAGGTGTATTGATGTTCAGGTGACCAGCGCTGTGATCGTCTCTTATCGCGTCTTATCTGGTCGATTAGAAGAGTGAAATATTAGTAAGTTTTCATACAGTAAGTTACAAAACACAAGTAGTGCGATTGGAAGCTGCGTGTGTCTATATGATATGATTTCTCGCACCTTCAGATGTATTACACATTGCTGTCCAGAAGACATAGTTATATCTGAACGAAGTATACAAACAGTGAGCTCGCCATGTATGTGCGATAAGCTCAGGTAAACATCTCTGTATTGCGAATTTTTTCCGATACGCCTTCTTGCTTTGCCATGTAGTACTCACTTTGTCAGTCAGGTGTTTATAAGTTCCTCGCTCCCCTACTCACATTTTCCTACATCGCCCACAGCAACTCTTGGGCCCAGTTAGTTGCGGCCCGTTACATGAGCTTTAGCATTCGTGTGATTGTTGTTGGAATCCCAATTGTTTGGTGGAGTTTTAAAATGAATAGAGTGGATTAATTATTGAAAAGTCCCTTTCATTCATTAAAGGTAGACTAAAAACTTGAAATTTAACAATTAGGTCAACATCAACTGAATAATTTTACTTTTACGCAACAAAATGGTAAAAAAAAAAAACAGAAGACTGTGTAACGGTTGCTTTAATAAGAAATCGTGACTAACTGCAAGTGAGGAGAAATAAAGTGTCTTGCTTTTACTGATTGCTAGTTGGTGGTGAATGACAGTAGGTTGTAAAGATCTGAAACATTTGAGTGAACGAAATGCAAAACTCGAGGTAAATGCAGTTCACTTTAAAAAATGCCAGTAAACACATTGAATCAGCCACTAAAAATAGATACATACTGAACAGAGTGATAAAAGTACATAAAACTTTGCGGAACCCATTTATGTTATGTTTGATATCTAACATTGAGGGGTCACGATGAAACACAGGAATCGGCAAACCGTGGCAATTTCTTAGATTTGTTGTCGCTGCTCATTAATCTCAACAGTGTTTCAGATGACCACCTCAACAATCCCAGTACTTTAGTATGTAAATATACTTTTCATACTGTATAGAACTAATTATTGGAATACAGTGAAGAATTAATAACGAAAGGCATAAATACTGTCTATTATGTTTTTGTGCAGACTGGCAAAACAACGGACACTGTTTGCCACAGTCAATTTGTCATCATATTAGTTATTTTAAAAGTGTGTAAACCCGTTGAATGGTTTATTTCTTTTGAAGAGATTCAATATCGAAGAGCCAATGGTCTCAGTGTTGTTTTGATAAAGAAGTTTCTACCTTTTAAAGTTTAAATAAAACTCATTCTCAAGCATACGATGGTGTCGTGGTAATGAGGCATGGAAGTGTTCTGACATTGATGCAGAGCTCTTTCACTTATACTGCGCATTTACTCTGTTATGCCCACCAATTAAATTTGGTTATAGGAAACGCTTGTCCCAAAACAAAATCAGTTATTTTTCAAATTTGCATCCTCCAACGTTAGTCATATCGGACGATGAATGAAATGAATGAATTGATCTCAAATGAGTCCAGGGTACATAGACCTTAGAGTTACCTGAAATTCATCTTTTAATATAAGGGAAAACTACGCAAAAAGACCTTATCTAGATAACTCACTCTCACCGAGATTCGAACTCGGGAGCTCTTGAACGTGAGGTACACACGCTACCGAGGCGACCAGTTGTTTTTCGACAACATTGGTAGATTCACAATTCTCTCGTCTTCACTAACACACAATGATCTGTTGCGTTCATTTTCCGACAAACCCATGTCAGCTGCTTTCACAACAGGATGGAACTTTCAGTCACACGAGAAACTCTTGGTTTGAAGAATTTAATCCAAAGTGTTTGTCCCTTCTAATTTTTTCTACGATATTATATTACATTACATGCTAACATTCCAACATAATTGAGAAGCACAGTGCCGATAGCGTTACAGCATCTGAAATACGAGAGAGCACTAGAAGATACCAGGTTGTTCCTCCCCGAAGAAAGTGACCGAATTAAGGTTTTATAGCGAACCTGAATTCTGATGCCAAAGAAGTGTGTGACACAATGGTGAACTAAATGAAAGGGCGATTCCAAGAGTCTATATATTTAGTACTTTTGGAATTATTGATCCAAAGACCTTATTACATTCAGAAAAAATTTCGCTGATGACTCTGTAAGAAAATTGCATCATTATAAATCTCATTATCTCCTAAGAAAAGTTAAAAACTTAACTATCAGTTATTTATTATGATGATACACTCAAATATATCTCTTCTGGCAGAGAACTCTTCAGTTTTTTGATTAAAAAAGCTTCATTGAAAAGAATTAAGTATATTCTGAGGAACATTATGGCCCAAGATTGGCTTAATTTCTTGGCTGTTTGTTCCATTCACAAAAGGAATTTGATGAAATCCCTAACTTCAACAAAAGAGTAATTGAAACGTTTGCGGCTTAAAAGAATGGACGTGCTCAGCTCTTGCATAAGTAACACTGCCTCCTGATGTGCTGTTAGTTATTTGATGTTTAAAAATGTATAGTGCTTTGATACATATTTCTGCTATTGCGGTTATTTTGGAAATGTAACTAAAGTTGTCCTGTTTTAAGATGTATAAATCCTACTTTAGTTTCATTACAAGCATCTTCACATCTGGCCCCACTAAGAAAAATGCTCACTAGCGGCCACTGATCAAGAGCAAAACTCCACAGGGAGTTAAGATACTATAATAGCTCAGTTTAGGGCATAATTATTCTTAAAAATACTTTTACAGCTGTCAAAGTGTTCTTTTGAAGTACAAAAAGTTTAATTAATAACATTCATTCCGCTCTCTCAAGGGCGATCCTATAGGTTAGCATCCATCCGGCATTTACTGGACATGTCCTACATTTTTATCGTTCTACACTTGGTCCGTTAGGCATTTAAATTATTTTGTAACTGTCCGGCGTTTAATCACTTCTGTATTCGTTTTGTATTTTGTTTTAAGAGCCTCTCGGGGGACTAAAAATTTCAATCTAACGAATGAAATGTGCTCAAAGTTTGCAGTTATATGGGATTTCTGATCAAACCGTATAAGGTGCATTAAATTTTATTCAAAAGACTCATAAATTTATTACTTTTATTTTATGACAATCTAAACCGAGGAAATACCTCAAGAAATTTCCTAATGCCAACATTCGTATTTTAATCACTTCCGCTTATTGTATATAGTTGAGAATTGTTGGTGGGGCCGGTTTTTGCAGGTTGCGATCCGCCGGCGAGGGTGATTGCTGTGTCGGCAAGTTTGGGTGACAAGTTAAAACAGGGAAACAGAGGGCATTAAAAGAAAAATTTTACGGAGCAAATGGACACAGTTTAAATAAACTTAAAAGTAAAAGTCTTCAGGAAATATCTTCAGTTTTTCACAGGGCACTTCAGAGTATGATGGACAGTACCTAAACAGGTGCCAGGAATGGGGCCATTCAAACATCTTACTCTGTGCACGTGAGTAATGTAGTTGTTGCTAGGTGTTTATGTTATGTATATTAGAAATAGCTTACGTGACAACCTTACACTATTTACTGCGGACTTATCACCACATCACAGACACAGCAGCCAGGTTCACCGGCCGGCCGCACGCTATGAAACGAGTCTCAGACACAAATAATTGTGAATGGATTCAAGAAATTTAGTAAGAGAATATTTACAATAAAATTCTATTATCTACTCATTAAAATTTTTCAATTTGTAATAAAACGATGACATTTTTCCTCTATTAAACTTCAAATTTAAAAGGCAAAATAAATGACATTTACAGTTTATTACAGAAGCAAGCCAATTTTCAGGAAAATTGACATATTTCATTCCACTGAAGTAACTGCAATACAAACATGTTCTGAGAAGAAGACATATGAATTCGTCCATTACGAAACATTTTAAAGTTTGTCTTTGAAAATGGGGAATTGTTTCAGAATTTGTATGAAGTTTTAAAGAGAATTTTATGCAAAAATATAAATTATATGCATGTGAACATTTTGAGTAAACTTGAAATAAATAAGAAATGTTTAAGCAGTACCTATGCAAGATGGAAACAATTCTCTTGCAGAAAGCCACCATACATTAATTTCAAGACGTGTTAAATACACACACCTAAAATTTTATGTTTTACTCTTCGTTTAGAAAAAGTGTCAGAAATGTTCAGTAAACATAGTAGACTTTAATGAAATCTGCAATGACCACCTGAAAAAGTATTTGTCTTCTTTGAAGGAATTAGAACGCTTCCAATGGAATTGATCTCAGAAATGTCAAAACCAAAGTGTGGTGAAGCTATAGTTTGCCTTAAAAATAAACGCGATCGCACAGCATGGCCTACATGTATTCTCATATACACACGAGGTGACACAGGTCCCATATAATCCCTCAAATGGTATAGAAACTAGTGGCGACGAATCAAAACATGACAGCAGAAGTATTGTGTCCATCAGCTGAATGTAGCAGGAGGGCTACCGTCCTGAGTTTAGGTGTGCATACTAACCACGTTTCGCCATTTTGACTGCTGATTTTCAGACTGAGGTAGGTATATTGACCATATACCGACTCAACACCAATCGTTTAGGTCTCCAAATTCATGAAAATAAAGAAAACTTCATAAACAGTTTATAAAAGATTAAATTAAATTTAAAGGTTGGCCTCGTAGCTCAGTCGATAGAGTAACTGTGAGATCCAGAGATTCATTCTTGACTTGGAGTTGTGAATGTTTCTGGAAGGAAAAAAAAAGTTTTCCCCTAACCTCCCAAGAGTCTGGAAGTATGAACCAGAGAGAGCAAGGAGTGTGTGTATGTGTGTGTGTGTGTTTGTGTGTGTGTGTGTGTGTGTGTGTGTGTGTGTGTGTCTGTGTGTACTCTAATATAAAAAACCCAAAGAAAATTTAGAAATCCAATGAAAACTGTATGCGAGTTACCACCATTGCCGAAAGACAATATGTTCCTATATAGCTGCCCGATATGACCATTGCAATTAAGGTAACGTAGTACATGGCGAAACAGCTTAAAGTATACCTGAGCCTACAAGCTCGACTGCTAGCTTCACGTAAGGCAGAGGTTACCGATCTTCTAACCGATACGCGGGGGAGATGTGTTCAGCAATTATGTACCCTCAGCCGGAAAGTTGGCTTTCTAGACCAGGGTTCGCTACCGAGCGCAGCTCCTCTATTTCCTCATGAGGTTGAGTGGACACCGGTCCTATACTCGCGACTTAAATTCCGTATATTGCAATTAAAGGTTGGGCATAAATGAAACAATAATAATAAATTTGAGATATTCAATCGTTCAACATTTCTAATGGGTGTATATTATATTTTAATCACAGACCTTACACATTTTATTTCTCAGAAAATAAAACTAATATTAAAGGAGGGCAGATTTTAAGAAAATCCTCGCCCTTTCTTTTTAGAGCAACCTCGCTTAAGTGTGAAGTTAGTGCATTATTTTACTTCTGATTCTCTTTGTAGAACTGACCTAAATGTCACACCATATACTTGTCTCTCAACTAATACGTCCGCGATTATTATAAATGATATAATATCAAAGTTGTAATTATTCTCACAATTATTCTTATATTTACTTAGATGAGGTTTCTACAGGATGGCATTGTTCAATTATCATGTGCTCTGTGCGGGTTTCTCTTATGTATTCAGAAGCCGTACATTTTATAACTACAATATACTGATCATGCATTTTTGTTTATTATCCAGGGATAGTAGGTAAATAAGAAGTTGTGTGAGGAAGAAAGAAATGACCAAAATACCGAATGATACAGCCAAACGAAATCATAATGAAATCTGAAAAGTGTAAGGCAAAGTGCAAAAGCAAATAGATTCAAATGAGTGGTAAATGTTTAGAACATTTAGGTATTGGTGGGTAGTTTCTGAATGAGTCCTTCAAAATGAATGCTTTGCTCCTCCGAATTTATTATTAGCTGAAATGAATCAGCAAACATGTATATTTGGAACTCGTGCTCGTCTCCAAGGACTTAGTACATTTTGTCGTATTTTGTACAGGTATGCACTGCCATACGCAAAATGATTTAGTTTCGTTGTATTCAATCAGAGTTTATATTTTTATTGTGTTTATTGCTTCTAATTAAGTCAGATATGTATATTGAAGGGATACTGTTTATCATTAAAATAAAACAAATTAGTATATATTCTTAATTTGTTACTAATACAATTTACTACGATCATGTGTTTATAAAGTTAAAATTATTACTCGTTTGAACTAAATAAAAAGCATATGTTTTTCACTTAAAGCAAGCACATAGATAGGAATAGCTGAAAGAGAGGAAAGACGAACGTTCTCCTTCCACAATTGTCGCGTTGACTATATCTTACACACAATAACGCGCGGTACATTATAAACTACCACATGGAGTTTGGGAAGAGAGTAAATTATACAGCTGGATTTTGCTACCTTTACCGAGCAAGTTGGCTCCATGGTAACGTGTGAGGCTCGTATTCGGGAGACCGCAACTCAGTTCCGGTTTTCCGTTCACCCCAGCCTTGATTTTCGAACTAATGTTGAGATTGTTTCTCTCTACCAACTGTTTCCCCTCCCTCATTCCGTTTATTCCAGTTCCTTTCAAAGTTCCAGATGTTCTTTTAGGTTTTGCAGTATCTGTCAGGTCCCAATAGATGGGTAGGTGAGGTGCTTGCTGTATGGAAAAAATTTTCCCCTGTGGAAAGAGGAGGGCTGTTTGGGTTACATAGGAGGTTCATCGCCATTCTGGGTGGCTCATCATCTTCCTTGAAGCAACAGGGTGGTATTCATTTCAGATGACTTTGGATATCTAGAAACCGTAAGAAATAAAAAGAAACCGTAGAACTCCTTGTTTCAATTAGCCATTTTGGAGATATTGTCCCATTTGTCTGAATCTTAAAATACATATACTTCCTGAAATGGGAAGCGTTAACATTTCTTTATCCCTCGGTCATGCAAAGGGAGCAGAACTTCAATGCCACCACATAGCTCTAAAAATAGTTGAACATTACTATAGATACTCCCCTTACACCTACAAGAAAATTAGTAAATTAAGTAATATTTTCTGCCAATGTTCATTTCGATTAGTATGAAGCAAAGAATAAGCGTTTGTGAGAATAGATTGTTCAAGAGTACTGAGTGTCATGTGAGTCCAGCACATATTTTTAGGTATGCACTACAGCGGTGCTTTTTGTGCAGAACATTATTTCTGTAAATTTTGTTTTTGCTTTCTCTTCTTTACAAAGCACAAATCTGGAATATTCTAGATTAATTTGACGTCTTGTTCACCCCTTAGCATTTAGAAGTCACGTAAAACGACTTGGCGGTGTAACCACAAAGACAAAAAGATCCCGTTGATGAATACGGAAGATAGTAATCAAGTCGAGAAGGAAAGTAATGAAGATCCGACCTTCAGGCTCATCGCTCAAACTGACGGGAAAACAATCAATTTAATTTCACCACAATCTCTAGGAATTATCTGGTCATCAAGGTCACGTTTGCTACAACAGCCCTTTTCAAGCACGTTTTGTAAGTTGCTCGTTACCCGACTATCGCAAAAGACGTTAACAGACCGCAATACTTTTCACTGTCGTTATTTTCTATAAAAATGCGGCTCCAAGCAAAGAAGCGGTCATCCTGTAATCGCTGCTTAAAAGGTTAAGTTATTTGAAATACTAGTTTATTATGAATAAGTGAGCAATCTTAGTACAACTGTAACAGTCTTGTCAAACTCTGCACACTATAAACCTCTAAAGTATCTCACATTTTTACATACATATCCTTAAAGACGCATTGTGCTCCCGTGAAAACTTCAGTATTAAGATTCTACCGGGAATACATAATTTGAGATACACACACATAAAATGGGACCCTTGCGGACCATTTGCCCGAAAAGCATTACTCTAAAGCGAAATGGGGAATAAATAGGTACATTAGTATTTAATTTGTGTATATCCTCCAAGGATGTGACACAAATATCTGTAAGGAAATCACCGTACACCGAAGTAGCTTTACATAGATATTTAGATAAATAATATTTATATAGAAAAAATCCTGTTGGTTTCTCAGAAATTGGCCTTAAAATATGTGTTGGATATTCCACATTATTGTATCGTCTTAAATATCTGTGATCATCGGTGGCCTTTTCTTTATAACATATCAGATATAAGTTATGGGTTAATTCGTATATTTTGGGTTTTAGGTATTTGTACATTAGAACTCACACGTACACACTCATACTTCCAGACTCTGGGGAGGATATGGAATAATGTCGACTAGAGAAAAATTACAACTTTCCAGCCGATAATCAAACCCGCGACCCATCACACAGCTAGCCCAGGGGCCAGTCCTTGGACGTATTAATACGAGAAAAAAGTGTATGTGCTGAATTTTTAGTCAAGTGTTCAGGAATTTCCCTTTATTTATTCAATATTGCATAATTAAAAGTAACTAGGAAATCGCAGCAGATAGACCAAAACTTACAAAAAGAAAATAGAGCATCTAATTAAAATACACAGTCCGTGGCAAAGTATGTTTTCCGTAGCGTTAACTGTTTACGAAATATTTCTTGTAGTATATTTAGCCCTTCCCAAGCATGAGCCATTGTCAATCTAACATGCTTGATTGTAAGCATTCTCTTTCTATCTTCTCATTTACGTAAAAGGCAAGAGGTTATTCACATGACCAAACATTTGCATGTTATCACATGTTTTATATAACTAAGCTCTTATTGGCTAATTGAAAACCATTCCTAGGATATATATGGCTATATACATGATGTTACAAAACGACACCGAACGAACATATAGAAGTAGTTCCTCAACTCCATGCAGCACATCTAGTTTTTACCGACAATACAGCTGCATAAAAATTATCCAGAATGAGTGTGGATTAGGCAGTGACAGGAACAACGACGTGTACATCGCGCTGTCGGAATTCGCAGGTATAGGTCACACGCCGCGCCGCATGCTGTAACTGTAAACATACCGGCATACTCCGCAGTAGCTTGCTACTATTAAGAAATTCTTTGGCTTATGAAACCGCAATAGAGAAGTTATTGCTTAATTATTGCTTATGAGTGTTTAACATGTGCCAAAATTCCGTTATACCGGTCCATGATGGCAAATAAGCTGGTGGACATATGCAACTTATACCTCTTAGAGAGAATCTAATGTTAGTGAGGCTAAGGATGGGAGCATTAAATGATAAACGGAACAGAAAACAACATTAAAGAATTGTACATAAATTAACCAAAACTAAATGTCTCGCACAAAGAGACGAGCATTTTATTTCAGGTGTTCAGTAATACTAAATAAAGCATTTGTAACTGTAAAGAAAGCTGTTGATATTTACAGTAAGTGGTTGAAATGTGTAGTGTTTACTGTGTAGTGTTTAACGCCCGCTTTTACTACATACGGCACCGCAGGCGATGACGCTGATGATACATGAGATGAAGATGGAGCACCGGTGGAATGAGATGGCGGGGGTAACCGGAGATCCCGGAGAAAACCCGCCCCAGCACCGTGTTGTCCACCACAAATCTCATGTTACGGTCGCCTGGGATCGAACCCGGACCGCCTTTATATATATCCTTTTTTTCTTATTTAACCTATTTTTCATTATTTCCGTTTATTTTCTTGTCTGTTTTAATAGTTCCAAAAATACTCACTATACACATAAACACCCATGCCCAAGCGGGACTCGCGCGGCGGAACACTAGAGACATACGCTTTAGCGACCATGACTACGAGGGCCGGCGCCTTGGTGAGAGCCAAGCGGTCTAACCACTGAGCCACGGCGCGGCCTAAGTGGTTGAAAGCATTGTACAGTTAAGATCATAACAAGATGCTCTGAATTTGGACAAATAAATTTATCATTGATGTAACTATTTTTACAATTCATATTTTTAATGGAAATAAATTAATCGCGCGTTCGTTGAACTCCCTTCAGCTCTTCCATCCATCAAAACCATATCCGTCATTTCGAAGTTCGTATAGCGCTCCATATAGCTTGGATTTGCTGTCTAAGTACGCTCAAAATCCTCCCTATTAGGACGGAATGTATAGTTTTAGACTGAAGAGCAACCTTGCTACTGTCCGAGTTAATAGTTGACCTTTACACAAGTAACTGCCCTTTTCCCCATTACCTGAAAGGTAGGCTAGGGTCACTGATAAAAAGCAACGAGTAATGTTTTTGTTTTCGTGGCCAGTGCGTCCCAATAACAGCTTTTGAGGTTCGCACACCAGTGGTTCCTGCGCTGCCTAATTACAAAATCACGTAATATTTTATGCTGTATAAAATTAAACTTAACAGAACTTCAAAGCTGCGACAGCAAAATTTGAACTGGGTAAGTTAGAAACTACGCAACGGCTATAATCGTACAGTGTCGTTTTGAAACAGCCTGTATGTATACCGGGTGTGCTGCAATTCATTCTACAAACTGCTAGGGCTAGTAGACAATATCTTGAATAGAAATCATGTCCGAAAACGAACCGTTTCCAAGAAAGAACCATTACAGGAACCGGATTTTTCGATCTCCTTGTGGAACCTGATAGACAGTACATGACGTCAAGAAATCACCTGATGGCATGTGACGTATCCCCTGCTGTGGAATCATGCCTGGAGTCCCATTGACGTCCCTGTGTATCTCTGATATACATGGTTGAGTACTCATTCGAAAATAAACGGACATTGCATTAGTGTACGGCGCCTCGGAAGGGAATGGAAGAGCAGTTCGTCGGTTGTATCATACACAACGCACGACTCCAACACATACCCTTTCTGCCAGAATTGTGCAACGGCTCCGAGAACGAGGTACCTTCACCATCGATAGGCACGACTGTTGTGCTCCAAAAAGACGCTGGAGCCCCGAATTTGAAGAAGCTGTACTACATTACGCTGAAGACGACCCATCAACAAGAACGCAAACAATTGCGCATGTGATGGATACCTCTAACAGCATGGTGTGGAAGATTCTATGCGAGCAGCAACTACATCCTTACCACCCCCAAAGGGCACAGGCGTTGTAACCTGGAGATTTTGTATCATATGCTAACTTGTGCACGTGGTTTCTGCATCGGTGCATTGATGAGCCCCAATTTTCACGAAGAGCTCTGTTCACCGATAAATGTCAATTCTCGAGGGAGTGTATTCTCAATTCTCGTAACAGCGGGGCAGACGAAAATCTGCGGGCGACGCATGTCAGGAGATTCCAACAAAGATTTGTCATTAATATCTGCACAGGTATTGTACGGCCATATGATAGGTCCAAACATTTTTGCTGCCAGGTTAACGGCTGTTTCATTGTTGATCTTCCTACGGAACACATTGCCCCTGTTGTTGGATGTCACGCCATTGAATGTAAGGCAGAAATTGTGGTTTCAGCACGATGGTGCACCTCCGCATTTAACACTTCGCGTTCGGCTACATCTTGACCGAAGTATCAGAAAATGATGGATAGGCCGGGGTGGATCTAATACATGGCCCCCACGATCGCCGGATTTAATGATATTGGACTATTTCCTATGGGATCGCATGAAGAGTAATGTGTATAAGACTGCTGTAGAGACCCAGGAAGAACTGCTCGCACGAGTTATGCCGCTGCAAGAAATGAGCGGGAGACCAGGAGTGATGGACACATTTACCGCTGGAACCTTATTCGTCGGTATAGTGTGTGCGATGACGTTGGTAGTCGTCTGTTGTATTGAGCAGTTACATACTGTACTGTACTGTATGGGACACATCAGGAGCAGAAGGCAAACAAATTTCTTTTTTTTTTTTTTTTTTTTTTTTTTTTTTTTTTTTTTTTTTTTTTTTTTTTTTTTACTCTTGACACAAGTGCTATTGTGATCAATGTAGTTTTCTTTCCTTTCTTAAGCATTTTCTGTGTAACGAGTCAATTGTCACTTGATTATGTACCTAACATCACACAAAATTTGACGTGGAACTTTTCTGACGTCATTTTACTGCCTATCCGATTTCAAAACAACACCGGCATGTCCAATACATTGTAGAGATTGTAGCACGGAAACGGCTCGGTTCCGTACACGGGTTGCTGTTCAAAATAGTATCTACTCAGTCCCCTCTACTATCCCTAGACGTTTGTAACATGAATTTCAGAACAGCCTGCATATATATCGTGAGTAACGTAGCATAGCTATTGGAATCGCCTTGGTATGAATACAATAATCTGTAACGAATATAAGTGAATTTGTCATTGATAAACTCATTGGCATATCATTCCGATTTATTTCACATCTCCTTGGAATATAAACAGGCTAAAATAAGCCCTTTATAATTTCAAGCGGGTCATGACACCCAGCTCAAACGCCGTGGATCAGAAAACATTAATCTCAATATGTCTAATGCCTCAGTGGCGTAGCACTTAAATCGTAAATATCTTAATGCGTTGTTTTAGTACAGAAAAAAAAAATCACAACATTAAGGGAGATCAATATATTATGCTTCTACAAAAAGGGCTTTTGCATATTAGAAACACACCTTGCAATTCAGGGGAATTTTCATTCGTTGGTAACGACAATGTAATTGTGTTACAAATATAATTATTAATCAGGTATTCATAAGTTCAATTTTTAATCACCTAATATTTCATCGGGCTCCTTCGGAATCGAACAAGCAATTGAGTCAATACGCCCACTGGTATTGAATCAACATTATATAGAATTAAATTACGCTGTTAGTTTTTATTTCATCATTTGTTATAGCTATAACTATAACTGATAAGTTAATGGCGCAAGTTATTACAAATTATAGGTAAACAATAAGCATACTTGTCGGCATGCTTTGTACTGAAGTAAACAGCCAATATTAAAATGTGTAATAAAGAAATAGGTACCAGCATAACAAATAGACTGACTTATCATTATTTTAAATACAAAAACTAATCTATTTCCCTTTCCTTACAGAGAGAAAATATTTTCCTACGCAACAGCATGCCCAAATCTCAAGTAAAATACACCAATTATTGTTTCAACAGTCTATACAAATCAACAGTATGCTTCTTGTCTGTGAAAGCAGACTGGAACACACGTGAAGCGCAACACTTAACCAATAACATGCAATTATCTCATTTATTTTTAGAGATAGATGAAAATGTTATGGGAGTTTATATTCGTCATATTTGAATATACCAGCTCGCGATATCTGCGCATACATAACCCTAACGTCCTATATGTACAGAATTCTTTATTTAAAACCTAAAGGTCGCGGCATTTCGCCTGTGCACGATTGGGTGTGCTCCAGCCGGCTTTGCTCTTACATCAACTCCGCTCGTAAAACATGTATAAAACTCTTAACCTTATAGAACTTGCTGGAGAAATCGTCCACCCTCGGCTAAACAAGCATTATATCGGGAGAACACATTCTGATATGCACGATTAAGTTGGGACACTGTAATGTTGCCGATTTCATTTATAATATTTTGTTTTAGTCCTTCCAACGGATGAGGATTTGTCTGTAAACTTTGTCTTTCAGGTTACTTTACAAATAAAAATTTCACACTATTAGGTCGGAGCACCGAGAGCGCCATGCACTAGCACTAATTACTCTATCTGCAATCACTTCCCTAATTTTATTGAGGGACTTCTCTGCTGTATGGGCAGCAGCAGAATCTTGTTGAAACTGTCCATAGAACTTCTGTTCTTCTGTCAGTTGAAGAAAAAGTTCTGTCCAAATACAATTTCGGTACTCCTTTGCATTTCAGTCTGCTCGTAGAATACTGGACCGATTATGCCTCTAACGTTAACTCTTTTTTTTTTAATTTACGTCCTCCAACGTTAAGTCATATCGGACGGTGAATGAATTGGGTGAAATGATGCTCAAATGAGCTCGGGGTCCATGGAGCTTAGAGTTACCCGACATTCGTCTATCAGGATTAGGGAAAACCCGAGAAAAAAAACATATATAGGTAGCTCGCCCTAACCGAGATTCGAACTCGGGACCTCTTTAACGTGAAGCAGACATGCTACCACCACACTTCTGAGGCGGGCTCTAACGCTAACTGCATACCAAACTCCAACTTTCCGATCATAATGCGGAATTTCTTGAACGCGATGTGCATTTTCAGAGGCCCAGTACTGACTGTTATAAGTGTCTGACATGACCATTGAGATGGAACCAGCCCGCTTCGGTAGCGTAGATGGTAGCATGTCTGCCTCACTTTCAAGAGGTCCCGAGTTCAAATCTCGGTCAGGGTGAGTTACCTGGATAAGTTTTTTCTGGGGTTTTCCCTTGTCCTTCAAGACGAATGTCGGGTAGCTCTAAGCTCCATTGACCATGGGCTCATTTGAGCATCATTTCACCCAATTCATTCACCGTCCGATATGACTTAACGCTGGAGGACGTAAATTACAAAGAGAGAGAGAGAGAGAGAGAGAGAGAGAGCGAGCGAGAGAGAGAGAGAGAGAGAGAGAGAGAGCGAGAGAGAGAGAGCGAGAGAGAGAGATGGAACCACACCTCATCGGAAAAGAATATAAGCTGTGTATCAATTTTCGTCATTCACAGGTGAAAGAAACCATTCACAATTATGCACTGCTGATACTAGGTCACCTTGTTTTAAAGAATGGACACTTGAATCCATGCGGATATAGTTTGAATAATGTAGTTGCACTATGTGCAGCGGATACTGCAATTCCCACCTGTTGTGCTCTTTTGGATGGATTTTGTTGTTGAACGTTCAAAACATGCGCCTATGTCGTCTAAATTTTCCTCTGTTAATTCTGTACATTTACTCTTTCCTTTTCTGGTTGCCACAGACCCAGTGTTCTCGAATTACTTCATAATCTCGTGAATTGTGTATCTGGAAGCAGGCATTTCACCAGGTGACGTTTGAATGCACTGTGTGTGAACACGGCTTGTTGGTTCTCATCTATAATACATTTTATGCACTACAATGCGTTGTTCTAGAGTCACGCCGCTGTTCATGCTGGTGGCCGGTAGAATACTGCCGAGTGGAGGGCGCACCGCTAGCCCCCGCGCACAACGGCATCTGATAGTGGGTAATTCAGCAACGTCACAGGAGAGGTGAAATGTCATGTGCTCCGTTACGTTTTAAATAAAGAACCCTGTGGTATGTGCCTGCAGAGCGGGGGAGCCATGAATATCTTTATAAAATAAATATCCGTTTGTGCAGCCATGGTTCACTAAAGAAACTGCAGATGTATAGATATGAATGGTGCATGCCCAAAATTTTTCTTCGAAGCGATTTGTATTTACGCCGACTTAGAGAACTAAGCTTATTATATGGCTAATAGCCTTTATGGTGTTCTGTGTGCAACATCAGTTTATTTTTTGATGGTTTAGGACTCTTTTGTGAAAACAGGATTAGCCAAACTGTGGATAAGGCACATACATTTTGTATTGATTTTCATCCATTCATTGAATATGCTGTATTTAGCATCTCTCATCAGTCAAATACGGATATTTATAGTTTTATTTGGATAATAGTTTATTTACGTTTTAAGCAGTATTTTGTATTTTATCACATACTACGAGGTCCCTTATATAAAGAAAAGTTATTTTTAGTTACATCCTAATACAGAAACAGAAAAAAGGGCACATACACACAAAGAGACATAGCAATTAAATTTATAGAGACCAACCTGGATAGGACTGCAATCCCAAAGATGTCCTGGACTTCTAAAGACTATGGTAGGTGTCTCTTGGAGCGTGTATCTACTGTAAATGGTAATTTAGCAGGAGCAGGAAATGACTGTGGGGTAATGATCCAGTCACACAATTCATTTCAATTAAGGGCGAGAGCTATCTACGTCGGACGTCAAACGTTCCTCTCTATTACCCGGGAGCTGTCAAAGCTGTCCCGCAGAAATGGGCGAGAGGGGGGAGGGAAGCGCCCGTCTCACTCCGGGGCTCTTTACAGAAGGACAAGACCTAGAGACTAACAAGTCCGGCCCCCATTGCAGGGTAGAAGTGCATACGCCACTTACGCGCGTCAACCCACCCGGGAAGACTACCAATTGCCTAGGTTGGGCCCCCAGTGATCTAGCACACCGACTACTAGTCCTGCAGGTTAGCACCCGTGAACTTAAATGTGCCCCTCAACCCCGTTTGACGGCAGAGCGATCCAGGCACACAGTAACTAACACTCAGACTCAGTGGGATGGCTCAGATGGTAACGTCTGTTTTCCGCATTCCTAAAAACCCGGGTTGGATTCTGGCGGCCAACTTTTCTGACATTGGGTTCTTCCGGAAGGGGATTGCTTCCTGAATCAGTAGACAATATTGGGGAAGATATTTAGCTATCCTACACCATTTTATTTCATATAATTTCATTCTCTTCATTCTTTCCATCCAATTTCCAGGTAGAAAGACAGATTGAAGTCGCCGGGTGTGCTGCGCTGCGATGGCGTACGCTCTAGAAGTAGGTGTTCGACTGCTGAGAGGCGCTGAGGTCAGCCGGCCAACCTTTCAGAAAAGTCTGATTGGCACCTGGAATTCCATTGGGCTGAATAAACTGCCTAACAACCTTAGGGAGCCAGCATGTTCGTAATACTACCTGTGATAGATTCTAGCCGCCTGTTAGGGTACATTTCTGGTATCTGACGTACAACAAGCGTCACCTGTCGTACCGAAATCCCCACCGTGATAGACAAGACAAATAGCTAACACACAGAATGGTTGTGTAGAATACCTTAGGTTTGAAATATTCCTCTCCGTATTTATCTTTACTTAGACGGTGATATCAAAGATGGTGTATCACAACTGACAGCGAAGGCACGCGGAAAAATATCAGAGTTGTCGACGTCACACAGCGACGGTATGTTGTGGTACGGTAAATAGACTTGAGCCTGTGCAAACTTTGCATCGTAAAATGTGTAGTGTTTGGCGCCCGGTTTTACCACATACGGCACCGCAGGCTGTGACACTGATGGTGTATGAGATGAAGATGGAGCACCGGTGGAATGAGATGGCGGGGGAACCCGAGGTCCCGGAGAAAACCCGCCCCAGCGCCGTGTTGTCCACCACAAATCTCACTTTGCGGTCGCCTGGGATCGAACCCGGGCCGCCTTGGTGAGAGCCAAGCGGTCTATCCACTGAGCCACGGCGCGGCCATTTGCATTGTACACCTGATCATACCAATTTTCTTAATATTGACACACAGTCTGATATTACTGGATTCATATAGCCTCTTTTATATGATGGTTGGTGTGATTTTTCTTTGATGCGTTTACAATTTAAATGCGTGAAAAACAAACAGCTTCCATGCGTTTGATTCAAGAATCCTCTCAATTTTAACTTCAGTTTAGGAACTAAGGGATGATATAAAAAACTCGCGTTTTCGACCTTCCTTTGTATCAAAGTGACCGGCAGAACTTTTCAACGGGCTCTCCGGCTATTTTTGCTGAACCTCTTGATATAAACAACGGTTAAAATTTGCAGTGTTTATTAATTGAGTCTATTCTCATATAGATGTAGTATGATGTGCAAGCTTGCCAGTTGTATATAGAATAATGTGGTCAGGCTACAACTGAAAAATATGAATGAACTGAGAATATGAAATTTGCTGAACACTTTTATACAAATAACGGATGAACTGCTTGCTACTTTATATACAGACGAAAATATCACTTCTACTCTAAAGACGAAACAAAGTTCTCATTCCATAGCAACGTTCAATGTGATTTGAAATGACACAGGAGAAAAACATAATTTTCGTTCTCTGATTAAATTTATTGATATTTAATGTTCATTTTTATTATTTTATTGTATGTTTGATAGGTTTGAGTGGCCTTGCGTAGCAGTCATTTTGACCAACTTTTGTTTTGAATGTAAATGCTATCTGGTAAAATTAATTATTAATTATTAATAACTATATTTATTAGACTGAACATTTACATTCGCTTAATTCCCGAATAGGCCGCGCCGTAGCCGAGTGATTAGACCACTCGACTCTCATCAAAACGGCCCGGGTTCGATCCTAGTCGACCACGTGTGAGATTTGTGATGGAAAGAATGGCATCGGGGCGGATTTCCTCCACATTACTTTGATTTCTCCCACTATCTCGTGCTAAAGATGCTACGTCTTCATTTCATGTATCATCAGTGTTACCACCTGTGGTGCCACATATAGTAAAAGCGGGATTTAAACACTACAAAACAAAAACAGAAAATTCTCGAAAATATGAAATGAAGCGTATTTAACTTCAGGGACTTTCAAGGCCTGACACGGAGATTTTCAATAAAATCTTCCTTGCGATAATGCCCTTTACATGCATAAAGTCGAAAAAAAAATTTAACAAAATAGTCTAACAGCTTTGCTATAAGTACCTGTTTGAATCTTTTATGACAAATGAAACGCATATATTGAATTTTATGGCACCAACCTCTGAGTTCCTCATCACTCTGGATGACTTTTGCATAAATTGTAAACCATATGAAATAGACCAAATCCTTCTACAGAAACCAAATGTCTAAACACGTTAAATGCATCATAATGAGTGTTTCATTTCAAAATATAATAATGGAACGTAGCACAGTATTTTGCTCATATCTGTATATAACTGTATCCCTGGAAAATTCACTACCTTCTTTTTTATATTTGAAATATATATCTAGGTATATATATATATATCTATGTATATATTGTTTTCTTTTCATTATTTAACCGTTTTTATTCTTTCTGTTTAGTTACCTATCTGTTTTCTGTAGTTTCACACACATACAATATACACATAAACACCCATGCCCAGGGCGGGACTCGAACCCGCGACCCTCTACGCGGTGGAACGCTAGAGACATACGTTCTAACAACTACGGCTACGAGGGCCGATAACCTTCTTAGGTGGATGCGCTGCTGCGTTTTGAGTAGCTGTTTTATAAACATAGTAAAAACTCTATGTGCTGCAGTCACATTCATTTCTTCATTCACTATCGTCTGTTTTTATAAAGCTTCTGCAAACCATAACAATAACGAAAGCTTAGTGTCCTAGAAAGGTTTTCTTGTTGATAGAGATACAAATTTGGAAAAGCAGTTGTTTTACCAATATCGTTCTAGGTAGAAGAAAGACAAAGGAAATGCAATCGATAATTGTTTAAAATAAGTATTTTCTTGACACCACGAGGAACGAGCTGATAGTGATAGCACTTTAAAATATTATGAAGTTTTGAAGAACCCAAAGCAATATTAAAGGATATCTCGCAAATGACTGACGCCACAAAAAGATATTCGAAATAATTCTGTAGCTTAAAAATATCCACATTTCAGTTATACGTATATTTTACGTCTCTTTTGTGTTACCTCATATGTAAAGTTACAGAAAATGCCTTCCTTATAAAGTAAACTTCACTGAATATTCGCAGAAAACTCAAATTTAGTCATTTTGTGTGCCCTGTCGAATATTAAACAGAATTGCACGAGCCATGTACGATGAGAAACTCAAATATACATAAACATTTTCTACGTAAAAAGCGTGGATGTTTTTGAAAATCACATTGATATTTGGAAGATAGCTAACTTAAATATTAAGTTTGATATTCCTTTAGCTCTACATGTTTAGATGAACTGCTCATAAACAAGCATACAAAGAGACAGACACGCACAAGGAGCTTTTTTCCGCAGAGAATTTCCGTCAATATATCCATAGTATCGAATTATTGGTTGGAACTACCTATCTACCTACCTACCTACCTATCTATGTACGTACAGAGAAAATAGAACTGGAAAGGAAAACAACCTCAACTCCATTTGGGAAATAACATTTTTACCGCATAAATGCATTCCTTTACACATGCCTTAGAATTTTTTACCACAACATGCATTTCAGTCATATTTCACCAAGTTTAACAATGTACTGCAAGAAGTTATTAACATTCTGTGTAAGATGAGCCTTTGTTCTACTCTAATCCATGGATATTACCTCTGAACAATTTTTAGAAGATCAGAGATGACCTAAAATGACAACTAAACTCCTGAATAAATATGTATTATTTCCCAATATTAGAACGTAGGTCTATAGGTCTGTAGGACACAGGCTGTCTGCTTCAGCTGAAAGTCTTCTCTTGTAGGTAAAGTCCTGAGTTCTTCTGAATGATGCCATCAGAAGCAAAATGACAATTTTCTCTCTTAATTATAATATTCCAGAGCATTCCTTTAAAATATGGCAGTATTTTTTAATTATTTATATAAATGTGTTCTTATTTATTTGCCTAATTATCCGACAGGTATAACCTAAGGGTATATACTCAACTTGAACATTCGACGATAACACTGAAAAAGCATTAGCAAACCAAACATATCAACCGCTTTTTTCTGTATCGAACTGGAAAAGGCCTTCCTGGGGTCAGAATAAGGTCAGACGAAACAAGAGGGCAATTCATCTAGTGGCCACTTCGCGCCTGGAAAATGGTGGCATTTTGGCATTGGGCCCAGACGTTCGCTATATGCATGATGCGCTAAAATGACGCAGCTTCTTCTGCAATCCCTTTTATAAATAAATACAGCCAAGTAATTCAAAAGTGCAACCGCACATGCTCCAGTTTTCTGAAGTGGACAACTCCGCTACAATTTTCTTCATGGCAACGGTAGTATTTCTACTTCCTGTTAATAATATGTAAAGCTGTTTTCTACCCAACTTTTGATACTCTTGCATGTGTGTGTGTGTGTGTGTGTGTGTGTGTGTGTGTGTGTGTGTGTGTGTGTGTGTGTGATGCCGGCGTACAGTATATCTTAAATAGGAAAAGTGGGTTAAACATGAAAGTTGGTATCAGCATCTACCGAACGTAGTATCAACAGTTCCCGGTTTCAATTCCCCTAAATCGCCTACGGTGAATTTTGTTTTTCGTGGCTTTCCTTGATGCGTAGGCGATGCTGGTGCTGTTTTTCATCTACCACGATTTTCTTTCCATATTTCCCTTTGATTCTATTCCCTTCTCATTTTTCGAGTGTGCTTTGTTTCGTGACGCATGGTGATGCCGGACAGAAGGCCAGTTGGACAACAAGTTGTTCATTGCCCTTTGAAGGCAGCTCTGGCTGTGGTACGGGTAATCGAGGCTGGAAATATTAAAGATTTCCCGCGATTCTGTCTGCGCAAGTGGACCTGCAATATGTATCCTCTTATGGTTCCTTAACTTTATCCCATCCTCCATGAGGTTGATAGCCACAATTAGTTCTATATGAACCACAGTGTGTAAGTTGCCCCTCTTCGTTGTGTGATCTATAATTTCCCCACCTTCCTTGAAGCTGTTTAACAAAGTCACTTCACTCATGGAAAATGTTTGTTTTTCAAAACAGATCTAACGATTTTTATTTTAAAACTGCGTGTAGAGATCTCATAAAATATAAAAAGTATATTTCAAATATTCTGCGAATAGATTCAAATGTTCTTAATTCTGAATTTTATATAACTGTTGCATGAAAAATGCTGTCAAAAATGTGTATATTGTTAAGGCAGAAATATTTTTCAAATGTTTGTGGTGTTAAGTTCCAGGACCTTTTATTCTTTGAGTTCTAAAATACTCTCTAAACAGGGAAGTCGTTATTCGTTTATTTCTTTGTTTTATTCTTGTGGTCATTTAAGAGCATGGACTTACAAAGCCATTCAGCTCTGTCTCCCTTATACCTATATCTATCCTGGTAGATAAATCATGTGATAATCACAAAAGGTAATGTCACTGAATGTAGCAAAACTGATGTTACGATGTGTTCATGTAAACCAGGATAATTATTCTTCATTTAAAAGAAATATTCAGTGCAGACATTTAAACTTAATATTAAAACTGGATGCACGTAACCCTGGTGTGTATTTGTTAAACATAATGTGTGATATGGCTCCGCGGCAAGATAAGAGGCTGCGATTTGGGAGATCCTGGTTTCGATTCTCGTAGATATCTACTATGATCTGGGTTAGTTCGTGGTTTACTCTGTTCAGCAGACGAATACTGGGATGTTTCCCATTTATCATGATTTTCTTTCCATCATTTTTCTTCCATTCCCTTTCCTTCTCATCTTTCAGCGGTTCCAGGTTTCGTAGCTTATGGTGGTTGCGGACAGATGACGTAGATGCTTATCAAAAGTGCAGTACTTCCAGTAGATAGAGCATTTTTGGTCCACGATTTGTTCATTGTTGTAACCAGGCAGCTCCAGTAGTGGAAAGGTCTTCTAGCCTGCAACTGTTGGGGACTTTCACGCGTCTGTGTTGCCTGTCTATCTACGGTCCATGGACTCCTGTGCTTCCGGAAATTTATCTGTCACACCCGGGGATGATAGCCACAGTAGACCTATGAATGTGGCAGTGGTTGAGGTGTCCCGTTTGCTGTGTAGCCTATAACGCATGTAGATAAAAGCCGTTGTTAACTACTCCCTACAGCAATTGTTCCTAATTTTTATTTCTCCTTTCTTCTCTTATTATGTAATCTCATGATTTCTGTTGTGTAAAAATTCGCTAAATTGAAGTAGATGGAATCCGTACAATCATTATTTGTAAACAGAAATTTATAACCCGTTGGTTTATGCAAACCGATCATGTTTTGCAATAAACAGAAAAGGAATTCTCTAGTGTTGTATGCATGGCCCTAGACTGACGCTGCGCAAATCGCTTAGCCTGAGGCTGGTGTTCTCTGTGAAGAAACGGATCAGAGTTAAGAAATGCTTAGCTACAAATAATTGCAGCTGTTATAAAAGGAAAGGAAGGTACATAGAAACGGTCCACATCGGAAAAATGAAAGCTGCACAAAGAAAGATGCTGGAAGATTCCTGCGGATGTGGAGACGGACGGACGGCCTAGAAGACGGATGGCTGGATCAGGAAAGAGTATTTACATAGCTATTATCAACAATGGCCCAGGTTAGTCAATACCCATTCATCTCGACTACAGTCCTAAGCCGACTTTTGTTTGCAGAGGCGATAACCAAGAAAAAACACTCTAGATCGTCATGCCACAGAACTGGAAACATAAATCCGGCATCGTGGAAAAGCTGAAGACAGCTAGAATAATGAACATTACCTAAATTGTTTCTGAAAGAATGACGTTCGTTTTTCTCATTTAGTTTATAAATTACATACTTGAAATCCTTTTTTAATAATATTGTCGCATAGCATTAATTTTTTTTTTTTTTTTTTTTTTTTTTTTTGTAAATTTACGTCCTCCAACGTTAAGTCATATCGGACGGTGAATGAATTGGGTGAAATGGTGCTCAAATGAGTTCAGGGTCCATGGAACTTAGAGTTACCCGACATTCGTCTTGAAGGATAATGGAAAACCCACTCACCTAACCGAGATTCGAACTCGGGACCTCTTGAACGTGAGGCAGACACTCTACCACCACGCTACCGAGGCGGGCTCGCATAGCATTTAGTTTGGATATAGACACGCACCCATACTTTCAAAGAACAGAGTTATTAACCATTTCTTAATACAGAAGCACTTCTTTTGTGATATCAGTTTACCTTTATGCGTAGGACTTCACCTTTTGGTATGAAGCGCTCTGTTGCTTACACATATCTTAGCATTCAAATTTAATACCTATATATTATAAGGTTTCGGGGTTTTTCATATTCCTTTAAGTGTTACAGCCTCTAAATCTAACACCACTTTTCATTTCTGGCACAAAATATAATGCCATGATAAATTATTATACCTCTGGTTTATACAGATTTAGAGAAATGTATCGAAAGGAAAAGAAAAGGTTTAAAATTTCTCGCTCACCAAATAAGTATCTCCGTGTAGTCCAACCTATTGATCCTCATTATCAATATTTTAGTTTCCAGTTCTGTTTAGCAGGGATCGCACGCAATAAAAGGTACCAATACCGACCGAAGTGGTTTAGACGGCAACATCTGTGGCTCGTATTCAGGAAATATCTTGTTCAAAACTCGTGGGGGGCCAACATGACTGGATGTGTATCATGGTTTCTCTTGCGAGAAAAATAAAGGCCAGGATATTTTAATACCACACAAATATAACCCAAAGTTCCACCTTAAGTTTAAAACAGTAATTAAAATGAAAATAGATCTTATTAGCGAACGCTTAGTTATTTAATTATAGATAATGAAAGAAGATGGACGGAATGGCAACCTAATGCTATGTCCCTGACAGATGTAGAACCATAGATTATGGTTGTCTAGCACTAATATCTCTGAACACGCGTCGTAGTTACCATTTGCCCGTCGCAGAAACAGAGATTTTTTTCCCTGCACAAAGTTCTCTGTGGATACCTGTCGGAGCGGCCATCTGCCAGTCAAAGAAGCAAAGCTACAGTTGCCTAGCATTAATACCTATGTGGACACGTGACGTAGTAATGTGGTATAGGGATCAGACCTAGAAAGGAAACCCTCCGCTACACACTGATCCACGATTTACTCTTAACATAGGTCTTGGTACAGTACTCGTTAGATATTAAGGCATTCCCCTGCTTCTCGTCTCTTTGTGACCACAAAAGCAGAAAACCAGGGAAAAGCAAATGGAGTATAGGTTTCACCTAATGCGTTTGTGTATATGCTTCTGCAGTTAAGGAATAGAGGGACTCAATTCACGCCTTCGGAATATTTTCCTCTGGCATGTTCTTACAGATCCGCTACAGTATGACCACATGTGTAGTTAAGGCGATGCAAAATATAGGGAGGAAATGTATCACTGGTAGATTCACAGAGAAAACTTTACGCCATAAGTTTCTTATTTGGTAAGTGCTATTGCAATATCAATAGTAAGAGAGAAGGTATTATATAACTGTTTACTGACATATTAGAATTGATAGCATAGTAAATACTTATTCTGTTTATCTAGAGGAAATTGAGATATAAAACATAAAAATAAACTTTGCATTTAACGCAAAATGTTATAGCAATTTCTTAAACCTACATTTTATTAGTGGTTTTGTCATAATGTTTTTCCTTATATACTTCTAAGAGCAATGTCTGAGTAAATATAAAATTGGGACCTTATAATAAACATAGCTATAAATGCACTTTAATTCTCCAAACTGTACTTAATGCGATGTTTCCTTCTATTTTTCAGTAGAAACAAATAGAACTGCTATGAGTGTAACCTTAAGCTGAACCTGCCAGTATAGACTACTCGCATTGCTCCCATGTGCGTGCCCTGCTAACTTAGGTAGTGTAAGCGCATTGGCGTTGTAGAAAGCATTCAAATTTAAGTTAGGATACAACATTCGTTATCGCGAGGCTCACCCAATCCGCGATATACCTCTCGGGGAATAATAAACACGTATGTCTTGTGTTTACCACACTTACTTTTAATAAGTAAAATTATAAGCCCGAATATCAAGCAAATACTGATGTAATATTGTTCACTGCACTACCTCAATTACTCATTTAAATATCTGCACTTATACCTCTAAGGATAACTGCATTTGGATGTATACAAATAATAATCTATAAGTATCCAAAATAATAATCTTTTAACAAATCTAACGGTCCCTTCTCATTTACCTTAGCCCATATAATTTGTGTATTTATATCTTTAAACATACAGCAAACATATTTCCAAAGATATCTAAGTGTTGTCTTCTCTAATTAATCTTTTAATTATTTTCAGAAATTCAGTGTTATTTATTGATTGTTAAGTCGCTTTCCGCAATCTGCCAGTCATACAATTCGTTTCTAGCTTTGTTTTCAACTTTTGTATCTCTTCGTGAATGGGTCAAATCTCTCTTCTTTATCCCGCTTCGGTAACGTAGATGGTAGCGTGTCTGCCTCAAGTTCAAGAGATCCCGAGTTCGTATCTCGGTCAGGCTAGATAAGTCTTTTATTCGGGGGTTTACCCTGTCCTGAAAGACGAATGTCGGGTGACTGTAAGCTCTATGGACCCTGGGTTCATTTGAGCACCACTAGCTCATTAGATTCATCGTCTGATATGACTTGAGTTGGGGGAACGTAAATAAAAGGAACGATCTTCTTTCTTCTAGTCCAGAAAATACCAGTTCAATTCTAGGAATTGAACCTCCATTCACTTTATTTCTAATTTGACACATATCAATTATATTGAAGTTATCTGACTTTCTTTCTTCTTACTTTCTTCTTTAATTACCTCTGTAATCACGTTAATGTTATTAATTAGACACTGATTCTCAACTTGGCCGGAATCTATTTGAGTGCCTTCAACTATCAGCATTGTCATGATAACTATATTCTTAAGAAATATGTTATTTATTTATTTCCCTTATTTAGAAATTCAATGATTCCCTAATCCTTATCTGCAGATAAATAAATTATAGTTCTATGTATGACAATGTGCACTTCCATTGTTGCTTACTCCGTTTTTGCACTATTGAATAGAAGCTCTCAGCAGACGAAACATTCCTCTTCAACAGCATTTATAAATGATATTTTGGAATAATAAAGTCCTCTTGAGCTAAGAAATGCTATAATCCAGATGATTAATCTGCAGCATCCACGTGAATGCCAACAACATCTGCAGTATATAGTTAAATATCTATTTCGTTTGTCAGCACTCGAGGCAGTTCATTGATATCCACATCTTTGCACCTGTTTCTGCACAGCAGAACGTTAGTGATTATTTTGAAGTCGATTAGAAATTCGTACTCTGAAAGTTCTTAAAACTGATCTCCAACAGTGATACAATATTGTGCCCCTCATTTCTGCTACAAGTACAGAGAAATGTATCCATATAATAGTATACTACTAAAGGACTAGAGCTATTCATTTTCTATAGTAATTTGTTGAAGATCTGATATGTTTTAATGTAAATCATTATAAAGTTTTGTATTTGAAAGCCAGGAGGAGATTATATAACAAAAACATGAACAAATCAAATGGGGAAACAGAATGTTTTACTGGATATTGAAAGATACGGAACTTATGTTCTTAATTTTTAAATAATCAATCCCCTTAGCCATTTGCCTGGTCACGTACCAGGAGGAGTGCAGGATAGAGGTGGCAGGGATCAGTATACCGAATTACCCGATCTAGTATGATCTTTCGATCAGGATAGCCACTCATTTGACATCACCAGACCTCCCAGCGGGGAAAAGCCCACCCTATATCGGGGAACGAACAAGGACTCCCGTGCTAGGAACAAACGCGAAATTAATCTTAAAATAATTATGTAATATGCCACACAGTTTAAAATCAAAATTGGTATGATCTGCATAAAAATAAATTACGCTTATACCTATATATACCGTATTCCAAAAGTGTGGCAGAACTTTGCTTATTTATTAAGATGAAATAAGACAAGCTCATCCGATCACTTAAGGAAAAAGGCCTCCTATCTTTATGGAAACTCACAAAGTAAACAATTCAGTATGCACTGCTAAACAATTAATTTTATTTCGTATACTTAAAAATATTTCTAATATTCTTGTGCTTATCTGCAGTTAGGCCCTATTTTATCCTTTTTATTTCACTTCAATTAACTATTTTATTTTTATTTGTGCCTCTTTCCATCTTGTACTATCACTTGCTACTCTGAAAAACTGCACAGTATAAAGGTTCCAGTCATAAATAATAGCTTCATTTCAATCGTTTCAACTTTTCTTCTCCTGTTGTATTTATTCTACTCTTATCGCATCAATAGGTGAACACAACCACGCTGATGCTGTGATAATGGCTTGTCTCTCAGGTACGAGTACATTATCTTTTTCACCTAATATGTCTTATTTTTACATAGCTAACCCAAAACATAGCTACGTACTTAACGTTAATCAAAATAATCCATTGCAGAAATAGTGTCACTACACAGTTAATTGTACGTATAGGAGGAATACAAAAAGTGGAATTGATAAGGCATTATTCTGAATTGAAAATTCTGCATTCTTCCTTTTACAATAAAATAGTGGAGCTTACCAAAAATGTCACAAGTTGAAACAAATAACCACATTATACCGGAAATAGCGATGACAAAGAAGAAAATTGTAATATATAACCTTATTTTTTAAAGAGATTTATAGGTTGCCGTAGTATGCTTTTTCTACGTTTAATTCCCTTAAAAAGTGCATAATATTCTTCTGGAATGAGGGATTGCTATTTCGCGTTTTACTTTGTATTTGAATTAATTAAGTATAAACATTTTATTTAAATTGTTAGAGCCATTATTTAAAGGGTTAAAACTTACGAAAACATTTTCGTGTCAAGGGTACTTTTGGGTGGGAAGTTTTACTAAAGATCTTCATGTTTCCTCTTTTAAAAATATACTGAACTTCAATAAAAAGATCAGATTTGTTTAGAATTTCTTTTCGAAGTTCTTATGTTCACAACAACACACACACACACACACACACACACACACACACACACACACACACACACACACACACACACACACACACACACACACACACACGGACATTTTTATGAAAAGGCTGTTATTGGATTCAACGATTCTAATATACCTTCGTATATTTACTGTAAGTATGAAGCACATAAAGTAAAATTTAAAAAAATATTTTGTGGTTGACAAGATCAAACTTTTTTGGTTTATTTGTGTCGTATAAACTTCAATAAATGACTATCAAACGTTGAGAGGTTCATACCTTCCTCTGCTGTAGCAGTCTGCTTGTTATTTTGCCTCTAAACAATTAAAAACTTAAATAAACCATCTCCTATTGCAAACGTTGTATTGCTGTCACATCATACTTATGTGTACAATAATGCGTTGGTTATTCAACATTATTTCTCTCAGAAATTCGTTGTGATTAGCATGGATAGAATAAAAAATGAGTTTTCTTTTGATATGAAGAACCGATATGAAATTATAATGAACGGAATAAAACATACGAGTGTTTCACACAGGATTTTTTCTCTCCTCTACAACTCCATAAGAAGAAAAATAGCACAGAATAAACGGAATAACAAAGTTTCTCATATAACCGTAGGAATGTAGTATTCCTACACACAACATGTTACACAAACAATTCCAAACTAATCTTATTGCAGCCCTTGGCATTGAATAGCTCTCTTTCGACATGAATTATTTATTTTTAATCTCTGCTGTGTGTCTCCCATTCAGGAAAAACAAATACAATAACTCTCAAGAATGGGTTTTGTTTACAAATTCCTATTTCGTATTTCTTTTTCATTTTCTGTACTACTAAGCAAGCCAGATTTGTTTTCATTTCATTCTGTCGCAAGATGCTTTTTTCTACTGTCTTTAAGGAGAACGTCTTCCTTTACTTCTAACCAAACATCTCATAAGCAGCTTTCTTGGTCATTTACTACTTAAGTAGAATGATATTATAGTTCCTTTTCTAAAATTCGCTTTTCTTTCAACATTTTTCATTATTAAAAATACTTACTCTAGAATTTGGATGTACTGCCATACTTTAATTTAGATAACTAAAATTGGGAAGTTTAAACTTTCAGTAACATAAAATCCACTGTCGCAAACAAAAATATTGGATATGACTGCTCTTAATTTGTGTAAAGTTTTAATACTTACATAAATATTTGTAGACCGTTTCACGGGAACGAAATAGAAGATTTTAGGCAATAAAAAGTGTGCTGGCCGAATTAAAATTTATATTTTCCTTACGATAATGCAATATAGTTTTCATAAATAGTACTTCTTTCTTTATTTGCTATATTATAATGGTCATAATCATTACCTTCATGTATAATTGTTGGCTCCAGAATGTAAAGCTTCATGTGATACCCTTTTTTATGTTATAGTAACCTCAGATGAAAGCTATGTGAAAATAAAACTGTACACAGTTTTCTTCCGATTGCTTTGAAGTTTTTATCGTATAGCAGAACATAAAATATACAGTAAAAAATGTATGAACTATATCCAAAATTTGTCGAAATATTAGTTTTATTAATATTTAATAAATTTTTGATATGGTAATGTAAAATGCACCTTGGACGTTTGATTTATCATATAGCTCCCAAATGCCAGTTGCGCTTTATTTTAAGAGAGAAAATATAGCTTCAGATGTTATTGTATTTTTCAACGTTTTCAATTTATTTTATGGAAAATAATTAATTTCAAATGATCTATTTCACTTTTTAAACTAGCAGACAAGGTTTTAGATTTACTATTTCATGAAGCTCTCCTGGAAATGTCATTAGCAATAAGTCATTATCAGTAGTCCAAGGAGCATTTCGAAACGTGCAAAAAGTAAGTGGGAAAAGTGGAGCTTGGAGTTCAACGCGTTGCTTTACCTAACTGCTACAGGACAAATGAAATAGCCAGCTTCGTCCTTAAAATTAATGATACTAAAAGTACAGTTTTATAATATAAGCATAAAAGTTATGTTTTGTAAACAATGGAAATCACTGAAAGCATTTACTTCTTTTACCAATTTCACCAACGCAATATCTCAAACTTTTTGCAGCCATACGATAATCCGTAGGGTCCTAAAGCAATTTCATATTACGTACCGAAATGTTATTGTTCACTATTTAGCCATGTTTTGTATTTTATGTGACACATAAATTATTGTGCACTTTAGCACGTAAGTCAGCCTTTACAACTGTTCTGTGACGTTAGGTTTTTAAGTAAATTTTAATTTTGGGAGCTCTTACTATTTTTCAGTTTCTCAATAAAGCTTACTCTTTCTGAAGAAACACATCATCGCTATGCTATTTACAAATGTCACAAAACACGAAAGGCACCCCAGAAATAGGTAGCGGATGCCACAATAATTTTCCGTCTATATGGGTAAGAGAATTAGCGGACAATCACGACAATGATCATTCAACTAACCTTTCAGCAGTTTAGTACATGCTTCGACATACATGGAAAAAGCACTGTTAATTCAGTGTGTATACAAGTGCGACTTTTTGATTAAGGGCTAGCACTATATTGTGACATTTCTTAGTGACAAAATACCAAAATAGCAATTTGAAAAATCTCCTGTTCATTAGTTTGCTTTTGTTTTGTGTGGAACGTTCATTCCAGAACTACAAAGGAAGTCTGTAAGTGATTTAATCAAGTAAGCTTATAAACTACTTATGATTTGTTCTTGATGATCAGGACAAACGTTTTGCATCCCACATTGCTAGTATTAGCTGCACAGCTACTTTAGTAGAATAGATATAAGGAAACTGCCAACCCATACCCTTTCCTATTTCTATGTTTTGGTTGGAGCTAAAGTCAAATAATGATTATTATTTCTTCCCCAAAAATATTGCAGAGCTTTCAGTTAAAACAAAGCACAAACTAAATTGTCCTAATGTGTCTTCAACGTAAAAAAATCTCATCTAATGGGGATCGGTTGTCTGTTCCTCTCCATTTGCAATCATTGTACCGCAGTCATTGGAGTAGAGTGAACTTGGACCCACAGAAGAGCTGATTCCTGAATCCCTTGACAGATTATCATGGCTCTTAGTACAGAAGAAACTGAAAAGGTGGTCCGTGCTTGGCGTGGAAGCTGAGCGGTTGGAGCCACGATTGCAACAATCGTCACCGCAGTG